>CP126897.1:43105493-43705493 GCA_030440675.1 Furcifer pardalis | reverse complement strand
CCTGGCTTGGGGTTTTTAAGCAAAGTCTTGGAGTTACTTCATCAATAAGCTACACCTGTGCTGTTCCAATTGGAGAACCCATAAGGAGGTACAGCTGTTTTACATTTACATTCAGGCATATTATCCTAGAGAACTGGTTAGGCAAAGACTTAGTACCTAACTTCATTAACTGTTGAAAAGTTGAAAAGTGCCAAAATGAAGCTATCTTGTGTTGAGTTCATTCTGTAGTTCCTTCCATCTGACCTAGTGTGAGAAAGATTAGTCAGAATAAGCTTTAGGCTCTGGTTTAAAAGCTCTGGTTGATTTGTGTTTGGGGTGGGTGGGTGGTTGTTTGGGTGGGTGGGTGTATTTTAATGTATTTTTTATTTTATTTATTTATTTAATTTATTTACGGGTTTGTGTTGTGGGTGGGTGAGTGGGTTGAGGGGTGTGTGTGTGCGTGTGTGTGTGTGCATGCTTATTTTTATTTTATTTTTTCTTTGGCCCCACCCACATCATGACATCATTATGTTAGCTCTGCCCACACTGTGATGATGTCACAGTGGGGTAGTAAAAATTTTGACATCCCACCACTGCATGAAGGGCTAAATAGATGATAGACATGTGGAGACGCATGCAAGACTTCCCATGTCCTCCCTAAGTTAAGGAGGTCTTTGCATGTTCAATGTGAAGTTTTTTGTGGCATCTGTAAGAGCTATGGATTGAATGTCAGTTCATCTGCAGGCTTCTTTATTGAACACATTAAGGTTTGCTCTATTTGCAAGAATGATGGGAGATAGAGGTGGGGCTTATTTGTAATCTCCCATGTCCATTATGATTCCTTGTCAGAATAAGTCTAGTCTTGAAATTGTAAATATAGTAAGTTCACTGGTTTCTTCAAGAAAAATGAATTTAGAAATATATATGGCCCAAAACTAGCGCAGTAATAGCAATTTAAGTAGCAAAGGCAATTTAGAACAGAAATGATTAAGTTAAAAAGAAAAATATGAAAATAAATAGGAATGTGGAATAGTTGATGTGGAAAGGTTGGTAAACAAATACTAATGAAGCAATTTACTGTTGAAGAGATTTACTTAATAAGGCATGGAGAAGAAAGAAAAAACATTGCTCAGAAGTACACAAAGAATTGTTTTTTAAAAAAACAAAATGATTTTCACCAACATTTCCTAGAAATATATGACAGCACTGTGTGAAAGATTAAGTGAATAAAATAAAGGTCTGAGACTTCATTTTGAAGATTGTGGGTGCCATGTTTCTGAACAGTAGAATTTTGTAGCTTATAGTAATGAAGATTCTTTTTGCTTTGTCTTATCTGAAGTTGAACTTCCCTTTACACATGTATTAAAAGTTCACATACTGTACAGTAATACCCCGGATAACGATTGCATCGGATAACGCTAGAATCGGATAACGATGCAAGTGTTTTGGAAAAAACTTGCACTGGATAACGATTCTTTTAGCATTGTCCGATGCAATGGTCTGCGGGTGTGGGGTGGTTTGGGTAGAACTACCCAATCCACCCCCCACCCGCAGCGGTCTCTGCCACTGCAGTAGGGTTGGGGAAAAGCACCTGCCTTTCCCCGACCCTACTGCAGTCGCAAAGCCTCCTTGTCTCTTTCCCTCCCTGTATTTAAACTACAGGGAAGGGGGAAAGAGAGAGACATGATTGGTTCTCTAGAGAACCAATCACATCTCTCTCTTTCCCCCTCCCTGTAGTTTAAATACAGGGAGGGAAAGGGAGGGAGAGAAAGACAGAAGCAGTTCTTTTTTCCTCCCTGTATTTAAACTACAGGAAGAGAAAGGGTTGTGTTTTTTTCTTCCCCTCCCTGTATTTAAAAGACAAACCTCTCTCTCCCTGTAGTTTAAATACAGGGAGGAAAAAAGATGTGATCACACGTTCGTGTCTTTTTTCCTCCCTGTATTTAAACTACAGGAAGAGAGAGGCTTGTCTTTTCAATACAGGGAGGGGAAGAAAAAAACACAACCCTCTCTCTCCCTGTAGTTTAAATTTAACCGCTGCAGGTGGGGGGTGGCTTTAAAGGCAGGGAGGAAAAGTTCTTTCCCTGCGTGCCTTTAAAGCGGTTTGTCCCTGAAGTCAGGGTTTTTTTTTTAGCGTTGTTCGTTCCATGCATCGGACAATGCTAAAAATTGGATAACGTCATGACTTGTATATGTAATGTGGTGTAGCATGTGGAGGAAGTGACTAGGACTCTAACTTGACAGCACATAACAATAAATGCTTTATTCAGATGTTAGCCTGATCTATGGATGTGGCCAGTGGGCAGGAGGACAAAATATAATTAAAATCACACCAGTTGTACAGTGCTTAATATATGCCACAAAGCAGACACCTGTTTTGAATATTTTCCAGAATGAAGTTATTGATGGAAATTTGCTTCTGATACGTATTTTACCAGATGAAGATGGGAAATTTGGATTTAATCTAAAGGTAAACTGTTCTTATTTAATAATCTTTCTGATACGTTATAGTGTAGGTGAGGGAACAATGGGGAAATATTGCTTCTCTTTCAAATCTGTTTTCACTGTTAATTTTTCAACATTTTCTGACCACCTGCTGTAAATACACTGATTAGTTTAATAAACAGATCATAGATCCTTTCTTCTCTATGCATTTTCGTTCTCCCAGTAGACAAACCAAAGGATCACTTTTCCTTTCAGTTAGTTACAGTGGTTATTTTTATTAGTGAAATTAGCTCAGTGGTTTTGATATTTGGCTGTGAAAGATGAAGTTAGTAGTTCAATCACCCCTTATGTCAGTATAGCCAGGGACAAGTTGCACAATCTCAGAGCCCCCCGCCCCCCAGCAGAAGGGAATGCTAAACCACCTAGAAAATCCTGGAAAAGGTCATTGTATGTCAGAATTGACTTGGTGGCATGCTATTATGATTATTAATGGGGTCAGTATTTATGGGCAACAGAATAATTTGAAACAGTGCATATCATTTGCCACCAATCCAGTATATTATTACTACTTGTAATGAATTAAAAATGGAAGCTTTGCTCTTCGGAAGTTTAAAATGGAGGCTGTTGCTTCCTTCCTGAGATAGGAATTAATTCCTGAGATGCCAGGGGTTTGGAGTTTGGCCAAGGGCCCAGGTGCAGATTTCTTTCCCTTGAAGATCATCATAAAAATCGGGGACTGTGGGAATGGAAGGGAATGTTTGATGGACGTTGAAATATGAATCCTTGTTGGATGACAGAAGAAAAGGAGGAACAAAGGATGAAAATGGATTTTGGTTATCTTAGAATCTTAGAAGAAACACCATTATTATATGGTTTGCATGTTCAAAACAGGAGAGAGGAGTTGCCTATGTTTGCTTGTGAGTAGAACAGTAGATAGATGTAGGCCAGGAAATATAGATAGACATGCACCATGGCACCATTTAATGTGGCCCGTGTCACTGCTGGAAGCGGAAGTGGAGACATTTATGACCACAATAAATGCACCCACAGCTGTCATAAATGCGTTTACAGCAGCCATAAATGCACTCGCAGCTGTTATAAACATGTTTATAACAGCCATGGACACATTTTTCAGCAGCATTTATGGCAGGGGGACCACCAGTCTGGCTCACTCAGCTGATTGAGAGGCATGGTCCAGCCCGCGGCATGAAAACATTGAGAATCCCTGATATATAGCACAAGATGGTGGGAGAATTCAACTTCTTTGTTTCTTTATTGGCAATGCTACATATTGCTACCTAATCTACATTGCTATTTCTTACTTGATCTGGCAGATTTGTAAGCATAAACGGCCAATGATTGAAACCTATCATAGATTTTCCTAGCCTGGAGCAGAAACTTATGTACTCTGAAACAGCAAAAGGTTTTATGCCGGCTTACTGAATGGATGCTGGTCTCTGTCAGGTGTGATGAATCCTATGGTAGTGGGATAATGGGCTATGTTATCCTTACACTGCTACAAGCAATTATTTTTCACATACCTTATAAAATCTTGGAGACTGTTCAGTAGCTAACATTCTCTGTTCGAGCTATCTCAGCATTTTTTTTTGTTATGAACCTTTCCTAATTAACTGTTCTCAACCTTTTAGACAAATGAACTCCAGGCCAAAAACACTGTTTTCAGAATAAACTTTATAGCTGTATAGAGCACCAGTGAGCAAAATATGGCTTTCTGCGTATTGTCAGGCTGCCTTGTCTGGAGTTGCAGTCTAACAACATATGGAGCCTCATACCTTGCTTGCCTTAGATGTAGGGTTAAACAATCTGTAACTCTTAATAGGATAACTATTAGTTAAGTGAAATACAATAATACCTCGGATAACGCTAAGACTTGGTTCCACAAGTCTTGGTGTTATCCGATTTTTACCTGTTATCCGATGCATGTTAAAATCCTATGGGATGGATAGGATAACGTTAAAGCTCCATAGAGATACATTGTAACCGCACAGGCTTTAGCGGTTGTTATCCGATCCATCCCATAGGACCTTAACGTTATTCAATCCAATTCTCCTCCCCAGATTACTTATGCGATTTTAGCGTTATCCGAGGTAAACGTTATCCGAGGTATTACTGTACAAACAAAAACTCTTAGAATGTTGTTTCATAGGAAGACATTACAATGTCTAGAATTAAATTATATTTAATTCAACAAAAATGTGCCTTTCCCCCATGTGAACAAATCTATCTTAGTAACATTTTTTGCATCATGTTGTAGGGTGGTATTGATCAGAAGATGCCGCTAGTTGTTTCTAGAATAATTCCATGCTCTCCAGTAAGTATTGATTTTTCTGCTTCCTTCCTTTATTTATTGACTGCATACTTTAGGGGGTTGGAGAAAAAACTGGACAATCAAATTAGATTGTGGGACTCTATTGGATTTTCCTGTGATTCATTCAGAGAATGAAAAGCTCCATTCTTCACCTGAGCTGAATAATGTGGGCACTGATGGAATCGAAGTTTGTAAAAATGTCTTGTTTCTTAAGTGAGAGAACTAAAATAAAGTCTATTTTTTTCAGACATTTCGCAGTGAAAATTTCAAGATAAAAATTAACATTTCCCAATCAGTCACTAATTCTTTCACATTGAAATGAAAATTCAAGTTTTTTTCTTAAATTTAAAGGTTTGAAATTACTGACATAGTTTTCTTTGGCTTTATGGCAGTCTGACAAATGCATTCCAAAATTGCTTGAAGGTGATCAGATAGTATTAATCAATGGCCGGGACATATCTGAACACACACATGATCAAGTGGTGATGTTTATAAAAGCCAGCAGAGAATCTCATACAAGAGAACTTGTGCTTCTGATCAGGCGGAAAGGTAAATAAATATGTCAATGAATATTGGAAAGTTGTTTAATGGTAGGATCCTGTTTGTTAAGAACATGATATGCTTTAATAGCTATAGTTAGGATTATTATCTATACATTATTTGCAAGTATTTTTTGTTTCTACAAAGAGTTAGTTGAAGTATTGAAATCCTATATTTAGATAGTTTTGTCAGTATCAAAATTTGTGAGAAAAGACAACACTAGAATCTCAAAGTTGGATAAATAAAGTTCTTGCTTTTATTGTAAAGTGTGAAAGACCAACTTCTGAAAGTTTTGCATAGAAAAAAAGGGAATCTAATAAGTACATTAGAATTATAGGCTTTTGAATGAAGCTCGTATTTTAATATCAAGTTTTGGGTTGGAACCATAGAGCCAATTGGGACTTATTTATGGTCAGATGGTTCTGAATTTCTCTCAATATTATATCTGCATGATAATTGGGTTAGGATTAGCACCACATGTGGCACACAGCCTCCTATTGCTCTGTGTCACATTTGGGAATATTTGGTTAAAATATTATTAAAATATAGTTAAAATTTATCTTCCTGAGAGTTGGTTAATTGGGTCCTATGGGTCAAACTGGCCACCGTGCGATCGTTCAGCGCAACCGATCATTGTACAGTTTTTCAGCTGCCTGGTTAGCCACTGCTGCTTCCCAAGGTTTGAGTTTGGAGGGGCTGGGAGGAGCTCCTAGAAGCTGCCCTGGCCGGCGGGGGCGATCACACAGTGGCCGTTTGAGTTTGGAGTGTCTGGGATGAGCTCCTAGAAGATGCCCTGTCCAGTGCTGGGCTCCTCCAAGCCCCTCCGAACTCAAACCAGCCACCATGAGATAACCTGGCACCAGCCAGGACAGCTTCTAGGAACTCATCCCAGTCCCTCCTAAGTCAAACCAGCCACCGTGCAATCGCCCAGTGCTGGCCAGGGCAGCTGGGGGAAGCTTTCTTCAGAAGTCCCGGACACACACACCCCATCCTGTGCATGCGCAACCAGTGGAACCCCGTATTTAAAAAATCATATAACAAAGAATCTTGTGGAACCAATTTTTTCCATTATACGGGGTTGCACTGTATTTGGAAAAAAAATCCAAGTAGAGGCTGAAATACTGGTCCTCAAGAAAAGGACTTCCAAATGGGAGAAACGGCTATTTTTATAGCATTGAACATGTGTGATACAGGCTTGTCATGGAGCAGAACTTCAGTCAAGACTACTGCTTGTACCTAATCATCTCTGTGGGAATCTGAACTTTTGAACCTGTCAGTCAAGACCCAATTAGCTAACTCTCAGGAAGATAAATTTTAACTTTTTCCTGGCCAAAATAGCTAGCTGGGATTAATGCTTCCAAGGGGATTATTCATTCATTCATTCATTCATTATTCGTTTGTTCATTCTCCCAGCAATAAGAAATTACACATAAAGAATAAACATACTATCTAGATTTCTCCCCCTCCCCAGTTCTCCTCCTGCTCCTTATCCTCCTGCCTCCTTTTCTTCCTCCTCCTGTTTTTCCTTATTTTAACATAGATGCTATAGAGATTATTCTTTAGATACATAAAAGTATTAATTGTGGATGTATATGTGCACATGTGCAGTGCTATTTTTTTAAGGGTCCCAGGCAGTTTACACAAGCACATGTAGTAGATTTTCATAATGTACAGTAATAGCTCGCATAATAAACACTTCATATAACAAAAAAAAAAATCGCATAACGAAGTGTTCGTTAGGCAATGGCAATACCCCGCATAACGAATTTTTCCCCCGTTATGCTGGGTTTTTTTGGTAACCGGGGGGGGGGGTATGCCCAGTCAATGGGAACCCCAGGTAATGAACATTTTTTGTTCGTTATCCAGGGCATCTCTCATTCGCATAACGAAAAAACCCGCATAGTGAAGAGCTCTGTGGATCGGAGTTTTTTTCCATTATGCAGGGTTCTACTGTATATCTTTCAGGTACTATTTAGGTCCACACACAACAGAATTCCATTTGTTGAATAGTGAAGTCAATAGTGAAAGCAGTGTACAGTAATACCCCGGATAACGATTGCATCGGATAACGCTAGAATTGGATAATGATGCAAGTTTTTTGGAAAAAACTTGGATCAGATAACGATTCTGGATAATGATTCTTAGTGTTATCCGAGGCAATGGTCTGTGGGTGTGGGGTGGTTTGGGTAGAACTACCCAATCCACACACCCCCGCAGCGGTCTCTGCGACTGCAGTAGGGTCTGGGAAAAGCACACGCCTTTCCCCCGACCCTACTGCAGTCGCAGAGACTGCTTGTGTCTCTTTCCCTCCCTGTATTTAAAGTACAGGGAGGAGGAAAGAGAAAGACATGATTGGGTCTCTAGAGAACCAATCACCTGTCTCTCTTTTCCCTTCCCTGTAGTTTAAATACAGGGAGGGAAAGAGACACAAGCAGCTTCTGCAACTGCAGTAGGGTCAGGGGAAAGGCACACCTTTCCCCCGACCCTACTATCGCAGAGACCGCTGCGGGTGGGGGGTGGCTTTAAAGGCAGGGAGGAAAAGAGAGACCCGACCGGGCCTCTTTCTTTCCCTGCCTGCCTTTAAAACGGTTTGTCCCTGGTCAGGGCTTTTTTTTTTTAGTGTTGTTCGATGCATGCATCGGACAACGCTAAAAATCGGATTACGTCATGACTTGTGAAACCAAGTCATAACGTTATCCGGGGTATTACTCTACATGCAAAGTGGTAGTACTACAGGCTTAAGCTACACTGCAACCTATCAGTTAAACACTAATGTTTTAAGTCATTCTTAAATTATAAAATGCTGTTCATATCCACATGTGCTAGCCACCTTGAATCTCTTTCAATGTTAGGTAAAAAACCACTACATAAATAAACAAATAAATAAATTGACACTAATGGGGAGAAGCTAACAGAAACTGAAATGAAAAATACACTGCAGCAGGTATCAAAACAAAAAGCTTGTATATATACTTTCTACCCAGTTCAGTTTACAGAAGCCATGGGTAATTTAATGTATCTGGTTGTAAAAATGCTGACACATGCATAAAAAGAGAACAATATTTGAAAGCTCACTCGTTTAAACTGTGAAACTACTGTTTTTGTTTTGCTTTGTGGCTGGGGGATGTATTACCCAATATAATAAGGGTTTTGGTACCTTTTGTGCAATCCATCTTGTCACTGTAAAATTTCTTGGTAATTAAAAAAAAACCAAAGATATTATGTGCCATCAAGTTACTTCTGATGTGTGGAGACTGTAAGACTTAATGACCTCCAATGTTCTGTCGTTAGCAGCACTCCTCAGATCTCACAAACCAACAATAGTGGCTTTCTTTATTGAGTCTCATATTAGGTCACTCTCTTTTCTCATTGCACCCCCACCCCCCCAGCAATATTGTCTTTTTTCAGTTAGGTTCTTTTCAAGTCTTGCAATCTAGAAAACTTGCTGAAAAACATCCATCATTATTGCTTTGTGTTTGGATGAGAAGTGGTTAACTGATTAAAAAAGGAGTCAGGTCCTGGGATTTCCCCTGCTTGATGTCTCTCTGTGAATTATAGTGAGCAGAGGAGAGTATCCTGTAGTCCAATGTTTCCCAAGCTTTGGTTTTTGGACTTCAATTTGCAGAAGCCTATGTCAATTCCCCAACACACTGATCAGCCAATGTACTAATTTAGGCTTCTGGAAATTGAAATCTCCCTGTGGAACGTGTGCTGCACGTTGGGAACACTGTTGTAGACCTTCTTGACAGTTGACTTTGGTTTTGTAAACATTCAGGCTGCCTCTTGCTATGTAAAGTTTGACATTCTTTTTCTTTCTGGCAATGTTTTGAGTCATGGATAGAGAAGTACAGTAATACCTCATATAACATTAGTATCGAATAACACTAAAATCGCATAACATTAAGGAATCTGGGGGGAAGAATTGCATCAGATAACATTAAGATCCTATGGGATGCTTCAGATAACAACCGCTAAAGCCTGTGTGGTTACAATGTATCTCTATGGATCCCATAGAGGATCAGATAACACTAAAAATCATATAACACCAAGACTTGTGGAACCAGGTTTTAGTGTTATATGAGGTTTTACTGTACAATACACCACATTTGTAAGCCAGAGATTTTTTTAAAGAACTGAGTTCCTTATCTCATGCCAAAACAGCACCCTGAGAAATTAGAGAAATGTGTCATTACAACCTACAGTGTAGCACAAGGAGTTCACATTAAAAGAGAAAACAGTGTGTGTGATCTGGTGTATTCAGTAGCTGTTTGAGCATTCTGGATTGCTCCTTTTGCAACATTTTCTGAATTTGGTGAGATTGTGTCAGGTGTTTTAAAACTTGGAGAAAATGTGAGAGAAGCTGTTTATGTTGCTGTTATTACTAGATGTATGTACTGCTACCACATACTTCATGATTTCTGTGCAGTTCCAAATATAGGTTCTGTGTCTATAAAGATCATATTTCAGAATGTTTCTATAGCTTTCAAGCTATTATAAATTATCCAGAATTTCTCTAGAGCTAGTAACTAGTTCCTACTCTTATGAAAGAGTGTGGCTTCTTCCTCCTATACCCGAGAAAGATGCTAGTCTCTGTTCCTTTTTGGAACCTTTTGATTTTAACTTTTATCAGGCTCATTAAGCCCATGGAGTTTATCTTCAACAATTTTCTCCCTTTGCTATTAGCCACAATTTCTAACCAGCTTCCTCCTTAACTATTTCAGCACCACTATGCATCTTCCAGATGAGCCTGGTTTTTTGTGGCAATTTGGAGATACAGTATTTGCTCACAAAATCTTAGATAATTTTGGCAACACATGAGCTCACCAAACGGTGGCTTCATTTTGGTAGTTTCATGTCTGGCTTTGACATGGAAGAATTATTCATCATACTCAAACCATTACTCTGTATCACTTTCAGAAGCACCTTTCAATTTGCTTCTGGGTCTGCAAGTGAGATGATTGCAGTACTAAATTATCCGGAATTTCTCTAGCCTTCTGGATCTCTAATGGGCTTTTTCTCTCTGACTAGACAGCTTGATAAAATGATGGGTGGATTTTCTCCAAGGGGCTTGTTTCACGTGACTGATTCTATGCTTGCCATTGATGTCAAATGTTTTCAGTGAAATAGTGGAGCATTTTACGTTTTATTCTCTGGTCTGTGGAGAAAATGCCTACTGCCATAGAGGTTGAAATGTTCTCTTGTGGCAAAGATATTTCACATCTTCTGTAGCAATGTTCACTACAAAATAGTCCATGCTGTATCAGACAATATGGCCACTGTATACAGTGATGTAAATGAATAGGGCAGTGATGGCGAACCTTTTAGAGATCAAGTGCTCAAACTGCAACCTGAAACCCACTTATTTATTGCAAAGCGCCAACATAGCAACAGGGGAGGAAGGAAACGCTCCCATTGGGCTGCTGGGCAGAGGGGTAGGGGTAAACTCTGTGCTGAGGGAGGGAGGAAGCATTCCCATTGGGCTGCTGGAAAGAGGGGTGGTTGAACTCTGTGCTGGGGGGAGGGAAGACGCACTCCCATTGGGCTGCTGGGAAGAGGGGTGGGGTGAATGTGCTCGGGTGACTGCATGAGTGCCAACAGAGAGGGCTCTGAGTGCCACCTCTGGCACGCGTGCCATAGGTTCACCATCACTGGAATAGGGGGATGAGATCTTACATCCTGCCATATCTGACCTTCCATTTTTTAGAAGTACTGTAGCTTGACATACATAGGATGACTCTAATTATAATTTACTTCATAGCAACAGTACATTTTTGAGTGAAACTGGTGAAATGAAGGATGCATATTGGGAAGGATACATGCCTTTCAATTCAAGGCAGATTCCCTTTATTGAATATCTTCAACACTTTCACAGTAGATCACACAAACTGTTTTGAGTAAGAATTTCCTATGAAATACATTCTTTTCTTGGTAATTGGATTTTTTTTTTTACATTAATCTGGAATCACACTTAAGCACAGTGACTTGGTCATTGTATACAGCTTTAGGACTACAGTGGCTCAAGTGGCTAAGACACTGACTGGAAGGCTGGATATGACTGACTTTCAAGACAGGGTGACCTTTATACAGCTTACCACTTGGGGACACTAAGTGTCCACACACCCCTCAAGCTGAACTTTCCATTATTTGCCTCTTGAGACTTGACTGGGAGCTGGAGCTGAATCCTTCAACCAGTCCATCACTTTTCATCACCTGTAAGATAGATGAACAGCTACATATCCTCCTTCTTGTGGCACTGATGTTGCTTGTTCACAGAGACAAAATGATTTTGAGGCTGGTTATTTCCTTCTTTCTCAAGGGACACTGACCTACACGCATAATATATTTCTCCATCATCCTCACTGGTGTCAAGATAGCAAAATAGGAGCATTTGAATCTGGTGTAAAATCCATTGCGGCATTGTAGAATAGATAAGCATTCTACAGAATTCTGAACTTGATCAATTCAGTGCCTACAGCCATCTCCTGAATTATAGGGTACAGGTTTATTTTCACATACAAACAAGTTTGTGAGGAGCAGTAGTCATAAAAGTAAGGGACATAATTCCAAAAGCTTTGCAGATTTATACCTTTGGTAAGAGTAATTCATACCTCTGCTGCCTGCTAGTCACATGTGGAGAGGAAGTGAGAGACAGATAGAAGAGATGACCAAAATAAAGAATGGGGTTTTCCTTACCCATGTATGGCTCTGCCCTTTCCAACTCAACCTTGCTAACCACCGGCATGTGTTGTCCAAGAGATTATCTCCAAAGCTATTCAGTTTTCACCCTTTTAGAAGTGTGTCCTTCCTCCATTTAAGGGGAGCTTCATGTCTAGAGTGCACATGGTACAATTCAACATTTCCCTTGCCCAAGCTGCTGTACCACCACAGAGCAAAAAAAAAAAAAAAACCAACCCACTAGTAGTTAGCAGCTTTGTGGGTGGGAGGAGAAGGCTTCTTCTAGGCCTGTATGGATTTATAAGCAACAAAAAAAATGGTAAAATTTCATCCTGCAGCTAGCTGCTAAAGGGCACAAAGGGCTTTTTAATTAAAAAGAAAAATACTTGAGGACACAGAGGTCAATACAGCTTTCTGAGTTCCAGATGGAAATATGCAACCCCTATAGCCTAGAGGTTTTCAATGCCTCTCCAAAACAGAAGAAGCCTTCAGAAAAGTTGGCAAGAAAGTGATCCACAAGCAACACCTCAAGGGCATTTATCATAACCCCTCCTGAAGAAATAGATTCTGTTTGAAGAAATAGATTCTCTGTTTGACCACTGTTGTTGGACTTAGAATAGCAGTTCATACAGAAGATGGAAGCCTCTTGCAAGATGCCAGGAATGGCAGCAAGGAGCCACAAGTTACACTGCAAAATTCACAAAACCAGACTTTAAGGGCAAAGTAATGCAAAGAGCACAAGAAACAATCTTGATGACCAGGTCAACTGTCAGTTAATCTCAGAGCTGAACTAATATTTTTAAACACACAAAATCCCTAAGTGAAAAGATAAGTGAAAAGAAAAGATAAAAACAAAGTCAGGTGCAGGCTTTAAAAAAAAAGTACAAAGGACTCAGTGGCACTTGTCAAGAAGAACAAAGAGATTAGCAGGAAGCTTCTTGTCAGAAGGCTTCTTGGGTACTTGGCTGGACAGTGCAAAAGCCCTGCTATGGAAAACAACTAGGTACAGGTATACAAAGGAAAAGGCATAGCAAGGGTTGCCAAGTTGGCACTTTAACAAGCACATCTATCTTGGGGTTGATGTACTTAAGAATTCAGTTATTTTCCCCATTTATACTCTGGATTGATCAGTTAATAAGTACTCTCATGTTTTAGTTGGCTATGTGGTGACATAAAAGATAGGTAATAAATTGAATGTATTGGCAGTTGCATAGAAACAGGTCTCTTTTTTAAATTCACAAACAATTATGAGACTCTGACTCAGTGATGGGATGTCACCGGTTCCAGACGGATCTCTGGAACCGGTAAGATGAATCCCGGAGGGTTCTCCGTGAGGGGAAGTCCACTTTTGGGGCGTCCGGTTCCGGACGCCTGACCGAAAGGAAAAAAAAATTTAAAATCAGAGATAAAATGGCTCCAATTGACTGCGCATGTCCAGAAACTCAATCTGACGCATTGCGCATGCGTCAAATTGAGTTTCTGGACATGCGCAGTCAATTGGAGCCAAATGGATCCAATTTAAAAAAAAAAAATCTTCCGAAGCTGGAGCCGCCTCTTTTTAGAGTGGCTCCGGCAGCAGCGGCGGCAGCCCTAAGAGAAGGGCACCTCCCCTAGCCGGCCACCGAGCTCCCACGGGGACGTTGGTGCCTGGCCGCGCCGTCCGCCTGCGCCGCGCCGCCCGTGCCGTCCGCCTGCGCCGCGCCGCCCGCCCGCGCCGTCCTAGGGACTTGGGCCCGAGAAACCCCCATGCCCGAGGAAGCTGCCGGCGGCCGGCGGAAGATGATGCGGCGGTGGCGAGCCCCGCCGCGCTTACCCAGGGCATGGGGGTTTGTCCGGCCCAAGTCCCTAGGACGGCGCAGCGTGGGCGGACGGCGCGGGCAGGCACCAACGTGCCCGTGGGAGTTCGGTGGCCAGGCAGGGGCTGCAGGCGGCTGTGGCGGCCGTGGCAGTCAGGGGCAGCGTGCCTTGCCGGGTGGCCCCGGGCCACATGAAGGTTCGTCAGTGCCAAGGAAGGTAAGTGAGGCTTTTATATTTAGGGTGGGTGGGTGATTTATTTGTGTTTTCGGTGGGTGGTTGTACTTTAATTTAAATTTTATTTTATTTATTTCTTTATTTTATTTCTTTAAGTTATATACGGGTCTGTGTGCATGTTTATTTATTTATTTTTTATTTTTGGCCTTGCCCACAACGTCATGACGTCATGACGTTGGCTCCGCCCATGACGTCATGACGTCATGACATTGGCCACGCCCATGACGTCCGTGACGTCATGGCGTGGTATTAGAATTTTTGACATCCCATCACTGCTCTGACTCCTTTATAGCCATCTGAGGCTCTTTATTACAGTCCTGGCAGCCTGTAAGCATTGCTGCTTTTTCTGGAGCAAAGTGCATTCTGAAGCAAAGCATCAGAGTGATGGCAAGGAAATAAAGAGCATGAGAGAAACAGCATGTCTGTAAATGTCTCTATCAATTGGAATCCTGCTAGTCTTTGTTTAAAGTTTGTATCACTTGCAACAGCCAATTGCAGTTGATAGAGGAGATGATAGTATCCCAGTTGAATTTTTCAAAGCCCTAAAAGATGATGGAATCAAATTATTGCATTCTATATGCCGGCAGATTTGGAAAACAAAACAGTGGCCACAGGATTGGAAAAGATCAGTATACGTTCCAATAAAAAAAAGGGGTAATGCCAAAGAATGTTTAAATTATCGAACAATTGCGTTCACCCCACATGCTAGCAATGTGATGCTCAAGATAATACAGGATAGACTGCAGCAGCATGTGGAGAGAAACTACCAGAAGTGCAGGCTGGGTTCCGAAGAGGCAGGGGAACAAGAGACCACATTGCCAACATACGTTGGATCATGGAGAAAACAAAGGAATATCAGAAACAAGTCTACTTCTGTTTCATTGTCTACACCAAGGCCTTTGTCTGTGTGGATCACAACAAAACGTGGCAAATAATTAAAGAAATGGGAATACCAGAACACCTTATATGCCTCATGAGAAACCTGTACATGAATCAAGAAGCAACAGTTAGGACAGAATATGGAATGAGAGAGTGGTTTCAAATAGGAAAAGGAGTAAGAGAAGGCTGCATTTTGTCACCCTGGTTATTCAACTTATACACAGAGCACATAATGTGCAATGCAGAGATGGAGGAATCACAATTTGGGATCAAAATTGCTGGGAGAAACATCAACAACTTGAGATATGCAGATGATACCACCCTAATGGCAGAAAGCTCCTGATTAGGTTGAAAGAAGAAAGTGCAAAAGCTGGCTTGAGACTCAACATCAAGAAAACCAAGATCAATTAAAAATTATTAATAAAATAAATAAATAAAATTATAATTATAATAAAATTATTATAAAATAAAATTATTAATAAAATAAAAATTATTAACTAGATGGCTAGTTAATAAAATTATTATTAACTAGCCATCTTTTCTTTCAGTTAGACCTTCATATCTCTTAGTTTTAGAATATAGAATATAAACATGGCAATTGTATACAGAAAAACATACCCTCTCTTTGTACAGAACCCAGGCAATCCACTTGATGTCTGGGAGAAGTAAAAAATGTCTGAGTGGAGGCCAGAAATTGTCCACATGCTGGTTTAAAGCTATGAGAAGCCCTATATTTAGTGGTGGGCTTCAGCCGGTTCAGACCGATTCAGGAGAACTGATAGTAGACCTGGCTGGCCATGCCCCCACCACACACCCTCCTCCTCTCACCCCACCCCAGGCACTTGGAGTGGCAGCCAGGAATGGGATGAGGTTGAGCCAACACCTGCCCTCATGCCAACTTCCTCCTCACCTTGTAATTTTCCTGCCACCAATTGTCCTATTGGCACCTCCTTTCCACATGTGGGCACAGTGGCCCCTGTTTCTTCAGAATGGCTAGATCGGCTAGCAGACCAGGATGATGGAGCAACAGACGTGGCTTGAGGATCTGATCTTCCACCCAGCCCATGTAGCCAGAGTAAGAAACAGGAGAGGCGTGGCTGGAGCAAGTCCAGGTCCCAGGAAAGAGCCAGGAATGGAGCGGCAGCTCCAGCCAGGTGGTTGGGAGAGAAGCTCTTCCAGCTGCCCGGCTGGAGCTGCCGCTCCATTCCTGGCTCCTCGTGGGGCCTGGATTTGCTCCAGCCATGCCTCTTACTCTGGCCACATGGAGCTGAGCGGCTCATTTTTTAGAGAACATTTGTCTTCTTTGGCAATTACTTCTTTAGCAATTATACACACATTAAGTTTACTAATATTATGACCACAGTTTCCATTGGTCCAATAGTATAATGTCTTGCAGGAAGTGCTGAGCATCAGTTAGAATTAATTTCAGCATCGGCTCTCCTCTCTTCATTTCTCTATCTGTTCTATCAAACGTTGTTTAGATTGTCTGGAAATATCTTTATTTTAACGGATGATATGATGTTTATTTGTAGTATTTCATGAGACCACATTGAAGGAGAAAATTGACAGGTGGGGGAGGGGCAATTAGCATGATGTTGCCCATATGGATTACAGTTTACATTGTCCCTGATTATTTGCCATGGTAGCAGGGAATGAAATTTGGCAAGTAAAAGATTGCCTTTTTCTGCCATAGAATTTATATTAGAAATGTCTGTATTCTACAGGTTCTTCCTTCTTCTATTAAGTATTCTTTACGACTGTTACGTGTATTCTAGCTTAAAACCAAGAACTCCCTATTGCCTGTCTTTAGCAAAGACATTCCTAAATGTGAATATTAAAAACAATCACATTTGAATTTGCCTCTTTGTCTTCCAGTTGTCAAACCATTTGTAGAGAGGAAGTCAGAAGATGAAGATGATAGTACCATTTTCCCAGAAGCTATCCTTCCCACCTATTCAGAATATGGAGAGACCTTAGAAAAATCAATGGAACAACTGAAGCAAGGACTAGAAAGTGGAACAGTCCTAATTCAGTTTGAGGTAAGGCATCATCATAGTGTTGGGCTCTTGAGTCTGATCTTTTCTGATCAGACCAGAAGAAAACTGCCAGATATCTTGATACTCTTCTTCTTGTAATTTTACTTTGTCACAGGGCATCTGCTAGGCTGATTAATAGGATTTGACCCTATTAAAGTGCCATTGACTGGTAGAGTGTCAAGCTAACCAAAAAAGTAACATGAACTATGTAACAGAAAACATATTGCTAAAACTGTAGGTAAAAGGTTGCCCTTGCTTGAAAGCCAGTCGTATCCAAGTCTAGCATTTGGTGCTCATCTCTGTTTACAGCCAAGGAGCCCGTGCTGTCTGCATCTTCAGACATTTCCGTGACATGTGGCAGGCATGACTAGATACCGGAGTGCACAGAACATTGTTTGCCTTCCCACCAAAGTGGTACCTATTTATCTACTTGCAATTTCTTCTTTTCAAACTGCTATGTTGGCAGGAGCTGGGACAGAAATGGGAGCCACTCCATCATGCAGCACTCGGGTCTCAAACTGCTGACCTTCCAGTTGTCAGGTTGAGTGTCTTAACTACTAAGTCACCGCAGTCCCCTGCTTAAACTGTAAAAATAACATTTACTTACACAACTGCAAATGATGCTATTGCTGACACAGCATGGAGGGACTTGCCTACCTCAATGTGATTCAGAGAAAAACTAAGAAAATGAAAGGCGATCATTTAATTAATAATTTTCATACTGAGTCATAGAGTCTAGCCTGTATCACCATACCATAATCTAAAATGTATTTGCCAGTATAGTAAAACCCCAATTTACGTATGCCTCTACTTATGTAAAATTCAAGTTACATAAGGGTTTTTTATGTGTGTGTGGAAATCATGTTCCGATTTATGCAAAAAAATAATAATCAACTTATATAAGGGGTTTTCCTACATCTTCTAATTCTAAATTGGTGCTACTGCCATTTAAACTCTAAAATCTCAGCCCCACGCCATTTTAGAATTTGAAATTCCCCACGCAACCCAACCCCACCACCAGAAGTTGCAAGAAACCACTTACTGTAGTGGTGGAGGGGGAGCAGTGACAATTTTCTACAGTCCCCACTTGTTTTGCCAGGACTGGGATAGTGCAAGGGGCATATCCGCTCCCTTCCACTAGTCATCCAAGGTTTTTCTGGGGTGCACTTTAGCTTGGAACGTGCATCGGATGAAAACCACTGCATTCTGCTGTTCGTCTGAGGTCCCCCTGTGGTGCATTTTCGCTGGGAATGCGCGTTGCACAAAGAGTGAGCCCTTTGTCCAAAGCATGCTCTCCGCTAAAGTGCACCACAGTGCAACCTCAGACAAACAGCGGAATGAAGTGGTTTTCATCTGACACGCATTCCAAGCTAAAGTGTGCCCCGGAGAAACCTCGGACAAACAGTGGAAGGTAGCGAATATATGCCCCCCGCACACTCCCAGTCCCGGTAGAGGCTGTGGGGACTGCAGCAGTGGCAACAACATTGGTGGTGGTGGCGGTTCCCACTTCCCTGATGACGAGAACTCAGGGGGAAGCAGCAGAAAAAAGGTAGGGAGATGGCTCCATTTACATTCCCTTTGTGCTGATTACATATTTTTTATTTGATTTTTTTGGTCTGGCCGGGACCTTTATTTAATTTTTTAATGCATCCTTATGGGGATGTCTCAATTTACGTAAAAAATCGAGTTACATAAAAGGCTAAAGAACAGACTTTTTACGTAAATCGGGGTTTTACTGTACAGTAAAACCAAGGATAATGCTAAAACTTGGTTCCACAAGTCTTGGTGTTATCCGATTTTTAGTGTTATCCAATGCATGTTAAAATCCTATGGGATGCATCGGATAAAGTTAAAGCTCCATAGAGATACATTGTAACCACACAGGCCTTAGCGGTTGTTATCCGATGCATCCCATAGGATCTTAACGTTATTCGATGCAATTCTCCCCCCCCAGATTGCTTAACGTTATGCGATTTTAGCGTTCTGTGATGCAAACGTTATCTGAGGTATTACTGTATATCAAACTGCAAAATAGTTACAGTCATGTAATCGTGTGGAATCATGTTTTAAGAACCCTAGTACAGGTATCTGAAATACTTTCCTTATAGCCTACTTTTGTGTATTATTAATATTGATGAATATTTAATTAGCTATATTTTTTGATACCTTAACCATTCTTCTTCGTAGTCTTTGTTCAGCCATGCATATGGATTGTGGACCTGTGTATCTGGTTTTAGAACACTCTAGAGCTAGGCTACTGTAATGACAGGGGACCTATTCCCAATCTCAGCATTCACATGTAAATGTGGGCAATTCTGTTATCTTGCTACAGAAGCAGCAATGTCATTTTAAAAAGTCTTCATCAGAACCCTAAGTGGGAGGAGAAACAGAATTCAGAAATCTTCCTGATATTGTTTATTCCAGCTGGGTGGGCTAAACATGAAACAGGACTCTGGATTTGTTGCTTCTGAAGGAAAAGTATCCAACCTACTTGCTCTAGGAATCAGTCTGTGTCAGGAAATGAACCTATTTCCTAAGGCTTGAAATTGCCAATTTTCAAATAGGCCTCAGAAAAATCCATTTTTCTCTCTCTGAGCCTCAAGGCTGTGTAACAGCATGTTTTTCAACCATGTTTTCAGTATTTCTTATCATTTGTAAGCTAGCTAAGAGCCATGTTATGACTAGCCCCAGTGCATCCTGTGTGCACGTGTATAAACAATGTACTGTTGTTTTGAGAAAGTTTTCTCTGTTTTCTTGCTGATACGTTATTGGCTGAAGCAGTCCCACCTGACTGGAAATTCTCCATTTTGGAGAGAAGAAAGAGTTCGTCTCTGTTTCTTCATGGATTAAGACCTGTTTTTGATTAGAGAGCTTTTGTTTCTGGTTCTCTATGGGCTAGCAATCTTTAGCCTAGGAGCTATGCATTTTTGCTCCTTAAAAAAGGTTACCTAGATTTGCCTGTGGACTTTATTGGACTGACCTGTGCTACTGACTTTTATGCTTTATGAACCTGATCAATAAATCTTCATCATTTTTCTGAACAACGTGTCTTCATTGGACTAAAAAGGGTAAGAGCTGCCTTTCACACACACAAATCTTTGAACACGCTACCCAATTAAAACCCCTTAAGAGCTGATAAGCAGCTGAGAGTTCTATCTCTGTTCTAATTAGCCGTCCAGCTCGCCCTGTGTAGGTTTGTTTTGGTTTCCAGGGGTTTTACCAGAAGTGAGGGGGCCGGCTGGATCGTGACAGTCTGTATGTCAATAGAGACATAACCCGAAATGGAAAATCTAGTTTATGATTTAAGCAGAACTGTGGATGTAGATCAATATATTTGAACTCATATCTCTTGTGAGGACTTTTCAATCATTAGAGGGTATCTGACACAGAGTAGTCAACTGGTTACCTAGAATGCAATTACAGTATGTAATGTAGTTCAACAATGATTGGAATTGTTTTTGCCGGGTACGTGTGTTAACTTTTAAAATATTTCAAAATGAATTTTTGGAGGTGATATTTTATTTGCATACTTGAAAGCCAAAGGTTATGGATTAAATCCAGTGTTAACCCAAATGAGAGTAGACTCACTTAAATGAATGGGACTTAATTTGCTGCAAGTAATGTAAGATGCATAGATTTCAGTGGATCTCTAGCTGGGGTTAACACAAGATTTCGTTCTAAGACTTCAGTTGTTCATTTTAGTTTCTCAGTTATTGTCATTGTAAAGTAATTTTCTCTGGTATTGAGACCTTAACTGTTAAGGTCATTTATTTTAAAATTATCTTTTTTTCTTCTAGCAACTTTATAGGAAAAAGCCAGGATTAGCTATTACTCATGCAAAATTACCGCAAAATATGGACAAAAACCGGTACAAAGATGTTTTACCATGTAAGTAACAATAATATAATCTTAGAAGTCATTCTCTTTAAGAGGAAATGTAGATGATTCCCATGTACAGTTGTACCTCGCGTAAAGAGCATAATGCGTTCCACAGGATTGCTCTTTAAGCGAGTTTGCTTTAAATGAAACACCATTGTAAGTGACCCATTGTGGGGGGGATTGCGAGCCCTGATTTATTTGTTAAGCGAGTTTTTGATTGGTTTTATTTGTTAAGCGAAGCGAACATTAAGAGAAAATTCTGGTCTTTAAGCGAATTACTCTTTAAGCGAGGCGCTCTTTATGCGAGGTTTGACTGTATCTCCTTTATAAGAAACATTGGACTAATGCAAATTAAAGTGGTGTTATTCATTTCCTCTGTAGCCATGTAAAGCACAAATGCATAGCCACCTATAATGGCAGATGAACCATAAAATGCTTAGGATATTAGTGGAAGTGAGGAAACAAGAATTGAAGAGTGAGGAAACTGCTGATTTTGTACTCCTAGCAGATCCGCTATGAACTGTGTTTTCAAAAAATGGCATTTTCCTCCATCAATTTTTGTAAATGTTACGACCAGTGGTAGGCTGCCGGTTCAGACCGGTTAGGCTGAACCAGTAGCAGAAATCTGGATAAGATCGCCAAGGGGGTAGTAAACCCCCGGGCGACCGGTTTGGTCGCCTCTCCAGCCGCCCTCCAGATTTATTTTCCGGGGAAGCCAAAAATGGCTGCTCAGAAGTGTGCATGCATCAAAACTCCATTTGATGCATGCACACTGAAAAATAGAAGTGTGCATGTGTCATTTGGAGTTTTGACACATGCACACTTCCGAGCAGCCATTTTCAGCTGCCCGGAAAGGGTGCAGCAGCTGGCTGGTGAGGCCCTTCACAGACTCTTTAGAGCAGCGGTGGCAGCAGCCTTTCCTCAGCGCACCGCCGGGCTGGGCCAGGCCATGCTGCTGGGCCAGGCTGCGCTGCCGGGCCAGGCCGAGCTAGGCCCCCAAGCCACTTTGCCGCTGTGCTGTTGCTGCTCTTGCTGCCTGCCTGCTGCTCCCCGACCCCAGGGTAAGTGACTAGGGTTTGTGTTTGGGGTGGGGGTGTGCGTTGAGGTGTGTGTGTATTTTATGTAGTGTGTTTTTATGTGTACAGTCAAACCTCGCATAAAGAGCGCTTCGCTTAAAGAGTAACTCGCTTAAAGAGCAGAATTTTCTCTGAATGTTCACTTCGCTTAACAAATATAACAAAAAAAACTCGCTTAACAAATAAATCGGGGGTCTCAATCCCCCCCACAATTGGTCACTTACAATGGTGTTTCACTTAAAGAGCAAACTCGCTTAAAAGCAATCCAGGGGAGGAAGAAGCCGGGGCAGGATGAGGACCTTGCCGCCCCTATCCCTGTGCCCACCCCAACATATTGTAATGTAATGTAATGTATTGTCTGTAAGCCGCCCTGAGTCGCCACGGCGAGTGGGCGGCAATATAAATTTGAACTAATAATAATAATAATAATAATAATAATAATAATAATAATAATAATAATAATAATAATAATAATAATAATAATAATAATCCTGTGGAACACATTAAGCTCTTTAAGTGAGGTATAACTGTATTTAATGTTTATTTTAATTTGTATTTTTTGTTTTTATTTCTATTTAATGTCTATTTTAATTTGTATTTTTATGTTTTTTATTTCTATTTTTATGTGTACTGTATTTTTATTTTATTTTTTTATTTTTATACTTTGGCTCCACCCACAATGTCATGATGTCGTGATGTTGGCTCCACCCACGACATCATTACATTGGCTCCGCCCACAACATTGGCTCCACCCACAGTGTGTTACTAAAAATTTTGACAGCCACACTGGATATGACCCATAGTGGGTATGGCCCTGTTCACCAATGGATTTTATTTTTACAGGTGGTGGGAGGACAGATAGACATTTTGAACAAAGATGGAATTGTCACTCTTCCTATAATCTAAAGATTTGTACTGTGATTTAAAGATTGAACATTCACTGGTGTTTTTTCTTCCTCTCTAGACGATATCACCAGAGTAATATTAAAAGGAAATGATGATTATATAAATGCAAATTATGTGAATGTAAGTGATGACAGATGATTTTTGGAAAAATAAAAAATGTCATGCTCAAAGTAGTTTACCTTCCACAGAGTCTATCAGCAGCAGAATAGATCAGACACATCTCATGTATACAAAGGCATTCCTAATGGATAGAGGAAATGATCTCATGTAGTTTAGATTTCAAAACTAATTCTTTTAGCAAGTGACACATTGGTTTCCATTACTAGAGTTCCTGCATAAATATGTATGCATTGACTGACACATGCTTCCTAATGAATAGCATCTCCAAAAAAAGCCAGCAAATTATTTGGTAAAATATAGTTGTTGCTTTCACATACAGTAATACCTCGGATAACAGTAAGACTTGGTTCCACAAGTCTTGGTGTTATCCGATTTTCAGTGTTATCCGATGCATGTTAAAATCCTATGGGATGGATCGGATAACGTTAAAGCTCCATAGAGATACATTGTAACTGCACAGGGTTTAGCGGTTGTTATCCGATCCATCCCATAGGACCTTAACGTTATTCGATCCAATTCTCCTCTCCAGATTAACTAATGTTATGTGATTTTAACATCCGAGGTAAACGTTGTCCACAGTATTACTGTACATACTTTTTCATCCTCTGTAGAAGCAATTTTAAGCATGGAAAATGTGAGGTATAAAATAAACATCTAAACAAAAAATTTAAAAGGAACACTTTATTCTTTAAAGTCTTGCTTTCTTTGAATTTTATATTAATTTTATAAAATATATTAAAGATTACTATACTAAAAAATCTTGAGAAACAAGACTTGAGAGCAGACTTAAAAACTGATATGTGGACATTAATAGATAGAATCTTTTTGATCTTTTCCCCCAAAACAAAGGCCCAAAATGTTAATCTTATTTAAATCTAATAATTTGGTATTATTATTTTCTATTTAGTCAATTTATTTGTTATATATTATGCCTGAAATCCAACATAACACTAGTATTGTGAAAATCACTACTAACACAGCTGTGCTTGTGTTTCCAGCTGTGCTGGAAACAGTAGGGCAAGTAACCTACAGAGGAGACGACTAACCAAAATCTTACTGATTCAGTGCTTTACAATAATTAAAATAGTATGGTAAGCAATAGGATTCCAACCACAGAATCATAGGGTTGAAAGGCATCTTCAGAAGTAGTACAAGTCTAATCCATGCAGGACCTGCATTGCAGGAGACAACTGCAACTTTCTCCAACCTCGAATCATGATACAGTAATACCTAGGATAATGCTAAGACTTGGTTCCACAAGTCTTGGTGTTATCTGATTTTTAGTGTTATCCGATCCATGTTAAAATCCTATGGGATGGATCGGATAACGTTAAAGCTCCATAGAGATACATTGTAACCGCACAGGCTTTAGCTGTTGTTATCCGATCCATCCCATAGGACCTTAATGCTATTCGATCCAATTCTCCTCCCCAGATTACTTAACGTTATGCGATTTTAGCGTTATCCGATCCAATCGTTATCCGGTGTTTTACTGTACATCAAATAGAGTGACTTACTGTAGAGGTGCAGTTCTGTATGGTCAACATTCTTTTTATTTTTTGTGAGGAAAAGTCTTTCACCTACTTTCATTTAGATCAATACTAATCCTAAATTTCGATTTCAATATATATTTATTGTTGGTTATGTTTTGACATAATTATCTAATTTTGAGTGAGTTGATACAACATTTGACTACTACATAAAATTCCTTCATGTTTTTTAAAGTCAACTTGCATTTTTTTGAAGTACCTTCAAGTAAAAGCCAATTTTGTATAGTGCTTTCTTTCTTCTCATAGGTGGAAATTTCTTCTGCTGGCATTGCAAACAAGTACATTGCCACTCAAGGTCCTCTCCCACACACCTGCGTGCATTTCTGGCAAACAGTTTGGGATCACAGATTATCACTAATTATCATGTTGACAACCCTCACAGAAAGAGGAAGGGTAAGTAGAATTTACTTGCTTTTCATGAGATTCTGAGGATGTTGAGATCTTTGTTGACAAAAAGAAAATGGGAGGGGGAAGGAGAAAGAGTTTTTTGTATGTCCTGAAATTTGATCTGCTTGTTTCTGGCTCTTTCTAAGGTTGGCTTACATTCTTCAGTGAAATGCTGTTTTCAAATCATAAACTGTAATTTTGAAATGTCAGAACCATCAAAATGAAAGTTGTAACATCACAATCCCCATTTTGCTTATTTAAAACATTCCTATTGAACCTTTCCATAAAATGTTAAAAGGGGGTTAATATTAATAAAATTCTTCTTCTTTCGTGTAACTTCTGCAAGAGGATGTTGGCCCATAGAACTTAGCTTTGTGTACAATGTTGTGCTATGACAGAGAAGAAATTAAAAATAATATGAGCTGAATATTTTAGAAGGCTGAACAACATGTCACCTGAAGCAGTCTCTGTACTTACTATATGTCTGAAGTTAATGCATTGCTGACAAAATGTCAACTGGGAAGAACATATTTCCAGAATCCATTCCACTTCTGCTTCCTGTTTTGACTTTAATATGTTACTGGATTAGGATACATTATCTTTATTTATGCATAGTAGATTTGGTTTTAGGGAGATATATTTGCACATAATTTTATATGAAACATTTACAGCACTAGTTTGGTTTTAAAACACATAATAATCATTTAATAAGCCTGACATGTTTACTTGATGTTAACTGAGGCAACTCCCTATAATTATTAAAATATGAAGAAATGTAAACATAATGAGTAATGATTAACTTTATTTCAATCAATCAATCAATTAAACTTTATTGCGGTCAATGACCAGTGCAGTAAAAAGGGTTTAAGTGCATGAAATACAGTAATACCTCATATAACATTAGTATCGAATAACACTAAAATCGCATAACATCAAGGAATCTGGGGGGAAGAATTGCATCAGATAACATTAAGATCCTATGGGATGCTTCAGATAACAACCGCGAAAGCCTGTGTGGTTACAATGTATCTCTATGGATCCCATAGAGGATCAGATAACACTAAAAATCATATAACACGAAGACTTGTGGAACCAGGTTTTAGTGTTATATGAGGTTTTACTGTACTATCAAAATGCACCCCAAAACACATTCATTTGAATTAAAACAAAATAGTGTAAAATCAGTTTTTAAATTTATGGTACATTTGGGACAGGTATCTGGTTTAAAAAGAATAAAACAGCACATAAAACAGTTTAAAAGTTATAGTTACAATTGTAAAAATAGGATAAAAATTTCTATATACAAGTGCAGAATAAAAATCATTAGTGTTGGTTTTAGCTTGTCCCTGCTGTAGCTGGTTCTCCTTAATGCTACGTACCCTGGTAGCCCTCCAGGCAAATCTGGCAACAGCGGCTGTCAGCTCAGTGGTTCTATCTGAGAGCATGTCTCTAAACATACGGCTATTGAACTCAATATGAGGAAAGGCCACAATGAGATCACGTCTAAGGTTGTCATAAAACTGGCATTCTAGGAGCACGTGCTCAGATGTCTCCATCTTCCCAGCCTGACAGATACATGGCCCGGTACCAGTCCACAGCCTGGTGGTTGGGGACCCCTGTTCTAAATAGATAGTATAGACTCCACATGAATAAAAGGTGAAAGTTAATTGCAGCAGCCTTTGTTACTCTGTGTTAAACAGAATTAACAGACATATCAGAGTAAAGGAGTCGATAAATAAAAACACCTTTACTGATATTTGGGGAGATTTTATAGATTTTGCATTAATAAAAGGGAAAACTAGTGATTTTAGGATGGTCTTTTAAAGTTAACAAGTGTTTTGACAAATTAGGAAGAAAGAAATATATTGTGGAATTTTAAAGCAAGGCATTTAATCATTTGACCTTTGAGATCTTATTTCATAAAAAGTTGTCTTTGAATCCTTGTGTTTGTGCTGTTGATTTACAGTTACTACTCTTCTTTCCTTTTAAGGTTCATTGTCCTAAAGAGATAAGGCATATCTTAAGAGTTATATGACAGAAAAATACACTACTACCTCAGATAACGATGAGACTTATGGTAGTTCCACAAGTCTCATTGTTATCCGGTTTTTAACGTTGTGCGATGCATTGATCGCACAATGTTAAAAAAAAAACCCTGTATCCCTGGAGGATGCAGCGAGCCAGAACGTCTGGTTTTGAATCCTGACTTTTTGGCTTGCTGCAGCCTCCAGGGAGCTGGGAGAACTTGGGAAACAGTTTGGATCGGGTCCCCCAACCTCCCTGGAGCTGGCAGGGGGGGGGGGTCAGAGAGCCCGAAATGGGTAAAAATATGTCTGGTTTTTTTTACCCATTTCAGGCTCCCTGACCCCCCTGCCAGCTCCAGGGAGGTCGGGCGACCCAATCCTTACTATTTCCAAAGTTCCCCCACCTCCCTGGAGGCTGTAGCAAGCCAAAACGCGGGATTCAAATCCCAACATTTTGGCTTGCTACAGCCTCCGGGGAGGTGGGGGAACTTCAAAAATAGTGTGAATCGGGTCTCCTAACCTCCCTGGAGCTAGCAGGGGGGCCAGAGAGGCCGAAATGGGTAAAAAAAAATTCGGCTTCCCTAGCCACCCGTCCATGCCTCCGTAGCTGTGGGGTGGCTGGGGAATCCAACGGGGGAGCCCCCCGTCAGCTTTACAGCCATCCCACCCCTGCCTCCGCAGCTGCACGGTGGCTGGGAAGCTGAACGGAGAACCCCGTTCAGCTTTCCAGCCACCCTGCTGCTAAGAACAACTGCATCAGATAACGCTGACAGATTGTTGTCTGATGCGAAATTTCTTTAGAAAATTTGCATCGTTATCCGATGTTAGCGTTATCCGATGCAGTCATTATCTGAGGTATTACTGTACAACACTGTATTCTCCATGCTATTGAATTTGGTCAATGTTTTGCATTTGGTTCATTTTTTATAAAATGGGCACGTGGTCTCTAAAAGGTTTGCCATCACTGCTTTAGGGATTCAGGATTCAGATGATAAACATGTACTTTCCTTTGTGAGGGTATCTTTCCAATTATATAAAAAATAATTTGGGTACTTTCCTGATTTGACAGACTACATAACAACAATGTAAGTTAGGAATTACTAACCTACTTTCTTTATTTACATTTTATTGAATTTCTTACTCTTGATCTCTTCCCTGTCTGTATGACAATCTCAGTCAATATCATTTTAAGGAGATTTATTTATTTATTTATTCAGATTTATTAATAGTCCAATTGGAATTGTACAGAACAAATACATTCTTGGCTGGATAATCATTTTGACGCAAGAGATTTTCCCTAACCATATTAATTTTAGCTTTTGCTAATTATATATTGGATCTAGTCAGTCATAGGTTTATAATTAAAGGGAATTTGTTTTACATGAAGTAGCTGATATCATTGTGGCTAATAATTTTATAAAGGTCGTTGCAAAGGGGGTGACTATCAGTGTTTTTCAAGATCTGATGGCAAATAGGAAAAACTAAATCATGCTGGATGTAAAGTAATGTCAATTTTTTCTTTCGTTTGAGCTAGACCAAATGCCACCAGTATTGGCCTGACCCTCCAGACATTGCAGAATATGGTAACTTTCGTGTCAAGTGTCACTCTGAAGATTGCACCATTGCTTATGTATTTAGAGAAATGATTATTACAAATACTGAAGTAAGTGGTCTTTGTTTTTGCTCACTACAAGAAGAAAATGCACATTACACTTTGTCATATGTAATTGTGTGTGTACATTACCTGTGGATATATAAAAATGGTACTGCACACAATTCATCAATCAGACTATCACTTTTACTAGCAGATGACTCAATGCAGAATATTAAAGCCAAGCTAGTTTTCTGGTTTTATGACAAAAAATTCCAAAATGCTTTTGGGTTAATTGATCATAAAAAGCAACTCAGTATAACCATATTTTCTTTTTCTTTATGTATATTGATTTCAGCCACCAGGCATGGTGTGGGGGTGAGTTCTGGATCCAAAGATTTGAGAGTAGCAGCCTTGGTTGTTATCCCATCAGGAGGAGGATAAATGAAGTTAAACTGTTTGATTGTGTTTGAATATTTTATAAAAATTCATTTACCTGTCACTAATGCCGCAAGTAACTAATACAGTACTAGATTTGTCAGAGCAATTCAGAAACATTTTTTTTAAAAAAACAGATACATTATATGTGATCATTCAGCTACTAAAAAGTGTATTTTGGCTGTTTATCATGTTCATGTTCTGTGGATAAGATTCTTAATGAGGTGAATAATAACAATTTTTCCTTGCCTTTAGAAAACCTTAGGACACGTTGGCTAAAATCCTGTTGCTTAGTATAGCAAGTTGCAACTAGAGCAGACCCATTGAACAGTGGGGATTACGTGAGTCACACTCTTGGTAAATTGCACTGGTTCAAATGGGCTTATTGTAGTTGTGACTTACTTCATTAACTATCCAACATGATTTCTAAATAATGGACAAGATGGCAAGAATCTCGAAAGTACAGTTGTGCCTCGCTTAAAGAGCATAATGTGTTCCACAGGATTGCTCTTTAAGTGAGTTTGCTCTTTAAGCGAAACACCATTGTAAGTGACCAATCATGATTTTGGGGGGTGAGGGATTGCAAACCCTGATTTATTTGTTAAGCGAGTTTTTGGTTGGTTTTATTTGTTAAGCGAAGCGAACATTCAAAGAAAATTCTGCTCTTTAAGCAAGTTACTCTTTAAGCGAGGTGCTCTTTAGGCGAGGTTTGACTGTATTGAACTAGTGAGATTTATTTGATTGTTTGTTTTTTGTTTTATTTGCTTATTAAATGTTTATACCATCCATCTGGGATATTTTCCCATTCTGTATGGTGTACAGCAGTTAAAATCAGAAATATACAAACAATAACAGTTGATGGTATCCATATATATAGCCATCAATTATTTAAAAAAGTAGGATAGAGGTATTATGAAAATGACTTGTCACCATTCCAAAATAAT
This sequence comes from Furcifer pardalis, assembly GCA_030440675.1. Lineage (NCBI taxonomy): Eukaryota > Metazoa > Chordata > Lepidosauria > Squamata > Chamaeleonidae > Furcifer > Furcifer pardalis. Next base: position 43,675,664 of record CP126897.1, on the reverse strand, counting down.
TTATATTAATAATATATTAATCTATCTTCTCCTAACTCTACCCATTTCCTGAGAAAGGTCAATCTTTGTTCAATGAAGCATACTCATGAGAAATTTGTTCATTTTGCATTTCAGTGCAACTTTACAAAATTAATAATTTCTGAAACTCGGCAATATTGTGGAATGTGTCTAGAACTTGAAATCCAATGTTTTCTGAAGTTTGGGGAAATAATGTTAAAAAAGTGCACTGAAAATGTATATTTTTGAAAGATGCACATAAATAGACCTTAGTACATGGAAAAATAACTTGAAAACAAAATAAATAAATAAATAAATTCAAAATAAATAAATTCAAGAATATATTATGTACAGGTTTTCATGGACACAAAGAAGTGTTTTGGCGTCCTGAAGCAGCCTAGTGGCTTTTCTGTCTTCCCAAAGAGGCTGTTTAAGTCTTTCAGAGAGGCTAAACACAGCTGGTGGACACTGACAGCTTTAAGATGACAGAACGTCCCTCAATAGCTGTAATTATTCTTGGGATGTATTTTGATTATCTAAATCATTGCCCTTTCTACTGTTTCACCTCCAGTAACCCCTGCTCAACATTTTTGGCAGAGGCAGAGAAAGCAAGCATAAGATCAGAAAATAGAAAGCAGGAGTTCATTAAACAGAAATCTGTTAGAGAACAAAAGGGCAGTAAGAGAGAGAGAGATCGTGGAGAGATGATTTTAGGGTAATGCCATCTTGTTTTGAGTATTGTTTTATAGCTCAGATACAGGCATTTCAAGGAGAGGGAGAGGAAGCCCAGAAAAGCTGTCAGAGAGAATATGACCCATAGCATTCACAATTCTTTAATCTGAGTATTCAACTACGTCATCATGTTTGGCCAGTGATGGGATGTCAAAAATTCTACTACCACGCCATGACGTCATGGACGTCATGGGCGTGGCCAATGTCATGACGTCATGACGTCATGGGCGGAGCCAACGTCATGACGTCATGACGTCATGACGTTGTGGGCAAGGCCAAAAATAAAAATAATAATAAAAAAAATAAACATGCACACAGACCCGTAAATAACTTAAAGAAATAAAATAAATAAATAAATAAAATAAAAATTAAATAAAAGTACACCCACCCACCCAAAACACCATAAACCACCCACCCACCCCAAACACAAAACCCTCACTTACCCTTCTTGGGGCCGACGACCCCCATGGCCCGGGGCCACACGGCAAGGCACGCCCCATCGCCGCCGGAACCGAGGAGGAGGCGGGGCGCTCCATGTTGGCTCCAATTTTTAAAAAACCGGACCCGGAGCCACTGCCTGCTGCTACTGTCGCCGCTGCTGCCGCCTCCCGCCATCGCCATCGCCGGGGGGGTGGAAGGAGGAGAGGGAGGGGACTGGAGTGCCGGGAGCGTTTCTGTAATTGATCCGGGTAGATGCATTTGCTTTTTCCCTCCTTCCTTTTCGTTCCGGAGCTTTCTCTTCCCCGCCTTGCCCGTTGATCGGCTCCCATCCCGTCTTCTTCGTTGCCGCCGCCGCTGCTGGAACCGGAGGAGGAGGAGGCGCGCTCCGCTGGCCTGGGGCGACGGCGGCAACGGCGGCGATGGCGATGGCGGGAGGCGGCAGCAGCGGTGACAGTAGCAGCAGGCAGTGGCTCCGGGTCCGGTTTTTTAAAAATTGGAGCCAACATGGAGCGCCCCGCCTCCTCCTCGGTTCCGGCGGCGATGGGGACGGCAACGGCAGCAGCGATGACAGGAGGTGGCAGTGGTGATAGAAGCACCAGGCAGCAGCAAATGGCGGCAAGCGGCTCCACAGGAGGCTCCAGTCAGGGGCGGCCGGATCCAATTATTTTTAAATCGGAGAAAAAAATGGCTCCAATTTAGTGCGCATGTGTCAGATTGAGTTTCTGCGCATGCGCACTAAATTGGAGCCATTTTTGCTCCAATTTTTTTTTAAATTTTCCTCCCGGTGAGGCGTCCGATCCGGACGCCTCAAAAACGGTTTTACGCCCACGGAGAGCCCTCCGGAAATCCTTAAAACGGTTCTGTGGATCCGGTCAGAACCGGTGTCATCCCATCACTGTGTTTGGCCTTATTCCAAGATTTTTCATCTTCTAATGAGATGAGACCAAAGAAGACGTAAAGAGTTGTGTATTTAACCAGACAGTTGACAGCAGACAAAACCACACTCCTATATGGGTAGGAACAATTCTCACTCATCCTGTTGTTGAGTGTAAAAATGGAGAGTATAACAGTGATGGTGAATATTTTAGATACCAGGTGCCCAAACTCACCTTTGCCACAGACTCAAGAGGCTGCCGTCTGTGCCGTACCCTGACACTGCATGTGAGCTGGACAGAAGGGGGGGGTGAACTCTGTACTGGGGCGATGGTGTGCATGCCCACAGAAAGGGCTCTGAGTACCCCCTCTGGCATGTGTGCCATAGGTTCGCTGCCACTGATCTATAACATGTTAAACAAATTACTTTTAGATTGTATACCTATTTGTCCGATATTAAATTAGACTAAACTAAGTAGATTATAATTACAAATGAATCGTATACTAATTTAAGCTATAACTAATGTTTTCTGAGCTACATTAAATTTTGAGGAGAAAGATCGTCATAAGGAGGCTTTGCATATTTGCTTTTCTACTATTGCATAATCATGACTAACTTCTCATACTGAACAGATAAAAATTCTGTAGAAGCTGTTTATAATATATAAAAGCTGATTAAATGATAAAACAGAAACAATAGGCAGTAATGGGGAGAAAAGCAATAAAATGTTTTGAAACAAACTCATTTCATCGGGGATTTAAATAAATATTACTCATCTCATGATCTGTTGATAACAAGAAGTGAGAAACAATACGCATCAAAGATAGTAAGTAAAATAGATCCAATCAAGATTTTCAAAAGAGCTATCACGGGAGATTAATGGATTAAATAACTGAAGTAACAAATCAATATACAGTAAAACCTGGACAGCGAGGAGAACAAATAGGTCAATCTTAGAAGACATCAACCCTGACTGCTCCCTTGAAGGTCAAATAGTAAAGATGAAGGTAAAGTACTTTGGACATCAAATGAGAAGAGAGGATTCACTTGAGAAAGCCTTAATGTTGGGAAAGGTGCAGGGCAAAAGAAAAAGGGGGCGGCCAAAAATGAGATGGCTAGATGGCATTGTAGAGACAATGGGTACAGAACTGAGCGCATTGAAGAGGATGGTGGAGGACAGAGGTGCCTGGCGGACAGTGGTCCATAGGGTCGCAAAGGTCGGAATCGACTGTGCGACTGAACAACAACAACCAAAACCCCAGGTTACAACTGCCTCGGTTTAAGTTTCCTGTGGTTTACAAATTTGTGGTTTGCAAATCCTATGGAAATGCCATCCCAGTTTACACATTTTTAATGTATTTTTCCCCAGTTTACAACAATCAGTTCAGAACCATTTTTTTATTTTTCAATGCATCCCTGTGGATGTTTTGGTTTACAATTTTTTCGGGTTGCAATGGAGGCTGTTGGAACAGACCTCTGTCATACTGCTTGCAGAAGGAGGGGGTGGGAGGGAAAATAATGGAATTTTTATAAGTTATGTTTAACTTAAATATAAATATATATCAAAGAAGTTGTCTCAGCTGCTGGCACCTTACCTTTTCTCATATATTTCTCTTCATATATCTATAAATCAATTCAGTGTTGACAGTCTTTTTAACCTTAATCTCACATGTCAATTTATCATTAATAGCTATATTTTAATATGGATTACCTAAATCAGTAATCAGTAAGTTGAAACTCAAACCTTACTTTCCTATTTTTGTTACACTTAGTCTTGTTGTAATAAGTTCTTTTTTTACCATTTCAATTGGACATCTTCAAAGCTGGATGACAATGCTATGTTTGAAATGGTACCTGTGTTAGTCTGTGTTTCAAGCATATTAGAGAGAAAACAAAAAGACATTTTGGCACTTTGAAGATGAAATGCTGTTGTTTAATATTAGGTTTCATGAACCAAGTCTGACAAAGTGGACTTGATCAGTTAGTCTTTAAAGTGCCACAACGTTTTCTGTTGTTTTGTTTTGTTTACTCTCTGACTGAGAGAGCATGACCCAGCACCCCGGCTTGAAATCAGGAATCCCTGATTTAGAGCAATTGAAACAAGGCAAGATTCTTTCAACATGTAAGAAAATGAAAAAGGATGTGTCCAAAATGTCAATAATTCTAATAGATAAGTACAGAATGTAGGGAAGGAATAACCTGGTTTCTGATATAAGCTTTCTTGGACTATTGTATATACTCAAGTATAAGCTGAGTATTTAGCCCCAAAAATGAGCCCCCAAAAGGGGAATCAGCTTATACTCGGGTCAGCTTCAATGAGGGTCCCAAGACCATGCCAGATTGAGATGTGCCAACAATTTAATTAAATTTATCATATTTTCATGTATTTTGATTATTAAAACTCACTAGCAGCTGCTGCATTTCCTTTTTTAAAAAATTAAAAATTTTTACAATGCTTAAAAAACAAACAAACAAATATAACATAATACAAGAAAAAAGAAAAAATAACAAGTTAATTCAATTGTTTTCAATGCAATCAATCTCTTAACCATACTATTTATATACAGTTGTACCTCGCTTAAAGAGCATAATGCGTTCCACAGGATTGTTCTTTAAACGAGTTTTTGGTTGGTTTTATTTGTTAAGCGACGCGACCATTCAGAGAAAATTATGCTCTTTAAGCAAATTACTCTTTAAGCGAAGCGCTCTTTATGCGAGGTTTGACTGTACATATATAAAATATGCTTTCGCATTTTGTACCAATTATTCTCTTCAGCATGGTATTGCAACTTTTTTTTTTAACATAGTACATATATCACCCAAGTGCACTAAGGTCCTTGAGTCTGCCAGCCATCCCTTTTACAACTCAGTTATTCTGCCAAAAATACATTGTATTCGGTGCAGGTTTATCGCCTTTATTTTCCCTCCCTCAGCTTATACTTGGGTCAGTCTATTTTCCTGGGTTTTCAGGTCAAAATTAGTTACCTCAGCTTATATTCAGGTTGGCTTATATTCGAGTATATATGGTAGATTTGAATCTACTTCATTAGATGCATTTAGAATCACAGCTGGCAGGTAACTGGTGATAATTGGTAGTGTTGTGAACGGACCTTGCCGTTGTATTAAATTACCATTTTAACCACTTTTAAAAGCTATAAACCAATAGGCGTGTTAACCAAGAATAATACTCCCTGTATAGCTGATGATGGCTCACAAGAGTTTTTTGGATTAGTCAGTCTTTAAAGACTTTTTGCTGTTGTAAAATTAATATCAATTCTTTGGGAAGAAATACCAAACATATTTTAATAATTAGCTAAGTGTTTTAAGTTGGATGCATTGAGTGTAAGTGTGGTGGTGGTGACATTAACAAACTGAAGTCAATGATATCCACTTAGCATTCCTTCTCTTTAAGAGTGCAACCATATCTGTCATTATGCAGTTGTCAGAAAGTTCTGTAAATACTTTTATTAAAATAATATATAAAATCAGCTGTGTATCTCAAGAACCAAATGACTCATATTTGTTAGGCTCTAATTTTGTATCATTTAGTTTTTATTCCATTTTAAAAGTCAAGATAATATATTAGCAAGAAGAAGAAGAAGAATTGCAAATTGTATGACTTCAAAGAGAAAGCAGTGCAGAGCCTGGTTATAAGTATTTTTACCAGCTGTTAGGTGTAGATTGTCTTCAGAGAGCTATTTGAGAGAAGAGTCTCTAGGAAACTCAAGTATGTTTCCACAGGTTTCCTTAGATTAGGATTGTCTACTTTTTCTGTCATTGTTGCAACTGAATTATAATCAGTTCCCAATGTTATTTATTACTAGGCTACTAGAACAGGGGTTCCCAACCTATGTTCCGTGGGCTGGACTTGGCCAACAGCACCATTTCATGTGGCCCACAGCCGCCCTCACCGCTCCCAGAAATGGAAGTGGACACATTTACATCAGCTGTAAAATGTGCCCGTGTATATATAAATGAACCCATGCCTGTCATAAATGTGGAAGTGGCTGCATTTACAGCTGTTATAAATGCTTGTGGGGGCACGGTTAGGCCCTCTCCACTGTCCAGGGGGCAGACCCATGGTGTAAAAAGGTTGCGAAGCCATGTACTAAAGGAATAGTTAGATTCATGTGAGGTAAAAAGCACAGAAAAAATGCAGAAAGAAAGCAGAAAAGCTGTTTTCCGTAGTGTTACAGTGACACCCAATTATTGAGAGAACATTCAGAAAGATTATGTGCTATTTTGCCGATCTGCAAAAGAGGTTCCAGAATTTATTATTTATATGCATTGTTGGGGGTTTTTTTTAGCACAGACAAATGTGTTTTTGTATCACTGAAGTGTATAATTCAAAACTCAGAACTGAGAGAGATATTTCACATTTGAGAAGTATTTCCATGCAGGTTAATTTTAAATGATGGTGTTTTTTTACAGCAACATCACTGATAACTGAAATGTTTGTTCATTTCAGACTGAGGAAGAACATGCTGTTACCCATCTCCAGTATGTGGCTTGGCCTGATCATGGAGTCCCTGATGATTCCACTGCCTTTCTGGAATTTGTGACCAACATGAGGCCAAAGAGAGTAGAAAATGAGCCAGTTCTTGTTCACTGCAGGTACTAAGGAGTAAAATTGTGCATAATCATCTGGCAAAATGAGTTGTTCTAGCATTTTTTTCCATGTGTATTTATAAATGTGTTACTGCTGGAGTGAATTCGAATTGCTCTTCATTTTCAACATTGGTCAGGGACTGCCCAAATTCATTTGGGTTGATGAAGTTTTTTAGATGATCTTTACTGAAGAACAGAAGGCATAACGTACAATCTTTGTGCTAAGGTGTTCATGCTTTTTGCTATAAAAAGAAACTTAAGCAGAGCCCTATTGTATCGGATCAAGGGTCCAGCTACTTTAGTACAGTAATACCTTGGATAACGATTGCCTCGGATAACACTAATATCAGATAACACTGGTGAATTTGAGGCAAACATTTGCATCGCACAACGTTAAGATAACATTGTGTGATGCAATTGTTTGCCTCAAACTCCCCGACTTTGATCTCTGCCCCAAAGTCTGCAGGGCTAGAGACCAGCCCTGCGGGCTTTGGGGCAGAAATCTACCAAGTCTTAGACCCGCTGATTTGGTTAGAAGGAGATACCCCCATCCCCCAGCCAAACTGGCACTACGGGCTGCCTGCTTTGGGATTGGGGTGACTGGAGGTGCCTCCCCAAGCAAACCGGACCGCCCCATGTTCCCTTTCCTCTTCGGAAAGGGAACAGGGCTTTTAAAAAAAAACGTTGTGCGATGCATTGATTGCACAGCATTAAAAAACGGATAACATTATGACTTGTGGAACCAAGTCATAACATTATCAGAGGTACTAGTGTATCTTGTTTCTCACAGTAGATGTCCTTGAAAAAAGGGACATGTGTAATTACCACACCTGTAGTTATTGCCCAGCAAGTACCAGTCAGTGGCATTTTCTCTCTTTCAATGGCTGTTAGCCATGATACCTTTAAAGTTTGTATCAGGAATTATGATAATTGTTTTCTAGGAATTTATAAAATCCCTTTATAAAGCCATATACAGTTGTACCTTGCTTAAAGAGCATAATGCGTTCCACAGGATTGCTCTTTAAGCGAGTTTGCTCTTTAAGCAAAACACCATTGTAAGTGACCAATTGTGACTTCTGGCGGGTGGGATTGCAAACCCTGATTTATTTGTTAAGCGAGTTTTTGGTTAGTTTTAGTTGTTAAGCGAAGCAAACATTCAGAGAAAATTCTGCTCTCTAAGCGAGGCACTCATTATGCGAGGTTTTACTGTATGTTAGTGGTCATAATTACCACCTCATAGCAAGAAAACTGCTGACCTGCTGCTTTCCAGCCAGCGTCTTAGCCACTTTAGCTTTCGAGCAAGGGTGAGCGTTACGTTTACCTTTTCCTAGCAACAAAACCAAGAATCAATGACACATCATATAAAAAAAACCACGAATCAATGACACATCATATAAAAAAAACCACTTCCTGTTAGTTTTGTTGGATTACTCCATATTGTAGTATTAGGGGAAGGGGAAGAAGCTCTCTCTGTGTTCTCTATACTCTACATAATTTTATAAATCTTTGTCATGTTCCTTCCCCCATCCTGTTATTTTATCCCCTAAAATAAAAGAGCCTTAAACATATCAGCTTTTTTTCTGATATAGAAAGTATTTCCATCCCTTCTTATGCTGATGCTTGCAATTCATATTTACTTCTGAGGACAAGAGAAGTGAGGATTTGCATCGTTTGGGAGCAGAACTGTACTTTTGTCGGCCTTGCATAGTGCAACAAGAGATATAAGTGGTGACTTGTTAATTAAGGGCAGTTTCCTGCTACAATTTGTACTTATACAAGTGCTATTAACCAATAAGCTTCTGGCCAGGGTGGGGTGATAGTTAGGAGGAGCTCTTGGGGACTCTGTTATCTCCCCAGGAGCCAGTTCAGTTCAGTTGCTGTGTTACTTTAGGCCAGGTGTTGTTTTATGTTTCAGGAGATTTTAATAAGTGCTCGTTGAAGACCTCTTTGTGTAATGCTATGTCCCTCTGTCCAAAAAGGATTGTGCCATATAGTCTTTTGTGTGGATTTCAGGTTTTATTTCTTTCTTTGTTTATTTTTTCTACTTTGTGAGCAGCTTTGCTGTCCAGCAGCTGAATGAACAAAGATCAATCCTGGGTGTGCTAGACAATAACACTAGAGTATGCCAGCCTCAGTCTCTTCCAGGAAATGAAAGCTAAAAATTTACTACAAATTAAAATTAAGATGTGTGCAAACAGGAAGCAATAGGGCTCTATAGTCCTCCTTTCCACCTCTTCTGAAAAACTCAGATCCTGCATGAACTGTCTCACATTTACCCAGACAACAGGTCGTCTGCTGCTGTAAAGTCAGATCCTCTGGAAAGAGATAAATAATCTCCTGGGCTGCAAAAAGCTGTTAAGCATTAGCAGCAGTAGGCCTGTAAAAGAGGGGAGGGAGCATAGCTGTACAACCTTTCAAGGGATGTTTTATGTTGCTTAGGATTGCTTCAGCTATATTCATGCTTGCTTATATTCTGTGTGCATTTGCATGTATAGCAAATCTGTATGTAGCGTTCTGGCTCTAATGGGAGGAGGAGGATTCGGACTTTCAACATCTTCAGCAATAAAGTTGACAGCGCATAGGCAAATTCCCTAAACTTCCTAATCTATTGAAATCTTATCCTTAATAGTACTCTGTGCCTCCTTTGGAAGCTTGTGCCTCGACATTATCTGAACTGTTGTCTATAAGTAGTTTTTCCATAACTATAGTAGGTTTGCTGTATCCACAGATTCAGTATCCACGGTTTTAGCTAATTACAGTAATACCTCGGTTAACGCTAAGACTTGGTTCCACAAGTCTTTGTGTTATCCGATTTTTAGTGTTATCCGATGCATGTTAAAATCCTATGGGATGGATCGGATAATGTTAAAGCTCCATAGAGATACATTGTAACCGCACAGGCTTTAGCCGTTGTTATCCGATCCATCCCATAGGACCTTAACGTTATTCGATCCAATTCTCCTCCCCAGATTACTTAACGTTATGCGATTTTAGCGTTATCCAAGGTAAACGTTATCCGATGTATTACTGTATGGCCTGAAAATATTAAATGAAATCCCAATAATGCATACCTAGTTCCAAGATGCATTACCAGAACTGGCCACTAAAGGGCACCAGCTACTGCACTGCATGTATGGTTTGTTCCCATCTGTGGTTTCAGGCATTTGCAGTAAGTCAAAATGCTGAACTTGATGACTGGAAGGTTGACAGGTCAGGAGTTCAAGACCCAAGTACTACATGATGGAGTGAGCATGCATCATCTGTCCCAGCTCCCGCCAGCATAGCAGTTCGAAAGCAAGAGATTGCAAGTTGATAAATAGGTACCACTTCAGTGGGAAGGTAAACAGCCTTCCATTAACTCCAGCATCTAGTCATGCCTGCCACATGACCATGGACAGCACTGGCTCTTTGGCTATAAACAGAGAAGAGGACTGAACCCTTGAGTCAGATACAACAGGCTTTCTAACAAGGGTGACCTTTACCTTTACCTTGGATCCTATCACTTGCAGATGTGTTGGGCCTATTGCATTACTGCAGCATTCAACCTATACTGAGGGTTGTATGAATTTTACAAAAATCTTATCCATAGAAGCAGATAAGAAGAAAAAGAATATAAAATAAAAAAAGAACAGTATCAATGCATAGGAAAAATACCTCAGTATATGATGTTGGAATGTGGTGTGGACTTATTTTCTATTAACAACTTAAACTCATTGTTACCAGCCTGTGCCTCAGAGCTGACAATATTTAATTTCATTGAAGCAATAAAACATGCAGTCTAGCAAACAACTTATCCCATCCCATTCTTTGCAAAATTGTGGGAGTAGAGAGAGTGAACCCCATACAGTGGTGGATGGGAGTAGAAAGAAAAAGATAATGCAGTTGAATTATAAAACTTATAATGAACAGATTGTTGGTTTATATAGGATGCTTTAGGCAGCATTCCCTAGCCTGGCACTTTCCTGATACACAGCAATCCCACCATACTTAGCCTGCAGCAATGAATTTTTCATATTCATGGTACAACACATTTAGAAAGTAAATACTGTAACAAGTTGGGAAACCAACACAAATTATAAAGCATTTCAGAAAGAACCCAGAAATTAGCCACCAGGAGGCAATGTTCTCAACAAAGTGATGTACAGTAATACCTCGGATAACGCTAAGACTTGGTTCCACAAGTCTTGGTGTTATCCGATTTTTAGTGTTATCCGATGCATGTTAAAATCCTATGGGATGTATCGGATAACGTTAAAGCTCCATAGAGATACATTGTAACCACACAGGCTTTAGCGGTTGTTATCCGATCCATCTCATAGGACCTTAACGTTATTCGATCCAATTCTCCTCCCCAGATTACTTGTGGAACCAAGTCTTAGCGTTCTCCGAGGTATTACTTTACTAACAATTGCGCTCTCAATACACTTAACTGTATTCACGGCAGTGGATGTAGAGAATCTACATTGGATGGGGAAGAACATTCAGTGTTATGACTTCTTCTCTGTGTTATCGCTGTAGCCAAATGATGAATCCTATTATATGTGTGTTTTTAGGAAGACTATCTAGGGAATAAAAAATGCAATTACTGGGATTTTCTTTCTTTTTAATTTTTTGGAATAGTAGCCGTGTTAGTCTGTGGTTCAGGGATGTCAGAAAACAAAACAAAACAAAATAAACAAAATAAAATAAAATAAAAAACACTGTAGCACTTTAAAGACTAACTGCTATATTTTTATTGTTAGCTTTCGTGGATCAAGCTTTCGTGGATCAATGTCTGATGAAGTGGACTTGATCCACGAAAGCGAACAATAAAAATATAGCAGTTAGTCTTTAAAGTGCTGCAGTGTTTTTTATTTTATTTTGTCTTGTTTATTTTGTTTTGCTTTCTGAGATGTGTTTTTGTTTTTAAATGTCGCTTAATCTTCAAAATAAAAACACAAAGCATAGCAACTAATTTACATGCAGTCGTAACGTTAATTGCTGAACAATTCTCTCTTCTTCCAAAGAAGTGTTTGTACAAATGTATAAAAGGCATGTTGCTAATGAGATTGATGATTTCCTAGTATCATTGTTCCTTGAATTAAAAAAAAAATCCCTGAAAGCTAAAACATATAAAAAGTGAGCCAATGATTTCAGCACAAAGCTGCAGCTTTGCTTTTTGTATCCAGTGATGTTCCTTACCTCTTGCAGTGCTGGAATAGGTCGGACTGGAGTTTTGGTCGCTATGGAAACAGCTATGTGTTTAATTGAAAGAAACCAACCTGTTTATCCACTGGATATTGTACGAAAAATGCGAGATCATCGTCCTATGATGGTGCAAACATCGGTAAGTGAGAAGGATGGGAGTCTCTTTTCTATGTGCCCATGTGTTTCAATTTCAATATACTATATGCTGTTTGCTATGTAGCCCAATTTTGTAATTGTTTTATTTGTTTTGGAATATTTTCATTTTATAAAATCTCCATTGTCTTCAAGACTGAATTTTAATTCGCAGACCAAAATTTTTTTTTTAAGCAGTGGCATGCACTGGGGTTTTCTTTATATTGAGTCTCAAGCCAGCTTCTTCACTCTCTTCTTTCAACCTAATCAGGAGCTTCTTTAGGTCCCCCTCACTTTCTGCCGTTAGGGTGGTATCATCTGCATATCTCAAATTGTTAATGTTTCTCCCAGAAATTTTGATCCCAATTTGTGATTCTGTCAGTCCCTGGAAAATAGATGGGGAAGAAGTAGAAGCAGTGACAGATTTTACTTTCTTAGGATCAAAGCTCACTGCAGATGGTGATTGCAGCCATGAAATAAAAAGGCGACTGATTCTTGAGAGGCAAGCGATGAGAAACCTGGGGAGCATAGTGAAAAGTAGAGACATCACATTGCAAAAAAAAAAAAAAATTCGCATAGTCAAAGCAATGGTATTCCCTGTGGCAATGTATGGTTGTGAGAGCTGGACCACTAGGAAAGCTGAGCGCAGAAGAATAGATGCCTTTGAGATGTGGTGTTGGAGGAGAGTTTTAAGAGTCCCCTGGACAGCGAGGAGAACAAATAGGTCAATCTTAGAAGAAATCAACCCTGACTGCTCCCTAGAAGGTCAAAAAGTAAAGATGAAGCTGAAGTACTTTGGACATCAAATGAGAAGAGAGGATTCACTTGAGAAGGCCTTGATGCTGGGAAAGGTGGAGGGCAAAGGAAGAAGGGGGTGGCCAAAAATGAGATGGCTAGATGGTATTGTGGATGCAGTGGGTGGGCTGGGCTGCGCTGGGCTGCGCTGGGCAGCCCAGCGCAGTAAAGATGAAGCTGAAGTACTTTGGACATCAAATGAGAAGAGAGGATTCTCTTGAGAAAGCCTTGATGCTGGCAAGGGTGGAGGGCAAAAGAAGAAGGGGGCGGCCCAAAATGAGATGGCTAGATGGTATTGTGGATGCAATGGGCACAGAGCTGAGCGAGTTGAGGAGGATCGTGGAGGACAGAAGGGCCTGGCGGACAGTGGTCCATGGGGTCACAGAGGGTCGGAATCGACTGTGCAACTGAACAACAACAAATGCACTGGGGCCAAATCCAGCCATTCAAAAGTCCCAGTCCCTCTCCTCTCTTGATTCCACATTTACCTCACTCTATCCCAGTGTCTCCCAATCTTTAGTTTTGGGACTTCAATTCCCAGAAGCCTAAGTCAGTTCCCCAAAGCACTGATGAGACTGAGGCTTCTGAAAATGGAAGTCCCCCTGTAGGACCACTATTTCCCATCTGCATTGTCAGACACCACAGTTCCGCCTCCATAAGCAAACACATATATAAAAACTCTGGAAAATATGGAACTGGATTCGTCGTGTCTAAGGGATTGCCTTTGCTTCATGATAGAAGAGGGTGTTCTGCCCTGTTGTAAGGGTTCACTGCGAGAGAGAAAATAAAGATATTCAGATTTCTCTCTGTAGCAGAATAGGTGCTGCATAGATATACAGGTGGCCAGTTCCACAACAGATCCACAGTAAAGCAGGAGAAGATAAAATCAAATACTGTATATGCTGGCATATAAGACTACTTTTTCCCCCTGAAAAGCATGCCTCCAAGTTGGGGGGGGGGTTGTCTTATACACCGGGTGCACTTCAGTTGGGATAGACATAGCTGCCCATAGTGGCCTCCTGATGCCCACCCACCTCATTCTACATACCATCCAGTATTGCACAGTATCCAGTGTGGCTGCGGCGAGCATCAGCAGCAAGACAGGGGTGCCAGCCTTTTCGGCGTGACCGGCCCGTTCTGCTCAGCGGGAAGCAGTGGTGCTCCGCACCGCCCCTTGTCTACGCAGAGCTCACACATGCGCACTTGTGCACTAGTGCCGGCCACAGGGAAATGTTGAAATCAAATCTGATGTTCTTTTATGTTTTATTGGGTGTGTGGAAGAGGGGGTAGTCTTATACGGCGAGTATATAACAAACTATATTTTAAGTGGAAATATTGGGGGTTTGTCTTATACGCCCAGTCATCTTATACTCCAGCATATACGGTAACTAAACTTTTATTAAAAAGGCTACACTCACGACAGGAAAGCCTAAACCCTAATCTAAATACATGCTCAAGGAGCAAATGGCAGAGGAGAGAGAGAGAGAGAACATGTTTTCTTAGAGAAACAGGAGTGGAAGAGAATGTGAGAATGAGCCTGATAGGCAGACAATAAATGTCTAACAATAAGTGCAAGAATAAGTAGAGAGGTCAGAGAGTTAAAAGGAAGATGCAAGCCTTTTACTGGTATTTGCTCTCAAATCCCATTTCTGGTTATTTGTGCCAACTGGGTGCTAAGACGCAGTGTTTGGAGGCAGGAAAGTCAGGGGTACGCAGTCCATCGTTTCCCATAGGCCTGCATGAGAAGACATGTTGTCATTTTTATTTATTGGATCTATACTCTGCTTTTCTGCAATGGCAAGGCAACTTAAATGTTTTTTTCCCTTTTAATCTCAGCTTCTAATGCAGTGTTTCCCAACCTTTGGTTCTTGAGCTTCAATTCCCAGAAGCCTAGGTCAGTACATTGGCTGATCAGTGCCTTTGGGAATTGGCTTAGGCTTCTGGGAATTTAAGTCCAAGAACCAAAGGTTGGGAAACACTGCTCTCATGGATAATTTCAGTATATTGGAAAATTTCTCATGATGTGTGTATTTGCTCAGCCTCTTTCTTAAAGGCCATATAGCATGTGTAATGCTAATTTAATTTAAGTTCTTGAATGCATGGAAAATGTAGGCACCATAGCTATCTTCTTGTTGTTGTTCTGCTGTATCTGAATTTGAATATTGATGATCCTCATGGCGAACAGCCATGAAGACTCTCCTGAGAATATAATGCAGCGGCTTTCCATTTGCCTTCTGCATCGCAGCATGACACCCATATCACTGATCCAGTATCGCAAGCCACTTTCTGTCCGAGTCCTTTTGGCACAGTAAGTCCTCCTCAGCCCCAGGCCAGTATCGATGAAGCTGCTGCCCTCTATCAAGATAGATTCAAATGGGATTTAATCCATTTGCAGGTCATCACCCTTCCCTGTGGACTATGGCACCCAAGGCCGTTGAGTTGTTGGCAGTTTGGTCTACTCTATTACCATAGCAGGATAACCTGGCCAGACTAAACAATCACTATACACTATATTATTAGTTGAATGCAATTTAACTTAGAGTATTTTCCCCTTTTTATGTATGTTTATTGTACAGAGTCAATACAAATTTGTTTGTGAAGCTATTCTTCATGTTTATAAAGAAGGAATTGTCCATCCACTGGATTCCAGCTAGCGTAACTGAAGAAAAGAAGTTCATCTTCTGAAAAACAGACGTATAAAGGCTAAGTGGGTTCTGATTCTCATTTATGATGAAGCTTTTGAACGTTATTGAGAAAAGAAAGCAAGCTTGTACGATAGCACTTTAAAATTCTAATAGAAAATTATAAAACCTTGTAGCATATGTAAGAAACATGTATGGCCACAAGGCATTCAGTGTGTAATGTGCACATATGAAAAACAGAAATCTTAATGAATCCACTGTATGCACCTTTTATTGCCTTAAATTGGTTTTCATTACAAGTTACTGTAATTCTGGCTCACCACTACAAACTGGAAAAAATCAAGATGAATGGGAAAGCAAGCCATGAAGATGTGCCTTTATCTTGTGCAGGGTGGAGTACTCCACAGCAAACAGAAATTGGACTGAATCATCCGTAAGGTGGCATTGGCAGTATTTCTTAGCTGATTAAACGTTTTCCTAAGATGGGCAGCCAAGAATTGTTGTAACGATTGATCTAGATGTGTCAGTATGAAATGTTCATAAATTCAGAACTGATTGCATGATACATAGACTAATGCAATGGTACAACTTTATATAAAAGAAAATACAATGTCTTCCACTAATTATTTGGATATGACCTCTGTGTCTCTATTACTGTTTGCCTTCTAGTTTGAAGTTCAGTATATGGAACTGTGATGTTTTAAAATTTTGCTTGCATCATATACTCATCTGTTTGTTTCAGCTGGAGATGGCAACTGATTATTGCACATGATTGCTGAAGTTTCTTTACTGTTAACATTTATACCAGGGCTGGAGACCTTTACTGCTGAAATATTGCTGCTAAATGTTACTTTTGCTGCTAAATTGTAGAGGCATCATAAAGGTTCAGATGCAAAAACACTGAGTTCATGAAAATGTGTGTTCTACATGAACTCTGGGCCAATTCTTCCATTAGTCTTCTGGCATTTGTTGCTAGTCCCAATTTTTGTTCCAGTTCCAGCCACACTTGTAATATAGGATGGTTGACTCACATATATCATTTAATAATACTCCTCTATTATTATGTGATTATGTCATATAGTAGTACATTTCTCTTATGTGAAACTGCTATTTACCTGTGAGTATTGGCCTTAACTAATTAAATAATGTTTAGCAGGTCATTGGAAGTGGAACTCCCAGCATGAGTTCTTTACTTTCACAAACTTGGATTTTTTAAAGTTAATGGAATATCTTCATAAATTCTGTGATTTAAATAGTCCTAACTGTGACTGAATCTGACATAGTACAGAGATTTTTTCTGATAGTAATAGGAAAGTCAATGCAAAGGTAATACAGTATACATATTGCCCTTTTTATATGGTGTGAATGAGATGTAGAAACAAATCTGAATGGAAGCAAAATAAAAATGATTTGTACATTGGTAATTACTTTAAGGTACACTGGTCTGAGTTTCATTTCAAAGGAGTTAGTTTGAATAAACAACAACATTATATGGTATGTAAGACTTTGTCCTAATGAATTATTCTCTTTTTGTTAAATATACAGAAAATTGTTCCATAAAGATGTATTTAATTTTTTTATGCAAATATTGTTTTTGAGGAAGACTTTAAATATATGAGAAAAATTGGATTGGCTTCTAGTCTTGGTCCCGCTTAGAGAAGATACATTGAAACTAGCACATGAGTAATAAAATTTACTGGTTTCATTTGTTCTGCTCCAAGTATGATTAAAACTGGAAGCAATCAGCATCGTTTATATGAGTGTACCTGTCTTAAAATATTTCTTTTTCTCTATTTAATGCTGATGAATTGAACTAAATTGTAGTATAGTATCGCCTATTGGCTGGGATTGAAATATATTCCAGAAGGGTGCTTTTAAAAACATTCTGGTTTTTTGTTTATTTGTTTGTTTGTTTTGTGGTGGATTTTTGTTTTGTTTTTGATGGTGTCTGGAATCAACAGTAGATTCAGAATGAATGTAATACTTCATAAATCTTGACATTCTTCACTCTGAAACTGGCCATTTTATGGGGTATATGTGTTTTGTATGGATGTCTGTTTTATTTTAAAATGGATGGTATACTAATTGATCGACACATCTGTTGATGTAGTTGAAGTTGAAGAAGTTGGGGGGATGATCACCTTTATTGTAATAAAACTTAATCATGTTGTATTACATTGAACCACTGATCTGGTGAAGAGGTATGATTTCTAGATTTGAAAGAAGAAGTTGATCTTTTTACTTTATATGTCAGATCTGATACCAGACTATTAATCTTTTTTTATTGCAAAATGTTGCATAAAAGTCAGATAGTCAATTACAAATACGGTGGCTTCTACCATTTTGGGTGATGACTTTTTCTGACTGCGACTAGAACACGTTAGGGAGAGACAGAAAGGCAAAGGAAACTGGTAGAAAATTAGGTTTCCTCATGGGCCAGAATCCACAGTCTGGAGCAAAGGCTGAACAAAGTAAAGAGGTATCTCGAGATACAAAATTAAATCGTTCCTCAGGGTTCTTTGTATTCCAAAAATTTCATATCTCAAAGTGTGGTTTCCCATAAGAATGCATTGAAAACCAAATAATCAATTGTGGAGGTCAGAAAAAAGTAAAAAAAAAACCACCATATTTTTTTCTGTTCCAAAATCTTTATAAAGTGCACTTTTGAATTTTTCACCATGTTTTTGCCACTTTTTAAAAGAGATTTGATTAGATAAAATATTCCACCCCACCCCACCCCCACTTTTTTCAATGTATTTTCAGCACTTCTGACAACGGCCTCTAGTGGCAGCTCTGGTAATTTGCCAGACCCTTCCTCGACAATCAACTGTAAGCTCCTACGCCACCCGGAAGTGCCGAAAACTCTGCGTTTTAGCTGCTGAAACACACTGAAAACATGACGAAAAATTCCAGAAATGGAGCGGAAATTCTTTCCATACCCTCCCACCACCGTGGGAAGCAGCAGAGGCTGCCAAAACACCCAAAAATGGTATAATTGTGCTCACCATGCCAAAAAAATTGTTCATGTGGCAAAAAAACCTTAGGTCGAGGCATCATTTTCAATTGATTTCCTTTTGTATTGCAAGAATTACATTACTCAAGATAATCTGGGTTTCCACTGTAGTCATAACCATGCAGATTTATGGACATTTAAAATTGTGCACAAAAATGTTTCCAGACCGTGCAGTCAAATAGACTCTGTTTTGAAATTGATGTCATAACTATAGGGATGTTTTTAGCAACTTTGCAATCCAAAATAATTTCAGGATAAACTTGTTGAGCCTGCTTCCTTGCCGTACAGCATTATAGGTTGTTGTTGCAGTTTTAAAATTAGTCATAACCTGTATTTTCTCCCTAAAATCTGTTTACTTCAGTTTTCCAGTTAATTGTTCAGAATATGAAATATATTTTGCTTTGTGCTTTCTGTACCATAATTAGTAAATACTTATTATATACTTCAGGAAGAATTATGCCACAAAGCATTATTAACCATATCTCTGAATGTACTGAAAGAATCAAAAGAACTCAGAAGTTTGGACAAGAAAATCTGAATTCTGTAATATGTTTAAATTATGCAAATGAAATCAATTTGGATGATTTTTACATCAATTATCTGTGTTTGCTAATAATAGATAATGGGGCACCTTGTACTTCTTTGTGGTAGTTTGTGTGGGAATGGACAAAATGCACCTCTAACTCCTCTATTTTTCTCTTTCACAAAAGAATATGACAGACTCATAAGGGTCATTCTTAATAAGTAGCCCTCAAATGTACAAACATTTTAAACCTTTAAAATGCAAGAATTATGTCCTGATATTAGAGTGGTGTTCTTCTTGTGAATTAACCAATCTAAGATGAAACAAAACCAAAATCCATAGGCTGATGATAACCCCAATTCAATCAGCTAAAATTTCAAAGAAATTTATAGACTTTCTAATTCTCTTGACTCTCCATCAGGTTAGATGATATAAACATTGTGGTTGAGTGGGAGGAAGCAGGGAGGTCCACAAATTTAGGCAGAAGTACTTGCAGCTGGAAAACGCAGTCCAGTGACCACAGGATTGGAAAAAGTCAGTTTACACTCCAATTCCAAAGACAGGCAATGCCAAAGAATATTCAAACTATCGCACAATTGCATTTATCTCACACACTAGCAAGGTTATGGTCAACACCCTACAAGCTAGGCTTCAGCACTACATGGATTGAGAACATCCAGAAGTACAAGCTGGGTTCCAGATAGGCAGGGAAACCTGAGACCAAATTACCAACATTCAATGGATCATGGAGAAAGCAAGAGAGTACCAGAAAAACATCTACAATACTTCTGATTTATTGACTACACCAAAGTCCTTGATTATGTGGATCACAATAAATTGTGGCAAGTCCTTAAAGAGATGGGAGTACCAGACCACCTCACCTGTCTTCTGAGAAAACCTGTATACAGCCCAAGAAGCGGCAGAGGATGAGATGATTAGATAGCATTGTTGATGCAATGGGCATATTTCTGGGTAGACTCCACAGGATGGTAAATGTCAAGTTGTAGCTATAGGGATGGCAGTGGCTTAGTCATTATGATGATGAACTTGATGACTGGCAGATTGGCAGGTCAGCAGTTTGAGACCCGAGTGCTGCATGATAGCATGAGCTCCCACCTCTTTCCCAACTCCTGCCAACCTAGCAGTTCATAAGCAAGAAATTGCAAATAGATAAATAGGTACCACTTGGGTGGGAAGGTAACAGTGTTCCATGTGCTCCAGCATCTAGTAATGCCTGCCACATGATCATGGAAATGTCTGCCAATGGAGACAGCTCTGGCTCTTTGGTGCTAAATGGAGATCAGCACCATACCCTAGAGTTGGATATGACTTACTTGTAGCTATAAATTTAAAATTGAGATTAAGGGACTGTATGAGTCACTGATAGGAGTGCAGGTGTCAGATTACACCTGCCAAAGTATACTGGGATACAGAAGCAAAACCGGGGGGGGGGCATGTTTATGATAAAATACTATGTCCCAAGACTGATCTTTGAATTGCAGCAAGTCTGTGTTTTCAGAAAAGAAAGCCACCACATTTTTTTCTAGTGTTGCGAAATTTAATCACACTAAATATCTTATCCCATTTAATGGAATAGTAGCTTCATGTTTGGTTTCAGCAACATGTTGGAAAGATTCTGTCTTTTAAAACAAACTCAAGATAATGAACAAATAAAGACCATACATTTAATCCATCATATAATGAAGATCTTAATATATAAAAACATCCAATGGGTTTTTTGAAAAATCCGCTGAACAAATCTACAGCGTTTCCACTCCCATCTCCCACTAAACTTAACCGAAACGGGACCATATTAATCTGTTTCCGGATATGCATTAGGAAGAAGATGATAGCAGACCTAAGAAAGGACCTTTCTATGGTCATTAGTGGGTTTAAGCTAAATGAAAATGTTGGCTTGCCATTAGAAATGGCTCTCTGCATTGCAAGTTACCTGGCTTTTGTTATATGATTAGTTATCAAAAGACAAGTTCGGGGTGCATTTGCAAATCTTGCTCAAGCCTGCAGCTTTGAGAACTGTAACTGGGCAAAAATGTTTTGTCAGCTGTCATCTCATATAGTTTGAGTCTCAGGCTTTTGAGGAAGACTGGACACAGAGCAGGTTCTTAAGCATATTCAGTTTCAATAACTAGAGAAGGCTTCTTTTCAGCAGCTAGTAATTGCACTGTTCACAGTTAGGAAGCACAAACGACCTCTTGTCTAATGAAAGGTCTGGCCCTACACTTCGGTAATGTTTCAAAAGAAATTGCTTCTAATCTGAAGACAATTCATTATGTTATCTTGCTCAAAACTTTGCTTGAAGAGCACTGAGAGTTATGAGTCAAACTGCGTCAATGCATGAACCTCTGTCTCTCATGCCTGATGTTCTGCTATGTCTGTACTGATGATGACATCACTTGTTTGTAAAACGATGTCTTATTCTTGTGACTAATGGAGATTTTCTGTGTGTGAGATTGCCCTATATACCATGGTTCATGCCAATGTGGGTTGAAGCATACTCCTCTGGTATGCAAAAACCTGGAAGATGCCATACAAATGTTACAGTATAGCTGACATATCAGCAGGGAATGAGTTTGCTGATCTGGGATAATCAGATAAGTAGTCAGCCGAACAATTCAGAGATCAGACTGCCAAAGGAGTTTGCTTTGTATATCTGCCTCTGTTGAAAACACTTTACGATCGTATTATAGTATTCCGTTTTATGAAAGAAATAAGGGAATACTTTCTTGCTCTACTACCTTCATTTTCATTATTTTGTAGAGTAGGAGCTGCTTATGTTTTTGTGTCCTTTTTTGATTATCAGGAATCTGTGCCTTCCTCTGAGTTCCTGATGAACATTTGGCAGGATCAATCTATGGTCAACATCCGTGTAAGGCAATACTGTGAAGCTGGAGCCTGGCACAAATTAAAAAAACAGATTGGGAAATGAGATCACTTGTTACAAGCGTGCTTTGATTTTCTCATGCTTTCAGTACAAATGAATTGTGATTTGTGTTTTCACCCATTGAGTGCAGTGCAGTTTATTGCTATTGCTTTAATATAACTTCATTGCCTATTTTGTGCATAATGATTTTAAACATTGTAAGCCAACTTAAAAGAAAGAATATATAAAAATATATTTACCAATGAACCCCTTTTGTATAGACCTGTGTGGCAAATGAACCCTTTTTATGGTACTGGATTTGCCGGCATATAAGATGACTTTTTCTCCCTGAAAAACATGCATCCAAGTGGGGGGTCATCTTATACGCCGGGTGCACTTCAGTTGGGATACACATAGCTGCCCATAGTGGCCTCCCGATGCCCGCCCGGTGCCCATAGTGGCCTCCCAATGCCCGCCCACCTCATTCTACATACCATCCAGTATCACACGATATCCAGCGCAGCCACGGCGGGTCATCAGCGTGGCTGCGGCAAGCATCAGCAGCGAGACAGGGGTGCCAGCCTTTTCAGTGTGACTGGCCCGTTCTGCTCGGCAAGAAGCAGCAGCACTCCGTCCCGTCCCTTGTCTATGCAGAGCGCGCACTTGCGCACTAGTGCCGGTCACAGGGAGATGCAGGGGTGGGCCGGAGGCGCTGCGGTTGCGCTGCGGCCATACAATGGTGACAATGTTCTTTTATGTTTTATTTGGTGTGTGGAAGGTGTGCAGAAGAGGGGATAGTCTTATACAGCGAGCATATAACAAACTCTATATTTTGAGTGGAAATGTTGGGGGGTTGTCTTATACGCCCAGTCGTCTTATACACCGGCAAATACAGTAGATTAATTGAGCGGACTTTGCCCTTAAAAACTATTTTAAATCCTTGAAATAAAATGTATATATAATTTAAAGACTGTTGAATTGTATGGTAGCCCACATACAATTGTATGGTGAATAAGAGTAGTCTGGCATTGCCTGTGTAGTTTTAATGGTAATGTCTAATCTGGTGGTCTAATCTGGATTTGCATTTTTACAACCTAATGGGCCAATGCTAGAACAGCCTATTCTTTCTTTAGGATGAGAGAAACAAGAAGTAAAGTGAAATGATGTATGTTGTTTATTGAGACACTGGTGATATACTGTCAGGGAGGTAGATCGAGGCAGTCCCTCCCAAACAATAATGTAACCTATATATATGATTTCCCACCCCATCCCCATCAAATTTCTCACCTTCAGTTTTAAAAAAGTGAAATTAACTTATGCACCCATAGAGATGCAACTGTTGAAAATGGTTTGGAAGTGTGAGCTGGTTCAAAATGCAGCAGCCAGACACCTGTTTGGGCTCAGTTATTGTAAGAATAACAGAGCCCATTATCCCACTACATAGGATCCATTCCAAACAATGGAGACCTCTACCAATTTAGGAAGCCATCATAAGATCTTTTGTTGCTACAGAATATTTAAGGCTCTGTTCCATACTAGGAAAATCTTTGATAGTTTTTATTCCCTGGTTGTTTATGCTTGCAAACCAACCAGATCAGGTAGGACATAGCAATATGTAGACTAGGTAGCAAAATGCCAATAAAGTTTCAGAAGGAACTGGAATTCTACCACTAGGTTATGCTCTAAATCAGGGGTGCCCAAACATTTCATGCCATGAGCCAGTCATGTGGTTGCACATGTTCTTGCACATAACACTGTTGTAAATGCACCCACGTTTGCTGTAAACACGTTTATGACAGCTGCAAGTCATTTACAGCAGCATTCTGCACTGATGCAGGTGTGTTTTACTTCTGCTTCCAGGATCAGTGAGGGTGGCGTGTGCCGGATGGAATGGTGCCATGGGCTGAATCCAGCTAGCAAGCTGTAGTTTGGACACCCCTGGTCTAAATAAAAGGTCCAAAAAGTATTTGGTAAAAGGTCAAGTTAAAAATCAGGAACACAAAAAATATAAAAATAAACAAGAATGGAATAACTATACAGTAGTACCTCGGATAACTATGAGACTTGGTTCTACAAGTCTCGCCGTTATCCAGTTTTTAACATTGTGCGATACATTGATCGCTCCACCTTAAAAAAAGCCCTGTTTCCCTAGAGGCTGCAGCAAGCCAGAACGTCAGGATTTGAATCTTGACATTTTGGCTTGCTGCACTTGTTGAGGACATTGGGGAAGCCCAGAAACAGCTTGGATCGGGTCTTCCCACTTCCCTGGACCCGGCAGGGGGGTCACGGAGCCCAAAATTGGTAAAAAAAAAAAAAAAAAAAGGACCCTTTTTTTTTACCAATTTTGGGCTCCCTGACCCCCCTGTTGGGTCCAGGGAGGTGGGAAGACCCAATCCAAGCTGTTTCTGGCTTTCCCCAATGTCCTCAGCAAGTGCAGCAAGCCAAAACGTCAGGGTTCGAACCCTGACGTTTTGGCTTGCTCCACTGGCTGGGGACATCGGGGAAGCCCAGTAACAGCTGTAGATCGGGTCCCCTGCCTGCTTCAGAGAGATCAGAGGACCCTATCTATAGCTGCAGGGTGGCTGGGGAAGCTGACGGGAACTCCCTGTCGGCTTCCCTAGCCACTCACCCTTGCCTCCACAGCTGTGGGGTGGCTAGGGAAGCCGACGGGGGAGCCCCCCGTCGGCTTTCCAGCCACCTCACCCCTGCCTCCATAGCTGCAGGGTGGCTGGGAAGCTGATTGGAGAACCCTGTTCAGCTTTCCAGCCACCCTGCTGCTAAGAACGACTATATCAGATAACGCTAAAAAGAACGTTATCCAGTGCAAATCTTCCCCCCAAATTTGTCTTCGTTATGCGGTTTTAGCGTTATCCGGTGCAATCGTTGTCCGGGGTATTACTGTATTTTCTGTATATTCTGGCTAGGCCAGCTAACACAGTCAGGATTACATTTTCCTACTGTTCTAGTCACAAGCAAGCCTCTGCAGACTTCTGCCTTGGAACATGCTTGAAACAATGGTGTTTATTCTCTACCGTTCTAAAATAACAAAAAAGCCATCTTTCATCCTATGTCCTACCTTTTCCTATTTCTTACCCAATAAAGACTCCACATTCAATGCCAATATCTCTACTTCCATTCCCATCATCCTAAAATTGTTTTGACTATCTCCGGCGGAACGGAATTCCTCCCTAGGCCCATGGCCAAATCTCAAAACTTTGGTTTCTCAGGAATCCACTCTCTTAGAAAGGAAAGTTGAGGGGGGGGGGGAAGCATCCATTTTAGCTCACAAACCAAGAACCCAATTCAATTCTATTGCAGTTATAAGAGCATGTAACGTCCCCACTACAACAACTGCATTAGCTAGCAGTCCACTTCTGAGACCAATTAAAAGTCATTATCTATAATGCCCTTTAGGATTTGGGTCCAGCCTATCTGAAGAACTGTATCTTCCCATGTGAATCTACTCAGCTCTTAAGATCTTCAGAGGAGGCCCTCCTCTCAGTCCCATCACCATCAAAGATATGCTTGATGAGGAGCAGTGATGGGATGTCCCCGGTTCCAGACGGATCCCTGGAACCGGTAGGACCAATTCCGGAGAGTTCTCCTGAGGGGAGTCCACTTTTGAGGCATCCGGTTCCGGACGCCACACCGAAAGAATTTTTTTTTTTAAATCGAAGCTAAAATGGCTCCAATTGACTGCGCATGTGCAGAAACTCAATCTGACGCATTGCGCATGTGTCAGATTGAGTTTCTGCGCATGTGCAGTCAATTGGAGCCATTTTAGCTCCAATTTTAAAAAAATTGTTTTACTGCTTTCAGGACGGCGGCGGCAGCGGCGGCACCAGCCCTACCACAGCTGGTCCTTACTCTGTTCACCATCCTCCACTGCCATCTTGGAAGGGAAAATCCATCTGTCCATTTGCAGGGATTCTTGATTATGTGATGATGGGGAATCAGAGATAGATGTTGCCAGAGTTCCATCCAGGCATCTGAGATATTAAAGAGGTTATTCTGTAGGTTGATTGCAGTGTGCCAAACAGGGTGTCAAGATTTTAATTGTTGGCCTGAGAGGGCATGGATTGAGAGGAAGATTATTTACTATTTTTTAGTAAACACTTGCCTTAAATTGAACCCTTAGGTCAAAAGTCTAGCCTTTGTTTTCTACAGTTAATTTTAATTTTGTTTTCCATCTTTTAAATGTTTTATTGCACATGTTTCAAGAGGCTGTGGTGGGCACAAAAGTGATTAAAATACTTTTAATAAATCTATAAATATTTCTGAAAGGTTGTTTTAGGTCTTGTCTTGAAATATCTTTAGAACAGTAAGAGTTAGAAATACGGTATATTATGGTAAATGTAAATTAAATGAGAGCCAGGGTTGAGAGAGAGGAGCTAGTGAAAAAAGTAAAACGATTGATGGAGAGAAGAAGAAGGGCATTAGGGTGAAACTGAGACTCATAGGCTCATTAACCTGATTGAAGTAATAAATAATTGTGGAACCAACCCAAGATAAACAAAGACCATTGAAATATATGTAATTCTGATGACCTACATTTTGGAGGTGGGCCATCTGTCTGATTTATCTGCGGGATTGTCCTATCTTGTTACAACTTGGCACAGTAAGAAAACATTATCCCATTACATCTCTCACCTCTTAAAGTGGCATTTGTATAGTTGCAAAGATGTCATGTTTGGTAACCTTAAAGCAATATTGCAGCCTCCCCCATTTTTCTTCTCAGAGATACAATCAGTTTGGTGTTTCCCCCCACAATAGACCAGTTTATTCCTCTTTGATCCAGTAGTTCTCATTATTTGTGAACAATGTAACCTGATTTCTTTTCTTTAAACCTTCTGTCCTATTTAATATTCCCAGCAAAATATATTTTCATTTGGCCGTTTGCACCAATTACATATACAACTATGTAGTTGCACATTATTTTTATAGTCATAGTGAGAGATCATGTTAGTTGTCTAACATTTAGGGTGATAACTTGATAATTTTCAGGGTGTATTTCCAGTTCCATACAACAGATGTTCAGTAAGCCTAGTCAACCAGACACACCATTGCTTTGAAATGCACTTTCAGGTTTTTCGGTAAGCCTAAATCAGATTAGCGCTTAATCATATAGATTTACATAGTCACAATGATGCAAAGAATGGTTTGTTCTAATAGTACAACAGTGGCATCAAATGATGCCAGTGGTGCAAATCTTCTAGGCTTTTCTGTCTGTCTGCTGAAATCCTATTATGACAGCTTACTGCAGATAAATCAGACATTGGATCATCTTAGCTGGATTTGTAGTGGTTCAAGTCTTTAATACCTATGTATTTTTCCTCTGTCATGGAATCCAACCCATTTCAAGCTGACTCTGACGTGCTCACTGGCCGAAGGCCATCCAATAAGCTTCGTGGCTAAATGGAAAGTTGAAACTTGTAGCACAGAGGAAAGCCACAAATGGAGAAAAGTAGAATATAAATGTAACCAGCCAGCCAGCTGTGCAAAACAATAAATAAAACTTGGATTTCTCCAGTCTTTCTCTAACATTCTACATATTAAACCGCAGCAGGGAGTACATAGCACAATTTTAACAGGTAAAACTCTGACTTGGCTTCCCAATAGTAATCATGGCTGGCTAATCTACAGGCTTCATATTATCTGAAAACATAATCACAAGCTATTGTTACACAGGGACTGCAGTGGCTCAAGTCACTAAGATGCTGACTGGAAGGCGGAAGGTCAGCAGTTTGATTCCCGAGTACTGCAGGACGGAATGAGCTCCCGTCTCTGTCCCAGCTCCTGCCAACCTAGCAGTTCGAAAGCAAGAAATTGCAAGTAGATAAATAGGGACCACTTGGGTGGGAAGGTAACAGCGTTCCATGCACTCCGGTGTCTAGTCATACCTGCCACATGACCATGGAAACGTCTGCAGAAGCAGACAGCGCTGGCTCTTCGGCTTAGAAACAGAGATGAGCACTGACCCCTAAAGTCGGATAAGACTGGCTTTCAAGCAAGGGAAACCTTTACCTTTATCTTTATTGTTACACAGTTCTGTTTCCTTGCACTCTCAATGAGGGCTCAAAGGATAACATTTAGTCCGTATAGGTAAAAAAAAATCTGGTTATTCTTTCCTGGCGAACATTGCTCTAATGTTGCTATTCATGGAGCTGGGAATGATATGAGAATGCAGAACTGCTTATGGTGTCATGGGTAGACTCTATTTCCCTAACGTGCCCAAAATGGAGTAACCCTGGTTCCCCAAAAGCCTCCAAAAATTATTTCTTCTCTTTGTGTATAATGGACTGGTTGTTTCCAGTACAGTGAACATTCCTTTCTCTATCTCTTAGCTAGTCGAACCCTTGTTTTGGCTAAACTAGGCTGTAGTCTCTGCAGATGCATAAACATTTTTTTTATATTTATAATTTTCAAACATACTAAAGAAAAACAAATAAAAAATACAATTCTACAGTATAACATTACAAATACAATATTCACTTCTTAGATAGTATTTCAAATCTTATTACAATTTTGCTGGTATTACATTTATTAAGACAAAATTAAAACAAAATATATTCATACAAATATCTTTGAAAAAGGGAAAAAGCTATTTCGTTAATCTTCTTTTACATCCATTTATAACTCTTTTTGCCCTTTTCCATTTAACCATTATAAACATTCTATATGAGTTTCACCCTAGTGCTATAAACAATTTTATGTCATGAGAAAGTTCTCCTAGAAGAGGAAGGAAGGGCTCTGATTGGAAAAAAAAGTCCATTTTGGAGGAGAGGGGTTCTCAGTTCTGTTTTGGATGGCTATGGAATAACATGCCTGGGGATATTGGTTTTTATTCAAAATGATTACCTAGGCTTATGTTTTGCTTCTGGACTGATTGTTATGCAACTGAACTTTATTTACATTTTTAATGGACTATGATAATGGAACAATAAATCTACGTTTGCTTTTACACAGTCTCTTTATTGGGCTAAACGGTAAAAGTTCCAATGTACTCACACACAAACCTCTGAATATGCTACCTGATTAAACCACCTTGTGGAAGAGAAGCAGCTAAGGGTTTTTTACCTGGATTGCTGCCCAGCTCGCCCTCTGGGAGCTTTGGTTTAGTTCTGGGGAGAGTAAGTGTTATTTCTCCCATGTAAGGAATTTAGAAGGAGGGCCAGAGCAGAGGGTGCCGGCTGGTTTGTGTGACATATGGTAAACACATTCAATCAGGGTCAGAGGTTCTAGGCCACATACAGTCCGTGGACTGATCTTTGGCCTTTGTCCTAATTCCAAACTCTGCAAGCCATCACTTCAGGTCTTTGCCTTTTCTAGAAGTGGTAGCAATGGTAGGAAATGTACCTTAACATTGCTCAGGTACAGTAGTTTGAGTCCATTTTACTGCCATGGGCCGAGTGGTGGGCAGCCAAAAATTTTACTACCACACTGTGGGCGGAGCCAACATGGGTGGAGCCAACATCATGATGTCATGGGCGGAGCCAACATCATGATGTCATGGTGTGGGAGGAGCCAATGTAAAAAACCCATAAAAATAAGTACACATAAAAATATAAATTAAATAGACATAAAAATACACATAAAACACATAAAATACACATTAAATAGACATAAAAAACATAAAAATATAAATACACATAAAACACATAAAAATACACATTGAAAATAAATACACATTAAATACACACCCACACCCCACACCCCACACCCAAAGGTGAGTCACTTACCCTGGGGAGCAGGCTATAGGGAGCTTCAGGCTAGCAGCTTCTCTTCCTCCTGCCTGTTTGGGAGGACAGCAAGGAGGCCACGCATGCATGCCAAGCACTCTAGGCATGCATGCACACCAAGCGCTTGATGTGCAAGTGCAGTGGGGGAACCAGCAAAAAGGTAAGCCCCTGAGGTGGCTCCCCCCAAAAGCTGCTACCAGTTCTGCAGGACAATGGGGAAAGTTACTACCGGTTCTGGAGAACTGGTGCAAACCTGTTGCTGCCCATCACTGCATGGTCCCATCCTATGTAATTCTGAGGTCTGTACCTTTGTGAGAGACTTTGAATTCTCTGCCAGAGGGCTTTCTCCGCCCATCCTAAATTCTGTTACAGATTGCAGGATTCCATAAAATGGAGTCAGAGCAATTTAAATGGAGTCAAACTGCTATAGTAGTGCAGATGCACCCAAGAAGAGGGAAATGTGTTATTGAGGGTATGTGTAGACTTGCTTACTTTTGGCTCTTGCCTTATCTATCAACCTTGCCCAAGAGAACGTAGCGCTCAACAAAGAAAAAATAGTCCCCATGTTCTAAATCAAAGGCAGTAGACACTTTCTGAAAGAAAAATGTTTCAAGTTCGGAATAGTTCAGTTTGCTCTCCAAGAGAGAGAGAGAGAGAGCAGGGCCCAAGAGGCAATATTGTGCATGCAGTACAATATGTGCAGTACAGTCACTGTTGGTATTACTGATGCACAGTAAACTATCAGTCTTCCATAAAAGCAGTAGACAATATACAGTACTGGAATCTTCAACATGGAACAGAATGTTCATGTTGTATGTGGTTAGCGGTCAATGGCAAAACAATATATGTAGGACAGACCCAAAAGTGACTGAAGGAGTGAATGAGCAAACATTCCAGTAATATTAAATAAAAGGTCAGGAAGCTCTTATATTAGTGTTTGCAGGAAGTTCCACTAAGGACCTGCCCTTTGGGATAAGTGTAAAATTGCAAAAAAACAGACACCGACTTTTTTCACGTACAGAGACATTTTGCATTCTTAAGCTTAAATTTAAACATGGATTTAAATTTAAATATGGATTTAAATTTAATGCCTCCAAAAATTAATTGAGAAGCTTTATTATGAACTGCTGTGTGGGTTTTGGTGAGTAAATGAGGCACAAAAATAATGAACAACAGCTTCCCCTTTAAGACTCGGTATTATCTGGAGCCTGGATTACATGGAGCCATTTCAGAACCATATAAACTGGCAAGGTTTCTCTCTTGTTTGTTTTACTGTTTCAACAGAAGTTGGTTGTAGTTTAATAGCTCACTGCAAAAGATTTGAAGAAAGAGAATTAAATAAACTAGAGCTTCCCTCTGCTTCCCCAACCCCTCCAGTGAATTTGTGATTAGAGTTGCACCACATTTCTACTTGAGAAACAAGGAAATGGATTTCAGTTGGCATTATCTTAAATGATAAATGCAAATAGGTTTGTAAATGTGTAGTTACTGAACTGGAATAGAGAGATCACTCAAATGACTTGGTTAAATAATGACATTTTTTGTGATATAAACCT
Source organism: Furcifer pardalis (assembly GCA_030440675.1). NCBI lineage: Eukaryota > Metazoa > Chordata > Lepidosauria > Squamata > Chamaeleonidae > Furcifer > Furcifer pardalis. Next base: position 43,644,544 of record CP126897.1, on the reverse strand, counting down.
GAATCACTATCACAATACAGTACAGTATAGTGTTGCAATACAGTACGTGTAATACCATTTTATCAAACAAGATGTGTTTGTCATTGCTTGAATTAAGAAATCAGCTTTTTACAGTTTCAAAATCTACTTTGAAATATTATATAATTTTAAAATTTTGAGTTAATTTATTCTCATAAATCTCCTTGTGTTCACTAAAACCTCTCTTTGTTCATTTTGTTGGGCTTCGTTTTAGGCCAACGAAGAAAGGTTTTAATGAAAGTGAGTGACATGCCAGAAGGGTAATCTGGGTAGAAGGAACTATCGTCATCATTGCTGCAACACGATCCGAGTATACAGAGGAAATACCACTGGAAACCATCATATTGGGCCCACCGGCAAAAAAAGAAGGAACTATAAAACCAACAATAAAGCTGTAGTTTCAGTGCACTTGACACTCTCCAGGGTGCTGATAATCTGGCTGCTCTGCTCCATGAGTTCCTGCCGAAGTCCATTTCAAACAGGAGCATCATGCCAATCAGAAATGAAAGTGGCATTTTGTGCAAATAATCATAGTCCGAAATGCTTTTGAGCAATATCTGTAGCTGTGTCAGTGACCTCAGACAGGTACATCAACTCAGTACTAAAGTCCCCTGTGCTTGCTGCCATCTCTACAATTGCTCTTCACATTCAAATGAGGAAAGTCATGGAAAAAGAACAAGGATGCTTTAAAAGCCTAATACCTGAGCTTGATTGCTGTGATGTGAATCAGAGCAGAAAGGACAATAAATTAATTGGGCCAGCCACTCACTCACTCCCGCCTCCTATCTTCGTGTACTGAGCCAATAAACAGGCTAGATAGCAAAGCTTCTTGGATGAAGGAGACCTATCTAACTTCCATTTTTTCCTCTGTTTCTCTCAAAAGTGAATGCAGAACATTAACAGGCCTTATCAATTAAGAAACAAAATAGAATCAATACCTATCTTAAATATTGTATGTCATGTACTTGGCAAATATATTGATTTTTAAAAGAACGAAGTGAATACTGCTGCTACATTTGGGAAGGGATAAGTCTGGGATAAAATTTTGTGGGTATAACTTCACAGGGGATGGGTTTGTATTCCCCCCCCTCACAATATAGTTGCAAGCTTAGTCTAGCATGTCCACTCAAAATCAAAACCAGAAATCATGGTATGAAGAGTGAACACTAATAAAAGTTGGCCAAACCCATATTTCAAGGGGGAAATCATTACCACCAGAAAACAGGCAAGGAAGCATCATGGAAGAGTGGAGTGCAGGAAGAGCAGGAGAAATGTCTGCAGTTCATATGAAAATAAACTGAAGTTCAGATGAAAACAAAGAGATTAATGCTGCATAACTGTTTGTAGGATTGGGTGGCAGATCTGCAGCCAGGATAATGGAGTAGTTACAGTTTTCAATAAGGTCTTGGAAGTTCTCCTCTAAGCCACACAACTGGTGATCTTGTGCCAGGCAGTGTGAGCTGAGTGGAGGAACTCGGTGCAATGACCAAATAGCATTGGAACCCACTTTAAACCATGTTTTAAATTAGAATTCCTCTATTTTGTGAAGAAATCTATAAGATGAAAGATCAGTAACATTCCCCTTATTGTGCTTTTTCCTTTTTATCAAGCTGCCTTCAAGGCATTTCCTTTCTAATGCATGCCTACAATGCATAGCTTTTATATCCTTGACCTAACCCATTTCTTCCAACAGACGAGGAATCCTTTTTTCTGAACTGGTATTTTTCCTTGGTTGTCCTAATTTTGATCAACACTTAATTTCTCAGTGACTGTTCTTTGCTTCTTCCCCAGGGCTCTTTCCTTTGTCTAAAAAAAAAAAGGTAAAGTGTGCCTGTTAAATTTGCAGCAATCCTAGAATACTAAAAGAACCTTGCATCTGTTGTAAACTATGTATGACAGACTGGCTGTTGCAAAAGAACAGCAGAAAATATTAAAGAACTATGAGACACCATTGTAATCTTATTTTTCTTAGCTTGTGGTAGATAAGAAACATAGACTTCAGTTTTACAATCTATTTTGTCAGGTTTTGTCATTCCATTTTGCCTGTGAAATGTATAGCTCCCAAAGAGAGAGAGATTGATTGACTGATTGATTGACTGATTGATTGACTGATTGATTGATTGCATTTCTATACTGCCCATATGGGAAATTTTCCCACTCTAGACAGTCTCCCCTTAAACAAGAAACATTAATATAATACCTTGGATATCTTGGAGTCATTATTCAGCAAGGAGTCTGCGCATTGGCAGACGTCTCTGCAACAACATTCCGCACATGCAGAGTTTTTTAGCCATTTGTATATCACGGCTAGGTGGACCATGACGTGCGTGTCCTCCACTTTCACCTTGCCCAAGGGATCCGATGGAGGACGTAATATAACACAACATTAAAATGGCATTGCAGACTAATATAAGCCGACCCAAATACACACACTCCCCCATGGTGACATGATAAAATGTCTTTAAAGTGCTACAGTGTTTTTTATTTTATTTTGTTTTGTTTATTTTGTTTTGTTTTGTTTTCTGATATGCCTGAACCATAGACTAACACAGCTACTATTCCAAAAAATTCAATGATAAAATTTGTTAGTGGCTATTACTAAGCCCCCATATTGAGTCAGGTAAATAAAAAATAATATACATTCAATTAAACAACTAATGTAACTAGCCATTGGTCTTTGAAAGCCTCCATAAACAGTAAGGTTTTGAGATGCTTCTTAAATATATGTCCAAGGTTGGGGCATGGGCATAGCTCCATAGGTAAAGTGTTCGACATTGTAAGTGCTGTGACTGAGAAGTCTTGTTTCCTCATCAAAGTTTTTTTGCTCTTTTTGGTGTTGCCACCTGGAGCTGTGCCATCTGTGAAGACCTGATGATCCAGACAGACGGTTTTCAAAAGAGAGATTCTGCCAGAGAACAAGGTCCTTAAACTGTTTGGGGTTTTGAATGTCATTGTCAACACCTTATGCCTAATATGGAAGGGAATTGGGAGCCAATGCTGTTGGTCCAGAACTGGGGGGGTATGACGGTATTTCTTCTCCCTGATATTAAGCTTGTTGCAGCAGGTTAATAGAGGTTATGACCTCCTGTTGCCGATTAACATGTCCATTTTATTTAACACTTGCAAACCAAGCACAATTCTAACAAGTAGTTTGTTAATTTCACATTTTCTTGGGCAATACAGGTATTTCTGGGCAAAACTTCAGCATAGATGAAGGGTGTATTTTGTCTTCATTGCTGCACTGGAATTCATTATCAGTAGTGCTTCTGGTAAGACGCTGTGTACCTCAAGAATGGTCAACACCGGCTGTAATTTCCAAATCACAGACTGATCAATGCAAGGGCTTGGATTGTCACGTGGGTGGGGAGCAGGGGCATGCTGGCTATGCTAAAAGGGCACTGGGACAGGGAGGGATGGGGTGGTGCCTATGGAGGGTACTGCATGACATCATGGATTGTAGCCACCAGGTGACATACTTCTGCCCACATCTGAGGGACACTAGTCACTGGAGCGCACAGGGACTTGTCCCTGTGTCCCCATTGGCCAGCACGGGCCTGGTGGGGAGCAGAATCTGCTGAATCCTATGATTAGTATTATTTACCTGACTCCAATGATGAATAAAAGGAAGGGAACACAGCTTTTGGAGAAAAGAAAGATCCTGATGCCCACTTCTAGCTGTAATTTTGTCATGAAAGCACACCACCATTACTGCTAAAATGGAAGTCATGTTGGTCCATGTGGCTACTTGGGAGGTGAGGAAATGTATCTCCATCTAAAGCCAAGATAGTAAAGCTAAAGGTTTCCCTTGCTTGAAAGCCAGTCATATCCGACTTTAAGGTTCAGTGCTCATCTCTGTTTCAAAGTCGAAGAGCCAGCACTGTCTGCTTCTGTGGACATCTAGCAGGCATGACTAGACACCGGAGTACACAGAGCACTGTTTACCTTCCCACCAAAGTAGTCCCTATTTACCTACTTGCGATTTCTTGCTTTCGAACTGCTAGGCTGGTAGGAGCTGGGACAAAGACGGGAGCTCATTCCATCCTGCAGTGCTCAGGAATCGAACTGGTGACCTCCCACCTTCCAGTCAGTGTCTAAGCCACTTGAGCCACTGCAGCGTCCAAGATAGCAGTTGTTAAATGACATCTCACTGAGTTGCTCATGGTCCTAGTTTTGATCCACATTTTTTAAGCTGGAAAATAGTGTGGAAAGTAACTGTGGGAGACTCCTATCTCTTGATCTTTCTAAGTCCCCCTTAAGGTTTTTAACTAGCTTGACCTAAGGAGCCATACATCCAGGCTCCTACTTGGTGTTGGGATATTTTCTGTATTATTTTTATTTACACATGCAGTTACTCTATAAGAATAATGGCCAAAGATAATGGAGGCTTTTATGTCTTTTCACAAGCCATTTAAAATTAATTTTGTTTTGCATAAGTCACAAATGAACAAGAAAAAGCTAAAACGTACAATTGGAGAAGAGAGTACAGAATATACCCAAATGCAGGACTAGAAACAAACAATCAGACTTCAAAATGTGGGATATGCCAGGAATAGAAGAATAACAGTTTGTTTTCTAAAAATCTAGTGCCTCCCAAAAATAATGTAAACATAAATATCAATGAAATATTGCCAAGTATCTGGCTAGATTTCCATGTGCAATTGCTGTTTATATGCCACATGTTCAAATTTTGAAAAGAAGAAGGGGGCAGCCAAAAATGAGATGGCTAGATGGTATTGTGGATGCAGTGGGCACAGAGCTGGGCGGGCTGAGGTCAGAGGTGCCTGGAGGACAATGGTCCATAGGGTTGCAAAGAGTTGGAATTGACTGTGCAACTGAACAACAAAAAAGATAAAGTGTACCTCAAGGTGTATATAAGTTGCACTTTATTCCAACATTAAAATGCTAACTTTAAAATGCCCAACACATTTCAACTCACAGCCTTATTCAGAGGCATAGAAGTTATTATTAGGAATCCCTTTGCACTTATTAGGTCCGTAACCAGCGCCATATAGTGGAAAACTACATATGACATGAGTCATTCTCACCATACTTCTGCACGAACATTACAGCCTGCTATTTGTAATGACTTTTGCATTAAGTTGAATGGATATTGTTTCATTTCTACCCATTTCCATTAATTGATTAAATATGTAACATTCTAATATGGATATATATAAAAGAGGGGTTGCTTCCAGATCAAGGAAAAAATGACACTGGCACACAGGGTGAAGGAAGGCTCGTATGAATATTCTGGCCATGAGTAATCTCCAGCACATATGATCAATTATAGACATAATAAAATATCTCAAAACAATTTAACATCTCAATTAGGATAGTTAAAAGACAGTTTCATTTATTTGGTGTCAGTAAATATCATTTTAAAATTTGTTTATGTCTTCTTGTAACCAGTGTCGCTCATACTATACAAGAAGGAAACAAACATCTACCAATCAAGACCAATGACCTAAATGAAGAGCACTTAATCATACAAGCATAGAGCTCTGAGCTATGAATCATGGATTTTTGCTAGAAAACAGATGATCCACTGAAGAGCCCTGAGTCAGATACTAAGAAATGTTAAAAGGCACTCATCCAGAGTTTAAACTGCTGGAAAAGCACATCCTATTTTGAAAACTTAATTTTATATATAAAATATAGAGATGCTAAATGTTAGCAATAGCAATTACACTTATCGTATTTGCCGGCATATAAGATGCACTTCTCTCCCTTAAAATGTGCCGGAAAAACAGAGTGCATCTTATACACCGGAAACAGCTCCACACAATAAGTAATGATAGTAAATCCTAACAGCAAAGTAGCTGTCCACAATATTGAAGCAACTGTTCTCCACTGGAAGAAAGAATTTTGAAACTGCAGGATTTTCCACCTGGCTGGCCCTTCTATAAGGCTGAATGCACCAGCTGTCTCAGGCAGTGGGTTGCTAAGATCAATAGTAAAATTACTCCACCAGAGAGCCTGCCACTACCTTATTTCCTTTCTAAATGACTGTTCTTCCATCACTTGTGCTACTGCCACCTCCTCCTTCACAGTACCCTGTTACCACCTACTTACCTTTCCTGGGAAGAGACACAAGCTGCAGAAAGTGGTCAGTACATCTTTACTCTAATTTGGTACTTTGTGTAAAGACTTGGTGAGTTTTATCTTTTGTTGTTGTTCAGTCGCACAGTCGATTCCGACCCTTTGCGACCCTATGGACCATTGTCCTCCAGGCACCTCAGTCCTCGGCCTGCCCAGCCCAGTGCAGCACAGCCCAGCACAGCCCAGCACAGCCCACCCACTGCATCCACAATACCATCTAGCCATCTCATTTTTTGGCCATTCCCTTCTTCCTTTGCCCTCCACCTTTCCCAGCATCAAGGCCTTCTCAAGTGAATCCTCTCTTCTCATTTGATGTCCAAAGTACTTCATCTTCATCTTTACTATTTGACCTTCTAAGGAGCAGTCATGGTTGATTTCTTCTAAAACTGACCTATTTGTTCTCCTCGTTGTCCAGGGGACTCTCAAAACTCTCCTCCAACTACCACATCTAAAAGGCATCTATTCTACTGCGTTCAGCTTTCATAATAGTCCAGCTCTCACAACCATATATTATAACAAGGAATACCATTGCTTTGACTATGCAATTTTTTGTTTTCAATGTAATGTCTCTACTTTTTGTTATGTTTCCCTGGTTTCTCATAGCTTGCCTCCAAAGCATCAGTCGCCTTTTTATTTCATGGCTGCAATCACCATCTGCAGTGAGCTTTGATCCAAAGAAAGTAAAATCTGTCACTGCTTCTACTTCTTCCCCATCTATTTTTCAGGGACTGATAGGGCCTGTTGCCATTATCTTGGTTTTCTTGATATTGAGTCTAAAGCCAGCTTTTGCATTTTCTTCTTTCAACCTAAGCAGCAGCTTCTTTAGGTCTTCCTCACTTTCTGCCATTAGGGTAGTGTCATCTGTGTATCTCAGGTTGTTGATGATTCTCCCAGCAATTTTGATACCAAATTCTGATTCCTCCATCCTTGCATTTCGCATTATGTGCTCTGTGTATAAGTTGAATAAGCAGGGTGATAAAATGCAGCCTTGTCTTACTCCTTTTCCTAGACCTATTCCAAACCACTCCGTCATTCCGTATTCTGTCCTAACTGTTGCTTCTTGACTCTTGTACAGATTTCTTATGAGACATATAAGGTGTTCTGGTATTCCCATCTCTTTAATTACTTGCCACATTTTTTTGTGGTCCACATAATCAAAGGCCTTGGTGTAGTCAATGAAACAGAAGTAGACTTGCTTCTGCAGTAGTGTAGGGCATAAGCCACATTTGCTGCCCCCTGGTGGATGTTGGCTCCTGCTCCCGCTAGGGCTTCTGGGAACTGTAGTCCAAAAATGCCCATAGCCCAAAACGCGCCGTCCGGGGCGAGCCGCCCCCTCACCCCATTTCTACGCTACTGTGTTTCTGATATTCCTTTGTTTTCCCCATGATCCAACGTATGTTGGAAATTTGGTCTCTAGTTCCCCCACTTCTTCTGAACCCAGTCTGTACTTCTGGTGATTCTCTCTCCACGTGCTGCTGAAGCCTGTCTTGTATTATCTTGAGCATGACCTTGCTAGTGTGTGGGATGAGTGGAATTGTTTGATAATTTAAGCATTCTTTGGCATTGCCCTTTTTTGGGATTGGAACTTTATCTGCCAGGGTGTTTATTCCATATTTTCTGGGGTGAGAAAAGTTTGAAAAATGACACTGCATCACACGAAAATAAATATTGTCTGCTACTTGGTCTAATCCATGTGTCCTATACTAAATCAAGTGCACTGAATCAAAATCTGAAGTCCGATTCTGCCCAGGACGTCGGGATCTTAAGTTATCAAATCTCACCCTCTTAGTTAGGTTCTTGGATTGATCACATAGGCTGTATTTTCCACAAATGTAGTAAAAATTGCCTGGTTTATTAATACAGCTGCACCTACTCATCTTTAGCTCAAAACAGACTCACTATGGCCTAGCTGTACTATCCAATAAGATGGTTTTGCACTAGAGACAAACCCTTTGTCCATCTCACCTATATACCTATTTCTGATGTCATCTCACTGACATGCACAGTTGCTGCTGGAACATGCATGCCACCAAGGGACATGAGTCAGCTGAGGTGGCAGCAGGCATAGTGGTAGCTGCAACTTTTATAATGTTCCCATGTAAAAATACATTACCCAATTAGCAACCATTTGAAGAGCTATAGCACACATTAAAATCTGTATGTGATAGGCACACTTGATATCATGTAAATCTCATGTGTTATTCCCAGTAGCAAAATCATTGCTGTGCAGTGTGATAAGCTGTACTTAGGTCAGAAAGTGCTAGCAGGTGTTTGCACTTTGTTATCTGTCTCTGCAAACCTTTGATGTCTGGTTTTCTTATCAGTTTGCTCATTAGTGAGATGCTCTGTTGCCATTTGCCAGTTAGTGAAATGTAAACTTCTGACAAGTTGACCATACAAAGATGCGGTTAATGAGCAGGTGCATTAAAAGGACTAGGAAGTTGGCCACTATGAATGCCTCAGCATAGAGTCTGAGCAACAGAAGGTGCAGTGCTTCTGATGTCCAGGGCTTGCCCACTGCTGTCCTTCAAAGTCTCCCACCGTTGGGTTTTTCTCAGCTTTACTGCGTTAATGCTTGTGCTTTTTGCTTCATTACCTTTTGTCTCTTCAGTAAAGCTTTACAGTAATACCCCGGATAACGATTGCACCAGATAACGCTAAAACCACATAATGACAACAAATTTGGGGGGAAGATTTGCACCGGAGAACGTTCATTTTAGCGTTATCTGATCCATCGTATTAAAGAAGTAAAGGAGGCCAAAGCTCCTCTCCCTGCCACTTCCCTTCCCCCCCCCCCAGCAATTTGGGGACTCCCCACACCCACCCCACTGCCTGCTCGGGAGAATCCAGCCCAGCCCTGGCCATTTACCTTCAAGCCAACAGCAAGCTTCTCTTCCTGAGCTGCATGTTCCGACGATCGCTGGAGGCTTGTTTTTCTCTTTCACTTCCTGTATCGACAATACAGGGAGGGGGAAAGAGAGAGGGGTGATTGGTTCTCTAGAGAACCAATCACATTTCTCTCTTTCCCCCTTCCCTTTAGTTTAAATACAGGGAGGGAAGGGAATGAAGAGAACGGAAAAAAAACAAGCCTCCATCGATCGTTGGAGCATGCAGCTCAGCAAGAGAAGCTTGCTGGTGGCTTGAAGGTAAACGGCCAGGGCTGGGCTGGATTATCCCGAGCAGGCAGTGAGGTGGGTGTGCAGTCACAGCAGTGGGGCGTGGGTTTAAAGGCACCCCACTGCCTGCTCGGTTTGTCCCTGAAGTCAGGGCTTTTTTTTTAGTGTTGTTCGATGCATGCATCGGACAATGCTAAAAATCGGATAACGTCATGACTTGTGGAACCAAGTCATAAAGTTATCTGGGGTATTACTGTTTTGCCTTTTCCTCCATCAAGATGTTCATTTTCACTGGATTCCAAAAGAACCATTCTCAGCCTTAACAAGACATTGGCAACACATTCAGATATGATATCCATAGTCATTCCTTTGTGATAATTTCATCTGTAGCAAGACAGAGGTGCCTGGCGGACGGTGGTCCATGGGGTCACGGAGGGTCAGAATCGACTGTGCGAATGAACAACAAAAAGCAAGAAAAGATGATGAGGAAAGTCATGATTGTAAAATTGTTGCCTATTGTTTATTTTTAATAATGAATCACTTGGAGAATACTCTTACAGCTTCAAATGACGAGAGAAAAGTCAGGAGAAAATAAAACAATAAAGGTGATAATGAGACATTGCTTAAGTAATTCTACCATGAACTGTTGAGTGCATTCTGTATCTACCATTTCACCACAAATGCTTTGCACTCACTAGACTAATTTCTCAATAAAATGGTTATTGTTTGCAACGAGTATTACTAAAACATGCCTCTTTAACAGAGGAATCATTAGCAGAGGAGTCAAATCCATCTGTTACACCAACCAACCATTGTGTACCTCTTTACCTGATATGTGTAAATTGATACCATGAAAACTCACTCTAATGTCTGACGAAGTGAACCTGATTCATGAAAGCTAACAATAAAATACAGGAATTAGTTTTTAAGGTGCCACTATGTTTTCTGTCTTTTGTTTTGTTTACTCTCAGATATTTTAAAAGTCTGTAAGGGAGCAATCCTTGTAATCTACAATATACACTTCCTTCTTTGTTCTATTGCAGGCTGCACAGCTCAGTGGTTTATGTATCTGTCTGTGGATCTAGTGCAGGGGTGCCCAAACTACAGCCCATAGGCCAGATCTGGCCCACAGCACTAATGAAACTGGCCCACTCTACCCTCACCACTTCCGGAAGCAGAAGTAAAATGCACATGCACATCCACAGGACATGGCTGCGTAGGCTCAGAATGCTGTCATAAATGACCCACAGCTGTCATTTACAACACATTTACAACAGCCACAGGTCATTTACGGCAGTGTTCTGTGCATGTGTGGGCATGTTTTGCACATGTGTATTTTACTTCTGGGTGGGTGTATTTTACTTCACGTGACTGGCACACTCAACCATGTGATCGGCCTGTGGCCCGAAAAGTTTGGGCACCCCTGATCTAGTGGTTGAGATTTTGATTTTCTTGTGCCTCCCTGGAGAAGAGCCAGACTGTGTAGTCATGAGCAACCCACAGAGTTCCAAGGTTCCCCCAGAAGAAGGGACCAGTAAACCACTTCTGACTATTCTCTACCTAGAAAACTCTAAAAAAAATATCACTGTAAGTCAGAATTGACTTGATGGGACATTTATTATTATTATTGGATACAAATCTACCATTTGATTCACAGTTGAGGACTGGTGTAAAATTAACAGTTCAAGGGCTAACCAAGGACCTAAGAACTGTTAAGGCAATGTCTAAGTATATATACAGTTCCTAGTAGTTGTTTGTTGCAGTTAGGATGTTCAAGTCTGATAAGTCCACACTTTCCAAATATCTAGGGCAGTGATGGCAAACCTTGGCACTCAATGTGTTCTTGAACTTCAATTCCCAGAAGTCCTGTTCAGCAAAAGTGTTGACTTGGGATTCTGGTAACTGAAGTCCAAGGACACCTGGCATGCCAAGGTTCACCACCATGAATCTAGGGAGTTCTTTAGGTACTGCTCCAAGGGCTCTGATCAAGTGGCTCATGACCAACCCAGGTGTAAACCATAAATCACTGCCTGGTGCTTTGCTGTCCTGGAACTGGCTTTGGGCAGAATGAGACCATGTCCGTAATCCCATCTCCACCACTTTCTATACCCTGGAGGATGGCTGGTTTTTCTCCTTTTGTTCTGTCCTTACAGATATTAACCCTTCAGGGCTATTTATTGCCATGAGCCTATAGCAATGTCTCCATGTCTGCCACCCATTCCTTGTATATCACTGAGTGTTCTAAAACCAGAGCAAAGGCATGAGGGAAGCAATGTATTAAACCATGTCAATAGGAAGAGGTAGACTAGCAGTATTGAGTTTCTGTCAATTCCCTCCATTTAAGAAGTTATTTCTTAGTTGTTGCCATTTGCTAAAAAATAGCCTAGAAAACATAATTACACCTAAAAGGTTTCCCTTGCTCGAAAGCCAGTCGTATCTAGTGCTCATCTCTGTTTCTAAGCCAAAGAGCCAGCGCTGTCTGCTTCTCCAGACGTTTCCATGGTCATGTGGCAGGCATGACTAGACCCCGGAGCGCAAGGAATGCTGTTACCTTCCCACCGAAGTGGTCCCTATTTATCTACTTGCAATTTCTTGCTTTCAAACTGCTATTTTGGCAGGAGCTGGGACAGAGACGGGAGCTCATTCCATCCTGCAGTACTCGGGAATCGAACTGCTGACCTTCCGCCTCCCAGTCAGCATCTTAGTGACTTGAGCCACTGCAGTCCCTTAATTATACCTAAATCCTGTTTAAAACTGCAAACAAGCCAGAGCCTTGCCAATTGCTAAGAAGTGCTTTAAGTTTGATCATTTAGTTACTGAATTCTTTCCATGAACATTAAGTATTCTGTAGCCAACACATCATTTCAAGTGCTACGATAATTCTGCTGTGACATCTCACTGATTCCTTCCCCGTTTCTATCACAGCTATTGTTCTGCCCTTCCCCAGACCCAGGTTAGATACACAATAACAAGGATGTTTCCTCAACCACTTACTCCTAAAGCTTAACCTACAGAAGAAAAGGCTGTTGGCCTAGCAGACCACAAGAGAACCGAAGAGTCAGAAGCACTTGCTGCCATAGTTTCTTTGGAATGATCTCACCTTCCAGGCAGTTAATTTCTTCTTGCAAGGGTTGAGAAGAGAGAAGGCTGACTGCTAAGTGTTTTGATAAGGCACAAAGGTACAGTAGTTGATTCCACCTTTTTAACTGTTAAGTCTAATTAATGCACTAAACATCAGCTACAGTAGGTCTCCCTTGCTCTAGGTGCTCATCTATGTTTACAACCAAAGAGCCATTGCTGTCTACATTGGCAGATGTTTCCATGGTCATATGGCAGGCGTGACTAGACACTGGAGTGCATAGAACACTGCTACCTTTTCCACCAAAGCAATACCGATTTATCTACTTGCAATTTCTTGCTTATGAGCTGCTAGGTTGGCAGGAGCTGGGATACATGACAGGTGCTCACTCCGTTGATCAGCACTCGGCTCTCTAACTACTGACCTTTCGGTTGTCAAGTTCATTGTCTTAACCACTAAGCCACAGTCCCCTCAGCTACAGTACTTATTAATATGAGACGTTTGCTATACTCAATTTTATTTATTTATTTACATTTTTAAAACACCCTTCTCACCCAGGGCGGTTTACTACATCATAAAAGCATAATAAAACCCAACCCAAACCCATTGTTAAAAACTTCAAAATTACAATTATAAAATTTAAAGTTTTTAAAATTTATAAAAATCCACAGGTCCCAATAATAATTTAAAAAGTTAAAAACTTAAAAACAAAAGATTAAAAAGATTAAAAGACCAGGGGGGAGAGGGAACTCAAACAAGCCAGCGAGCTGGGGTCATGGTACCGCCAGGACCCCATACCTGTCCCGCCAGCCATGTTTTTAAGTTCTTCCTAAAAGACAGCAAGTCCATCTGAAGACGTAGCTCAGTTGGTAGGAGGTTCCATAGGGCTGGAGCAGACACAGAGAAGGCCCTCCTTCTAGTGCCAGAAAGATGTGCCTCTCTGGCCGATGGAACAACTAGAGAGCCTCTCCGGTCTGCTCTGGTGGGACAGACAGATGTTCTTGGGGTGATGCGGTCTCTTAGGTATCCTGGCCCACTACCATATAGGGCTTTAAAGGTGATAACCAGCACCTTGAATTGCACCCGGAGGCAAACTGGCAACCAGTGCAGCTCCCGAAGCAGAGACGAGGCATGTGCATACCGCCCACACCCCATCACCACCCGGGCAGCCGCATTCTGGACCAGTTGAAGCCTCCGGATGGTCATCAAGGGCAGCCCCATGTAGAGCGCATTACAATAATCTAGTCTTGAGGTGGCCAGTGTGTGTGTGATCATAAGCTGACACAATTAAATTACCGCATCATAGGAGGGACTCTTTTGTGATCTCCCTTCCAATTACATTTATTTATGGGAACCCAATTTGAGGGAGGAGGGTGATTGGTAGCCCCGGCAGCCTCTATGCCAGTTCTCAACCTTTTAATGCCAGGGGGCCAGGTCACGCTCCCTCAGACAGCTTCAGGAGCCGAATGGCCATTTTGTCCTTCCTCCTCCACATGACACTTCCTGGCAGGGCCAGAGGGGTGGGTGGGTGAAAACCCTCTTGAGCTAACGGCCCACCCCAACCCACCCTGGGATGCCAATCAGTGGTGGGATGTCAAAAATTTTACTACCCCACCGTGATGTCATCACAGTGTGGGCGGAGCTAACATCATGATGTCATGTCATGGGTGGGGCCAAAGGAAAAAAATACAAAATAATAAAAATAGGGAGCTTCAGGCTATAGGGAGCTTCAGGCTAGCAGCTTCTCTTCCTCCTCCCCGTTTGGGAGGACAGCAAGGAGGCCATGCATATGTGCCAAGCACTGGGGAACCAGTGAAAAGGTAAGCCCTGAAGGTGGTTCCCCCCAAAAGCTGCTACAGGTTCTCTGGGACACTGGGAAAAGTTACTACCAGTTCTGGAGAACTGGTGAGAACCTGTTACATCCCATCACTGATGCCAATGTTGTATGTGTGTGTGTGACATCATTGTTGCCCCTCCTAAAAATACCCCCTCTAGAATCCTGGCTAGGGCCCTGCTTCCTGGTGTGGTGAAAGTGGTGGTGGGGGAAAAGACATGAAATGACGCCATGGGCCACATCTGGCCCACAGGTTGACAATCCCTGCCATGTGGTCTGGCCGCTGGCGGCCTTTCCCTTTGGGATGTCCCCCCCCCCCTTCAACCTTCCAGGGCTTGATAAGTTTCCCTGGAAGTCAGCTCCACAAACGTCGAGACTGTCCCTCCCCTTTCCGGAGAATAAACATTCCGAGTTTCGGCCGATCGTAATGGAGCTTTTATTATTGCCGGCAACGCCCAGCGCCGGCCACAGAGGGCGCCCGGAAAGAACGGACTCCCCCCCCTCCCGTTGATGGCGGGCTTTCAGGAGCAGCCCCCCCCCCCCCCCCAATCTCCAAGGTAGGGTCCGGCTTCCCGGGCGCAGAGGGGGGGTAGGCGAGGCCCAGAGAGACACGTCTGGGCCAGGAGGCATTCAGGAGGCGGCGCCGCTGGGCGTGGAGAGGGCGTCCAGGTGGGCCTTTCTTGGCCCGCCTCCCCGGGACGTGTGCCACGGGCAGGGCGGGGGGGGGGAAGCGTCGGACGGAGCGGGAGCCCCGCGTTCACCCGGGCGCGCTCGCCCCAGGAGGTGGCGGCGGCCGGAAGGAAGGCGGAGTCGCCGGCGGCCGCCCAAAGAGGAGTCGCTCCCCCGCCCTTCTCTCTCCCGCCCCCTCCAACCTGCCCCTGCTGCTGCGCGCTGACGAGTCCAGCTCTGCCCGAGCGGCGGCTGGTGGCGCTGCCGGGAGAGGAGCCACCGCCGCCACTCCAGAGCGAGCTCCTGCGGCCGCTGCCCTGCTGGAAGTCCGCGCCGCGGGCAGGAGGGGAGGAGGGGGACGGCCGTCGGTCCCCGGGGACGCGAAGCCCTCGGCGCCGCGGGCAGGGCAAGGATGCTGCGCTTCCTGCGGCGGACCTTCGGCCGGCGGTCGATGCAGCGCTACGGGCGCAACGGCGGCGAAGGCGACGAGCGCGACGGGCCGGGACCGGGCGCGGCGCATCACATCCAGGCAGCGACGGCGGGCGGCGGCAGAGCGGCGCTGCAGTGCCGGGTGCAGCTGCTCGACGGCACCGAGGTGTCGGTGGAGTTGCCCGTGAGTTGAGGCGAGGGAAACCCACGCCCCTCGTTCCCTTGCGCCCACGCCTGGGCACCGTCCGCTCTCCGCCCCTGGCTTGCGTGCCCCGACGGCGCCGGTTCGTCTGCCGCTTCCCGCTCTGCAGCCGAAGCCCCCTGCCCGCCCCCCCCACGTGCTTTCGGAGGGCTCTTTCGGGGACCCCGATCTCCCCCCCCCCTCTAGGCAGTCCCGCCGGGGAGAGCACGTCGGAGCAAACGCCTCTTCTCCCCTCGTGGCACACACACACACTTTAGCGCTTCGGGGAGCCTGGAAATGCCCTGGCTTGGCCCGTCGGACCCTCCCTGTACCCTGCATGCCCCCCCCACCCCTCCAGGGACCGTTAGCCTTCCCTCTTGCTCCCCTCCCAAGTCGCCTTTCCCACGAAGATCACTAGGAGTGGCTTCGTACCGCGGAACCCCTCGTGGCCTGATTCCCCCCCCCCCAGCGCTGCCCCCTCTAGTGATGCTGGCCGAATACGGGGCGTGGGGTTGAGGGCGATCTTCTCCCCCCCCCCCCGTTTCAGATACGGTATTCACGTGTGGACAGACTTCGCTTAGGGGCTGCGTGACCCCAGCCTCAAAGGGACCCGTCGGCGCGTACCTGTGGCGTCGTTTGCCAAGGCAGAAAAACCTGCAGAGGGTTTTTGTTTTGATTTTTTTTATTTATTTATTTTGCTCTCTCTCTCTTTCTCTCGGGTGCGCGGCGTCCGTGTGGATGCATATCAGTGCCTCCCCCCCCCCCCCCCAATCCGTGTTTGGATTGTGTTTGCCTGAGGCGGGTTGGACCTGGGAGAGATCGGCTGTTGAGTGCCTTGCTTGCGCTTTCTGGTCACGATTGTGCGTTTGAAGTGCGAGGCGCCTTTGATCGCTCTTGCCGCAGGGGGGGCCCAGTTGGGCGGAAAGTTGCGGCGATCGTTTGGCTCCGGGAGAGGCTTCATCATCGGGGCCTGGGAGCAAATGTAACCTGAGCTTTTCAGCAGCCCAGCTCGCAGGCATGGCCGCTCCTGTCATTTGCGCCAGCAGAAGAGGCGGAAGCGTAAAGCAGGGTGTTGAGTTAGTCTGTACTGTGTTGCTTAACACAGGGGTGCTCAAACTATGCCCTGGGGGCCGGATGGGGCCCCTGACGCCAATTCCTCCGGCCCACCAAGCCCTCGTCGCTCCCGGAAGCGGAAGTCAAACGAGTCCGTACAGGCACATTTTACCTCCGCTTCCGGGAGCGAAGAGGACTTTGTGGGCCGGATGAATTGGTGTCAGGGGTCGGATCCAGCTGCCAGGCCGTAGTGACCAGTCCCCTGAACCACGTGACTGGCCCACGGCATCCCTGGCTTAACGCACGCTAATTCCCTTCCCCAGAGTATGGTTTGCCAGGGAGACACTTTGCAGGCATGGGTGAAGCTGAGACATGCCTAGAGTCCCAAATGTTGACTGTCTTTCTGCTTCTTTGTTATTTTTTCTGCAATTGTTAAATGTGTTGCCTGTGAGAGTGTCTTGCTATACTGCTTACTTAGGAAAGTGTTGATTCTGATTTGTACAGTACTTTTTAAAAAATCAGATAGAGGTGTGGACCTGATCCATAAACAACAATTTGCTATAATAGGCTTACTTAGCTTATTACTCCTGATAAAGGCATAACTCTCTCTCTCTCTCTCTCTCTCTCTCTCTCTCTCTCTCACACACACACACACACACACACACACACACAGTCTCTCTCTCTTTACTGCACCATTAGAGTAGAGATAACTTGTTGAAATTATTGCAGTATAAAACAAGGTGGTGGTTTGTGCATTTGTGTTTATTTATTTATTTTTACAAAAGCATTAGAATTCTGTATGTATAGAGTACAGTAATACCTCGGATAACGTACAGTAATACCTCGGTTCCACAAGTCTTGGTGTTATCCGATTTTTAGTGTTATCCGATGCATGTTAAAATCCTATGGGATGGATCGGATAACGTTAAAGCTCCATAGAGATACATTGTAACCGCACAGGCTTTAGCGGTTGTTATCCATTCCATCCCACAGGACCCTAACATTCGATCCAATTCTCCACCCCAGATTGTGATTTTAGCGTTATCCGGGGTAAATGTTATCTGCGGTATTACTGTATGTGATCACAGGTTTCCAATGAGGTAAAATTTTGTATGGTCCTGGCATCTAGCATTGTGAACTTTGGAAAATTAATGGGATAATTCCATTCATGTTAACTCAGAACTACTTCTGAGTTTTGGATTGCCTCTTTCGGACTAGGTGGTGTTGGCATAGTTGAAATACACAAGACTACAGTTATTGATCTTTTACCAGTCACTCCAGCACACTAATGAGAAGCTTGCTGATTTAATATAAGCATATCAGATCAAAGTCCTATTTTCTTCCCCCCACCCCTTCTTTTAGTAAACGTATAGGAGACATTTTCTCTCCTCTTCCACTTGTAATCTCTCATTGTTGGTGGGAAGATCTGCAGAAATATCCAGGGTTTCTGATCACATGGAGCTCTGTAAACATATGTCTGAATTCAGTTACATTTCTGGCTGAATACTAATGTTGCTTGTCAACACAAGAAGGTCACAGGTGGAGGGGGTGGAGCCGGAAGGTGGGCAGAGCAACCTTCCGTGATGACAAATAACAACTAAGTAAATAGAGGTAAAGTGTATATGAAATTAAAGCAAAAGCAGTGTTGGATAGTTACACATAATGTTAATGCAGTTATATATAGTATTTGCACTGAGATCATACCAGTTATGCCCGCAACTGTTCTCCTGAAGCAGGGCAGAATGCCCCAAGGGAGTAACTTCAGGCCAAATAATTTACTAGGCTAAACTTGTCTGATGGCTGAACTCCCGAATGCCATAATTGCATACTGGTCAGCCAGTACAAAGCAGCTGTATGGCTGCTTATCGGATTTGGGACTTGCACTTTCATTTTGTTCTCTGTTTTTAAGTGTCATTATAGCAAAAGTTCCAGGGTAGTCAAGCAAAACATTTTAAAGCAACAAAATACTTCATCTGATAAAAAGCTTGAGAGAATAAGTTTCATTTTATCTTCTGGTTTAAGTAGGTACTGTAGCTCCAAACCTAGGCACTGACAGAACTGCAGACAATGTAGCTGCCACTGGTATGTTTGTGGAGGGAACCCACATATGAATCCCTAACATCCTCTCATAGGTCACAGTTCCCCACTGTGCCTCCCAGGAGAAGAGCCAGCCAGTGTATCCTTGGACACACTGAACAGTTCAAAGGCACTCACAGAAGAAGGGAATGTGTAATCTTTACCTAGAAAACTCTACAACTTCAATGTATTCTTTACCTAGAAAGTCACAATTGATTGGATGGTACACAACAACAACAACAATAATGATAACACACGGTGGAGGAACAAAAGCAAAGCTTGAAAGACTACATTAGGAAAAGTGAAGAAGCTATGCTTCAGGATGTTAATAAAGGAGGACTTTTGAAAACAGTGAAGAAGAAAACTGAGTACAGAAAGGAAAGGATTGAAACTTGAGCCGCAGATTGGAAAAACAAGCCAATGCATGGTTTTGTTGTTCAGTCGCACAGTTGATTCCAACCCTCTGCGACCCCATGGACCATTGCTCGCCAGGCACTCCTGTTCTCCACCATCCCCCTCAACTCGCTGAGCTCTGTGTCCATTGTCTCCACAATACCATCTAACCATCTCATTTTTGGCCGCCCCCTTTTTCTTTTGCCCTCCACCTTTCCCAGCATCAAGGCCTTCTCAAGCGAATCCTCTCTTCTCATTTGATGTCCAAAGTACCTTAGCTTCATCTTTACAATTTGACTTTCTAAGGAGCATTCTGGGTTGATTTCTTCTAAGATTGACTTATTTGTTCTCCTTGCTGTCCAGGGGACTCTCAAAACTCTCCTCCAACACCACATCTCAAAGGCATCTATTCTTCTGCGCTCAGCCTTCCTAATGGTCCAGCGCTCACAACCATACATTGCCACCGGGAATACCATTGCTTTGACAATATGAATTTTTGTTTTCAATATGATAAATACAACATGGTAAATACTTGAAAAACCACAGAATGAAAGACTGACCCAAAGTTGACATGAGGAGGGTTAAGAGGAGGAGTGTTGAAGAAGGAAACAGAAGGATTGATCTTGGCAACTCAGGAATAGGTTTTGCAAACAAATTGCATGAAGACTAAAATACAGCATGTATCCAATAGCAAATGCCGGCTTTGTAATAAAAGGATGAAACAGTAGATCATCTGATCAGTGGATGAAGCACATTTTACAAATTGATTATTTGTAACACCATGACAGAGTTGCAAAAAAAATATTCATTGGAAACTTTGCCAGAAGTTTGGGTATGAATGCAGTAAAAAGTCACGGAGAACATCAGGCAGAGAAAAATTTAGAAAATGAGAGAGTCAAGATCCTGAGTAACTTTAAAATCCAAACATATAGACATCTGACTCACAAAACACCTGATATAACTGTTATGGAAAAGAAGAAGGATTGGTTTATTGATATTGCTATACCAGGAGAGGAGGACAAACAAATGGAGAAATCACAAAATATCACAATTTGCAAACTGAAGTTGAGCGTTTATGGAGGAAGAAATCTGTTGTTGTGCCCATAGTGATTGGAGCTCTTGGAGCAATTCCTAACAGACTCTCTAGATCCAAGGAGGAGGAGGAGGTTTGGATCATGTGAGTGTGTGTGCATTTGCTAGCAATGTCACATGGGCATATGCACTCCCCAGCCGCCTTCCCTGCCTCCTAATAGGAGTGGGTGGGTGGGGCTGTCTGGTCACCTCACCTTTCCTCTTACCTCCTCATTGGCAGAGGGGGAGGGATGGGTTGGGAAGTGGCACTGCCATTGGCGGTATAGGACTGGGCTTGCGCGCAATGGTACGCATGCTGACAGAAAGGGCTCTGCATGCCACAGGTTTGCCTACATTGCCCTAGATATTTGGAAATGTTGGATTTATTGGACTTGAACATCCTAAAAAGCATCCAAAAACGATTCTACTAGGGACTGCCTCAGAAGGATGCCTGTGTCATAAATGGTGTTAAAAAGGTCCATCAATTCTTTGATGTTAACTTCAGATAAAAATTTCTACTGGGATATCATCTGGCCCTCTTGCTCTCCTGTCTTTGGATCTTTACAAAGCTTTTAAAACCTCGGTCTCCAGTATTGGTTGTCCAATACTGTATTGCCATTTGTGACAAGCTGTTCACCTCTTTAATCACAAAACAGCCCTCCTATGTATTCTTTCCATACATTCATCTTATCCTTCCAAGTGATTGTTTGCTATCAACCTTGGTTACATTGGCAAAGATACCAAACGTGAAGTCCTGTGAGGAGTACAGAATGATTCGCCTCATGAGTCATGTGCTTAAGGTGTTTTTGAAAATAATCCATAGCAGAATGTATAACAAGTGTGAAGAAAATACAGGTGAGACATAGTTTGGCTTCCAGAATTCTACGGTTACCAGAGAGGCACTGTTTATGATTCAGATCCTCATACAAAGATGTTGAGACAGATGGCAGCACGAGAAGATGATCACAGCATTGAAGAAAATGGGTGTAGATGATAAGGATATCAGAATCATCACCAACCATTATTGAAACCAGACAGCTCAAATCACAGTTGAAGAACAACTGACAGAGCAGGTTCAAAATTTGCAGAGGTGCGTGATAAAGCTGTGTGTTGTCCCTGACACTGTGTAATATATATTCAGAGAGTGTTTTTTCAGAAGCACTATCAGATTTAAACTTTGGCATTAACATTAATGGGAAATACCTGTATAACATCCGATATGCTGATGACACAGTGTTGTTGGCCACAAACCTTGCAGATCTTCAGTTGATGCTGGATCGTGTTAGAGCTTCAAGCCCAGAATATAGTTTGGATCTCAACACCAAAAAGACTAAATATCTTGTTATAAGCCAAACACCAACTCATGGGAAGCTAATGGCAGGAACACGTGAAATTGAAAGAGTGTATAAAATTGTCTATTTGGAGAGTATGTTAAATGAAAATTGAGATCTCGAACTAGATACAGTATTAAAATATGAATAGAAAAAGAAAGATCCATCTTCATAAAAATGTGACATTTGTTATGCAGTAGATCTTGACTCTCGTTTTCTAAAACTTTCTCTATTTGATGTTCCCAATGATTTTTTACTGCATTCAAATCCAAACTTCTTTTAAAAAAAATTTATTAAGATTTTTTAACAAAAAGAAAATATTAAAAGAAAAAGAAACAACAAATTACATAATAACATGACTTACTAAGAAAGAGAAAAATAACAATTATAACAAAACACAACAAAACAAAAATTAATTCAAATCTTTTCAATACAACCTATCTCTTAACCATTCTACTTATATGTATATATAAAATATACTTTTACACTTTATTCCAATTATTCTCTTCGTCATGGTATTACAACTTTTTATAACACAGTACATATAACACCCAAGTGCACTAAGATCCTTGAATCTGCCAGCTGTCCTTCTTACAACTCAATTGTTCTGCCAAAAACACATTGCATTCCATGCAGGCTTGTCTCCTTTATTTTCCCTCAATGTATACTGCAAAAAAAGTCTCCAAATGTCCCAAAATCTATTTTGTTTTAATATCCCCCTTTTTATGTTTAAATCCCATGTAAGTTTTCCATTAAGTGCCATATCCCAAACATCAGTGTACCATTTAGCCAGTTCTAATTCAAAGCACCTTTCCAATTTCTGGCCACCTGTTGTCTTGCCAATGTTAAGAAAATAGCTAATAAGTCCTTTGCATTTTCCTCTAAATTCAGATTCTCTAAGTCTGTCAATAAAACAATTTTTTCATTCAACTTTAAATTAAAATTTAAAATTTTAGCTATTTCTTGTTCAATTTTTTTTGCCAAAAATTGGAAATAATTTTGCAACCCCACCACATATGTTTATATGTCCCAGTTTCCTGTTGACATCTCCAACATCTCTTTGAATTGCTACTATCTGTTTGATTTAGTCGAACTGGCTTGTTCCTGAACTGCCAAGATAAATCCTTCCATTTCCTTCTTCAAAACTTCTGCTCTTAACCCTCCCCATGTCAACTTTGGGTCAGTCTTGCCTTCTAGGTTTTTCAAGTATCGACCATGTATAGGCTTGTTTTTCCAGTTTGCAGCTTGACTTTCAATGTATTCAGCTTTCCGTATTCAGCTTTCTTCACTGTTTCCAAAAGTCCTCCTTTGTTCATTTCCTGAAGCATAGGCTCTTCAGTTTTCTTAACGTAGTTCAGTGGGTTCTCAACATTTTTCAGCCTTGGGCTGGACCATGCCCTGTCAGACAGCTGATTGGTCCAGACTGGCGCTGTAAAACATGTCTGCGACCACCGTAAACGTGTTTATGGCAGCCACATACTCATTTATGGCTGTAACAAACACATGATGCCTGCAGACTCATTTATGGCTGTAGTAAATGCGTTTACATGGCTGTAAAATGACTCCACGGCCAATTTTGGCAGTAGCAGCTTGGGCGGCTCAAGCAAAGTCAGAGGCTGGATTATTTGGCACCATGGGCTGGATCTGGCCTGCAGGTCACAGGTTGTGAACCCCTGATTTAGTCATTCAAGCTATGGTTTTCTTCCTGTACTGTGTTTTACCTGTAGGTGTCCTCTGCCACCCTCAGCTCTTAGTAAGTACAAATGATCAGCATCACATTTTGGGTGCAGGGAATGATGCATAGTCATTAGCTTCTTTGTTTTCCAGTCTAGGTTGTCTAATTCCATTTGGGTCCAATCAATTATTCCATCTAAATATCATATAACAGGCACTGTCCAGGTATTGATTGCCTTTATGATATTGCCTCCATTCGGTTTTGACCTTAAGATTTTCCGGATCTCCTTTATATATTTTGTAGAAGTAGTTCATTTGACTTTGTTGTGTAGCAGGTCAGAAGCTTCCGGAACTCCTAGGAACTCGTATCTCTCTTCTAATGTTATTCCTTTGATAAATTATTCATTATCAAACTCAGATCCATCACCTTTGACAGTTTTGCATGCCTTAACAGTAATTGCTGAGCACTTGTCAATTCCAAATTGGATTCCGATTTCTTTACTAATTTTTTTGTACTTTCTAGCAGAGTATTGAAATCAGCTCTTGTCTTGTAGATCTTTCATAAAGAGCAAATGTTGTTCTTGTTATAAAAATCTATCATTAGACTCACAGTCAAAGACTGGGATAATGTTAACAGTTCAAGACCTAACCAAGAACCTAAGAACTGTTAAGGTAGTGTCTAAGTATATATGCTGAGAAAAGAGGACTCACTGTAGAAGGCCCTAATCCTAAGAAAATTGAAGACAAAAGGAGAAGGGGGCAGCAAAGAATGAGATGGTTAGACAGCATCGTTGACACAGTGGGTGTAGATCTGGGTGGACTCTGGAGGATGGCAGATGACAGAGTAGCCTGGCATGCTGTGGTCCATGGGGTTGTAAAGGGCTGGACTCCATTACGACTGAACAACAAGTATATGCAGTTCCTAGTAGAGTTGTTTTTTGGAGAGTTAGAATGTTCTAGTCCGATAAGTCCCAAATTTTGTCATCGTCGTCGTAGTATTTATTTATTTATTTGATTTATATACCGCCCTACTTGTTGAAACTGACTCAGGGCGGTTCACAAAATCCATACATAAACATAATCAAAAGTAATACAGTGTAAGACAATAAATATAACGATATAATTCAGCAGTGCAGCAGAACAAAAACCACACCGCAAAACAAAGTTACAAAAAGTACAATTACAATTACATATACATAGTATATGTTCTTTGTATATGTTTTCATTGTATATGTTCTTGAAGTTCTTTGTCAAACAACCTTTGATCCTGCAGCTAACCTGGCCTTCTGGTCTTCTGTTCTGGTAGTGTCTTGAGTGTCTTGAGACATCCTTGCTATTAAGGATTTATTTATTTAATTATTTATTTAGATTTATATCGCCACCCACTTGCCATGGCGACTCAGTAGCAGTAGCAGTAGCAGGCTCGTTCATATGAGGTCAAGCTGTCCTATGTCCACTCTGCTCCCAGACGAGAAAGAAATTTATTTTTATGGTCAAAAGTAGTAGCTGTTCACATTGTGCCTACAGATATATTTGGCTCAGAACAAATATTATACAAATTAATTATTGAGGTATTTATGAGCTTAGAATATCTTAATTTTGTGCTCAGATTGTGATGATGTACTTTGTAGCTCATTTTGAGACTTTGCATCTTCTGAGGTAAATTGCTCACTCAAATTGCCTAATTAGATTTTTTTTAAGATTAAGAAGCATAATGTCTCTTAAAATGCCCCAGGCAGGTTTTTCCATTTAAATCCATTCCGTGTGTTCAGTATCTGTTTTGTGACTTTCAAGGGATTTGGTAGCTGCTTGAGCTGCCACATTGTATCAAAGAGTGAGCTTGGCAATGGATGCTTGGTTCTTGTTCTGCAGAGTGGATGGGCTGTTGATAGGTGGTAGAAGAAACGAGGGTCTAGAACAGGGGTTCCCAACCTTCTCAGCCAGCCTTGAGAGCTGGACGGTCATTTTGCCCTGCCTGCATGATGGGAGTGGCCCTTTTGTCCCAACAGCTTCAAATGGGCGGTCATTTCCTTGGAGGGGTGGGGATCATAGGCCAGATCTGGCCATAAGCTTTAGGTTGGGAACCCCTGGTCTAGAAAAAGGAGACACAGGGTTATTTTTTGGAATAGTAGCCGTGTTAGTCTGTGGTTCAGGCATATCAGAAAACAAAACTAAAAAATAAAATAAACAAAATAAAATAAAAAACACTGTAGCACTTTAAAGACTAACTGCTATATTTTTATTGTTAGCTTTCGTGGATCAAGTCCACTTCATCAGACAAAGAGTGAAACTTATAGGCATGCTCTTTATATACCAAATTCAGGGGCTCAAAGGAAGAAGGAGTGTGGGCAATACGACAGAAGGGGTAAGGGCAAGACGACAGAAGGGGTATGGGCAAGATGACAGACAAGCAAGCACAAGAGTGTAGCTTCACACAGCCATTAGCAACAATAGATTATTCAGATAAAGTCTAAATGACTCCCTTTCAATCTCAAGGTTGCTGAGAAAGCCCATTATGATATCTGATCAACTTGTGACCTGCATGTCAGGGGGGGGGGGCTAACATCTTTACCTGGTTTCTTTCTGTTTTACTAAAGAGAATTGGCAGGAAAGTTGTAATATAAAATCATATAGCAATCTGGTATCAAATTTGATAATGTCCCAGAAACCCTTCACTAATATTTAGCCCCCTGTGATGGGGTTATTTGTTTTTCTTACTGGAGTGGGGGTAGTATACAGATCAGGAGAAGAGAGAAGGGTCAGAACTTGATCTTGAACTCTTTGGCTGGAATCCTGTTGCATACTTATGCTGGTCTACTAGGGTAACTTTCAATCATGACTTGCCACTAGTGAAAGAGTTAGCACTTATTTCTCCTGCTCTGTAACAAAGTCTTGACTTCTTAGTTACAGTATTGGCAATTTGTCACTGAAAATTCTGGCTTTGCAGTTAAATTGGCGGGTGCAAGTAACAGGATTTTAGTCTTTGTTTTGATTAGCTATTCAAAATATCCATGTCAGCTATCATTTTTTCTGACTTTTGCTTTAGTATTTTTTACACACACACCCTGAAGAGCTTACAGTGGTACCTCATACAATGATTTTAATCCGTTTCATGGGGCTCATTGTTGTACGAAACAATTGCTATACAATGCATGCATTGTATACCGATTTCCCCTATGAGATGCATCGTATAACAATTTTTTTCGCTAAGTGGTTTTTCCCATTGAAAAATTGTATGATTTTTTTCCATAGGGAAAATTGTTATGCGGGACGCCATTCTCCCCCCCAACCTAATTGTTATACAATTTCGTTGCTATACGGGGCAATTGTTTTATAAGGTTCCACTGTACAGTCAAACCTCGCATAACAAGCGTTTCGCTTAGCGAAAAACTCGCATAATGAGCAAGCTTTTCACTAAGCAGTCCAACTCGCATAACGAATTTTTTGCTATGCGAGTCAGATTTTTCCCTATGGAAAAACTCACATACAGTAATGAGCGTTTCAAGGGAGAAAAGTCGTGAGTTTTCCCCCTTGAAACGCTCGTTATGCGAGTTTTTCCATAGGGAAAGTCCGATTCACATAGCGAAATTTTTGTTATGCGAATCTGACTCGCATAGCGAAAAACTCGCATAGCAAGCAGCCTCGCAGAACGAATTAAATTCGTTATACAAGGTATGCCTGTACTTTGAAGCAGGGTGAGGAAAAAACTAGTAGTGGAGCTGTGTGGATTTCTGTAGGTCGGTAAGTATTTCTGACCTCCAGTTTAACAAGATCAGCAACAACATGGCACTCCCTTAAATTAAACTTCTGCAAAGAAGATAGTTTGCATGGGAAAGAAGAGGGAACAAGGAGTAGATTTTTATGTGGATGGACATAAGGTATATACTGTATATAAAAGGAGTAGCATAGCGTGGGATTCAGCCGGCCGGGGTGTAAGCCAAATTTGCTGCCTCCTGGGCAGGGTCTAGGACGCCTGCTCCTGCTCCTGCTAGGGCTTCTGGTAAATGTAGTCCAAGAACACCCATACACCCAAAAAGTGCTGCCCGGAGCGGGGCCCCACCCACCCGCCCTCCCTGCTATGCTACTGTATAAAAGCCAGTTTCGTTATCAGACTTTTCATGTGGTGTTCTCAATCATTTCGTGATTCATGCTATCTCCTCATGTTTTAAGCCTTTACATGTACTTTTGGAAGTTATCTTCTAAATTAAGTAGTACACTAACTAGCCTCTTAAACCTAAAATCCTTGGTGGGGGAGGGTTCCCATATTGAATCACAGATTCACAGAAGTACAGATGGGGATGTCAGTTCATTTGTTAAGTTGCTTTAGGGCCATGCTGGCGAGCCTTAGCACTCCAGGTGTTTTTGGACTTCAATTACCAGAAGCCCAAGTCAGCACTCCTGCTGATCAGGGCTTCTGGGAATTGAAGTACAAGAACAGATGGAGTGCCAAGGTTCGCCACAACTGCTTTAGGGTGACTGCCTAAAGCAGGGGTTGCCAACTTTTTCAATTCAGGGGCTGGGTCATGCTCCCTCAGACAGTTAGTTGGCAGGCTAGACTGGTGGTCCAGCCAGTGGCGGAATTGGCTGCAGACTCATTTATGGCTGTTGTAAATGCATTTACCGCAGCTGTAAATAAGTCCACAGCCGATTTCCACTGGTGGCTGGAGTGAAGGCGGGATCTATAGGTATCCTATCCCTGGCCTAAAGGGTGAATGGTGTTCCAGAGGGTGGTGAGAATTGAGGGGAGAAATGTCTTGGAACAGGGGCCCTCAAACTTGGCTCTCCAGATGTTATTGGACTTCAATTCCCAGAAGCCCTGATCTGCAGGTGTGCTGACTTGGGCTTCTGGAAATTGAAGTCCAAGAACACCTAGAGAGCCAAGTTTGAGGGCCCCTACCTTGGAATATAATTCATCACCTTTGGGTCAGTATCTGAGCAAGCAGCATATGGCCTGTGGGAGCCAGTTTTAAGAGAGTGAATGTACCATACTGCAAAGACAATGTCTAGTTCACATTTGTCCCTCTCATCTTTCTTATAGTTAATGGGAGCAAACTCCACTAAACTGTAACATTTGCTCCTTAATGATCATGGTGTAGGATTGGACTGCAAATGACCTTGGCCAAGCTTCTGTTATAGTCCCTCTTTTTTTTGTCTGTAGTGGTGCTGACCTGCCTTACCAGGATAGTTAGAAGATTACTTGGGTGAGGTATATGATCTACCGGGAACATGTTTAAAGCATTATGCAGACTGTTGCTGCTGTTGTCTGTCAGAAGTGAAAGCCAAATCAAACCATGCTGCTGAGATGCAAGAGGACTTTTCAAAGGAGGCTATGAATATTATTTTTTTGTAACAGTGACTGAAATTCTGTTGCTTAGCATAGTAGGTTGTGTTAAAGTTGACCCACTGTCTTAGTAGGGACTTGCTGAGGCAGCTCCTCTTTAAGTTTCATTGATTCAAATGGGCCTACTCAGGTTGCTCAAGTAAGTTGCAAGTTGAATTAATGGAATTTTCAAAAGAGTTGACTTATCAAAATTCTGTTAGCAGGCTTATTCTGGTATGACTTACTACACAAAGCAACAGGATTTCAGCCATTGTCTCACTTCTACTGGTTTTCCTTTCTTTCCACAAATTCTCCTTCAAACTGCTTTGTTGACTGCCAGGCAAAAGGTAAGAAGCTTATCTCCATTAAGGGCATACCCAAGTGCTTCTGGTCCTACATAGTAGAAATAAGAATGTGTATTCCTCAGTAGAAGCAGTGACAGATTTTACTTTCTTCGGATCAAAGCTCACTGCAGATGGTGATTGCAGCCATGAAATAAAAGGGTGACTGATTCTTGGGAGACAAGCTATGAGAAACTTGGGGAACATAGTGAAAAGTAGAGACATCACATTGCAAACAAAAATTCATATAGTCAAAGCAATGGTATTCCTGGTGGCAATGTATGGTTGTGAGAGCTGGATATTAAAGAAAGCTGAGCGCAGAAGAATAGATGCCTTTGAGATGTGGTGTTGGAGGAGAGTTTTGAGAGTCCCCTTGACAGCGAGGAGAACAAATAGGTCAATCTTAGAAGAAATTAACCCTGACTGCTCCTTAGAAGGTCAAATAGTAAAGATGAGGCTGAAGTACTTTGGACATCAAATGAGAAGAGAGGATTCGCTTGAGAAAGCCTTGATGCTGGCAAGGGTGGAGGGCAAAAGAAGAAGGGGGCGGTCCAAAATGAGATGGCTAGATGGTATTGTGGACACAATGGGCACAGAGCTGAGCCAGTTGAGGAGGATGGTGGAGGACAGGGGTGCCTGGCGGACAGTGGTCCATGGGGTCTCAGAGGGTCGGAATCGACTGTGCAACTGAACAACAACAAATGCACTGGGGCCAAATCCAGCCATTCAAAAGTCCCAGTCCCTCTCCTCTCTTGATTCCACATTTACCTCACTCTATCCCAGTGTCTCCCAATCTTTAGTTTTGGGACTTCAATTCCCAGAAGCCTAAGTCAGTTCCCCAAAGCACTGATCAGACTGAGGCTTCTGAAAATGGAAGTCCCCCTGTGGGACCACTATTTCCCATCTGCATTCTCAGACACCACAGTTCCCCCTCCATAAGCAAACACATAATATAAAAACTCTGGAAAATATGGAACTGGATTCGTAGTGTTTAAGGGATTGCCTTTGCTTCATGATAGAAGAGGGTGTTCTGCCCTGTTGTAAGGGTTCACTGCGAGAGAGAAAATAAAGATATTCAGATTTCTGTCTCTGTAGCAGAATAGGTGCTGCATAGATATACAGGTGGCCAGTTCCACAACAGATCCACAGTAAAGCAGGAGAAGATAAAATCAAATACTGTATATGCTGGCGTATAAGTACTTTGGACATCAAATGAGAAGAGAAGACTCATTTGAGAAAGCCTTGATGCTTGGAAAGGTCAAGGGCAAAAGAGGAAGGGGCGGCCTAGAATGAGATGGCTAGATGGTATTGTGGACACAATGGGCACAGAGCTGGGCGAGTTGAGGGGGATGGTGGAGGACAGGAGTGCCTGGTGGGGGATGGTCCATGGGGTTGCAGAGGGTCGGAGTCGACTGTGCGACTGAACAACAAACAAATTCCTCAGCTTACCAGATGGTGAGCTATTCAGGGGAATAGCAGAATATTTTGTAGATCCAGCTTGCCAGAAGACCTGAGACTACACTCTTTGTCAAAATGATAGGCACATTGGATTTGAAAACATTTCTTTCCTGCTGTGCCATATCGATGCTTTCTGGATTGGGTTGGCAACATGCATTTCATTTGGCTCCAGCATTCCCTCCATATGGTAATTTTGTTGTAAAACTGTCAGACTCTCTTTGGCCTGTGGACTGCTACTCAGGGAGATGATGATCTTTGCCTGCGTGCATGTTCCTCTCCTAGGCTTGGTTGCAAGGATTTGCCAGATCTCTTGACAGTGGAAAAATGTGCTGCCACTAAGTGATTATATTATAAAATCACTAATACGTTTAAACATCAAGTTGGTAATTGACAAATTATGAAAGGACAAGCTCGTTGGCCTCAGAAGCAGCCATGGCTGTTTTCATTTTGACTGTTAGAAGGAAATACAGTTTGGCATACAAGGGTTTAGTTACTGTGAAAATGTACACATTCAAAGTGCATTTCGTTTGTTTCTTAAAAGCATGGCAGATGTAGGAATGACTTTCATAGTGATGGACCAATTTTCACACGTTAATGTTCACTGTTAATTAAAGGGGCAGTGAATGTGCTGTGGTGGTGTTACAGAGTTTCTGGTAATGGTGGCAAGGTGTGGGTGTGGGTCACATGGTCACTTTGGTGGCCCGGTTGGGTTTAAAATTATTCTTTTAAAACTCTTGCTCTTATTGCCTTTTTGTTGTTTTGCCATACAGTGACACCCACTTGGTGTAAACCTCATTATTAGTCTGCCTGTTCTTTTCAGTGACTCATTTAAAACATGTGCAGAAGTAGTAAGTGATACCTTTTCTGGATCACTGAATTAAAAAAAATCATTGCAATATTTCATGATTCATGACCACTTCTTCAAGCATGCATTCAAATGTTCGTCGCATGGTGGTTTGCCACAATCTGTCTTTAAAAGCAGCATTTGAGCTGATGCTCCGCCCCCATTTTTCAAACACAGGAAACAGGTACAGTAATACCTCAGATAACGTTTACCTCGGAAAACGCTAAAATCGCATAACTTTAAGTAATCTGGGGTGGAGAATTGGATCGAATAACGTTAAGGTCCTATGGGATGGATCGGATAACAACCGCTAAAGCCTGTGCAGTTACAATGTATCTCTATGGAGCTTTAACCTTATCCGATCCATCCCATAGGATTTTAACATGCATCGGATAACACTAAAAATCAGATAACACCAAGACATGTGGAACCAAATCTTAGCGTTATCAGAGGTATTACTGTACAGTATCTGCTATTTGCTCTCCTCAAATAGTTCCATTGAGGCAGCAGGCCCCTTCTCCGGCCAGGTCAAAGCAATGCAAAGTCCAGTGACCTCCATCAGGGAATGAGGGGTGGTAGTGATGTACACATTAGGTCAGTGATGGTGAACCTTGGCACTCCAGCTGTTCTTGGACTTTAATTCCCAGAAGTCCAAGAACACCTAGAGTGCCAAGGTTCGCCATCACTGCACTAGAAGACGTTGAGCCCCCAGGTTCCGTCAAAGATGTCGAGCCCCCGGGTTCCATCAAGGACATTGAACCCCAGGGCTCCATCGCGGAAGTTGTTTGTGTTGTTTTTATTGGTGTTTTGTTGTACAGTCAAACCTCGCATAAAGAATGCCTCGCTTAAAGAGCAGAATTTTCTCAGAATGTTCGCTTCGCTTAACAAATAAAACCAACCAAAATCTCGCTTAACAACTAAATCGGAGTTCGCAATCCCCACCCACCAGAAGTCACAATTGGTCACTTACAATGGTGTTTCGCTTAAAGAGCAAACTCGCTTAAAGAGCAATCCTGTGGAACACATTATGCTCTTTAAGCGAGGCAAAACTGTACTTGGTGATTGGTTATACTGTATTTTGTTATACAGTTGTACCTCGCTTAAAGAGCATAATGCGTTCCACAGGATTTCTCTTTAAGCGACTTTGCTCTTTAAGCGAAACACCATTGTAAATGACCAATTGTGGGGGGATTGTGAACCCCAATTTATTTGTTAAGCGAGATTTTGGTTGGTTTTATTTGTTAAGCGAAGTGAACATTCAGAGAAAATTCTGCTCTTTAAGCGAGTTACTCTTTAAGCGAAGCACTTTTTGTGCGAGGTTTGGCTGTATTCTGTTAGCCGCTCTGAGTCGCTCTGCGAGTAGGGTGGCATACAAATGGGAACAATTAAATTAAAAATTAATTAAGCCAATTGAAAGTCAATTAAAAATATTACCTAGTGGTTTAATTTGTGGTGCTGCATTTAAAACAGTTGAATCGAATCAGTTGCTGAATGGTGAGTCAACACTCATGTAAGTTGCACTGATTCAATAAGTTTCCTCTGGTTGGATCTAGCAGTTAGATATAGATGAAATCAAGAGCTGCGTTGTGGTGCCTGTTATCCAACATCAGGTATTCAGAATAGTAGTGCTTCTGAGCATGGAGGTTCTAACTGTTTATTATAATAAATTTGTGTCAGAAAGGATTGAAAGGATTTTTGCTGGAGAAACTTTGCTCTGGGGATGCCTGAATGAGGCTTCTATCGTGTCCCCAAGATCTTTTCCCAGCGAAGTGGTCCCTATTTATCTACTTGCAATTTTTGCTTTTGAACTGCTTGGTTGGCAGGAGATGGGACAGAGACAGGCGCTCAAACCGTTCTGCAGTACCTGGGTTTCGAACTGCTGACTTGCTGACCTTGCAGCTTACAAAGTGAGCTTCCTCATCACTGAGCCACCACGTCCCCCTAATTGTTTATTTAAATGAATTATCATTGTGGATTAATAACCCTTGTTATCTTCTATGGACTTGTTTTAATCTATTTGTCAATATTTTTGGATCAGTTAGCGCAAGTCTGAAATGTTTTATTTAAAAATGTTTTGGAGTTGATTCATCCAACTCACTTGCAATCAGTGAATGCATACATTGTTGGCTCTGATACTAATATTGTTATTCCATTCTCTGTTAGTTCCAGAATAAATAATAATATTTAGCATATCAGAAAATAAAATAAAAAACAGTGTAACACTTTAAAGACTAACTGCTATATTTTTATTGTTAGCTTTCGTGGATCAAGTCCACTTCTTCAGACAAGGAGTCTGAAGAAGTGGACTTGATCCACGAAAGCTAACAATAAATATAGAAGTTAGTCTTTAAAGTGCTACAGTGTTTTTTTATTTTGTTTTCTGATATGCCTGAACCACAGACTAACACGGCTACTATTCCAAAAAATTCAAATATTTAGCATGCTAGTCTGTTACTCTAGTTATAGCAAGGGTAGGCAACATGTAGCCTGTAGCCTGTGTGCTACCCTAGAGGTCCATTACAGCATTTCTGAACTATTGGGTCCCTCGCTCACTCTCCCCGTCCCTGCCCCCATTTTTTAGTACAAAAGGATCCCTTGTTCTTGCTCAGGGTCATGGAGGCCATTTTGCCGTGCTTTGAGGACCCGCCAACACTCTTGTGATCCTCATCAATTTTTTAAAAAAGTAAATATGTTTTTGGCCACTAGAAAAGTAAAGGTAAAGGTTGCCCTTGCTCAAAAGCCAGTCATATCCAACTCTAGGGTTCAGTGCTCATCTCTGTTTATAGCCAAAGAGCCAGCGTGGTCTGCATCTGCAAATGTTTCCGTGGATGTGTGGCAGGTACGACTAGCCACTGGGATGCACGAAATGCTGTTTACCTTCCCACCGAAGCGGTTCCTATTTATCTACTTGCAATTTCTTGCTTTCAGACGACTAGATTGGCAGGGACTGGGACAGAGACAGGAGCTGACTCTGTCATGCAGCACTTGGGTCTCGAACTGCTGACCTTCCAGTCCTCAAGTTCAGTGTCTTAACCACAAAGCCATTGCAGCCCCAGCTAAAAGGGCACAAGGGGGCTTTTCAGTTTACGAATAGGCAATTTGGAAGAGGAGAATGGGGCTTGTGGAGTTCTGGAGGTCACCCCATCTGTCCCTCATTTTAAGGTTGTAAAATAGGTGTCTTAATACAGATGCTCTGACTGTTGTTGAGACAGACAACACTGGGGAACAAAAAAAAATTTTTTTTTCATGGTGCCTAAAAATTTTCAACTGATTTTGGGCATTTTGGGGCAGCTGATTCTGAAAATGCCATCCATTTTGTTCTAGCAGCTCTAGTTCATGAAATATCGATGATGTCATTATACATTGCTCTTATGACTACACTTGTATTTGCCTCACCATTCGTAAATTGATTGTTTCAATAATACTTATTGATGTTGTTCAAGCTCTATTCCTGTTGTTGTTGCAAGTGTAATTTAACTAATATGACCTTTTTTGTCATTCTCTGTGCTCTCCTTTACTGTTGAGACTGGATGCTGTGCATCCCAAAACTAGTCCAACTCCGCAGCTGCTCCATGGACTCATCCAGGGAGGCTTGCATTTTAGTTTTTTTCTCCTTATCCAGGGGGGTAGCATTTTGAAGCCCCCCCCCCAATTTCCCCCCCAATTTTTTTTCAAACAAAAAAATTTTTTTTGCCTCCAGGTGTGCATTGAAGGCTCCCGGAGGTGGGAGGGGTGTTGGAAAAATCTTTTGGGGGTGGTAAAATATTTGGGTGGGCAAAAAAAGGTTGGGTGAGCAGAAAAATATTTTGGGCGGCGGCAAAATTGCACTCCATCCCAGGTGGCTTACACCCTTGCTACGCCTCTGGTTATATATGCAACCAATATGGTTAGATTGGCCTAGTGTGAATAAGCCATATCTAAAAAACTAGAGCTGATGGGGCATAACTGATAGCATTTTTGGAATCAGTGACCCCAAATATAGCCAGAAATAGGTAAAAATTGTGAGGCACCAAAATCACTGTTCCCCAGTGCAATTTTTCTCTCTGCTCTGCATCAGCTCTCATGGTAGCATCCCTAGTTAAAATACAGTTGTGGGAATAGTTCAGTTACAAAAATTTTAATTGGTAAAAAAGAATCATGCTAATAGCATAAAACAAATATGACATACAGAAAGTAAATTGAAGAATAAAAAGCTTAGGTTAACAAGTGAAGTGATCGTAATAGCATTTTTAAAAAATCAGTTCTTGAACCATGAACGTCCCTCAGAGCTCAGTGTAACTTTGTGTTTTAGGTGTGAATAAATGCTGGCACAGCTTCCTCTTAAACAGAGACTTGGTGCCTTGTTTGAAGTTTCATAATTGCATAAACAAACATACAACAGTGAAGCAGTTTTCTAGAGTGTGAAACACAGTCTGTGGAAACTTTCCCAACTGCCATAGTTTTTGTTGCTGTTTCCAGGATGTGTTTTGTTTGCATGGACCCAGAACGTCCTTCAGCACCAAGGACACAAGAATGCAAATAAAACACCGGTTACTTTCAGTTTTTCACAGGGTGTGGATCTACCATTCTGTAATACAGGAATTCTCAACCTTTTTAAGCCAGGCATTTAAGTCATGCTCCCTCAGACAACTTTGGGGGCGAGATGGCCATTTTGTCTTTCCTACACCACATGGCACTTCCAGGAGTGTTGGAGGTGGTGGTGGGCCATATGGAATGGTGCCGTAGTCCACATTTGACCCATGGGCCGCAGGTTGAGAATCACTGCTGTACTGTGTGGCTATGGAGGAGAATCTCTTGCTGGAAGAGGATCATTTGAGGACAGTGGGAGAGTGGGCTGGGATATGGATACATATTGTGGTTCTTGCATAAATGTTCTTCTTTCTCCCACTTCTCTCCATGTCTCTGCTTTCCCTTAAATATATATTTTGCCAAGTGCTTTAAAATGTGCACTAAACAGTTTATGTCAAAGCACAGCATGTCAAATTGTCTTACATCTGAAATATGGCTTGTAAGAACTGTAAAGCTGTCTTATTGACCCTGCGTTGTGCCTGAGTCTGATGAATTGCATCCCACTATTATAAATAGAAATCTGGGTAAATCCATTGCCATTCACCTGAGGCAGTAGCTTCTATGATTTCCACATGGAGAAAGGTCCAGTGGGCTAGTCTAAAAATGGACAGTAGAAGGGAGACAAGGGACAGAAAGAGATGGTACAGAGTAGACAGTGATTAGAAGAGGGAATTCTTAACTAATATGAGTGTCTGAATGTCATGACCTCAGTTTACTTTGTTTAGTGATTTGTTTTCAAGAGTTAACCATGGGGTGCTTTTGAAGTCAGAAATCTGATTTCACAAGCAGAAGCTTTCAGCTCTAATTACCGGCTATCTCTAATGTCTGTTTCTAGCTGGTGGGAGATTGACAGTGGTGGGCAGAAACAGGTTCGTGCACACACACATGGTAAGGGGGTTAGCAAAATTGGGTGGCCTTTGGGCAGGGTAGTGGTGAAATTGGATGGCCTTCGGGCATTTGTTTGGTTGTTTTGTTGTTGTTGTTGTTTGCAAAATTGGGTGGCCACGCCTACCTCCCTGCCCAGACTAACACAGCTACCATTTAAAAAGTTTTATTCTGTGCAAGCATATCAGAGAGTAAACAAAATAAAAAGACAAAAACGTTGTGGCACCTTAAAGACTAACTACTGTATTTTAATGTGAGCTTTTGTAGATAAATTCTACTGCCTCTTTGGCAATAAACAGAGATGAGCACTGAACCCTAGAGTTGGTAATGACTGGCTTTCAAGCAAGGACAACCTTTACCTAATAATAGAAGATCCCTGATTGGTATTCAAATTTGATGCCAGGTTTTGTCCCTGCAAGTGCTTCAAGGTCTCCCTTGCTCAAAAGCCAGTCATAGCTGACTCTAGGGTGCAGTGCTCATCTCCATTCGCAGCCAAAAAGCCAGTGCTACCTGTGTTTGCAGATGTATACATGGCCATATGGCCGGCATGACTAAGATCACCCATGATGTAGGCTCCACCCATGACATAGGCTCTGCCCACGGTGTGGTAGTGAATTATTTTGCTGCCCACCACTGGAAATTGGTAATAATCAATCTATGCCAACTATGAAGTGGAAGGAGAAGGAAATTGCTTATTTATAGCAGTTCAAAGTTTGAAAGACTTCTAGCAATTTGTCAAAGATTACAGTATTCCCCCTTTCCCATATTTATTTCTATTATTTAATATATGCACGATGTGCCTATAGTTCTGTATCAGTATTATTTGTACTTGCATAGCACTTGTGACTTTGGAATTTGGTTAACTAATTTCTATGAAAATGTATCTGTGTGTACTTAATACAAATGAGTCATAACTCATACAGAAAGGCTCTCTGAAGAAGTGTATGTGAGCATGTACAATACTGTACTTCAGTGTGAGTGTAACAGAAATCACCAGAATAGAGGTTCAGCGTTCTTTCCCTCGAAGGATCTCTCCCAAGGTTACGTCATGTCCTTCTCTAGTCCTTCTGTGCTGAATAGGTAATATTTCCAATTAGTGAAGTAATAATGTTCCATTAAGCTTGCAAGGATCCACATAAGCTTCAGCATATGGTAAGGCAAAATGTGAGTTTGAGACACAATCAAATGAATAACCATCTGCTTTGGTGCAGCTGCTGTTTATTGGAGTGGGACTTCCCGTATTTACCAGGATGAGAAGCAAGTGCTGAAGGCATTTCAGTGTTAACTTTTATACTAGCTTTAATGGATCCCATCAGTCGCAATGATGTGTAGCCAACAAAGAGCAAGTGATTTATGTGGGTAAGTAAACAGAGAAGGGTGCAGCTATCTAAGAGGTGGCATAGAAGGGGTTTAGAATGTAGCCGAGCAGGCTGAACAGTTTGTCACTCCAGTCTAGTTCTTCACTGCTCCAACATTATGTTGGGCTTTAGTTGATGAAAGGAACAGAAATTGCAGTTTGAACATCCGTCATTTTATCTACAGTATATCATATATCTGAAAATATCAGCATACCAAGAGCTTTCAAGCTGTAGAATTAAATAACATACATATGATAGATCTGCCGTCAATTGTTACTTTTTAGGTGCTCCTGGTGTTGGAAATTTGTGATATGTTTTGAGTTGTTAGTAAGAATGACACCAAAGCAATTGATGATTGACTTCATCAAAGAACCTGGATTAAGTACAGCAGTAGTTTTCTCCATAATGTAGCAGAAAGAGATTGGTTGAAATTGTGTTATACAGCTCCATATGTGCAACAGTGATGTCATCAGCACCAGTGGCAAATTCCAGCTGATGAAAGGCTTCCTTAGTGATTGTGAGGTGCGCATGACTTTGTTGCATTGCATACGACTTATGTGCAACCCAAAATCATCTTTAAATGTAGGCAGTTTGTCTTTCATCAGTGGGGACTTACTGCTGCTGCTTGTCATCTATGTTGCCTTTCTAAAAACTGGAGCAAAAGGGACAGATGTGTTCATTCTTAAGTTCATACTGTCAAGTAAATTCAGGCTAAATCCCTTGGGATTTTCTAGGTAGAGAATATACAAATGGTTTACTATTCACTTCTTTTGGGACTGCCCTGTGACTGTGCAGCTTATCCGATATGACACAGGCTTCCTCTTCTCCCGGGATGACAGAGTGAGAAATCGAACTCCCAACGTCTAGCTTTGTAGTCAAATAGCTAATTCTTAACTCAGTATCTGCTGCTGTTTTTCTCACATTGATTTGAATGTAGTTATTGGATTTGTGAAGTTGAACCATGGTTGTGAGGTTCCCAAATAAGAACTGAAGAGATATTATTTTAGTATCTTGTATAATTTTGGAGTTTATAACCCTCACTTGAACTAAAGAGGCATTTCTGTAGAACTCTGGCAGGGCAGAGAGTATTTGTGACAAACTGTTGTAAATGTTTTGCAGAGGTTTCTTTTTCTGCTTCTGTTAAATATTACAGATTCATGTCAGGGGTTCTCAACCTATGGCCCACAGGCCAAATCTGGCCTACCACCAAATAATCTGGCCACCATCATCGCTCCAGTCACTGCTGCTTCCTCCAGAATCGGCTGGGAACTCATTTATGCCCATCGTAGATGTGTTTACGACAGCCGTAAATAAGTCTGCGGCTGTCATGAACACGTTTACAACAGCTGTAAACATGGGGGGGGGATGACAAACAGTCCAGCTCCCTCAAGTGTTTGAGGGAGTATGACCTGGCTCCCAACTTGAGAAGGTTCAGAACCCCTGCTCTATGTGTTATATAATTATGCATTTTTGCCAGGTTTGTGTTTGTACTTCTGATTTTAAGGTATCAAAATATAGATGGCCCCATAAAACCTTGAGAGTGCTATATTTGCATTGAAACGAGAGTGGTGTAGTGAAGCTTGTACCCACAGGGCAAAGCCCCAGGACTTTCTGAGTAGCAGGGACTATGATATCATCTGTTCAGATTTTTCAATTCCCTACAAATGTAACTCCAGCCCACATAATGTGGAGGGGGGGGGTAATGGATTCTTTCAGAATCAGTATATGATAGCAACCTATTCACTTTTTCACATAAAGTATCTGAGGGGTTTGATCAGTGGTGGGATGTCAAAAATTTTACTACCCCACCGTGACGTCATCACAGTGTGGGCGGAGCTAATGTCATGATGTCAGGATGTCATGACACCATGGGCGGAGCCAAAGAAATAAAATAAAATAAAAATAAGCATGCACGCACACACCCCATAACCCACCCACCCACCCACAACACAGCAAGGAGGCTATGCATACGTGCCAAGCACTGTAAGCATGCATGCACACCAAGTGCTTGGCATGCATGCACAGTGGGGGAACCAGTGAAAAGGTAAGCCCCGAAGGTGGTTCCCCCCAAAAGCTCCTACCGGTTCTCCGGGACACTGGGAAAAGTTACTACCAGTTCTGGCGAACAGGTGAGAAGCTGTTACATCCCATCACTGGGTTTGATGTTGAATAGGCAATGTAAAGCCATTAGACAAAGTTACAAAAGACTTACTGTATTCCTCATTGATATTATGGCCGATCAAACTGTTTGTCTTTTAGGGGTACCAACTCTCATGATGAGTACCTGCTGTTATATAGTGAAAAATGGGGGGTACACAGAAAGAGCCATCTCAAAGATTGTGGTACAGTAAAACCTCGGATAATGCTAAAACTTGGTTCGACAAGTCTTAGTGTTATCCGATTTTTAATGTTATCCGATGCATGCATCGGATAACATTAAAATCCTATGGGATGAATCTCATAACATTAAAACTCCATAGAGATACGTTGTAACCGACATAGGCTTTAGTGAACATTTTCCGATGCATCCCATACGATTTTAACGTTACGCGATGCAATTCCCCCCCCCCCCCCCGATTGCTTAACGGTATGTGATTTTAGCATTATCTGATACAAACATTATCCGAGGTATTACTGTATTTTTGAAGTACAATTGGGCATACCTTGGGCAACAGCAACCTTGTTGTGCCAGTTAATCTTTCTCACACTAGGTCAGGTAAAAGGAACTATGGAATGGATCCACCAAAAGGTGACTTCATTTTGACAATTTAAGAGTCTAACCTAGACTCGAAAGGAGAAGAGAAAAGGGGAACTGGTAGAAGGAATTTGCAGGTTGTAATATAACGAAGGATGTTACACCCATGAATCAAAGCGATACAACCAAAACAATAGCTATTAAGAGCTTTCATAGCTGAAGATACACTTTGCTCTTATGGTTGCTGGACAACTTGCATAAGACATTTCAGTTGCTCTGAACAGAAATAGTGTAATGCACCTGCTTATTGCCAAATCCTCTATCTTCTGAAGCCTTTATTTACTATTTCTGAAAACATGCAGTTTATTTGTAAAGTCTGGTTGGTATAAACTTATTTTATGAAATTATAAACCTATTTCAGTGTGTCCATAAGCTAAGATGAATAAGAGAGCAGATTTGGCAATCGGAAGAACAGATTGAAAGCCTGTGGGTAATCACAGTTTGACTGTTGGGAAGGTGTTGTGCAGATCAATTCAGGTGGCAGATTTATGTGTGGGCTTTTTCTCCCTCTTCCAGGCTCTTGTCAGTGATATGAAACCTGTAAATCTTTTCCTGAAAGTATTTAGCTAAATAATAATAGGAGTGGAGAGAAAAGGCTTCTGTTACTTTCACACAGCCCTTTAAAATAAGAATTGTACAGATCCTTGTCTTTCACACTAGATTCATGTTTTGAAGATGGTTAGGATCTTGTTGGTTGGTTGAAGAAATGACTTCAACCAACCAATAATCAGTCTCTAATGCCTGTTTCCCTGAATGTTTTGTTCAAATTCAAAACACAATTTGAATCTCTTTGAACAGAATATGTGGCACTCCGAAGTGAGGTGGCCTTCAAAGTGGCTGAAATAGAATCTAGGCCAGGGGTGGCCAATCTACGACCAGCAGGCCTGCTTCAACCCACGGCACCATATAATGTGACCCACGGTTGCCCTTGCCGCTAGCGGAAGTGGAAGCGGATGCTTGTACAACAGCTGTAAAATGCACCCGCACATATGTAAACACGTCCGCTCCTGCCGTAAATGCTGCTTTCCACGGCTGTCATAAATGCATTTACGACAGCTGCAGATGTATTTATGACAGCATTTATGGCAGGAGGAACCACTTGACCGGCCACTCAGCTGTCCTGGGGGCATGGTCCAGCCTGCGATGTGAAAAGGTTGGGAACCCCAATCTAGGCTGTTAGAAAGTTTTGTTTCAGAGAGCTACAGAAAAGCAAAATATTACCACATGTAGCAGTGGCAGAAAGAGCTTCGTATAGTTCTTTCTATCGTATATACTCGAGTATAAACTGAGGTACCTAATTTTACTTGAGAAAACAGGAAAACAGATTTACTTGAGTATAAGCCTAGGCCCCAGTCGGAAGGAGGATGGGGAGAGTCTGCCTATGTGTGTGTGTATGCACATGCATGTGTGTGTGCGCGATGGGTCTAACTGGCTGAGCTAGGGGTGTGCTCAGTGGTGGGCAGCAACAGGTTCACACACACACGGTGTGTGTGTGTTTGTAGCAAAATTGGGTGGCCTCTGGGCATGGGGTGGTGGTGGCGAAATTGGGTGGCCACGTACACTTCCCTGCCCTGCCCCATCAGGTTTTATCCCTGCAAGGGGTTCATGGTCTCCCTTGCTCAAAAGCCAGTCATATCTGACTCTAGGGTGCAGTGCTCATCTCCATTTACAGCCAAAGAGCCCGTGCTGCCTGTGTTCGCAGATGTATACATGGCCATATGGCAGACATGACTAGATCACCCATGATGTAGGCTCCACCTATGACATAGGCTCCTCCTAGGACGTAGGCTCCACCGACGATATAGGCTCCACCCATGATATAGGCTCCACCCACAGTATGGTAGTGATTTTTTTTTTGCTGCCCACCACTTTGTGTGCTAAGTGACAGTGACACCACCCAACCAGTGCTCATACTGGTGGATTTATAGACGGGGCAAAGGAAGCTTGGACGTGGGTAGGGAATCAGAAGGAGGAGACCTTCAAATGTGCAGATAACTTGAGTCTTCTTTTTTCAGCATATTTTTGGTGCTGAAAAATGGCTTATGCTCAAGTATGTATGGTAATTTCTTCCTGATTCTACTACTGCTTTCCTCCTTTACTTCTTCATTGATCAATTCTTGTCATTTAAAAAAATGTTGTCTTGTCAAAATAATTTCCATAATACAGTAAAACCCCAGTTTGGTCCCTTCCGACAGCCTTCATCGTAAACCGGAAAAATTGTAAACTGAAGGACATTTTCCCATAGGAATGCATTGAAAAATTAAAAATGGTCCCAGCTGGACCAAAAATAAATTGGCAGACATGACCCTCTCCCATTCCCCATCGGCCCCACCAGCTGGTATCCTGCTCCTCCACACCTCAATCGATTGAACTCCCCAGCTGATTAGTAGCTGGGGTAGAAAAGAGGGGGAGTTCTTGAGGCACAAGAGAGAAAGGGGAAGCCCCTAAGAACACCCCCTCCTTCCCCCCCCAGCCAACCCCCCTAGAAGTGGAGATCGAGCAATATAAGTGCGGAGGAGGCGTAGGGGAAAAAGGAAAAAACTCAGAGCAAACAGTAAAAGGAAAAAACAAATAAGGATGCAGTCTCCCTACCTTGTGCATGCTTCTTCTTCCTGCCAGGGGAGCCCAGGAGGAGGCAGCAGCAGTTCACTCAGTAATGCATGTCACTCTGGATCTTCCTGGTTATGCGCCAGGTGACCAGGTGCACATTGCCAGCTGTAGCGCCGCGAAGGGACCTTGGATGAAGACTGGAACAGGGCGGATATGGTTCCTGCAGTCTCCTGCTGCCACACTGCCTCCACAGCAGTAAGTGACGTGACTTCTGGTGGTGGGGGCGGGCACCATTTTAGACGGTGGTCTAATTCCTGGCCGTAAGCTGGGGGGAAAATCATAAGCCGGGACGTCATTTTTGTAGAATTTGCTGTTGTAAATCGCAGGAAATGTAACTCAAGGCAGTCGTAAGCCAAGGTTTTACTGTATCTGTATTTTTAAATTTCAACCTATTACTTTTAAATTCAAGTTTAATTTATTGTCTCTTCTTGTTGGTCACTTTGTCTTCTGTGTATTTTAGAGGTTATTAACATAGCAGTGTCAATTCCCATTAGCGCAGATTTTGCTTGGCTCTGGTTATTAGTTGTGGAACTGAATTTGCGATCGTGTCTTTTTTCCTCCCTGTATTTAAATTACAGGGAGAGAGAGAACGGCTTGTGTCTTTCTTTTCCCCTCCCTGTATGTAAACTACAGGGAGAAAGAAAGAGAGAGATGTGATTGGTTCTCTAGAGAACCAATCACATCCCTCTCTTTCCCCCTTCCCTGTAGTTTAAATACAGGGAGGGAAAGAAAAGGACAAGCAGTCTCTGCGACTGAAATAGGGCCGGGGGAAAGGCGCGTGCTTTTCCCCGACCCTACTGCAGTCGCAAAGACCGCTGCGGGTGGGGGGTGGATTGGGTAGTTCTACCCAAACCACCCCACACCCGCAGACCATTGCATCGGATAACACTAAGAATCATTATCCAGAATCTTTATCCAATGCAAGTTTTTTCCAAAAAACTTGCATCGTTATCTGATTCTAGTGTTATCCGATGCAATCGTTATCTAGGGTATTACTGTACTTGTTTTCGAACTCTGCAGTTTAGTGGGGTGTGAACATCACCATAAATTTTGAGCAGCTATCAGAGTTTCACCAAACTAATGAAACATGTTTTTGTTCTACAAGCCTGAACAACGTCTATCAGTAGTGCTATAATTTGATGTAAGCAGATAATATAATTTTTTGCAATTAAGAGAAAAATAGACTACTGTACATTAAACTATTTCTAGCATTTTCTAACTTTTTGCAGTTTTGGCAGTGGATCAGGTCATTTTGAAGTGTGGCATATTTTGTAAATCACTTCAAGTAGATTGTGTCTGACAAAATTTTGGGTTCAGCAAAGTTCAGCAAGTAGAGTTTTTACAATGAGGATGGATTTGATTTTGATTTAAATCACTAGTTAGTAAGACTTGGTTTCAGTAAAATAAATAAATTATTTACTTGATTTCAGTTATAACTTTCTACATAAAGGGCTCCTTCCTTGATATTATAAATTTAATATTTACAATTGGATGAACATTTAATTTTTAGAATAATAAGTTTTCAGTTTAGTTTTACAATTACACCAGAAAAGTAATAGCTATTAAGTTAATTGCCATTTGAAATAGTTCACTTCACAATGTTTTCCTAATTATTTCTTGCCAATTTAATGTATTGACTGAAATCATTGGAGATACTTGCTACCCGATGTTCTTTGCACAGGACCTAATGATGATAAATTTAATAAATTGGGAAAAGCTCATATTTGGACAACTGTGTTGGAAGAAGAATTAGAAGAATTAGAAGTGAAATTGATCCATGAAAGCTTGCATTTAAATACGTACAAGAGTTAGTCTTTAAGGTATCAC
Source organism: Furcifer pardalis (assembly GCA_030440675.1). NCBI lineage: Eukaryota > Metazoa > Chordata > Lepidosauria > Squamata > Chamaeleonidae > Furcifer > Furcifer pardalis. Next base: position 43,599,554 of record CP126897.1, on the reverse strand, counting down.
AATGTTTTTTGTCTTTTGTTGTTGTTTTGTTTACTTTCTGATATACTTGCACAGACTAACACAGTTACCACTTCAAAAACGTTTAAATTTTATTTAAAACAATAACATATAGTATATTTTTTGTATTTGATTAAACATCCAGTTTCAGTAGAACAGTAAGACAGATCTTTTCTCAAAGTTATATTTCTATTATATTTAAATTTTTTAAAAATTTGTTTTATGATGTACTTGTTGTAAACTCCTGCAAGTAGGGCTTGTCACTAAATCCAATATATAGACATGTTATAAATAAAACATATGTTTATTGAAAAACAGTTTTTGCTGTTGAGAATAGGCTTGTTATTTTTGTACACAAAAGTTCAGTTTCAAGAAATGCAAAACCAAGCATCTGTGATCTTCTAGATAGAAAAATTGTCCAAAATAATCTTGCAGAAACCTCTGCCTGTCCGGGGTGTGTGTGTGAAAAAGGCCACTGGCAGGAGCCTTGGCCGAAGATGCTGCCCCGGCTGTGTGGGTGGCCGCTTTTGCCGCCCCGGCCGTGTGGGCAGCCACGGACGTCTCCACCCTCCCCCAGACTCACAACACCTGTCCGGGGTGGGTGGGTGGGTGAAAAGGGCTGCTGGCAGGAGCCTTGGCTGAAGACGCCGCCCCTGCTGCGCGGGTGGCCAAGGATACCTTATTCCTATTATTCGAACTGTGTATTCTCCCCATCTTGGCATTCTTGTTTTGTCTTTTTGTGGTCTTATATTTAATATGTAAGCCACCCTGAGTCGCCACGAAGTGGCGAGTGGGCAGCTATATAAATTGAATTATAAATAAATAAAAAATAAATATAAATGATACTGAGACCCTAATGAATGAAGCAATAGAACTAATTTACATTTTAAAAAAATATTTTATAAATATTTAGTCTCATAGTACATAGTTAAAAACTAGTCCTTATTTCATGATGTAAAAGATTGAGGTATAATATAGCTTAAGTAGAAAGCTCTCTTTAGATAGTATTTTGTTTTTACAAAATTACAAACCCATGTTTAATTTTTTGAAAAATGGTTTACATTTTTTAAAGTAAGTCCAAAGTTTGTATTCTTTTTTCAAAAATAATTGAATTTTACTTACTCTCACTGTTACTGAGAGAGTTTAATGATTATAAGAAAGAACCATTTTAATTTGCAGCTTCCCCAAACGATGGTGGAAACTCGGTTAACATAATTAATGTGTTTTCTGGGATGTTTCTTACAGTGAAAATTACTTTAACCAAATTTCCCATAGGAATGCATTGAATGTAATTTCCCATAGGAATGCATTGAAAACCAAAATACATTAACTGAAACAGTTTCCCATAGGAGTGCATTGAGAACCAATTAATCCATTCCGGGGGGAAATCCATAAACCGAGCCACTGTTTTCTATGAATTTCCTTTTGTTAAGTGATTTTTTATGTTAACTGAGCCGTTTGTTAACTGAGGTTCCAGTGTACCATTTGAGCATGAAAGCTATGATTTCTACCCTCCTAGGCATAAGGCACATCTCTCTTCTTCCATGCTTTTCATCACCATTCTATTTGTATTGCATTTGATGCTCACTAACCAGTATGATGGATAGAGTTTTATCTAGTCAGTACTCTACTTCATGGTAAAACAAACTACTACAGTAAAACCCGATTTACATATGTCTACACTTATGTAAAATTTTACTTACATAAGTTTTTATTTTTGCGTAAATCACATCCCTATTTACACACAAAAATCGAGTTATGTAAGGAACGTTATGTAAGGAGTCACTCGTTAAGTGAGGTTTGACTGCACAGTAATACCTCATATAACATTAGTATCGAATAACACTAAAATCGCATAACATTAAGCAATCTGGGGGGAAGAATTGCATCAGATAACATTAAGATCCTATGGGATGCATCAGATAACAACCGCTAAAGCCTGTGTGGTTACAATGGATCTCTATGGCTCCCATAGGATTTTAACATGTATCGGATAACACTAAAAATCGTGTAACATCAAGACTTGTGGAACCAGGTTTTAGTGTTATATGAGGTTTGACTGTATTTGTATTTTAATACTGAGGGTGAGACATAAAACTCTGTTACACTTCAGAGCAGTAGGGTAGTATAGAGTGTACAGCGCATAGTATGTAGTACTTAATGACATAGCTGTCTCACTCTGTCGAATAGGAACGCTTGCCCAGGTTGTGTATCATTTTCATTAAAATTGTCCTCAAAGAATTTAGGGCATCATTTGTTTTAAAGCCCTGAAACTAAGGATTGTTTTTTGTATAAAGACTCAGTTGCCTATTCACATGAAAATTAACAGGTGCAGTCCCCTTAAAAGGAGCTACCACTGCATACAGAGATTTTAAAAAAATTACTGGCAGTATGTATGTATGTATGTATGTATGTATGTATGTATGTATGTATGTATGTATGTACAGTAATACCTCGGATAACGCTAAGACTTGGTTCCACAAGTCTTGGTGTTATCCGATTTTTAGCGTTATCCGATCCATGTTAAAATCCTATGGGATGGATCGGATAATGTTAAAGCTCCATAGAGATACATTGTAACCGCACAGGCTTTAGCGGTTGTTATCCGATCCATCCCATAGGACCTTAACGTTATTCGATCCACTTCTCCACCCCAGATTGCTTAACGTTATGCGATTTTAGCGTTATCCGAGGTATTACTGTATGTATGTATGTATGTATGTATGTATGTATGTAATAAAAAGCAATTGTGAGATATTTCAAAGGATCAGTTCTGTCATAAACATTTAGTGTTCCTGCAGATATCTTCCTGTTCTGTCTGTTTGTGGATTTTCCACATGGGAGCAAATGAGAGAATCACATTTTCAGATTTCCAAAATTTCCTTTCATCTGATCCCTGAATCAAATTGGATAGTCACCACTAGTCAGAGTCAATCCAGTTGCTTTCTAAAGAGTTCCAAAGCACATCTTATGGTCAGGCGGCCGCGGCGACTGCCGTGGCCGCGCGCTTTGCCCCAGTGCCTGCCGAAGAGACGGGCCTGGGGACGAGCGCGGGGGGCGTGGCTAAGCACTGCCCTTATAAGGGCGGTGCGCTCCCCGCGCTCGTCGCCAGTCTCCCGTTCGACAGGCAAGCGAGCCCCGCCCTCCCTCCCTGGGTGCAGTGTGACTGTTTTTGGGTCGCTTCGGGGCCGGATGGGAATTTTTGCTTGAGACCTTGATTGGCCGGTAGGTCTCTTGGCGTTTTCGCCCATCCCACACTACCGTACCAGGAGAGCTGGATTGGGTTGTTGACCACTTTCGGGCGGGTAGCACTGGTGTGGAATAAATTTGGTCCCAGGTGAGCCGGGTAGGAACGTGTTTTGATCGGCCACTCTGTGAGTCTGATCAAAATGCGGACTGGGAACTTGGGTAACTGCCCAGCTCGGCAGCAGGCAGCCCCAATATAGAGTTCGCCCGGTGTGGGGTCAGAAGGAGACAACAACTGGTTACTTCTGACCGGGACAGTTAAATGATGTTTGGATATGGTTGGCCGATATCCAAGTTAAGTTTGTGAATGGATATCGTATACCTCACCAGTGCTACTGCGGCCTTGCTGCAATAAGTTATTGGTTAAGATGGTTAAAGTTAACCAAGTTGATCTCAAATAAAGTGGCCCAATTTTTCTACCAACATCACTGTGGTCAGTCTCTTTTGTGCGGGCATGTGGGGGCAAATGGTAGAATGTGCTGCGGTAGTTATGCCGGAATGGTTATTGCCTAGATATGGCATGTACCTTGGTTGGATTAGTAGTCCCCACCTCCCAATTTCTTTCCTCTCAGGGTCTTGCTCTAATCATGATTTTTGTGATCGTTCAAGATAGTAAATGCCTTCCTAGTACATCAAATGCATTTCAGGAAGCTGTTTCAACCTTCAACCATCTGCCTGATCATTTGGGAGGTAGAACCAGGCTTCCTATCCCTTCTTGCCAATGTTTCCTTATCTCTTCCATGATGTTCCCTGTCCTTGCAGTGAAGCTTAGCACTGGTGAATAGGTTGCATGGTTAATTGCCTATGCATCCAGGTTGCGGCTGAGCTTGCTTCATTCTGCTGGGTTTGCAGTGATCTGTTACCCTTGAACTGTGTAGCAGACTGGCTTAGAATTGCACAACTCCTTTATTACATACCTAGCATTGCTCTTATCCACATTCACTGTGTCAGACTGGCTGCATAAATGTAAGGTGATTGGACTTTGTACTTTCAATACTTTTATTTCCTTCCACGACCCCTTCCTTATTGTTTTATACAATGTTTATGTTTTAATGCTAGTGCAAGGAAGTATGCAAGAACTGAGCAGGGTTATTGAGGATAGCACGTTTTGGAGTTCTTTTGTTCATAGGGTTGCTGTGAGCTGGAGATGACTTGATGGTACATAACAGCAACAAGAAGAAAAACACAAAACCTCAGCAAGAATTTCAGAATTGCTTTTAAAATTAATTTATTAGTCTGTGTGAAGCCTTTCTCTCTCTTGACCAAAATGGCTCCAAGGATGTACATATAATCAGTAAAATACAGTCTGCACCAACAGTCACAGAGAAGCAACACAAAAAGGAAAAAGAATAGGTCGGAAGAGGCAAGTGATCTCTCGTAGCAGGGTTAGTGACATGACTATTCTTCTCATCTTATCTCCCTTGGCAGCAGCCTCTGGAGTGACAGCCAGCAACTGTATGATTTTAATCAAGACAAAGGTCCCTTCTTGCTATGTGAGGAAAATGTTCGATTTTGTTCCTGCTAGCCGGGGAGGTTAAAACTTGTAATGGTGACAAGAAATAACCCTTGAAGTCTAGGTTAAACTGATATCACCTTTGTGAAACTTGGTTTTAACTAGATGGAATGTTAAGCATTAACACATGGTAGGATTATGTTGATGTTGGATGCATACAAAGGAGGCAATTCACTGGCTGCTTTATACTGTTGTGTGCCTGATTTCTCGAGTTCCATTCCAGCATAAATGGCGAGTTAATAACTTCTGGCTCTGCATGTGACTGTTTTATATGAAGAACAATGAACTCTGTTTCCTTTCAATTTTTTAAAAAAAGGTGGTAGGCAGAATGTAGTTTGAGATCTTCTGATGGAATCGGTGGATAACTTGAAGATTTCAAAGAATTTATGGCTTGAACAAAAAAACAAAGGGGAAACCCTCTGCCATGATTCACCGGGTACTAATTGCTTGCCATAATAAAAATATTAAATTTTGACCATGTCTTTGTTAAGGTGATGAGTAAAAAAAACCTGATTTATGGCAACTCTTGTAGATCCATGTAGATCCCCACATACAGTTAATGAGGTATATAAATGGTGTATTTATTATACTCTGTGAGGCACCGATTTAAATCCAATTCTAGTTAATAGACTGTGACATTCTAAAAAGAAAAAATATCCCACAAACCTGAAGTCTTCCCACTCCTGTTGAATCCTAACAAGATGCTCTTAGTCATGAGGCATGTGCTGTATATTATATATGAGGTATGGTTTGTATGTTGCAAATAATAATAATATATTAATAATAAACAAAGCTTTGAAAATGGATTGTGATTTCTCTGCATGCATGGATGTCCATAATAAGGAGGGGCTGGTCACCCAGGGTCACTGGTGTGGGGCGGATATGGTGCTGCAGCAGTGGTAATCACAAGCAGAGTGAGTCCTTTATATGGGGGAAATGAAGAGATATATGTGGTAGCATTAATGGGTTGTTTTCTGTGTAGTCCCTGACATCTCTGAGTTTTGAACTTTGCTGATTCTCACAACTCTTTTTGTCAATCAGAGAGCCCTACTCCGCTTGCTTCTTTCTTTCTTTCTTTCTTTCTTTCTTTCTTTCTTTCTTTCTTTCTTTCTTTCTTTCTTTCTTTCTTTCTTTCTTTCTTTCTTTCTTTCTAACTCACAATCAGGCAAACATACACATAGGCATTTCGTAATATTGATTACACAAATGTGGGGTCAAAAATACTGTATTTGCTGGCGTATAAGACTATGTTTCCCCCCTGAAAAACATGCCTCCAAGTGGGGGGGTCGTCTTATACGCCGGGTGCACTTCAGTTGGGATAGACATAGCTGCCCATAGTGGCCTCTTGATGCTCGCCTGGTGCCCATAGTAGCCTCCCGATGCCCGCCTGGTGCCCATAGTGGCCTCCCAATGCCCACCCACCTCAGTCTACATACCATCCAGTATCGCGCGGTATCCAGCATGCCTGCGGCAAGCATCAGCAGCAAGACAGGGGTGCCAGCCTTTTCGGCCTGACCGGCCCGTTCTGCTTGGCGGGAAGCAGTGGTGCTCCGCCCCCACCCTTGTCTATGCAGAGCTCGCATATGCGCACTTGCGCACTAGTGCCGGCCACAGGGAGATGTTGAAATCAAATCTGACGTTCTTTTATGTTTTATTTGGTGTGTGGAAGGTGTGCAGAAGAGGGGGTAGTCTTATACGGCGAGTATATAACAAACTCTATATTTTGAGTGGAAATGTTGGGGGTCGTCTTATACGCCCAGTCATCTTATACGCCAGCATATACGGTATAAAACATTCTTTATACCTTGCTGGTGATTATAATGGGGAATAGGTTGATTTGCCTTTTTTTGTTGTGGTTTTGACAGAAGAATAATTAGCTCCCTAGATAGCCAGTCAGATCACATTTAGGTGTGAAAATAGCTTTACATTTTATATAATGAAGGATGACTGAAAAGCTGTGACAGGTTTTTCTTCACAAAAGAAATGTGGCAAATGTAAATGTTGAGTAATTGCTTTACAACAATGACTCATTTTTTAAAATTGAATTGCTTGAGGACATTTGTTGTTCCTGTTAAGATTTTGCTGTGTAGTATTATGGCTTCTGTTCTCTGTTAAACATTCTGTAAAATGTTTGGCTTACAGCAGTAGTGATGGCTTTGAAAAAGAATGAGATTAGTTTCCAAAAAACAGCCACCACCAGAGTAGATGTAACCTAAGAAAGAAATGGGAGGAGGGCATTACATTTGTGTCCTTTTTGCAGCCCAGGACTCCTCACACTTTTTAAGGTGAGGACCAGTTCACTGTCCCTTAGACTGCTGAGGAGCCAGACTATTATTTGCATGGAGTGTATTTCAATTGGAAGTGTGAGCCTGCTTTTGGCTGATGAGATAGTCAATGTACGGTTCCATGTTTGTCACTGCCAATCAGAACAGGTGATGCAAGTATGCATCAGTTAGTCTGGATCTGATTGGAGATTTCAAATGTTTCATTCGGGAAAAAGTATGTTCACAGACGTAGGTGCTTCCAAAGATAGTTGTCATTTTGAGTGCATATTTCCTGAGAGTAAGATACAGTATGTGTCAGAAGGTTTAAGTCACAAAACAGAAAACAAAACACAGCAAATTTTATTCATGCCTCCCTTCATTCTCGCTCTGATTATGTTGACCCTATTAGCTAACCCTGTGGTGGCTCAAGTGGTTAAGACACTGAACTTGAGGACTGGAAGGTCAGAGTTTGATACCTAAGTACTGCACAGTGGAATGAGTTCTGTCCCAGCTCTTGCCAACCTAGCAGTTCAAAAGCAAGAAATTGCAAATAGATAAATAGGTACCACTTTGGTGGGTACCACTTTGGTGGGAAGGTAAACAGCATTCCGTGTACTCCAGGTGTTAAGGTATTCCTATCACATGTATGTCCACGGAAACGTCTGCAGATGCAGACAGTGCTGGCTCTTTGGCTATAAACTGAGATGAGCATTGAACCCTAGAGTCGGATATGATTGGCATTTGAGCAAGGGCAACCTTTACCTATTAGCTAACACCACCCCCTTGTTTAGAACTCCCCCCCCCCACAGCATAGGAGGGCTGGCCCTCCCTCCTTTGCTCACATCCCTCTGGTCCCTTCAACCGGAGGGGCAATGCCACTTTCCACAAGCACAACTGAGTTGGTGTGCCTCCCCAAGAAGAAAAGGAACAGAAGTAGGTCAGGCGGGAAAAGAGAGAGGAGGGGCTGGAGTGTTTGTGTTGTCGTTGTGTACGTACACTGGAGGTGGGGGGAAGGTGTGCATGCAACATCCAGTTGGACACAGAGATTTGTACAGTAAAACATTGGATAACGCTAAAACTTGTTTCCACAAGTCTTTGTGTTATCCGATTTTTAGTGTTATCCGATGCATGTTAAAATCCTATGGGATGGATCGGATAACGTTAAAGCTCCATAGAGATACATTGTAACCGCACAGGCTTTAGCGGTTGTTATCCAATCCATCCCATAGGACCTTAACGTTATTCAATCAAATTCTCCTCCCCAGATTACTTAACGTTATGCGATTTAAGCATTATCCAATCCAATCGTTATCTGGTATTTTACTGTACATGTACAAATGCAGCCTCCCTCCCTTCCCGATTACTCTGCACAGCTCTGTGTTCAGAATGTGTGTGTGTGCCGTGGCTGACAGCAGCCAAACTTCCTCGGTGGATTCCCCTTCCTGCTATCCCACAAAGGCCATGGATGCATGGCTGGGTGGGCAGTGGGGTGGGGTGAGGGGGGAGACACTCACCTGGAAAGCAACAGCCCAACAGAGGCTGACACTGGAAGCCCCTCTCGTTCACAGACTGAGTGCTCTTGTCCACCCACCCATTCAGACATATGTACACACACACACACAACACACACACACACACACAGGGCAGGAAGCAAAACACAATTAACCCAGGAAAGGGAACTGCCATGACCAGAGGCTCCATCCAGTCTTCCCTTTCATGGGGAGGGCAACAACAGCACCAATAGCAGCACCTGGGACTCCTTGCCTTTCTCTCCTTTGTCACCGGTCCCTGCTTCCTCTTCTATGATGACACCTTCCCCGGCCATGGGTTGCTCTCCTCCTGTTCTTCCTACTCCCACAGCACGCATCCTTGCCTTCTTATCGCCCTCCTTCCAACCCCACTGTCTTGCCGCTGCCACCCTACTTCCTTTGATGGGGAATGTGTGTTAATAGGCCAGCCAGTTGCATAAGTGCTGCTCACAAGCGCTCTGTCACGCTCCCGGACTCACGGTACAACATATAATGGAGGGGAGGAAGGGAGAAGGAGGGTGGGCAGGCTGGACCAGAGCCAGAGTGAGCCAAGAGCTACTCTGTAGGCCATGGGGTTGCTGCTGTAGGGTCTTGAGAGCGCCTTTCCCCTCCTGCAGCACCACCCATGGCCACAGCGAGAGCCAGATTTTTCAATGCAGAGGGCCAGATCTGGCCAGTGGTGGGCTCCAAAAAAAATTACTACCACACTGTGGGCATGGCCAGGGGGAAAGCCCTGCGTTGCACCTGAATTAGGACTACACTAGAACACTGGATAACGTTATTACTTGGTTCCACAAGTCATGACGTTATCCGATTTTTAGCGTTGTCCGATGCATGCATCGAACAACGCTTAAAAAAAAGCCCTGACGTCAGGGACAAACCGCGTGGTTTGTCCTTGAAGTCAAACTGACCCTAGGATAGCGATTGCTAGCCTAGGATCAGCTTGACTTCTGGGGCAAACCTCTTCTCGTCGCCCTACAGGACCCTTAGTAAGCACTAAAAGGGTCATGCCGGGTGGCGAGAGAAGCCGCCCGTTAGCACAACCCTTAGCACTTGCTAAGGGTCGTGTCGGGTGGCGAGAAGAGGTGCCCGATCACGCGCCTTGTCTCGCCACCCAACACGACCCTTAGCGCTTGCTAGGGGTCGTGTCGGGTGGCAAGAAGAGGTGCCCGATTGCGCGCCACAAGGGACAAACCACGCGTATCTTTGAAAAAATAATCAAGCTCTTAAGTCTTTCAGAAGTCTTCATCACTTTACATAACTTGAGATGGATATAGAATGGAAAAGTTTGATTAACGGTCCAAGAGTAAAAGTTCAAAAACTGTTTGGTCGGAATGATATTTTGGTTATTCTGTTCCTCTTCCCCAGCACATATTCTGTCACACCCATATTTAAGGACTTGAAAACTCACCTTTTAAAATGGTGGATATTAAAGTTGCAAGGATTTCATCCAACTTGTATTTTATGTTTTTTTCTTTTTACATAAATCTTTTTTCTTGCATTTTAAAAAATGTGATATGAACATAACTTTTTAAATGTGTTACTGATTTAATTACATAGAGATGAAGGTTGCTGGAGTATGTGAGCTATATTGTACAGATCATCTCAAAAAGTGATACTAGAAGCTTGCAGACAAAAATTATTTGGAAATTAATCCCACTTATCATCCTCCTACTTTACATTAACATTTTCTGGTTATTCTATATGGTTGCCAGGTGACTGTAGAAGCCACAGTTGTCATAATTATCCTGCCAAGATTTAGACTTTGGTTTAAACATAGATGTTAGGGGGGAAATAGATTTCCTTATATGAACTTATTTTATCCGTCCCTCAAAATGAGATTTCTTCACAGATATGTGCCTTAGAAATCAGATGAAAATTAAGCTCTTACTTATCTGACCACTGGGGTACACAGAAAGAGCCTCCTCGAAGATTGTTGTATTTTTGAATGGCAACGGCGACCTTGTATTGCCAGCTAATCTTTCTTACACTAGGTCTGGTGAAAAGCACTGCAGAATGAATTCACTCACCAAAAGGTGCTTTCATCTTGGCAGTTTCACATCTGGCCTAGACACAGTAGAAAAATAATCTGACCACCAATAAAATAAAATACACTAAATGCAAAGTAGACGTGATCACAGTTATCGTATATACTCAAGTATAAGTCAAGTTTTTAGCTCCCAAAATGAGGTCCAAAAAGGTGACTCGATTTATACATGGGTCAACAACCATGAGAGTCCAAAACTGCACTAGACTCAGTGCAGTTTGGTTTCAGAAGAAGGGAAATAAAAACATATGTTCGGCAGACCATTACCACAGGTGGCCATAAGAGGGCACAAAACACGATTTCCCATTTAAATGCATTGGAAATCAATTTCTTGTATTCTAAAGCTTTTCTGTTTGTATGTTCCCCAATGCATTTCAGTGGGAAACCAAACCTGTGCATAAAAAGACAGGGTTTCACTTACCTTACTTGCACTTGTCCCTGCTCCATGTGGTCAAAATGGAGGGGGAAGCCATGCTTCCTGGTTGCAGGGAGAGCAAGAGGCTAGGCTAGAGCATCTCTTCCTGCCTCAGTGCAATTGGCCTGCCCACCCATTTCCCCTGCAGCGGCCACCGTTGGTTGGTGGTGCAAATACAGTTTTTTAAAAAGAACTACTGTAAACATGCAAAAACATGCCCATACAAACATTTAAACTAATTAATTTTACTGTATCTTCATTTTTTTTATTACTGAAACTCACTAGCAGCTGCTCCATTTTCCACCCCCTACTTATACTCTGGTTAATCTATTTTCCTAGTTTTACAAGTCCAAATTAGGTACTTCGACTTATATTCGGATTGACTTATACTCAAGTATATATGGTATATGCTATGGCAACTGAATATCTTTCACCAGTTGAGGGAGCACCACTTATAAAATTGTGCTAAGCATATTAGTTAGCTTAACCCTGAGCTACAGTAAGCTTTGGCACCAGCTCTTTTATGTCTACTTAGTTTTTGCGAGTAGTGGGGAGATCTTTCCTGTTTCTAGTATGTTTTGGATTTTTACCCAGTCATGTTTTTTTCTTGGCTGTACATTCTTTGGTTCTGGAATCTCTACCACCAATTAATTCCTCAAGCATCTGCTTCTTGGCCCTTGTTTACTGTCTTTGCTCTTTTTTATTTATTTTTCCTTCCAATGAACAGTCAGAGTTGATTTCCTTCAGGGTTTACTGATTTGTTCTCCTTGCAGTCCACAAACAAGGTATAGGCTTCTGCCTCTGATATTTGCAGATAGTCTTTTCATTGAAAATAGAAATACTATTAAGCAACAGTGCATTAATGTTTTAATTTCAAAGCAGATTCAGTTACTCCTTCTTTTTCTAGTACTGTACTTTGTACTTCTAAGGTTCCATTTAACACCAACTCTGCTTTCAGATTGTTGTTTGTTTGTTGTTGACTACTGTGCACCCTTCCATCACCTTCCTTGTTTCTGGGTCCTATTTTCCCCATCCATTTGGCTTCTTTCTTGGCTTCTTGCCAGACCTCAGTTTACTCCTATGGGAGATTTTAATTCCAGTTAAGCTGGCAGCTTTCCTTCCTGTAGAAAAACTGAACCAAAAATCTAGTTTCCTGAACAAATAAACCATTACAGCAGCTTGGGAAACCATTGTCAGAATTTTCTCTGTTACAAGGGTAGTATAGTGAACATTTCCTTCTATGTATTTGTGTTAGATATGTTCCTAATTGCTTTGCATTGCTTATCCATTTACTTTATTAGCTAAAGGTGTGGTAGGCAAGGAAAGGCAGACAAAGTTTTGTTTTTATTGTGTGGTTGTGTTAAACTAAAGAGCAATTTTGTAAATATTTTTGTAATTCTCTCAACAACAGGACAGCCTTCCCAGAAATTAAAACTTTAATGTATTGTTATCTCATACTACTTTTAACTGTTTTTTTTTTAATTATTAAATTCGAATTTATATGCCGCTCTCCTTGCCGAAGCAACCCAGAGCGGCTAACAATGTTACAATAAAAAACATAATATACATACAATATAACAAGTATAATACAATCAATGTGGTCGACAAGACCTTCATAAAAAATTAAATTAATAAATATACATTTCTCTGGAGGAGTGGCTGGCCGTGGTTCAGCTGTGGCGGTAGTAGCGGGACTGGCGTCTCTCACTCTCCGGGCCGGACCGGACAAGGAGCCGAAGTTCGTTGGGGGCGGCGGCAGGTCTTATAGCTGCCCGCCCGCGCCGCGCATCAGCTGGGCTCACTCTCCGGGCCGGACGTGGTTTATGCATACACACACACACACGTGTGCACGTGCGCACACACACACACACACACCTGTAATTTTCATTATTTAGAGTTTTGAGTCTAACATCATGACTTCGTCTTGTGAACTGCTGCCCACAACTTTTTTGCATGTTATTTGCATGTTTGTAGGATCCTCTTTTATTTTATTTTATTTTATTTGGTTAAATTTGTATTGCCATCAGGGCCGGATTTACATGAAAAGAGGCCCTAGGTTATTCCACTTATATGGTCCTTTCACCTCCCATTTTTAAGTTTATAAATTACATGAGAGATAATAAAATACATCATTACTGCAATATATATCAATAAATAGCCCCTCTTGATCTTGAGGCCCTAGGCTTAAGCCTAGTTAGCCTATAGGAAAATCCGGTCCTGATTGCCACGCAATCGGCAAGCGACTCTGGGAGGCTCACAACATCATAAAAACTATCCCCCCAAACTCCAAGAGTCATTAAAAACATTTAAAATACCCACCTCAACCCATTCTACTAAAATATAGCTAAAAGCAAGGTCAGCCTTTTTATATCATCCACCGCTGGGGGGTTGTGTGTGTACCACATTCCCCGCGCCCCAAACCTGCTGTGCCAGCCATGTTTTTAGATCTTTTCTGAAGAACATTAGCTCTCTCTGGAGATCAGCAGGAAGTTCCAAAGGGCCGGAGCAGAGACTGAAAAGGCCCTCCTTCTGGTACATGAGAGATGAGCCTCTCTGGCTGATGGTACTTTTAAGGAGCCTCTTCTGTTTGCTCTACTGGGATGGACTGATGTCCTTGGGATGACACAGTCTCTTAAGTACCCTGGACAACTACCATGTAAGGCTTTAAAGGTCATCATCAGCACCTTGAATTGCACCCGGAGGCACACGGGCAAGCAGTGAGGCTCCCATAGTAGAGGTGAGGCAAGGGCATAACACCTGCACCCCACCACCATGCTGGCAGCCGGATTTTGGACCTGCTGGAGCTTTTGAATGGTCATCAAGGGCAGCCCCATGTACAGCACATTACAATAATCTAGTCTAGAGGTGACCAGAGTGTGTGTGACTATAAGCAAGGAGTCCTGGTCCAGGAGCGGGCGTAATTGGTGGATGACACAAAATTGTGCAAAATTGTGCAAAATCCCTCCTGGCCATGATTGCCATCTGCTCATCGAACAGGAGTTGTGAGTCCAGGAGGATCCCCAAATTACACACTGGGTCTGTCTGGGGCAGAAGAGTCCCATCCAGTACCAAAGATGGTAGCTCCCAGGATAACACAGGGTCCCTTACCTACAGCCACTCAGTCTTGCCAGGATTCAGTTGTAGCCTGTTGTCCCCCATCCAGACTTCCAGTTCTACAACTTTTTGAGAGATCACTCCCAGTGTTTCCCAATCTTTGGTTTTTGGACTTCAATCCCCAGAAACCTAAGTCAGTTCCCCAAACACTGATCAACCAATGTACTGACTTAGGCTTCTGGGAATTGAAGTCTCCCTGTGGCCTGTGGGCCCCACATTGGGAAACACTGATCTGGACACTCTACATTTTCCTAGCTTCCCTCAGCCACTAACCTGAATGTGATAAGTCCAAGTTCTCATGCTTCTATTGATTGATTGATTGCTTTGTTTATTGTTATGGCTCTGCAGAGCTTTTTAACTTCTGAGATGTGGCTAGATCAGGGGTCTGCAAACTTGGCTCTCCAGATGTTCTTGGACTTCAATTCCCAAAAGTCCTGATCAGTGGTCTGCTGACTTAGGGTTTTGGTAATTGAAGTCTAAGAATATCTGGAGTGCCAAGTTTGCATACCTCTGGTCTAGATTATGCTGTATAGTTGGTTAAAGAATCTCTGTACAGGAGAAAACTGGGTCCTTCAGTATAGGACAGCCCAGTCTACATATAATTTACTCTTTATTCTTCCTTACAGGAAATAGATACTCTGTAGTGCTCAGTAACTAATCCAGAAAAACGAAACAAAAAAGGCCCAGAAGCAAAAAGAACAGGCTTGTACCAGTTTATATCTTGTAACAGGGATATGCACCTAGGTAACATAAAGCAACATGGGAGAAATTATTGCAAACTCATTTGTCTACTCCTTGTTTTGGTATGTTGAAATACCACACAGATGACTAAAATAATGCATTCATGTTCATGTGTAGTTGGCAGCATGAATGTTGACTCAAAGTGCTTGTAGTAGCTTATAGTTGGTAACTTCATTGTATTTTGCAAATTCATTTGCAACTTGTTTAGCTAGAATGAGTTGTCTGTGGGAGGTGGCACTGGAATATGTTACATTTACTCTACAAGGTTTAATTAAACGTGAGCAAACTGGCATTTGTCACAGGAATTAGCAGACACTTAGTAAGATGGACATGAAACTTAATGCCTGACAGTAGAAAATTTAAGCGGAATTCAGAAAACTCTGGGCTTTATATTTATTTTGTACCTAGTCATTGAAGTACTAGAATGAAGGTGAAGACACTCAGAGAGAAACCCAAATGAGCTCACACACAACCCTTCATACTCATTGTGCGTGTGTGTATCGACATTACAACTGAATTCAATTTATTACTTTAGCACATAGGCTTTTGAAGATTAATTAATAAAAAATACAATGCAGTATAAAATATGTATATAATCTGAAAGCATGAGTTATTCACATATCTTACTTTTTTTCTGATGACTTCAGAATCATCGGTAATGTAACTTGACAAAGAGTTATTGGTTTGTCAATTACTATGTCTTTCTGAGCAACTTATTTCCTATTATTAGAACGGAATTTCTTGACTTCGGTAAAATCAGGATGACATATAAAATAACACCAACGTAGGCGAAAGCATTTGTTTCTTTAAGTCCATCAACAGTAGACGTTATATGTTTTGCTACTTATCAGGCAGTAATCTTACTCTTTTTCCATTACCCTATATACTTGAGTAGTATAAGTTGGTTTTTTTAGCCCCCCAAATGATGTCCAAAAATGGGACTCGACTTATACTCGGGTCAGTGTAAACACTCAAAAACATACCCACACAAATGTCTAAATTAATTAATTTTACCATATTTTCATGTATTTTAATTTAGCAGCTAGTGAATTTTCCACCCTTGACTTATACTTGGGTCAATCTATTTTCCTAGTTTTAGAGGTCCAAATTAGGTACCTTGACTTATATTCAGGACGACTTATAGTCAATTATATCTGCACTTGCATTTCTAAATTTTTTGCTTGCCTACTCAGAGCCATTCACCTTTTCCTCTCTCTGCAACATTTATTCACATTTAAATTATTAGCAGTGGATAATAGACTGGTAGTTTGAGTTTTGGTAGCCTCTCCATTACACCATAAAGAACTATTTTGGAAAGCTACACTGCTGCCAAAATGATACATATGTTGGGTGATCACTCAGTGGGCTCCATTTCTTTCTACAGGGAGTCTTCAGTATCTGCTCCTTCTCAGATTGACAGTTAAATTCAAGTCACTTGTTCAGGCTTTGGTATCTTCTTCAGTGTTTTGTGGAGCAGAGGGTGATGTTCCACCTTTACTTTGCCCACAACTTTCATGGAAAGGGTCTTGTATCCATTGGATGACTCCAGTAGTGCAGATTTTTTGTATATGATTCACATTTTGCACCTCTACATTTTTAATTGGAAATGTCAGTTATGTTTCTCCTTTAGAAGGGCCACCTACTTCTTACAGTGAAAAGGTGTTTTCTTCCCTGATACTCTAATTTGAAGTGTACAGACATCTTCCTCAAGGTTTTTAGAATTTTGTTCCAGAAAAACTGCTAGTTTGTAGCCGCTCTGTTGAGTTCCTCTTGACCCCAGGCAAGAGGATAAATGTGGCATATAATCTGCTGGTCACTGGAACAGACCCCTGTCCACAATTCTAGGCATTTGAGATGGTTCTGCCATTTACCTTGACTGACCTCAATTTTTCTTTAGGTATATTGGTGAGAAAAGAAAATGATTGTTCGAGAGCATCTTGTCCGAAAGCAACATTTAGAGCCAGTCATATTGCTAGGGGGTCATTTCTTGGGGAAGAGTCTCCAAGAGATAGGTGTGAAGTCTTTGCAGTAGTTTAAGCTTGCTTCTACCTGCTTCTTTATAAGCATATCCTGAGTTATTGACAAAGGCTAGTGTGCTGCATGAAATGGAAACTTGGAGTTAGTGACAATACTGTGCTATTCCAAAAGGTGCAGCCCACTAGTTAGTTAAGTGGGCATATATTTGGAGATGAGACACAAAGATTATTTTTCCTTATTTATAATATTTTGTCAATGATTTGCTTGTTGGCATTATGGATGACAGAGCTCTTAACAAAAATTTAAGTTTGTGCCAAACATAGAGCTAACACATGTTGTAAAGTGTTGTCTCTTGGTCTCACGGGTGTGTGATTTGAAGGTAGCACAATGGGCTGTAAATTCTTCTGTTCTTTACTCTTGAGTTGGTCTAGGCAGTGGCATAGTGTGGGGGGGGGAGGGGGCAGCAAAATGTTCCAGCCTCCAAGGAGCACAGCAAGTAGAGAGCCCCAGGGCAGGCTTGGTCCTTGGAAGGGCACCTCCATGATCTCAGAACTCAATCGGCGGCCACGGATATTTCCCCCCTCCCTCCCTCCTTCCCCTTCCGTTGGTTCAACGCCACCCTCGCCGCCAACAGGAGCCAAGCTAAGCCGCCGCTGCCACAGCCAAGCGGCTTTATATACTGCCTGTCAGCGGGGGCATGTGCATGTGCCAGGGAAGGTGGGCAGCCGAGGCAGCAAGTGCATGAACACCCACCCACACGCAGAGAAAACACCCGCACATGCGCTCACAAGCAGGGCTGCCATCATTGGAGGCTCTCCCTGCCCTGGGTACGAGCCCCGGGGGCCTTGGCATAGGCAGAGAGGAGTTAACTGCATCCTGGGAGGCAGCAAGCCTAGATGGGGGCGAGTCTAGATGGAGGGGTGAGGCTAGATGGGGGGTGAGTTTGGCCTGCGCCCCAGGCAGCTGAAACCCATGCTACGCCATTGGGTCTAGGGCAATGTTTCCCAATCTCTTGTTTTTGGACTTCAATGCCCAGAAGCCTAAGTCAATTCCCCAAAGCACTGATCAACCAAAGTACTGACTTAGGCTTCTGGAAATTGAAATCCAAAAACCAAAGTTTAGGAAACACTGGTTTAGGGGCATTGTGTCTCAATGCAGCTTCTGCAAAAGCAAGGATTATCATTTGCTTGTCTGGTTTGGGGTCTGCTGTATGATTTTGGAGGTGGGACATGAAGTTTATCTTGGGATATAGAGATGTGCAAATTTTTGTTTCCTCTTCAGCCTGCTGTTTTATCTACACATGAAATAGGGAACTAGAAAAAGCTACAGTCTTGTATAGAATCCTAGGTGGGATCTTACAGGCCTGTATTTGTTCGAAACATTATTTTAAAAAAAAATTATGGAAACAAAGACTAACCTCTTAATATCCGCATCACTTTATGTAGCAGGTTGCTCCCTCGACACTAAATGGGTCTGAAATCTTAGACGCATCTAACATGCAACTTTTTAAATTATTCTTCTGCCAAGAAATAAGTCTATTACTTTTTTTAGCCTTTCTTTTGGGTTATTCGTGTACAGAAATTTCTAATACTGTACCATGTCAAAAACAGTTTTTTGTTTGCATTACTTTAATTTATTTAGTAGACATCAGTTTATTTTCCATTTGAAGAGTGTTTGCAGTGAAAATGCAAATGTTTCAGAGACTTAATGAAATAATTGACATTGGGATATGCGTGAAGATTCTTGTGTAATGTTACCAGACAATGGAAGACAATCTAGTTCTTTTCATTACAATTTGAGAATAATGCAGTTGTCTGTTGCGAAATAATAGGAAGGTTGCCAGACAAATTTTACAAAGCTACACCTTTTAGTCAGCTGGAGTCAGGATTCTGATATTGCCTGTATACTGTTTCATGGAAGATGCAACAGAGAGGACTTTGGTTGAGAATATGGTATGGGATGCTTTGTGGCGCATTGATTAAAGATATCAGAGTGGCAATATAAAAAATGATATGCCCTATGACGTGATGGTGAACCTTGGCACACCACCTGTTCTGGAACTTCAATTCCCAGAAGCCCAAGTCCCTGTGAATCCACATGAATGTAAACCAAGGTTCACCATCACAGACCTAGGATATCTCTACTTCTCCTTCGTGTTGTTTGGGGATGCACACTGATGGGTTCTGCGCCTGCGCTGAATCCTGAGCGGAGCTGGAAAGCTGATTGGATAAAGAGTTTTGAATGTGGGACCGCCCACCATGCCCAACCCCTTTAGGCGCCATTTCGCGCTTTCCCCTCAGTTTGCTTTTTTCCGCTGCGCAAGCAGGAGCCTGGAAAAAAAGCTGTGAGTACTTAACTGAGATTGTCTCAGAATCTTCCAATTTTTCTAACTTACAATTTTTCTCGGACCAGGGGACTTGATCTCTTGGTCCTCTTGTGGCTGGGGCTCGCCCTCAGCCGCCGGTAAAAAAAAAAAAACCACCAAGAGAAGGAAACCGTCCTTTCCTGCAATCTCGTGCCGGAACCTCCCGGCCGGGATAATTTTTTCTCTTCGGCCATCTACCTCGGTGGATGGCCTCAGCGGCGGCGTTCAAGCAGTGTCCGTCCTGCAAGAGAAAGTTCCCTAGTTCGGACGGACACGTGCGCTGCCTCCGCTGCCTCGGGGAGAGCCACCAGGTCCAGACCTGCGAAGTGTGCAGAGGCTTCTCGAAGGCCGCTATCAAGAACCGCCAATACCGCCTCCAAGCCTACCTCATGGAGGCCGCACTCGCACCACCGCCTCCCCCAGCTCCAGAGCAGGCCGCTGCCTCAACGTCTGCTCCTTCGACCTCCGCTCCTTCTTCACGGCCATCGGCCTCCGAACTGTTTAAACGGAAGAAGGAGCAGGAGAAGAAGAAGAAAGACAAGAAAGAGAAGAAGAAGCGTCGTAGCTCTTCGTCTTCTCTCCCACCGACCCCGGGACTGGCTCACCCCTCGCCGCCACGCTCCCTAGCATCCGCCCCGGTTGCAGCCCCACCTACGCCGGGCAGGATGTCGGTCGATGCCCGGGAAGCCACCACGCCGGAGAGGGCCCCCAGCCCTCCGCCCTCGCCAGAGGCCCTTCCACCTCCACCGCCGCGACGATCTTCCTCTCTTCGCGGCCATTCCGTGGCTCCTGGTCTGGCTTCCGAAGCGCCACCCCAGTTGAGCCTCATCGCCCCGTTTATTGAGGCGATGGTGCGGAAGCTGCATGCCGAGCTCCAAGGCCCTCGACCGACACCATCCGAGTTCGTGGAGCACCCTCTGCCTCCCGAACCAGCCACGGAGGCACCACCGCTCCGTGACGAGGGCCCGGCACCGAAGAGGCAACGAGTGGAACAGGCGCGGTCGGAGGCCTCTCTCCCTCCGTACCAGCTGCCTTTGCCGGGGAACGATCCGAGATCCGCCAGGCCGTACTGGTCGGACTCGGACCCCAAGGCCTACCTGCCACCGCCCAGCGTCTCGGAGCGGTCAGGAGGCTCCGACGACTCGTCGGACCAGGAGGAGGAGGATCGGCCACCACCGGTTGCGGTTGACAAATCCCCGGACGATAACATTGGCTCCGTCCATGGCTCCCAACCGGAGGACCAGAAAACGTACACGGCCCTCATCACCCGCCTCGGATCCACGCTGGGGATCCGGGCGGAGGCTCCCCTGGGCGAATGCGAAGATGTCGTCTGCGGCATGGCCGACCGGAAGGAGCTAGTCCCTGTCCGTCTGGGACTACTCCCGAAGATCGCCAAGGCGGCCAAGGAGGTCTGGAAGAGACCCGTCTCTTCCCATTCGGTGTCCAACAGGGTGGACTCCATGTACAGACTACTGGACGACTCCAACTTCTTGCATGTCCACCCGGCGCCGAACTCCCGAGTGGTGAAAGGCTCCCAACACCGGACACCGATTAGTAGCACCCCTGTTCCGTCGACCCAGGAAGGGAAGAAGCTGGACGCACTGGGCAGGAGGGTCTACACCAATGCCTCCTTGTCTTTCCGTGCGTCCAACTACGCGACGGCCATGGGGGGCTACCAGTGCCGACTGTGGGAACAGGCGGAGTCCTTCAAGTCGCTGCTACCACCGGACAAGCGAGCGGACTTCGAGAGGGTCTGCATGGAGGGAAACCAACTCGCTCTCCAGCAGATCCGTACGGGCCGCCACGTCACGGAGTCGGAGGCGAAGAACCTGGCCTCCGCCATCCAGCTTCGTCGCCACGCCTGGCTCCGCTCCACTGACCTGCAAGACGACGTCAAGCGGCTGGTGGAAGAGCTCCCCTTCGACGGTGAGGGCCTCTTCGCCAAGGAGACCGACACCTCCTTGGGAGAGCTGAAGGGGGACTACGCCACCATCAAACAGCTCCGCCCTCCACGCCGTGGGTCCCACCGTTACTAGCAGGACCAACCATCGACGTCCCAGGCGGTTCCGTCCTACCAACCTCGCCCACCGCAGAGGCAAGGCGACTACTCCCGGTACCAGCCCTACCGGCCACGACCACAACCCAGCCGTCCACGCTACCAGCAGCGTCACCAGACTGGTAAACGCATGGAACGGAAGGGCAAACAACGTGTTTGACTCTTCCGTGACCGAGACTCTACCCTACCGTCCCCTCGCCAACTACCTATCGGCCTGGTCTGCCATCACCACAGACCGATGGGTTTTAACCATCTTAGACTCTGGCTACGCGATCGAGTTCAAGAAATGCCCTACTGTCGGACGGGTCCGCGTCACCGATCCGTCCCCGCCACTCCAGGAAGAACTATCAGCTCTCCTAGAGAAGGGCGCCATAGAACCGGTTGCAGCTTCGGAGTCTCACGAAGGGTTCTTCACCCGCTACTTCCTCGTGGACAAAAAAGACGGGGGGGGCACGTCCAATCCTGGACCTCCGTCTCCTCAACAAGCACATCGACGCGAGGAAGTTCTGGATGGTGACTTCACTCCATCCTCCCACTGATCAACCGCGGGGACTGGTTCACCGTCATTGACCTGAAGGATGCCTACTTCCACGTATCCATCAGAAGGGAACACCGCCGATTCCTACGCTTCCAGGTTGGCGGCGACATCTACCAGTACACCTGCCTACCCTTCGGCCTCTCCACCGCTCCGAGGATATTCACGAAGTGCATGGCGCCGGTGGCTGCGCATCTTCGGCTGCAAGGCGTCCAAGTGTTCCCGTACATAGACGACTGGTTGGTCTGCTCCCCAACCCAACAGAAAGCCAAGGACGATGTTGCCCATTGCCTGGCCCTTATGCAGAGTCTCGGTCTACGGGTCAACTACAAGAAGTCTCAGTTGACCCCCACTCAACGAATAGACTACATCGGAGCCGTATTGGACTCTCTGGCTCTAAGAGCCTACGCTCCTCCCAAACGTCTGCTCGACATCCGCACGGTAGTGGCACGGATCCAAGGCAGTCGTCGCATCCGTGCGAGGGACGCTCTCCGCTTACTAGGACTCATGGCATCGACCACAGCAGTGATCTCGCACGCCAAGCTCAAAATGCGGTCGCTCCAGTCGTGGCTCCTAGCCTCCTTCGACAGCACCCACGACAACCTCGGGAAGTGGCTCACACCGACTCCCGAACTGCGAGACCAGCTGAACTGGTGGACAACGGACCGCAATGTGACCGCCGGGAAGCTCTTCACCCTCCCCGCGCCATCCATCCAGGTCACCACCGACGCGAGCACACACGGATGGGGTGCGTGCTGCCTCGGGTTACGGGTCCACGGCATCTGGACGCCCGCGGAAGCCGACCGCCACATCAACTTCCTCGAGCTGTTAGCGGTATGGAAGGCGATGAGGTCCTTCAGACTGTCACTAGCAGGCCGCGTGGTGCAGATCGCTTCGGACAACACCACGACCCTAGCCTACCTCAACCGGCAAGGAGGGACCAAGTCCCTCTCCCTCCTTCACCTCATGGTCCAGATCTGGGAGTGGTGCCTGAAGGTACATGTGTTCCCCATAGGTGTCCACATCCAGGGCACACTGAACTTAGAGGCGGACTCCCTGAGCCGCAAAGGGACAGCGATGCACGAATGGGAACTGGACGGATCGGTGTTCGACCGCCTGTGCCGACGGTGGGGCACACCGAGCCTAGACGTGTTCGCGACACAGATCAACACCAAGTGCCGCCGTTACTGCTCCCGGGCGGGGATCGGCCACGGATCGGAGGGCGATGCCTTCATGGTGCCGTGGCACCAGGAACTACTGTACATGTTTCCTCCGATCCCTCTCATCCAATGGGTCCTGGTACGGATCCGTGCGGAGAACGCCTGGGCGATCCTGATTGCCCCGTCCTGGCCGCGCCAGCCGTGGTTCCCGCTACTCCAAACCCTGGCTTGCGACCGCTTCCGCCTACCCACCGATCCGAACCTCCTCCGCATGGAGGACGGTCGGATCCTCCACTCGGATCTGCCGAGCCTACACCTGACGGCCTGGCTTATCCGCCCGACATAACACGGATCCTTGAACTTTCAAGGAAACCTTCCACGCGAAAGTCCTATGATGCCAAATACCGTCACTTCATAGACTTTCTAGCATCCAGCGACCGTGCCGTGGACTCGGCATCCCTGCAGGACGTCATGTCCTACCTCCTGCACCTGGCCGAGTCAGGATCTGCACACTCATCCTTAAAGGTCCACTTGGCTGCGGTGGTAGCCAAGGCCCCACCTTCATCAGTATTGTCCTCCGCTTTCAGAGACAAGACTGTTAAAAGATTCCTCCAGGGACTGCGTAATGCCTACCCTCCAGTAAAGATACCACCTCCTCAGTGGTCCCTCACTGCTGTGCTCACCGCGCTTACGAAGGCGCCCTTTGAGCCCATGGCTACAGTGGACATTAAGTTTGTTTCTTACAAAACTGCCTTTCTCGTAGCCATCACCTCTGCCCGGAGGGCAGGAGAACTGGCAGCCCTGCGGTCTGACCCTCCTTTTCTCAAGTTCTACCCCGATAGGGTAGTATTGCACCCGGACCTGGCCTTTCTGCCCAAAGTCCTGACGGAATTCCACCTGGCCCAGTCCATCACACTTCCAGCATTCTTCCTGAATCCTTCGTCTGCACAAGAGAGAGTGTGGCATTCGCTGGATGTCAGGAGGGCCTTGCTGTTCTACACACAAAGGACTGCGTCCTTCAGGAGAGCCAAGCAACTGTTTGTGGCCTATGGTGGCAGGTCCAAGGGACACTCTCTGTCTGCCCAGAGACTTTCCAAATGGATCTCAAACACCATCTACCTGGCCTATGAGATGTCATCTCTGCCACCCCCGCCTCATGTCCGGGCTCACTCCACCAGGACATTGGCTTCCTCCACTGCGTTCCTCGAAGGCATCCCAATGGAGGACATCTGCAGGGCCGCTACCTGGTCCAGGTCCTCCACCTTCATCACCCACTACCGGGTTGACACAAGGTCTGCTTCCGATGTCAGACGAGGCAGATCCATCCTAACGGCTGGTCTCTGATCCTCTTCGCTGATGACCGCCCATCCATGATGCCATCGCGCTCTCCTACGTCTCAGGACGCCGGCTGCCCACCATCCAAGTAAGTGAGCTTGCTAGTCACCCATCAGTGTGCATCCCCAAACAACACGAAGGAGAAGGACAGGTTTCACTTACCAGTAACTGTTGTTCTCCGAGTATGTTGTTTGGGGATTCACACAACCCAACCCTGCCTCCCCTCAGGGCTGCCGGCCTGAGATGGCCTTATGCTTAGCGGGCAGCTTTAATATCAAACTGAGGGGAAAGCGCGAAATGGCGCCTAAAGGGGTTGGGCATGGTGGGCGGTCCCACATTCAAAACTCTTTATCCAATCAGCTTTCCAGCTCCGCTCAGGATTCAGCGCAGGCGCAGAACCCATCAGTGTGAATCCCCAAACAACATACTCGGAGAACGACAGTTACTGGTAACTGAAACCTGTCCTTAGCCAATAAGTTCATTGGGTGGCTTGAGACAGTTGTTTCTATCTAAGCTCCTTTTTCATCAGCTGTGAGTAAAAATAATGACAACTTTTGTTCATGTAGACTTTAGAAAAAGGGCAGTATAAAAGTACAGTAATACCCCGTATAACGCGAGTACCGTATATCGTTAAATCCGCATAACGTTACAAGATTTTCGGAAACATCTTGTATCGAGTAACGCGATTTTAACGTTACACGAAACAGTCGTTCTTAGCAGCAGGGTGGGTGGAAAGCTGAACGGGGTTCTCCGTTCAGCTTCCCAGCCACCCTGCAGCTACGGAGGCAGGGGTGGGGTGGCTGGAAAGCTGACGGGGGGCTCCCCCATCGGCTTACCCAGCCACCCCACAGCTGCGGAGGCATGGGCGGGTGGCTAGGGAAGCCGACAGGGAGTCCCCGTCAGCTTCCCCAGCCACCCTGCAGCTGTAGATCGGGTCCTCTGATCTCTCTGGAGGTGTTTCTGGGCTTCCCCGACGTCCTGAGCCAGTGCAGGAAGCCAGAATGTCAGATTTCGAATCCCGATGTTCTGGCTTCCTGCACCGGCTCAGGACGTCGGGGAAGCCCAGAAACACCTTGGATCGGGTCCCCACACCTCCCTGGACCCGGCGGGGGGGTCAGAAACCCCAAAATTGGTAAAAAAAAGTCCGTTTTTTTTACCAATTTTGGGGGCTCTGACCCCCCCGCCGGGTCCAGGGAGGTGTGGGGACCCGATCCAAGGTGTTTCTGCGCTTCCACGACGTCCTGAGCCAGTGCAGGAAGCCAGAACATCGGGAATCGAAATCTGACATTCTGGCTTCCTGCACTGGCTCAGGACGTCGGGGAAGCGCAGAAACACCTTGGATCGGGTCCCCACACCTCCCTGGACCCAGCGGGGGGGTCAGAAACCCCAAAATTGGTAAAAAAAACGGACGTTTTTTTTACCAATTTTGGGGGCTCTGACCCCCCCGCCGGGTCCAGGGAGGTGGGGAAACCCGCTCCAAGCTGTTTCCAAAGTTCTCCCACCTCCCTGGAGGCAGCAGCAAGGCAAAATGTCAGGATTCAAATCCCGATGTTCTCGCTTCCTGCAGCCTCCAGGGAAACAGGGCTTTTTTTAACATTGTGTGTTCAATGTATCGCCCAACGTTATAACCCGAATAACGACGGGACTTGTGGAACCAAGTCATAACGTTATTCGGGGTACTAGTGTACAGTACAGTGGTACCTCATACAACGAAAATAATCCATTCCATGGGGTTCTTTTTTGTATGATTTTTTTGTTAATATGGTTTGGGGTCAGAGCTGCTGAGGGAAGTGGCGAGCTGCGGGCGAGGACAGTACGGGGAGCTGGGGGCTTCCTTGGCACCTCAAAGGCTAACGATCAGCGCTTACTCGGAGAGCCGCCTGAAGAGTCTAGGACTTGTCTGCCTCTCTCTCTTCTCCTCCCTCCTTCCTCACACTGGCCCATTTCTAAAGCATGGTTTGCAATGGTCAGCACTCTCCTTCCCACCAAGAATGAGGCTGGGGGTGGCTTTTAGGCAGGGGGTGCATGGGGAATGGAAGGCTCCTCTCCCTCTCCCATGGGGATCCTCCTACTGGGTCTCTTCCTCTCCTCTGTCCCATATGAAGCAAACACATGCTCAAAACAACAGATTCACTGGACTCTTCTCCTCTCCCACTGCCTCTCTCTCTCTTCCTGCCTCCTTTCCTGCACTGGTCCCTTCCCACCAAGGATGAGGGAAGCTTCCCTCATGCTCTGAACACCAGCTGCACGGTGTTCTCCAGTTTGGGGGGAGGCTCCCTAGCACCTCCAAGGCTAACAGCTATCGGTCAGCATGTCTCACTTGCTCACTAGGAGAGCCAGAGGAGTTTGGGACTTGCCTGCCTCTCTTTTCCTCCCTCCTCCCCATGCCATCCCCTTTCTAAAGCATGGCTTGCAACAGTGAGGACTCCTTCCCATCAAGGATGAGGCTGGGGACACCCCCGGGTCACTGCTACCAGCACTTTTCCCCAGCCTAGCCACTGCAAGGCAAAGAGGGGGGGAATATACAGGATTTTACAGGATTATACAGGATTTTACTGTAAGTTTAAAACTAGCATATATGCAGATCTTTAAGAAATCAATGTGCAGATGTATTCAGTTTCTTTGATATGCTTTCATAATGTAAATAGAGACATATAACACCTTTCTTTCTTTTTATAGAAACATGCAAAAGGGCAGGACCTGTTTGATCAGATTGTGTATCATCTGGACCTTGTGGAAACAGATTACTTTGGCCTACAATTCATAGATACATTCCAGATAATGGTATGTTTGTGACTTTTATCATATGCTAATTATGCTGCCCAGAAAAATATACTTAGACTCTGGGAAGAATGATTTTATGTTAAGCATGAAAATTACCACCAATTTCAAATTAGCCAAATGCAATGATCCAATGTACAGTCGAGACCTTACTGCATATGTGTTGTGGACTTCAAAGTACAGTAGGCATGCCATATTGGTGGAATCAATATCTACTGTTTCAATTAGCTGTGCCTTGAAAATAAGTGTTCTTAAAAATCCTTATTTCCAAGATGTAACTACAAGATGTAACTTGCCTCTAGAGCAGGGGTGCCCAATTTTTTTGGGCCACATGGGGCATGTTTTACTTCCACTTCTGAGAATGACAAGGGGAGCACAGGCTGGGTGAATTGGCGTCAGTGGCCAGATCCAGCCCACGGGCCATAGTTTGGGCACCCCTGTTCTAAAGGCCATTGTATATAATGTGGTATATAGGATTCACTGCTTTCCACATGGCTTCAGCACTCGTGGTAGACCTTGATATGTATTTCCCCAAGAATATGGCAGGCCTACTGAAATGAGTTACTTTCAGCCTTCAGTGTAGTCTTCTGTTATGTCCTTAAGATGTATAGCAAGATAAATGCTTTTTCCTTTCTAATTGGATTATATTTAATGAGTCTGTGGCATTTCACACCATCTCTTACAGGGTGGTACAGTAATACCCCGGATAACACTAGTACCAGATAACGCTAGAATCGGATAATGATGCAAGATTTTTGGAAAAACCTTGCATCGGATAACGATCTTTTTAGCGTTATCCGATTCAATTGTCGGGGTGGGTGGGGGCGGATTGGGTAGAACGTCTACCCAATCCACCCCCCA
This sequence comes from Furcifer pardalis, assembly GCA_030440675.1. Classification (NCBI taxonomy): domain Eukaryota; kingdom Metazoa; phylum Chordata; class Lepidosauria; order Squamata; family Chamaeleonidae; genus Furcifer; species Furcifer pardalis. The sequence continues at coordinate 43,571,618 of CP126897.1, read as the reverse complement.
ACTGGAGTGATCTCGGCGAGAGCAGTAGGGTCGGGGGAAATGCACGCTCAAGAGCGCATTTCCCCAGACAGTACTGCGCTAGCAAGAATTCTTGCCAGCGCAGTAGGGTTGGGAGGAAAGGTGCTCATGAGCGCGCATTTCCCCCGACCCCACTGTGCTCGCAACAATTCTTGCGAGCACAATAGGGTGGGGGAAATGCGCGCTCATGAGCATATTTCCCTGACAGGCTTGGCATTGGCTACAAACCTCCCCCCGCGCGGGGGGAGGATTGTCACCCAAGCTGAACTGAGCTGCGGCTAGGGATCTCCAGCCGCAACTCAGTTCGGCTTGGATGACATTTCCCCTTGGGTGTCTCCCCTCCTCCATTTGCCGACCTTATGTTGGGATCAAGCAGAGATTGTGAGGTGAAGTGGAATGGGTGCTATCACCCATTCCACTTCACCTCGCAAGCGCTGCTTGATCCCAACATAAGTTCGTCAAATGGAGGGGGGGAACCATTCTCCCCACTCCATTTGACGAACTTATGTTGGGATCAAACAGAGATTGCGAGGTGAAGTGGAATGGGTGCTATTACCCATTCCACTTCACCTCGCAATCTCTGCTTAATCCCAACATAAGTTCGTCAAATGGAGGGGGGGAGACAACGCTAAGGGTCCAGTAGCGTGGGGGAAATAGGCACCCGCTGGTGCGCTACAAGCCTCTAGGCTTCGAACGCAATCAGAATGGGGTTCACAGGAAGCCTAGCGCAGCCCAGTGGGGCTGCGCCAGGTTTCTTCTGAACCCCGTGTGAGCTGTGGACGAAGCCTAGCAGCTTCGAACACATCCCGTCCAGGCTGTGTTTGAAGCCTAGCGGCACCCAGGCTGCCTAGCCTGGGCGCCGCTAGGCTTCGAACACAGCCTGGACGGACTGCTGAAGAAGCCTAGCACAGCCTGGCTGGGCTGTTCTAGCCTTCTTCTGCAGCCTACCCGGGCTGTGTTCGATCCAGCTGAGCAATGACTTCAGGGACATACCGCGCGGTTTGTCTCTGACGTCAGGGCTTTTTTTTTTTTTAGCGTTATTCGGTGTATATCCTGGACAACGCTAAAAACCGGATAACGGCATGACTTGTGGAACCAAGTCATAACGTTATCCCGTTTATTACTGTATTTTCTTTTGCCTACACGACTGAATCTTCTAAATTGCCAAGGTTGCCTTCCTCTACATGGGTTTTCTGTTGGAGAAAAGTAACCCAGTTTAAGTAGTAAGCAAACAAAGAATATGAGTGGAAAAAAGACATAGGATTTGCCATAGCAGGTTTCAGCATGTAGGGACTCTCTATCTAGTAATGCAGGAAGGAAAAATAATAATATTGCCAACATCTACATTCCACCCCCAGGGTAGAGCTTGTTTATTTTCTCTTCCTACTACAGTGCAAAGTAGTCTCTGTTGTCACTTTTTCCCTTCTTTCCTCCTGACGTGGTGAACCTGACAGAGGTGGCAAACAAATTCTCCATGAAGCATTCTTGCCCGCAAAGATTCCTTTTCCTCCAAATTGTAACATTGTCTAGAACAGAGTTAGACTTCGTTTTTTCAGTCTTTGCAGTTGAGTAAAATGGCCTACTTCAGTCATGTAATCTGAAGCTGATGCAGTTCACAGTGGTTGCTATTTCCAGACTCAGATCTTTTGCAGATTCAGCACAAAAGTACAGTTTGCAATTTTTCAGTTACTTTTGAGTGTGGGAGGCGGGATGAGTTGTTGTTTGTTGTTTGCATTTGCTGAAGCTACTAGTGATATTGCACAAAAGCTGGTGGGTCATGTTATCCACCTGTAAAGCCCCTTGTACAAATTGCCTAGACTAGCAAAGGTGTTAATAATTGGAAAACAAAAGTTTTGGTTTATGTCTTATTCTTCAAGGTGTGGTCTACTAAATACATTTTCAGATAATACAGAGAAAGCAGGTCATGTGTGGTAGTTTAAAGTAAGGAAACTTAGAAGAAAATAAGAGTTATTGTTTGGATAAGCGGAAACTCAGGTTGAAAGAGAGTGACAAGATATGAATTAATATGCAATCACCATAAAATTATAATTTATAAGATGTTAAGATAAATTACATGGAAACGTGACACCTACATGATATTTCCAGCAGGATATACCTATGTGCTATTTCAAGGCTAATGTACTCTGTGTATATAAACCTTTCGCTTAACTACTCTTTGTGTCTGAAGAAGTTGGTAAAAGAATTATGTGTTCTCAAGTTAATTCTGACTTATGGTGGCCCTTTTCAATGTTTTCTACATAGGGAATACTCAGAACTGTTTTACCATTCCCTAATCTTATTGGGGAGTTTTGGTTATTCAAGCATAATGTGAGGTAGAAAAACCAAAGCACAAGGAAACATGGAGAGATCTGCTCCATCTCAGTCCTTACCTGTTCTTTTGGGCTTTTTCCTAAATACAAACTAACACGATAAATTTTTGAAATGGTAGCCGTGTTAGTCTGGGTTTCAAGCCTACCAGAGATAAACAAACAAAAACACAAATATCCATTACAACAGACTCTGTTGCAAATATCCGTTCCCTGGACATGTTGATTGAGAGGGTTGTGGCTGTTCTGCTGCAGGCATTCTTGGACATTACTGATGGTCTGGATCCATTCCAGTTTTGGTTCAGTCTGCACCATGGCGACAGCACTAGTGTCCTTTTGAAGGATGCCGGTTGAGGGAGTGTGATCCTGTTAGTTCTCTTCGACCGTAGTGGATGTTGATACTGTCAACCACAGTATCCTTCTAGACAAATTGGAGGAGTGGGGGATTGGTTGTCTAATTTGTTAGTGGCTCCAATCCTTCCTCGATGATAGTGTCCAGATAGTGTCTAGAATGTTCCAGCATGAGGATGATGTTTTGATCCCATGGGTTCAACATTATGGAGATCCACATGGATCAATCATCTCCACTGCTGTTTGCCATCTCCGGAGGTCATCCAGAGATTTGGAGTTCATCAGTATAGAATACTCTTTGAGCAGTGACTTAGCTATTAATCCAGGACATCTGAAATGTAGCTCTTTCTATATTTTTGGATTACTCCCACAAATCCTAACCATTGGTTCTTCTGCTAAGGAATCGGTTTTATTGACTATAAGGGGACACATGTAGACTTCTGTGCAGAGTGCTGCAATTATTAAAGTAAATAAATATTTCTTGAATAATCGTTGTGGGAAACATTTAAACAGCATACATTTTCCCCCCAGCAATTGAATTTATCAATTTGTGGGAAATGCTTTGTGACAGAGCTTGACATATACCTTTCTACAGTACAACAAATATCTGAGAATCTCTTACATTTGCATATTCTTTTGTAGCATAATGCACCTGCTCATGCTCATCAATTCTGGTAAACAGATAAAGAGCTACAATGTTCATAAAACATTGCTTCCTTCCAGCTGCAACCTGATGGATTCAGTACTGCCAATGCTGGCTGCCTTATGAAGCCTTATGATTCTCTATGCAAAATTCTAAGTAGCTGTAAAAGAGAATATATGTCTCTTTTGGATGACGCACTAATTGTGCACTTTTGACCACAGGTTTCTGTTCATGGAAAGCTATGTTTTATTTGTTTATTTTAGTTATTTTTGGCCTATGGAGAAGCTTATTGAACAACATAAGGTCTTCCAGCTCTCCTATAATTTCTGTGTTGTATCATGTGGGAGATTCCCACTGCATTTAATTTGCTTCCAGAAATAGGCTTGCAAATATTCCTAGTGTCTCTCAGTACTGCTACAGGCCAATCTCACTCTCCACCCGAGAACTCCAGGCAGTTTAGTATTGCTCTTAAAGTCTTAAGAGAAGAGCCTCTGTTTGAATCCTTGTTGAAGTAGCATCTTCACTCCACTCTTGAATTATCGCAAAAGGAGATGTGATAGTGTTCAGTTCATGATGCGTCACTGCCCTAATCCAGGCTGTATTTTCAAGAAAGATGTAAGAGCCATACTAAGAACCTATTGCATCTGTGGAAATTATGGTGCTCTTCCAATATTGAACAACATATCAGATTTTTCTGGTATGTAATAAAAGATTGTAGAAGCGTAAGGAGGATGTAGGGTGGTTATTTTTCAATAACTGCTATATTTTCTTTAAAATGAGTGAATGAAAAGTGGCAATTTGCAGTAGAAGCCTAAGGAGAAAAACTATCAAAATAGGGTGAATGCTTACTTGACTTTGTCTTCTTTGGGTAAAGGCAGATTATGTTTGTTTCATTTCTAAACTATTAAAAGGTTATACAATTTAGGTTCCTTTGTTTGTTAAGCAGTAAATTCTGTCTTCTCCCACCTTAGGCTGTGCTGGCTGTTGGGAGTGGCATCCCATACTTGCTGTAATAGGAAAAAAAATTGAAACCCTATATCTTTAGAAAAACCAAATGTTTTCTTTCCCTAGCACTGGTTGGACCTTTCAAAACCCATCAAGAAGCAAATAAAAAGTAAGTATTACAAACCTGCATTTCAGCTTCCAAGTACAGGTTCAAATTGCTCCATTAAAGCCAGATTTTAAAATTTTAGGGGTTTTTACAATGTGAGGGTGGTCTTTTTGCATAACAGATCAGGGGTAGGCCGCCTACGGCCCATGGGGCCAAATAATCCAGCCATCACTCCAGCCGCTGCAGCCGGAATCAGCCTGAGACTCGTTTATGGCTGTTGTAAATGTGTTTACAGCAGCCATAAATGGCAGGGGAACCACCAGTCCGGGCCCCTCAACTGTCTGAGGGAACGTGACCCAGCCCCTGACTTAAAAAGGTTGACAATCCCTGTAATAGAGTCATAAACATTACAGATTTTCTCTTGATGCCACCTTATTGTGTCCTTTTCTTTGGCAGTTTTGATCTGACTAAAGACAGGCAACATAACTGGATGTTATTACTTCCTATCTAGGAGCACCGGATAATAAGAGAATTATTGAAGTGAAGCAGGCATAAACTTGATCATTACTTTGCTATAAAAACCACCAAGAGCTCTGTATTATGTCCATTAATTTGTACAACCTGTTTTCTACTTTGGACAGAAAACAGAATGGAAATTTATTTGTTTGAATAAAACTGTGCTCCAAAACAATATTGAGCATTTTTTAGTCTCATATTGTCTGCTTCTGCTCTTTTAAAAAACATTCCCTGTGTTCCATTGATGTTTAGTGAATCTTAAAAGCAAAAAATGCATACCTAACTGCTGAGGTTGAACTGTTCTGTGTTAAGTGGTCCCGAGTGTGTATTCTTGCCTGCTGAATCACATCAATGTCCACCTCATCTAACATTCATGGCAAGATTCCCCAGGATAGTAATAAAATATTATTTTTACTGTTAGACTGGAGTCTCCTTTCAGCCTTCCTTGACTCTTTAAGTGCTGATTTCTAAAAGAGGTCAAGTGACTTCTCTGCTTTTGTGTTTTTAAGTAGATTATAGCTAGCAACCTACGTATTCAGGGTCCTACATTCTCCTTCACTCTTCCTTTCCAATCCTGCCTTATGGAGCCAGGCTGCCTTCTGCATAAGCTTTTTATTAAGCAATCCAGTGGCTTCTGTCTTTCAAGCTGTCACTTTCTCCCTTCCACAAACCCTTTCTTCAGGAACAAAAGTGCTATGAGACTGACAGCCCAGCTCACGTCCTGCACTGGTGGGGTGCACAGCCTCTTCTCCCCTCAAAGCATCTAGTGTGACTAATACAGTGCATGCAAGCATGCCTACAGTGATGTGTACATGCACACCATGACATTCACATGGAAGCAGGCACAGATGTGCACTAGGGCGATGGGATGCTCTAGGCCAAGGGTTCCCAGCCTAAAGCCCATGGGCTAGATCCAGCTTGTGGTGCTATTTCATGTGGCCCACCACCCCTCCAAGGGCATTTGAGAAACAAAATGGCAGCTCTTTTGAAGCTGTTGGGACAGAATGATTTTAAAAAAAACCCATCATGCAGGCAAGGCAAAATGCTGTCCAGCCCTTAAAGCTGATAGAGAGTGTGACCCGGCCCCCATATTGAAAAGGTTGGAAACCCCTGCTGTAGCCTGTGTCTCCTTTTGCAGTAAACTTATTCTCTGAAAAAGCAAGAGACTAAAGCGTACTCTCCCCATGACCTTCATTTGGCTTACTATTTCTGCAATATCATGGGAGCAGTGGTCTTGGCTGGTATCAGATTGCTTAAGAGAGGAGGGGAAGGGGGAGACGTTAGTGTTCCCCTCCCCATGGTTTTGGCCAGGTACCGGGAGGCAATATGGGCAGGAACTTTTGGGAGAGTGCTCCCTTATTAAACAGGAACTGGGCTGAAGGAAAACACATTTAGCCCATGAGATGCATGGGCCAAAGCTGTTGGGGGAAGGGGTCTGCTCACCTCATCCATGCACTTGTTTTGATATCAACATCACAAAAAACACCACAGACATGGCCAGGGCAGTGCATGATGAAACAGATTTGGCTTTCATGGTTAGCTCTGGTTTCGTTCTGAGCCTCATTTTCTCAGTCCACAGCCTGTTCTTCGTCATGGTCCATGAGCATCCATATTGATGGGTTTGCTCACGCACATGCGCGGTAGTCAGTTCTTCCAAGCTAAGTTTTCTATTCTGGAAAGAACTCAATCCCAGCATGCCCAACGACAGCATCCTGCCCATCTTCCTCAGTTCCTTTTTCCCCACTGCGTCACTAGGTCGTGTTCTTCCAGGCTCCGACATGCTTCAGCTATTGGAATCATTTACTATCATGTTATATAGTTTATTGTTGCTAAAAGTTATTAAGTTTATTAGTTATTAGACTGTTTAAAGAAAAGTGCCAGTCAGAGTCTGTTCAGAGCAGCACGTTGCACCCAATAGATTCCATCGTGGGATAAGAATTCATGACTTCAAGTTACTTATAGAGGACTTTGAACTGTTTATTAAGACTGTTATTTAATGTTCACCACTGTCGTGGCAAAGCCTTGTTTGACTACGAAACCATTTAAGCACTGTTTTTCCTGCAACAGCAAGATACTGAGTGTAGATGATCGCAATTTCTGTCTTTTTTGTTTAGGAGAACAACATTAACCCAGTGCCTGTGTTCATTGTAAAAAGTTTAACAAATCAACTTTGAAAAATCGAGCAGCCAGGCTGATTGATTTTCTGTCGTGTAGTTTGCTTAATACCACCAGAGAAAAGGGTGCCAAAAATGCAGTCCTCCATTTTGACCACACCTACTCCTAAGCAAAGGAAAATGGGGGGCACTAAGCAGTCCAAGCAGCCTAAAGACACCACTCCTAATGTTTTCCTTCCATAATCTCCTGCTCCAACAAAAGAATCCTCTGTTTCAGAACGTATATGATTTTTCTACTCCACAACGACCAGTGGGATTCCTGCAACCTGTTACTATTGATTTGGACTTGGATGCACCTTTTCTATGCACCCAGGCACAACCTATGGAGTTGCCGACTTTATCAGCAAAGGGGTCTCATGATTGCTCACCACAGGCTAGGAAAGAGGGGTTGTTTTCTTACTCTGCTTCTCCCCGTAGGTTGCAGGTTCTCAAGCAGCATGATGCCAAGCCATAGCCACGCCGCTCGTACTCAAAGCCTGCCTCTAAGGCTCCAGTACATTGTTATGACCAGGAAGGTCAAAGCAGATCCAGACACTGCCATTATAGAGTGGATCAGGACCATGATGCATGTGCCATGTCCCCTTTGGTAAGGGAACCACTCCCACTGGTGCATGGTTGGGACAGATCTCACACCCTCAACCATTGAGACCTTTGGCTCCAACACACAATGGATAGAACTTATGAGCCTGTCTCAGAGCAGTAGTGCACCTGTTGCACTAATGTGGATTCTCTGGCTTAGCCCGCACCTCATTATGGTCCTCAATGCCATGAGCAATGGCTTCGGGTCAACCACCCCTCATCATGTGTCGACTCTAATGTCCATCGCCATCCATCTCTGCCCAGCCGTGCTGTGGACTTGTCTCTGAGTCATTATGACTCTGTACACTCTGGCTCTGCCCTGGCACCTGCTCTTGGTCATTCTACTGCATCCAGTCACTACACCTTTGTCAGCTGTATGCAGTTCTCGGTGCCCAGCCATTGTCAGGCTATTCCGCCAACCTGTCTCTAGTCTATGCCTCTACAGTGTCATGGTTATTGTTCCCCGTGGCCCCAGCTCGGTGCCAAACATGTTGCATAGGGTGTTTGGAGACCCTGTTCTCGCTCTCCTCTGTTGGAGTCGAGTAATATGGATATTGTTGACTCCCAGTGGCAAGGTTTTGATCCCATGCTGCTTCCACCTGTTCCTGCCAAATGCTGAAGTGTTAGGAGCCCAGTTCACCAGCAATGGCAACTCATCCATGATGATTTGGAGTCCATTGGCTCTTCTGCCCATGCTTCTGAGAGTGAGCCTTTGCAATCTACAATGTCCCCAAAATGCGGCCACGGAGCATGCCATGTATTTTGAAATGATTCAATGGATGGATGACCTTGACTTAGAGGTTGCAAAGCCTGAGGCTCAGAACCTGGATAAATGGGATAAGGCTATGAGAGATGACTCTGATTGTTTCCTTCAGATTACTATGATTCCCACTATGCTACAGAAAGTGCAAACTGGCTATCCCAAGAAAGATAGACAATATGTATAGGGTATAGGAATGCTCGACTCCCTTTCTCTCCACCCAACCCCAACTGAACTCGGTGGTGGTGGAGACGAATCAGCCTAAATTTAAGTTCTCTGCTCTTACCATGCCATTAGGAAAAGAGCAGAAGAAGTCAGAGACTTTGGCATGTAAGGTGTATGCCAGCTCCTCCCTGGACATCAGGATTTCAAATTATCAGGTTGCTCTTCGTATGTATCAACAATACTTGTAGGATCGCCTTGTTTCACTACCCCCTGCCCCTGCAGAGGTTTGTGAAGGCAGAAGCCCTGAAAATCCATCAAGAGGTAAAGCTTGTGGCTAAATACCAAATGCTCACAGCTTGCCATGGGGCTGGAGTTTTTTCACACAACCTAGTTGCTGTGGTTGCTTTTCATAGGCAAGCATGGCTGCAGGCTGCCAATTTGGGAGATGATACTAAAAATAAACTAGAACAGATGCCCTTCTATGGATCGGGGTTGTTCCACACTTCGGCTGATGACTCCATTGGTGACTTAACAAAGAAGTGTCTTACAGCTAAGAGAGTGTACCATGGGCCTAACTCCTCTCAGACTTTTCAGCCCCAGCAAACTTACTGTCAGCATAACTGGAAGCATTCCTACCAGTACCACCAGCCAAATTACCAGCTGTATCAACTTTACAATGCCTCTCCAAATAACCAAGGGCAATCTGGGCATCCCACTCAGCATAATTCCTCTAAGAGACCTAGAGCACGGCAGCCTTCCTTTTGTTAGGACAAACAGTCCAGCAAACGTTTCTGAAACGACCCAGGAATCAGCCAGTTTGGGCTCCATCTTGTCATTCCTCTCGCCATGTACTTCCAAGAGTGGCAGAGAATAACCACTGACTCCTGGGTACTGAAAATTGTTCTGCATGGTTATGCCATAGAGTTTGTACAGTTACCTCCTCTTGGCACCATAAAAATTACACAACCAACTCCTGTCTTGGCACAGGAGGTCTCCACCCTCCTCATCAAAGACACAATTCGAGAGGTGTCCCCTCTGTTTCATCAGCAGGGTTTTTACTCTCGTTATTTTGCTGTTCTCAAAAAAGATGGAGGCCTCCATCCTAAATGGTTACCCTGCAGTCCATTCTACCTTTTCTGTTTCTAGGTGTGTGGTTCACAACCATTGACCTGATGGATGCATACTTACACATGGCAATCTGGGAGGATCACAAGAAGTACCTTAGGTTCGTCCTGTCTGGCCAGACGTACAAATACAACAGACTCCCTTTCGGCCTGAGGCTGTTCATGAATACCATGGCTCCGGTGGTAGCACACTTATGCGCAATGGGCCTCCATGTTTACCCGTACCTGGACAATTGGCTCTTAATGTCCTGGTCCAGGTCGAAAGCCCAGAGCAACACCTTGATCGTTCTCTCTTTCTTGAGGCACCTTGGGCTATCCCAAGAAAGATAGACAATATGTATGGGTGAACAAGAAGAAATTCTGTCTTACACCATGTCAGTCTGTCTATTTCATAGGGACAATCCTGGACTCCCAGGCTGTGAAGGTCTTCCTTCCATCCATCCAAACAGAAGCAGGACATTCGCCAGGCAACCAGAATGGTGATTTCCACCTCCAGGGTCACAGCTCTCCATATTCAAGCCTTGTTGGGTTTGACGGCCTCCACCAATCTGATCCTCCGCTATACGAAGCTTTGCTCATGGCCTCTCCAGTGTTGGTTCCTTTCCGTTTATGACAGGATACTGGAACCTCAATACAAGAGATTGCTCCTCCCTCCACACCTGGCATTCCAACTCCAGTGGTGGCTGGATGACCACAACCTGTGCCAGGGTCACCCCTTCCAAGATCCCCATCCTCAGGCACAGCTGACGACAGATGCCAGCAACCTGGGATTGGGTGCTCACTCGAGCAATTTGTGCATAAACGGGGTATGGCTTCTCCAAGAGCGCAGCTTGCACATCAACCAGCTGGAGCTCTTGGCAGTCTTCAAGGCTTTGAAGGCATTTCAAACGTTGTTGAAGGCAAGGTGGTTTCTGACAATACGACCATGGTGCATTACATAAACAGACAGGGCAGGACACGCTCCCCGTGCCTCCTCACCCTTGCAATGCAGCTTTGGGACTGGTGCATCCTGGGGTCAGTTCTCCCACCTACAATTCACCTGTCAGGTGGTCAAAACTCTCTGGCGGACACCCTGAGTTGAATGCACTCCCAGTCCAATGAGTGGGGCCAGAATCAGAAGGTCTTTCTGAGTCTGACTTACTACTGAGGGACCCAACAGTAGACCTCTTTGCCACACTTCTGAATGCAAAGCTTTCTGTTTGCCTCCAGAGCAGGACATGACAGTGTCTCTCTGGGAGACACATTCCTGCTGGACTGGTCTCTTGACATGCTGAATGTTTTTCCACCAATTCTCCTGCTTCACAGGGTAATGTCACTTCTGGCATCCCAGCGGTCAACGCCATACTCATTGCCCTGTGGTGGCCCAAATAAACATGGTTCCCCACACTCCAGGATATAACCCTGGAGTATCGACAGCTATCCAATGCCACAATCTCCTGTTTCTGTGCCCTCATGAGATCTTTCATCCAAATCTCAAAGCCCTTCACTTGATAGCGTGGAGGATTCTCTGACGCTGATGAGAATTATTCAGGACTCTACAAAACCCTCCACATGCAAGGTTTATGTGTACAAATGGGTAAAGTTCAAACAGTTTGCCTTGTTGCTAGGAAAGGCTGTCGTGTCTCCACATCTCTCTACCATCCTCAAATTCCTTTTACAGCTGAAGCAACCTGTCATCTGTATCATCTTTCAGGGTCTATCTGTCAGCCATCGTTGCCTACCACCCTCCAATTCAGTGGCTAGGCATTTCTTTAATGACTCAAGAGTCAAGAAATCTCTTAATAGGTTAGGCAACACCTACCCAGATGTGCGCAGACCACCCCCTCAGTGGTATCTTCCCCTTGTATTAGATCAGTTGACTAAGAAACCATTCAAACCTATGGGTACCACAGCTTTGCATCTCCTGACGTACAAAACTAAAGAATTTTTGTTGGTAATTACATCAGGCCAATGGATCAGTGAGCTCTCAGTCCTTAGATCTGACCAACCATACACTAAATTCTTTGCTGACAAAGTAGTACTCCACCAGGATGTGCCCTTTTTTCCAAAAGTTGTTTCAGCTTCTCACCTGCAGCAGCCTATTGTCCTGCCAACATTCTTCCCATCCTCCCCATCAGGCTTGGAAAGAACGCTACACACGCTGGATGTGAAGAGGCCTTTAACCTTTTATTTGGCCAGGACTAATAGCTTTCAAAAAACTCAATGCCTTCTGGTCTGCCATTCTGGACCTAAGAAAGGCTTGCTGGTGTCATCTCAACACCTTTCGAAGTGGATCGCAAAGACCATCACCCTTGCTTACAGACTGGCACTTCTGGATCCACCTGTGGCTCCTTGTGTCCACTGTACCAGAGCCGTCTCAACTTCCATTGCATTCCCCAGGGTGTCACCCTCCATGACATCTACCAGGCTGTGAATGGGCTCAACCTTCCACTTTTGTGAGGCACTACCAGTTGGATGTGAGGCAATCCCAGCATGTGACCTTTGGTTCGGAGGGTCCTGGCTATGGCTGTACAATGATGCCCTCAGTCCTGGTAAGTTAAGTTTGGGAATCGCCCATTAGTATGGATGGTCACGGACCACGACGAAGAAGGGTAGGTTACCTACCGTAAATGTAGTTCTTTGAGTGGTCCCATGAGCATTCATACGTCCTGTCCTACTTCCCCTCTCTGTCACTGAAGAGCCGCCCTTGCTTTGTGGCAATGCAAATGGAAGATGGACGGGATGCTGGCACTAGGATTGCTGGGACTAAGTTCTTTCTAGAATAGAAAGCTTAGCTTAAAAGAACCAGCTACCATGCATGCGCGCGAGCAAACCCATCAGTATGAATGCTCACAGGACCACTCGAAGAACTACGTTTACGGTAGGTAACCTACCCTTTTCCTTCAGCCGTTGCTGATTGTGATCTCCCCTCTTAGCACTCAGTGTGTCTGTGACATCATGTTCAGCCTTGCTCATACCAAATGCTTCAACACTGTCACAAAACCTCTTAGTGCTTTATAATATGGATCGTATTCAGGTTGATTGCTGCATGGCTTCTTACTTTAACCTCATAAATATTTATTCATATAGGCGAGCCACCATACCTGTTTCACTTTAGAATCAAATACTATTCGTCAGAACCAAACAACCTTCATGAAGAATTCACAAGGTAGGAAGCAATATGAATTATAACCAAATATGTGGTGGAATGGGATGCGATGGAGGAAAAAGTTGGGCCTTGCTTTTGTGTGGTTCTTTAACAGAGTTGTGTACAGCTTCTGCTCAAAGAGCTATTACATTGGTTACTATCAACTTGTCACTGTTTTTGTTTAAGTCAGGGGTTCTCAACCTATGATCAAATAATCCAGCCCCTGCCCTTACTCCAGCCGCCAGTGGAATCAGCTATGGACTCAATTACAGCTGTCATAAATGTGTTTCTCTGTGGGAAGAATATCAGAAGACTTCTTTTCACGGAATCTTTAACTTATGCCCTTATTGGACACCTTTGTCAATGGGAAACCATTCTTATGCTGCATATTCTATCCTGTCAATAACCTCATGTCTAAGACAACAACAAAAAATATTATTTCCCAAATATAATGTCCCAAAGATCCATACATTGGTATGTGCAGAAAGTTGATAGATCCCCTAGGAGAGAGAGGAGTGTGGGAGAATGGAGCAAAGGGCTAACTGGCCTTCTTGTGCCTGTGTCTGTTTTTAATATCCTGGAAGGGAGAAGACAGCCCAGTAGATATTCATTGTGATGCTAAAAATATGCCTTCTCTAAAATTCAGAAAGGATAGAGAAGAAATGTCATATTCCTTTTCCCGACTCTTCACTCTCCCTCTGACCAAGGTATAGAAATAAAATTTCCAAACCTGATGTCTTCAGTACTTAATGCTACACTAAGGAAAGTTTCATCACAATGGGGCAGAAGGTTCCTCTCACTGAAGCGTAACCAAATAAAAGAACCCAGCCTAGGGCCACACGGATACATCTCAGGTTTCAGAGACTGGCAGTGAGTTCTGTGGGACTCAGAGTTTCAGCTTGAGAAGCAGATGAGAGGAAGTTAAACCTCTCTCTGAAAATACAAAAGTCATCAGCAGGGAGTAGGTTTTGTATCATGGAGTCCTTTTCTTTGTATGCACTCCACCTGTTATATGGATGGGAGTATTATTGGTCATTTTTTAAATTGAGGAATTGTACAAAAGTGTGTTGCTGCAATCGAGATCTGATCTCTTCAAGAATCTGAGAATGTAGCATACTTTCCTCTTGACAATTGTTTATTAGTAATAGAATCCATATAGTGTATTTTAAAATATCTGATATAGAATCCATAGATCTGAAAATAATTCCATTATATTAGTCCCATAGGTGATGAAAATGTATTATATTTATGGAAACATTTGCAATAGTTGACATTGCTTGTGTACTGTGATTGATTTTACTTGTTAGTTAATAATTATTAAAACATTAAGATTTTATAATTATAGTTATATTGTGGTAAAGGGAAGAGTTACTAGTGGTATTTTAATTACTTGTGTTTAAATAGTCAGTGAATATCTCCATTTGTACATATTGCAAATGTCACGTGCAAGCAGAAAATTTTGCATACACATAAGCTTTGCTCCCAGAATTACACTCCTTCACTGTTAAACAGTTGTAAAAGGATATACAGTAATACCTCGGATAACGCTAAGTCTTGGTTCCACAAGTCTTGGTGTTATCCGATTTTTAGTGTTATCCGATGCATGTTAAAATCCTATGGGATGTATCGGATAACGTTAAAGCTCCATAGAGATACATTGTAACCGCACAGGCTTTAGCGGTTGTTATCCAATCCATCCCATAGGACCTTAACGTTATTCGATGCAATTCTCCTCCCCAGATTACTTAACGTTATGCGATTTTAGCGTTATCCGAGGTAAACGTTAACTGAGGTATTACTGTGTTTCCTTTTTTGGATTGGGTAGCAGTACCAAAGTTTCATAATCTATCAGACAGAACTGATTATTTTTTAAAGATGTTAACTTGCCTGCAGTTTCATACTTACTTCAAAACACCTCCTAAGAGCAAGAGTTTCCGACAGATATGTTGTTTGGTATAAACTAAAAATGCCTAGAAAGCCACATTAGTATTAGATACTGATAAGCACACGAATGCACCCTTTTACCTCTGTAGATTTGATGTGCCTATATTGGCCCAGGCAGAGGGGAAAAGCAATTTTATACCAGGTTTTTTGGGCTCATTATAATACATGAAAGCAAACAAGAATTTGTTAGTTTTTCAATATGTCCCTCGTCTACTTTGAATGCTACTGTTTTTCATTTTCTTTTGGTATAGTAGATGTGGTTAACTGCAGATCAAAATGTACATCATTAATTTTCTGAGTAAACATATTGCTGATATAAACAACTTCTTGAATAACTATGGCAATGAAAAACCTGAAAGGATAGGAGTTAATTCTAATTATGTCCAGTACAGTATTTCCAGGAAAATGGAGCTACCTGTTATGGGGCATATGGATTATGCCAAAATTTTAATAGAAATGCTTCTCTAGAGAACCATTGTCTTGAAACAGTTGTGTGGATGTAAAAGTTTTGATCTGCAAGGTTGAGTTCATTTTGGAAAAGATGGTAGAGAGTGGCTGGGAAATTTGACTAATTTTCTCTTCATTTGCTAGGTACCTGTTTGTATTACAACTGAGACAAGATATTCTTTCAGGAAAGTAAGTCCCATCTTCATTTTTCATAATGGTTGAATCTCATTTTCTGTCAGAAGGTGCTAAAGGCAAATTACACTCATCAAAAGTGTTAATCATGTCAAGATAAAGAAATCAGAATTCTTAATGTTAATTGCCCCAAATACTCTCTTCATCATATGTAGTGTTAGCAACCAATGAATGATTAATGACAAATAAATATTGAGTTGACAGAGGACTTTGTCTCTAGTGTCTGCTAAATACTTTGCATATTCAAATTATATTGAACTGAAATATTAGAAAGATCTGAGCTTCAATTTGTTACATTGTTAGGGAGGACCATCATCTTTGCTTAAACATTCGCAGAGCCAGAGATTGTGAATTTGATTCCACATCGTACACCCCAGAAGAGCCAGCGTGTGTAGCTTTAGGTAAACTGCACTGTCATAGGATGCCCCCAGAAGAGTTAAGTTTTATATATATATGGACAGTCCACCTACTGGAAAACTAACTTCAAGGAAAGAAATCCATAGGAAATGACAGTCCACTTCAAAGGGGAAAATTATGATAAATCGCTATACGGAACGTGTTTTCCCCATGGTTTTCAATGCATTCCTATGGGAAAGCACAGTTTGCTTTAAGGAAAAATTCACTATAAGGAAAACCCTACATATATGCAGCAGCACAGCAGTAGGCAGGGCAGATTTAACAAAATAGTTATAATAAGCAAGTTCTTGAAATATTAGACTCCCATTCTAGCTCTGCAAATTAAAACTCTCCACACATCTTGTAGTACAGTAATACCTCGGATAACGCTAAGACTTGGTTCCACAAATCTTGGTGTTATCAGATTTTTAGTGTTATCCGATGCATGTTAAAATCCTATGGGATGGATCGGATAACGTTAAAGCTCCATAGAGATACATTGTAACCGCACAGGCTTTAGCGGTTGTTATCCGATCCATCCCATAGGACCTTAACGTTCAATTCTCCTCCCCAGATTACTTAACTTTATGCGATTTTAGCGTTATCTGAGGTAAACGTTATCCGAGGTATTACTATATAAGGATAAACAGTTCTTTTACCTACAGTTGCATTTCTTGATAAACAGTTCTGTGCAATAGTTTTCTTTAGACAAACATACATTGCTTGTAAGGCAAAATTGAAGAGTGAGAGAGACAGGAGAGAATATTAATATAATGATGACAAATATCTCAGACACTATCTGACAGAAAACCAAATAGCAATCAGTCTAATCAGGTCAAATGACCCTAGAGGTGAGAAACTGGAAAACTCCTGTTGGTTGGTTATGTGCATAATTTACATTAACCCACTGCAATGCATTAATATATTCAACAGGAAAAAGGGATTGGTAAACTCTGAAAAGGATCACCATAAGTCAGGTTCAGCTTGCAACATATTATTATTAGTGTTGTTTTTATTATTTAATACTGATTATGCAGCAACAGGTAACTGTAATATATTTCAAACTGCCTTTTGACTAAAGAAGGTCACAATGATCCTTGCAGACTCACTTAATGTACAGGCAGCCCTCCTTATTTGTCTTTTGATACCTATTGTGGATACCTGAAATAGTGAACCTTATATTTATAATGCAGATAGCAACCTCTTAGTCCCATCTCTGGTAATGTGCCATAGAAATACATAAGTGCTATACAGTAAAACCTCTACATTTGATTTCCCCCCCTGTCCCACAAGGTTATTTGTATGTTGAAAAAAATGTATGTCAAAAACACATTGCATTACCAGAAGAGGCCAGTAGATGTCACCATTTTTTTGTATGTCAATTTTTTTTCTATTAAAAATTTGCATGTTGAAATTTTTTAGCCAGGATTTCTATTTGTATGTCACATTTTTTAAGTTGAACCGTTTGTATGTCAAGGTTGGATGGATTTGATTTTCTAACAGAATGATTCACATCCCTCTGTTTCTATGCAGTGGTCCAAATGCATAGGAGGTCTCACCCGCAACATGTTTTTTAAATTGTTTATGTTGTTAGTGTGTTTATATTTTTTTTGTTGAGGAACATTTGTAACTCAGTGGCAATGTACAGCATTTAATACATTAATAAACATAACATATATTTTATGAAGGAGATCAGAACTTCTTTATAAGAAATTATTACTGACCAAAATACTATGTGTTTCTCTTTCAAGATTGAAATGTCCTTATGAAACAGCTGTAGAACTTGCAGCTTTGTGCCTTCAAGGTATGTCTACAATTTGCTCTGTTCTACATATTGGCTGATTGTTTACATGAGATGGGAAGAACAGTGTTTCA
Source organism: Furcifer pardalis (assembly GCA_030440675.1). Classification (NCBI taxonomy): domain Eukaryota; kingdom Metazoa; phylum Chordata; class Lepidosauria; order Squamata; family Chamaeleonidae; genus Furcifer; species Furcifer pardalis. The sequence goes on along the minus strand of CP126897.1, from coordinate 43,553,929 downwards.
TTTGCAGCCACCCTGTGGGATTTTCAGAAAACTGGATTCAAAATACAGTGAACCCCCTACTTATGAATGCCCCTACTTTTGAATAATTCAACTTACGAATTGGTTCTGCATTGAAATCCATGCCTCGAGTTGTGAACATGCCCCAATTTACGAATTAATTCTTTTCCCTCTGTGTTGCCCCAAGTGAAGCAAAAAATGCCATTTCCCCTATGGGTTTATATTTTATACACATCCAGCCTTTCAGTTCCATGTAGGTGGCAGTAGAGTGCTTAGAGAGGAGTTTTTTGTCTGGAGTTTTGGTGCCAAAATGGCTGCCAGTTGCTGTTTCTTGCTAGAGTTTTCTGAGTTTTCTGTCCATTTTCAAAGCTTCTTTAAGGTAAGGAGCAGTGTTTTTGCTTATGGATCCTTTCCTTCCAATGCTGCTGTTGTTTTTGGGTGATTTGATTGGTTTTTGGAGGGTGGGGTGGCCCATTTTGATTGTTGTAGGGTGGGGTGGGGCTTTTCTTTATCTGAATGGAGATGTCTCGAGTTACGAACAAATTCAATTGACGAACAATGCCATGGAACTGAGTTTATTCATAACTCAAAGTTGTACTGTACAACAGCTTAATTATTGTCTTGGTGGCAGTTCTACAGTGCAGTCCCAGCAGTTAAGAAATCCATTGTTATATCAGTTGAGGGGTTGGGTTGGTTGTTTTTTTTTTTTTTTTTTTTGTTATCATTGCTTCCCAAGTTCATTAATTATTTCATTTGGTATTTTGTTCAGGCAGGCAAATTTGCAGCCACTTGTGGAAGGGGCAATTCCAAAGAACAGTAGGCTGGTCCTTCTTTTCCAGGGCATAGAGAAGTTTTGGGGTAGAATTTGTCAATAAAGCCAGCCTTATCTTGAGCAGAAGCTACTACGTTGTTTCTTTTGATGTACTTTCCCCCCTCCATGGGAGACTGAAGCCAGTATTTTAACTTCCTTTGATGGAAAATGCTATTAATCTGAATTCAGTGCAGTAAAGATATGGTTTCTGGCTTCTCAGTAGCTGCCTGAGATCAGGAGCAGGTTTTAATGAGGCCTATACTTTTAGAGAAAGCATCTTATGGAGCTGTACTAAAAATGTAGCTGAAAGTGGATGGCCAACTGAACATCTAGAACAGGGGTCCTCAAACTTGGCTCTTCAGGTGTTCTTGGACTTTAGTTACCAGAAGCCCAAGACATCACACCTGCTGATCTAGAACATTGGTTCCCAACTGTTTGGGCTCTAGTGTTTTGACACTATACATCCCAGAAGAACATGAGAAACATCATTGACTCTGCACTGCATTAAGTGGTGTTTCTCAAGAGTTACAATCCACAGTCATTTATAGGACCAGGACTGAGTTACCTAGTATAAATCTATTTTTTAAACAAAGTAAAGACCCTTTACTATTTAGCAAAGAGAAACATTGACATGATTGATTAACATGTACTTCTGCAGAAGTGGTGTACACATTTAATATTTTAAACAAAACTATTAATGTTACTTTTAAAAGAGTAAACCTAAAAAGCTTTCCCCTAGAACTTAGTGTTCAAATGTTAATTTTAACATATAATTTTAAACATTTGGTCTCTTTAATTATAACAACTGACCTTAGGCTATAATATGCCTTTTGGTCTTACCCTGGCACACGTTCTCCAGTTTGGTCTGGAGATCAGTTTGGGGCTACTGAATAGATCCCAATGTTGTCTCAAGTGCTTTCTGTTTGTTTAGTGTCCCAGATCTGAATCAGCTGTAAGCCTCCCATTGAGTTGTATTAGAAAACCTAAGCTGTAATTATGTTTTAGTTTTAATTTAATTTAATTTTTTGCACACATAGAGACATGGTTGACTTCAAAGAAGGAAGCAAATTTGCCACATTTCAGACTACTGGCTTCAATGGGTTGTGTTGTAGGCTGCATTAAAGTTTACTTTTTAAAAATAGGAGAAAAATGAATATGCCTCATCTGATTTCATTTGTGCTCTAGATACAGTCATTTTATAAAATCTTCTTTTCACACTTTAACCCAAAACTCATAGAGATTAGTCTGTCATGGGTAGAAATTTGGATCCCCCCCCCCCGAATTTGGTGCATAACTCTTAGTAGAGAGGACAGTTTACATTTTTGCCTTCCTTAGTCCATGCCTATCAAAGCATCTCATCATACACATCTTACTTAAGCCAGATTGACTGCTTATAGATATTGATGGACCCAGTACATAACTTTGCACTGGTGTGCTATAAGTGCAACACAGTTAATTTTTTCTTAGAAATTATATGTTTCAGACCAGTCCCACATTCCTAGTGGTGTTTTTCTGAAAATGCTCTTTAAACAAAGATAGCAAATAGGCAGTAATATTATTCAAATTTATTTAGTTGGATTTGCTCAATTAAGGTTTCATCTTATTATTGAGGGGTTTCTGATTTGTTTTGTCCAAAATGGTAAATGTAACACTAATTTTAATGTGTAGCTTCTAAGTTAGTTTCTTTCAATCAAAACCCAGCCTTTTTAGCCACAAAGCCAGGCACCATTTTCTCTGAGACATGAGCCCTACCTTCTCCAGGAAGGATATCCAGAATGGCAGTGTTCTCTGAAAGAGATTTTTTTTCCCTTTCAAAAAGGAAAAGTGAACAAGGCTGGGTGATGCTTCCATTTATTTTCCTAACACTCACTATAAGGTTCACCTCTAGATTTCAGCTCTCTAATTTTGGGTGCTTTGGGACAAGGCCTATGTTGAACTATCTATCCTAATTACAGCCCTGGTTTCTTTCTTTAGGTTATGTATTTTATCTAGTCTTTTTTTCATTAAATTAAGCGCTACAATTCCATCTGCTACAGGAAATAATAATTGCTACCACTGCCAAGGACATTAAGGAAAGTGAGCAGAGTGACTACTTTAGAAATTTCTTCAGTATTTGCTACCTTTAGTAATATTTACTCAGGTGTTGAGTAAACATGTAAGAGGCCATGTAATCTACACTCACCCTTGAGTGCATCCACAGCTATAACCCTTGCTGGTTGTGTGTTTGGCGTGTGAAAAGTGGTTCTTGATATGAAATGACATAATATGAATAGAGCTCTAATACAGATTAAATACTACTGTGATTACATAGGGGTGTTCTGTGTGAAATGTTCCATGTGCAGGGCTTGTTTTCATACACACTCCTATGCTTCCCAGATAGTGAGAAGGTATGGTTGATGGGCACACCAGTAGCAAGCAGTATGACCTTTAGGTATGATCCAACTTCCACTCTCAGTGCTAGGTAGACATTGCTGTCTTGCAAACTAATATGATCACACACAAATCATTTTCCTCGGAAAAACTATCAGATTAAATCTCATCCTCCAATATTGTAACAGAGAATCTGACATGAATAGGGTTGTAAATGTAAGTGATACAATTCTCCATGTATTGATATTTTTGTATTGTCAATTTCCTTTTCATTGATTAGTATCATTATATTCTGAATTTGGCTAAGCCAGAAAAATTAATAACAAAGATCCTATTGTAGCAGCATCTAACTTGAAATGCTTTCTGGGAACAAGTGATGCTGTTACTGGTTATATTCTGTGGGAATGATATTTATTTGGAATTTTCAACTTTGACAGCTGAACTTGGTGACTGTGAACTTCCTGAACACACTCCAGAACTTGTATCAGAATTCAGATTTACTCGTAACCAAAGCGAAACAATGGAATTTGAAATTTTTCAGAAGTGGAAAGAGTTCAGGTATAGTAAATAAATTCCATGTCAAAATTACTCTGATTGAATTGGATTATGTTTGAGGGAGATGATATGATTAGCGTGTGATCAGGAATCTGAAGAAGATGTTCATCAAAAGAGGCCAAGAAAGAAATTAAATCTTTCTATTTCTATTTGCAAAACTAGATCTTTAAGGAAACAGTCAATATTATTCTAAGTTAAATGTGTTTTTCCCCTGCTTTGTATTTTCATAGGGGGAAAAGCCCAGCCCAAGCAGAAATGTGCTATTTGAACAAAGCAAAGTGGTTAGAAATGTATGGGGTAGACATGCATATAGTTAAGGTAAGTTGTTCTCCCTGCAGTTAACTTCTGCAAAGTGACCAAGCTATGAACATTTCCCCATTAAATGTATCACACAGTGTTTTATTCCACCTTTCATCACTTCTCTTATTTTCCCCAGTGGCTGGAACTTTGAATTTAATATAACATTATCTATTTGTAGGGAAGGGATGGTTGTGACTATGCTCTTGGATTGACACCAACAGGTATATTGATCTTTGAAGGAGCAAACAAAATAGGTTTATTTTTTTGGTGAGTCACATTCTCTTATGCTTACTTTGTGCAATAACAATACATTTGTTTTCTCAACTTCTGGTGGGTGGAGTTGTTTCCTGACGGTTCATTTATTCTAGTTGTACTTACCTTTTAGAGATCACCTCAATCCCCTTAAAAGACTTAGCAAACATTAGATATAACTTTTATACCCCTAATTGTGTTTTTATGTTGATTAGGTTGAAACATTTAGGCTGCTTTTTGTAACATCATATATCAACAGAGGCACAACACATGCATGGGAAAAGACTGAAAAATAATAAGAGAAGAGAAAAAAATCAAAGAGGTTGTAAGGATAACAAAGCCCATTATCCCACTATCATTACATCTGACAGAGACCTGCGCCCATTCAGGAAGCCAGCATAAGACCTTTTGTTGCTTCAGAGTACAAGAGGTTCTTCACCAGGCTAGAGAAATCTATGATAGGTTTCAATCACTGGCTGTTTATGGTTACAAAACAACCAGATCAGTTAGAAATTAGCAATGTGTAGATTAGGTGGCAATAAAGGAACTGGGATACTCCTACCACCTTAGGCTCTATATGAAAAGTACAAATGTCTTTAGTAAAAAGTCAGCTTTATTTTCTGAAGGAAAAAAGTACAAAAATAAAAAGAAGCATTTTTACCTTTTCCCCTTTCTCTGGTTAAACAAGAAATATATACCTACCTACCTGCCTGCCTGCCTGCCTGCCTACCTACCTACCTACCTACCTACCTACCTACCTACCTACCTACCTACCTATCTATCTATCTATCTATCTATCTATCTATCTATCTATCTATCTATCTATCTATCTATCCTGGCAAAGCCAGCTAACACAGTCAGGATTACATTTTTGCTACTTCACATTTATGACTTCATATTTCAACATCCATCAAACATTCCCTTCCATTCCCACAGTCTCAGTTTGTTATGATGATCTTCAAGGGAAAAGAATCCGCACTTGGACCCTTGGCCAACTCAGGCTCCTCAGGAATTCACTACTATCTTTGGAAGGAAAGGGAACAACAGTATCCATTTTAAACTTTCAAAAACAAAGCCTACATTTCAATTCTTTACAGAGGTCAAGTTAAAAAGCCTTGCCAAAATGGAAACAAATGTCTTCGGTTGGTGATGAAGTGTCAGTAAGACAGGAACCACTACTTAGATGCAGCCACAAAGAGCTCTTGCAGAAGACCACCAAGTGTGTCCCAGAAGGCTGTGGGATGCACAGCAAGATGACCTAATTCTTTAAGTGAACAGAAATATTTAGTATGCAAGGTGGCAGACACAGTCATTTAGACATCCCGGTCCTGAGCTGTTGGATTTTCCCCCAGAGTGGTGACCAGCACTTTGAAATGAGCACAAAAGCAAACCAGGAACTTGTGAGGCTGATAGGGGGAAAACATGCTCCAGAGAAGCAACAACAAAGTAAATAAAGTGTTTAGATAGCTCAGTTATAACTGTTTGAGCTATTCATTTTAACCTGCTTGTAAATTAACATTTATGATTTCTTTTTTGCTGTGTAATTAGGCCTAAAATCACTAAAATGGACTTCAAAAAGAGTAAACTGACACTTGTGGTGGTAGAAGATGATGAACAGGTAACCTTTCCATGTTATTTTGATCTGGCAAATTTTAGATTATTTTCCCTGTGACAGATTTTTATAATTGGGTTCAGCACATTGGCAGTTTATAACACCCTTCTATAACCTAACCTAACAGTGGAACCCTGTATAACAAATGACCCGCATAACGAAAAATTCATATAACGAAGTGTTTTTGTTATATAGTAATACCTCGGATAATGCTAAAATCGCATAACACTAAAATCGCATAACATTAAGTAATCTGGGGTGGAGAATTGGATCGAATAACATTAAGGTCCTAGGGGATGGATCGGATAACAACCGCTAAAGCCTGTGCAGTTACAGTGTATCTCTATGGAGCTTTAACGTTATCTGATCCATCCCATAAGATTTTAACATACATCGGATAACACTAAAAATTGGATAACACCAAGACTTGTGGAACCAAGTCTTAGCGTTATCCGAGGTATTACTGTATGGGGTTTTCATTATGCAAGGTATACTCTGTATAACAAAAAAAATTCATAATGCAGGGTATCACGGTTAGTGCTTTGTATAACGAAAAAATTCATATAGCGAAGCACCTCGCAGAATGGACTATTTTCGTTATGCGGGGTTCTACTGTATATGTAAATTTTAACAGGACTTCCATTTTTTTTTTGTCTTCTAGGGTAGAGAGCAAGAGCACACATTTGTTTTCAGACTAGATAATGCCAAATCATGCAAACACCTCTGGAAATGTGCAGTAGAACATCATGCCTTCTTCCGATTGCGCACACCTGCAAATAGTAAATCTAGCCGGTCAGATTTTATCCGGCTGGGTTCCCGGTTCCGTTTCAGGTAAAGGCAGTAGTAGTCTTAAAAATAAATCCATAAAAGTTCAACAGATTGCATATGTATGACTTGTTTCTTAATTGTAGCACATTGGTGGTCTGAACATGGGAGTTTTTTCTCACTTGCAAAAACTTTTCAGTCTGGAACCTGATCTTATTTCTACAAGTTTTCAGATGAATATTTGGGTATCTAAGATATAAATCAATGCTAACCAGATGTGTTGTTTGTCATCATCTATCTATGACTGACTGATTAATTGATTAATACCTCACCTTTCCACTACAGTACCAATCCCACAACATTCTCACCTATATGATGATTATGGACCCTAAAACAATTAATACCTCGGATAATGTTTACCTCGGATAATGCTAAAATCGCATAACGTTAAGTAATCTGGGGGAGAGAATTGGATCGAATAACTTTAAGGTCCTATGGGATGGATCGGATAACAACCGCTAAAGCCTGTGAGGTTACAATGTATCTCTATGGAGCTTTAATGTTATCCGATCCATCCCATAGGATTTTAACATGCATCGGACAACACTAAAAATCAGATGACACCAAGACTTGTGGAACCAAGTTTTAGCGTCATCCGAGGTTTTACTGTATTTGTAATGTTCAAGTGACTTACAGTCATAAAATACTATAAAAAAATTAATAAAAACAGATTCGAACATGAAACCATTAAAATCAAATAAAACCAAGGCGGCCTCTCCTGGAAAGAACTGACAAAAGTTATATAACCCTTCCTTGTCTTAGGGTCCATAATCATCATATAGGTGAGAACGTTGTGGGATTGGTACAGTAATTCAACTACAACAGACATATGAGTCCCCTTCAAGAAAATCATATGCCATTCATCAATCTGGTCTTTTGTTGACCATGTTGAAAACTTTGGATAAATCTAATTGGTTCTGATTGCAGGTGATGTGGATGTGGATGTGCCTCTTTCTTGCACAGGTGAATGAGATTGCAACATCCTCTTCACCTATGATTTTTTTTCTTGTATCAGAGGGAGTGCACTCATTTCTGAAAAGGATTTACGTTGTGCAAATCTACAAACAAGCTACCACCTTGTTTTGTTTTGTTTTATTTATTTATTTATTTTCTAATTTGTATTGCTGCCTGAATCCGAAGACTCTGGGTGGCTCACAGAAAATAAAACCAATGGCAGTTTAAAAAGCAGTTTAAAATCCATTAAAAAACTACTGACAAAAAATTTAAAAAGATTAAAAGAGAGAGTGTTCTACTAAATTAACCAGCAGGCCATGTCGCTGTTGCCCCACACCTGACCTGCCAGCCAGGTTTTAACTCTCTCCTGAAGGGCAGCAACTCTGTCTGGAGACGCAGCTCAATTGGCAGGAGGTTCCATAGGGCTAGAGCAGATACTGAGATGGCCCTCTTTCTGGTGCTAGAGAGATGGGCCGCTCTAGCAGATGGAACAATTAGAGAGCCTCTCCGGTCTGCTCTGCTGGGACGGACAGATGTTCTTGGGGTGATGCAGTCTCTTAAGTATCCTGGCCCACTACCATGTAGGGCTTTAAAGGTAATTACCAGCACCTTGAATTGCACCTGGAGGCACACTGGCAACCAGTGCAGCTCCTGAAGCAGTGGTGAGGCAGAGGCATACCGCCCGAACACCATCCGAGCAGCCACATTCTGGACCAGTTGCAGCCTCCGAATGGTCATCAAGGGCAGCCCCATGTAGAGCGCATTACAATAGTCAAGTCTGGAGGTGAACAAAGTGTGCATGACCATGAGCAAAGAGTCCTGATCTAGTTGTGGAAAAGCCCTCCTGGCCATGACCTTCATGAGAGTCAAACCAGTTTTAGAAGAGGAATGTGATTTTGTAATGAAAGAAATACTGGTTATATCCTCAAATTGACCCAATTTGTGGGGTGATGGCACAGTGTGCTTTGTTGTGTTTTTGTGGTTTTGTGTTTTACTGGGTTTTGTTGCTGTTTCGATTTGTTTTTGTTTTTGGGTTGTTGTATATTCATTTTAATAAAAATGGGGCAAGTTTTAAGCAGGAAAAATGCAGGGTTATAGAGCAGATGTCTCTAAGGTGCTTAAAAGATTAATCTAATACTTTTCTGCTCCTGAAAGAGATAGTGGACTAGATTCGTGAGATATCAACATGTTTGTCACTCCTTACCATTTTTACATGAACTGTCTACATGATATCCTTCCCTTCTGGCAGTGAGACTATGGTTTGCATGAACTTACTAAAATCCAATACAGATGGCATCAGTTTTTGCATAGTGTCTTAGATCTGCCTACTGCTCTACTATTTATTTATTTATTTAAATTTGTATGGCCGCCCACTCACAGAAGCGACTCTGGGCGGCTCACAATACAACAGCACTTCACCCTACACCAGGGTTGCCCAAACTTTTTTTGCCATGGGCCAATCATGCAGTTCAGGGAGCCGGTCACTAAGGCCCAGGGGCCAGGTGCAGCCCCGACGCCAGTTCATCTGGCCCGCGAAGCCCTTGTCACTCCAGGACCAACGAGGGCTTCGTGCTCTGGATGAATTGGCGTCGGGGGCCACACCCGGCCCTTAGTTTGGGCACCACTGCCCTACACAAAAATCTGACATACCATTAAAACCTTACATAAAATACATTCTAAAATCTTCACCATAAAATAGACAATAAACAGATAAATCCTCTAGTGACCCTTTAAGGGTTGGGTTTTGTTGATTCCTCCATGAGCTGCCACACTTTCCTCTTCTGGTGGTGCTTTGTCACAACATGGAGAATTCAGATCCTCCTAATCCATATAATATATCTATGAAAAAAGAATGCATGGTTCTTGAGCGGTGATGTGAAAAACATTTGCATCAGTTAGACTGTCTTGACACATTAGCAAGAAATTTCCAAGTTGTGCAGGATTCCTTGACTGTGATCCCCCCCCCCCCCCCAATTAGGGTCTTTATGCTTTGCACAAAAAGAGTCATGTAAAATGAATGCCAACCTAGCAATTCGATAGCAAGAAATTGCAAGTTGATACATAGGGAACACTTTGGTGGGAAGGTTAACAGCGTTCCATGTGCCTGCCACATTACCACAGAAACATCTGCAGAAGCAGACAGCACTGGCTCTTCAGCTTTGAAACAGATGAGCACCAAACCCTAGAGTCGGATACGACTGGCTTTTGAGCAAGGGAAACCTTTACCTATACTAAAATGAGTGTCTTTTCCCTTTGAGATGCAAAGCACACACACAGCAGACACAAAGACATTGTGGTTGATCACCCAACCCACCCAATGCTTATGATTCTGAAAAGACAAAAAAAAAAACCAACAACAACAGAGAAACAACTTGTTTATAGTTTTGTTCAACTGATGTTATTTGTGATTGACAGAACTTTTATTGAGACCGACAAAAAATACCTTACCTTCTCATAGGCATAAAGAAATTTTTTTAGCTGTTTGTAGTTCTGGAATTGAATTACAGTGGTACCTTGCTTATAGAGCATAATGTATTCCATGGGATTGCTCTTTAAGCACGTTTGCTCTTTAAGCAAAACACCATTGTAAGTGACCAGTTGTAACTTCTGGTGGGGGGGGAGATTGTGAACCCCGATTTAGTTGTTAAACGACTTTTTGGTTGGTTTTAGTTGTTAAGCAAGGTGACCATTTAGAGAGAATTCTGCTCTTTAAGCGAGTTAGTCTCTAAGCGAGGCGCTCGTTATGCAAGGTTTTACTGTACCTTTTTCCTATTAAGTGGAACCCCGTTGTTCAGTTTGCTCAGAGACGAGTAGACTCTGTTTCCTTGGCAGTTCCAAACATTTTATACTTCTTCCTATTCACCTCTGAAGGAAGACTTAAAGTGTCACAAAAAAATTATATTTGGGAGCAATTGTGCCTAACATATTCCATTGGGGAAAGAGAGATAAAGAGAGAGACTGATTATTTTTCAATGCTCTGGTTAAAAAATTCAGTTCATGAAGAGACTATTAAAAGTTTTCCTTCTCCTTCGTGTTGTTTGGGGATGCACACTGATGGGTTCTGCGCCTGCGCTGAATCCTGAGCGGAGCTGGAAAGCTGATTGGATAAAGAGTTTTAAATGTGGGACCGCCCACCATGCCCAACCCCTTCTGGCGCCATTTCGCGCTCTCCCCTCAGTTTGCTATTTTCCGCTGCGCAAGCAGGAGCCTGGAAAAAAAGCTGTGAGTTGTTTAGCTGAGATTGTCTCAGAATCTTCTAATTTTTATACCCAACAATTTTTCTCGGACCAGGGGACTCAATCCCTTGGTCCTCGTGTGGCTGGGGGCTCGCCCTCAGCCGCCGGTACAAAAAAAAAAAAATCTACCGTTTTTCGGCACAATCTCGTGTCGGGGCCTCCCGGCCGGGATAATTTTTTTCTCTTCAGCCATCTACCTCGGTGGATGGCCTCAGCGGCAGCATTCAAACAGTGTCCGTCCTGCAAGAGAAAGTTCCCTAGCTCGGACGGACACGTGCGCTGCCTCCGCTGCCTTGGGGAGAGCCATCAGATCCAGACCTGTGAGGTGTGTAGAGGCTTCTCGAAGGCCGCGATCAAGAACCGCCAGTACCGCCTCCAAGCCTACCTCATGGAGATCGCTCTCGCTCCCCCAGCGCCAGAGCAGGCTGCTGCCTCAACGTCTGCTCCTTCGACCTCCGCTCCTTCTTCACGGCCTTCGGCCTCAGAACTGTTCAAGCGGAAGAAGGAGCAGGAGAAGAGGAAGAAAGACAAAAAGGAGAAGAAGAAGCGTCGTAGCTCCTCGTCTTCTCTCCCTCCGACTCCGGGACCGGCTCACCCTTCGCCGCCACGCTCCCTAGCATCCGCCCCGGTTGCAGCTCCACCTACGCCGGGCAGGATGTCGGTCGATGCCTGGGAAGCCGCCACGCCAGAGAGGGCCCCCAGCCCTCCGCCGTCACCGGAGATGCTTCCACCTCCACCGCCGCGAAGATCTTCCTCTCTTCACGCCTCTTCCGTGGCTCCTGGTCCGACTTCCAAAGTGCCGCCCCAGTTGAGCCTCATCGCCCCGTTCATCGAGGCGATGGTGCGGAAGTTGCATGCTGAGCTCCAGGGCCCCCCAGCCGGCACCGTCTGAGTTCATGGAGCGCCCTCTGCCTCCCGAACCAGCCACGGAGGCACCACCGCTCCGTGAGGAGGGCCCGGCGCCGAAGAGGCAACGCGTGGAGCAGGCGCGGTCGGAGGCCTCTCTTCCTCCGTACCAGCTGCCTTTGCCGGGGAGCGACCCGAGATCCGCCAGGCCGTAATGGTCAGACTCGGACCCCGAGGCCTACCTACCACCGCCCAGCGTCTCAGAGCGGTCGGGATGCTCCGACGACTCATCGGACCAGGAGGAGGAGGATCAGCCACCGCCGGTTGCCGTCGACAAATCCCCGGACGACAACATCGGCTCCGTCCACGGCTCCCAGCCGGAGGACCAGAAGACATACACGGCTTTGATCACCCGCCTCGGCTCCACGCTCGGGATCCGGGCGGAGGCTCCCCTGGACGAATGTGAGGATGTCGTCTGTGGCATGGCCGACCAGAAGGAGTTGGTCCCTGTCCGCCTGGGACTGCTCCCGAAGATCGCCAAAGCGGCCAAAGAGGTATGGAAGAGACCGGTATCCTCACATTCGGTGTCCAACAGGGTGGACTCCATGTACAGGCTGCTGGACGACTCCAACTTCCTGCACATCCACCCGGCGCCGAACTCCCGAGTGGTTAAAGGCTCCCAACACCGGACACCGATCAGCAGCACTCCCATCCCATCGACTCAGGAAGGGAAGAAGCTGGACGCACTGGGCAGGAGGTTCTACACTAACGCCTCCTTGTTTTTCTGTGCGTCCAACTATGCAACGGCCATGGGCGGCTACCAGTGCCAACTTTGGGAGCAGGCGGAGTCCTTCAAATCGCTGCTGCTGCCGGACAGACAAGCGGACTTCGAGAAACTCTGCCTGGAGGGCAGCCAGCTCGCCCTCCAACAGATCCGCACCGGCCGCCACGTCACGGAGTCGGAGGCGAAGAACCTGGCCTCCGCCATCCAGCTCCGCTGCCACGCCTGGCTCCGCTCGGCTGACCTGCAGGAAGACGTCAAGCGGCTCGTGGAGGAACTCCCCTTCGATGGTGAAGGCCTCTTCGCCAAGGAGACCGACACCTCCTTGGGGGAGCTGAAGGGGGACTACGCCACCATAAAGCAGCTCCGCCCTCCACGCCGTGGGTCCAGTCGTTACCAACAGGACCAACCATCGACGTCGCAGGCAGGCCTGTCCTACCAACCTCGTCCACCACAGAGGCAGGGGGACTACTCCCGGTACCAACCCTACCGGCCACGCTACCAGCAGCGTCACCAGACTGGTAAGCGGATGGAACGGAAGGGCAAGCAACGCGTTTGACTCTTCCGTGACCGAGACTCTTCCTTACCGTCCCCTAACCAACTACCTATCGGCGTGGTCTGCCATCACCACAGACCGATGGGTTTTAACCATCTTAGACTCTGGCTACGCGATCGAGTTCAAGAAATGCCCTATTGTCGGACGGGTCCGCGTCACCGATCCGTCCCCACCGCTCCAGGAGGAACTATCAGCTCTCCTAGAGAAGGGCGCCATAGAACCGGTCGCAGCATCGGAGTCTCACGAAGGGTTCTTCTCCCGCTACTTCCTCGTGGACAAAAAAGACGGGGGATCGCGTCCCATCCTGAATCTCCGTCTCCTCAACAAACACATCGACGCGAGGAAGTTCCGGATGGTGACTCTTCACTCCATCCTCCCACTGATCAACCACGGGGACTGGTTTACCATCATCGACCTGAAGGATGCCTACTTCCACGTATCCATCAGGAGGGAACATCGTTGCTTCCTCCGCTTCCAGGTGGGCAGCGACATCTACCAGTACACATGTCTACCCTTCGGCCTCTCCACCGCTCCGAGGGTATTCACGAAGTGCATGGCGCCGGTGGCTGCGCATCTTCGGCTGCAAGGCGTCCAAGTGTTTCCGTACATAGATGACTGGTTGGTCCGCTCCCCAACCCAACAGAAAGCCAAGGACGATGTTGCTCATTGCCTGGCCCTTATGCAGAGTCTCGGTCTACGGGTCAACTACAAGAAGTCTCAGTTGACCCCCACTCAAAGAATAGACTACATAGGAGCCATATTGGACTCTCTGGCCCTAAGAGCCTATGCTCCGCCCAAACGTCTGCTCGACATCCGTGCGGTGGTGGCACAGATCCAGGGCAGGCGTCAGGTCCGTGCGAGGGACGCCCTCCGCTTGCTAGGACTCATGGCGTCGACCACGGCGGTGATCTCGCACGCCAAGCTCAAGATGCGATCGCTCCAGTCGTGGCTCCTCGCCTCCTTCGACAGCACCCACGACGACCTCAGGAAGTGGCTCACACCAACTTCCGAACTGCAAGACCAGTTGAACTGGTGGACAATGGACCGCAATGTGGCCGCAGGGAGACTCTTCATCCTTCCCGCACCATCCGTCCAAGTCACCACCGACGCGAGCATGCACAGATGGGGTGCGTGCTGCCTCGGGTTACAGGTCCACGGCGTCTGGACGCCCGCGGAAGCCAGCCACCACATCAACTTCCTCGAGCTGTTGGCGGTGTGGAAGGCGATGAGGTCCTTCAGACTATCAATAGCGGGCCGCGTGGTGCAGATCGCCTCGGACAACACCACGACCCTAGCCTACCTCAACCGGCAAGGAGGGACCAAGTCTCTCTCCCTCCTTCACCTGACTGTCCAGATTTGGGAGTGGTGCCTGAAGGTACACGTGTTCCCCATAGGTATCCACATCCAGGGCACCCTGAACTCCGATGCGGACTCCCTGAGCCGCAAAGGGACGGCGATGTACAAGTGGGAACTAGACAGATCGGTGTTCGACCGTCTGTGCCGACGGTGGGGCACACCGAACCTAGACGTGTTCGCAACACAGGCCAACACCAAGTGCCGCCGTTACTGCTCCCGAGCGGGGATCGGCTACGGATCGGAGGGCGATGCCTTCATGGTGCCGTGGCACCAGGAACTACTGTACATGTTTCCACCGATCCCTCTCATCCAACGGGTCCTCGTACGGATCCGTGCAGAGAACGCCTGGGCGATCCTGATTGCCCCGTCCTGGCCGCGCCAGCCATGGTTCCCGCTGCTCCAAACCCTGGCTTGCGACCGCCTTCGCCTACCCACCGATCCGAACCTCCTCCGCATGGAGGACGGTCGGATCCTCCACTCGGATCTGCCGAGCCTGCACCTGACGGCCTGGCTTATCCACCCAACCTAACACGGATCCTTGAACTATCAAGGAAGCCTTCCACGCGGAAGTCCTACGATGCCAAGTACCGTCGCTTCATGGACTTCTTGGTATCCAGCGACCGTACCATGGACTCAGCATCCCTGCAGGATGTCATGTCCTACCTCCTGCACCTGGCCGAGTCAGGATCTGCACACTCATCCTTAAAGGTCCACTTGGCTGCGGTGGTGGCCAAGGCTCCACCTTCTTCAGTATTGTCCTCCGCTTTCAGAGACAAGACTGTTAAAAGATTCCTCCAGGGACTGCGTAATGCCTACCCTCCAGTAAAGATACCACCTCCTCAGTGGTCCCTCACTGCTGTGCTCACCGCGCTCACGAAGGCGCCCTTTGAGCCCATGGCTACAGTGGACATTAAGTTTGTTTCTTACAAAACTGCTTTTCTCGTAGCCATCACCTCTGCCCGGAGGGCAGGAGAACTGGCAGCCCTGCGGTCTGACCCTCCTTTTCTCAAGTTCTACCCCGATAGGGTAGTATTGCACCCGGACCTGGCCTTTCTGCCCAAAGTCCTGACTGAATTTCACCTGGCCCAGTCCATCACGCTTCCAGCATTCTTCCTGAATCCTTCGTCTGCACAAGAGAGAGTGTGGCACTCGTTGGATGTCAGGAGGGCCTTGCTGTTCTACACACAAAGGACTGTGTCCTTCAGGAGAGCCAAGCAACTGTTCGTGGCTTATGGTGGCAAGTCCAAGGGACACTCTTTGTCTGCCCAGACACTTTCCAAGTGGATCTCAAGTACCATCTACCTGGCCTATGAGATGTCGTCCTTGCCACCACCTCCCCATGTCCGGGCACATTCCACCAGGACATTGGCTTCCTCCACTGCATTCCTGGAGGGCATCCCGATGGAGGACATCTGCAAGGCTGCTACCTGGTCCAGATCCTCCACCTTCATCATCCAATACCGGGTTGACACAAGGTCCGCTCCCGATGTCAGACGGCGCAGGTCCATCCTGACGGCTGGTCTCCGATCCTCTTCGTTGATGACCACCCATCCATGATGCCATCGCGCTCTCCTACAATCTCAGGACGCCGGCTGCCCACCATCCAAGTAAGTGAGCTTGTTAGTCACCCATCAGTGTGCATCCCCAAACAACACGAAGGAGAAGGACAGGTTTCACTTACCAGTAACTGTCGTTCTCCGAGTATGTTGTTTGGGGATTCACACAACCCAACCCTACCTCCCCTCAGGGCTGCCGGCCTGAGATGGCCTTATGCTTCGCGGGCAGCTTTAGTATCAAACTGAGAGGAGAGCGCGAAATGGCGCCAGAAGGGGTTGGGCATGGTGGGCGGTCCCACATTTAAAACTCTTTATCCAATCAGCTTTCCAGCTCCGCTCAGGATTCAGCGCAGGCGCAGAACCCATCAGTGTGAATCCCCAAACAACATACTCGGAGAACGACAGTTACTGGTAAGTGAAACCTGTCCTTCTCCGTCAGTGATGGCCAACCTTGGCACTCCAGCAGTTTTCAAACTTCAATTCCCAGAAACCCTGATCAGCAGGAGTGCTGGTAATTGAATTCTAAGAACACCTGGAGTGCCAAGGTTCACCATCATCTAGGACAGTGATGGCAAACCTTGGCACTCCAGGTGTTCTTAGACTGCAGTTCCCAGAAGCCCAAGTCTCTGTGGATCCCATTCACGTACGCATTCACGTGGCTCCACAGAGACTTGGGCTTCTGGTAACTGAAGTCCAAGAACATTTGGCGTGCCAAGGTTCACCATCACAGTCCTGCATCATCTATCCCCACCATTGGAGTTACCTTCAGTCAAGAAGAAGATGACTCTTGCCTTGGTTTGAGCTCACTACCACTTTTGTGCATTTCCTGCTTACTTTTGAGACTTCCTTATAGAGAACATTGTATTCAGGACACCTCGTGAGTGAACGAAAGAAAACCTCTTACTAGTTCCTTGTTATTCCATAGGGGTGACATTGTACCTCGCCTATCTATATCCATGGTTTCTGGTTAATGTGGTTTTCAGGTTCATGTAAATCAGGACATTACATCAAATTTCCCAAGCTGTTGTCACCTTTGTGAGTACTCATTCTATTGATTTAATGTTAGAAGAATGAGTGCTATATAGATACAGGACTGTTTGTAAGTCTTCTATGTCATTGATGTGCAATGGGTTTCCAGAAGTTGGAGTTCTGGTTCAAATGCATTTTTTTTAAATGACAAATTTGTTTCATACAGATTTGTTATCAGATTGGTGGTTATCACACTTCCTGATCATCTTACAACCTTTTATACTTGTTTGTTAAAAGTAAACAGCTCTTGTGTGGGCTTGTCTTTCTATTTTGTCACTTATTACTAAGTTCACAAAAAAGAAGGACGCAATGGGCACAGAGCTGAGTGAGTTGAGGAGGATGGTGGAGGACAGAAGTGCCTGGCGGACAGTGGTCTATGGGGTCGCAGAGGGTTGGAATCGACTGTGCGACTGAACAACAAAATACAGTAAAACACTGGATAATGATTGGATTGGATAACGCTAAAAATCACATAACGTTAAGCAATCTGGGGAGGAGAATTGGATCGAATAACGTTAAGGTCCTATGGGATGGTTCGGATAACAACCGCTAAAGCCTGTGCAGTTACAATGTACCTTTATGGAACTTTAAAGTTATCCTTTCCATCCCATAGGATTTTAACATGGATCGGATAACACTAAAAATCGGATAACACCAAGACTTGTGGAGCCAAGTTTTAGCGTTATCCAATGTTTTACTGTAGCTTCTTTGTTCTTTAATTATCCATTTTGGGTTAGGCATTTATCCGCCACTAGTAAGTGAGCTTGCTAGACAGTCATGCGCATGATGCACACAAACTACAGTGGAGAAGAAAAGGGGAAAATGTTCTGGCATTGAGCATTTTGTGTTTCTGAGTACCCTCTTCGCTGGAGCAGGCAAAGTGAAGTTAAATGAGATTATACCAATAAGCACCATTGATTGTCTTACTGGACATACATATAAAGTTCCAGTGTACATATATAATCTTAATTACTGATTGTTTTTTGAAGTGGCCGAACAGAGTACCAAGCAACACGTGGATCCAGGTTACGCAGAACCAGTACATTTGAAAGACGGCCCAGCAAGCGGTATCCATCGCGAAGGCACTCAACTTTCAAAGGTTAGTCATCATAGCCAACTCATTTGTATGCACCATTTTTATGTAACAAGTTGTTTAATGAAAACCAGAGCACCCCCACTTTCACATGCAACACCGCTTTTATTTTACTGCTGATGGAACAGACAGCAGAGATGGGAACAGAGGTCTAAAAATCTATGCACTTTATAAATGCATTGCTAGTATTTTTAATATTAACACAATGCTACCGCCACCTCCTTTCTCAGTTTCTTTCATTTATTTTATTAATTTATTTTAAAATATGTATACAATATATTCAGGTGGTGTATAATCATAACTTAAAGCTACATTATAGAAGAACACAAGTGTACATTATCATAAGCAACAATAAGTTTGTTTTTACTGCATTTATATTCAGTATAATACACTTAGTGAGTGAATGGATTAATTGTGTGCTGCTAACTTAATTCAGATTTATGTTGATCCTGCAAGAATTTCCTAGGTGTAAAGTGGCAGAACACATCATGCCAATGTACTCTGAGTAATCTTGGCTGGCCTCTTTCTAAGAAGGCACTGTGGAGATTCAAATTCCTGGTCCTTGGCTCCACACCAAGGCACTGCAACCCACTGAGGTGTGCCAACTATAATTATTACACTTAGTTCTCAGAATGTACTTGAAAAATCCCCAGGTGAGGCAGCAGGTATTTCTCTGTATGGTGTTCACCAATTTGAAAACATAACTAATGGGCTGTCAAATAAACTCTGACTTTTGGTGATCCTTTCTAGGTTTTTCTAGGTCGAAAGTGCTCAAAGGTGATTTACCATTCACTTCCTCTGGGGGCACCATGGGGCTGTGCACCTTACCCAGTGCCACACAGGCTAAGGCACAGTGGAGAATCAGACTCCCAGCTTCTTGCTCAAGTGTCAGACACCTAACTTAATGAACTATTTAGCTGGCTACAGTTTGGAAAAAGAATATCCCCAAAGCAATGAATTGTTGTCTTCAGTATGAAGAGACATTGTCCCATCAGTGGAGAAATGAAGGCCTGTGGGGAGGAAATGGAGAAATGAATTGTGCATAATAAACTTCCCTCCAGAAGCCATTTTGTTTCTGTCCCTTTCCCTAAATTATTATTATTTATTTATGACCTACAGTAATACCTCGGATAATGTTTACCTCGGATAACGCTAAAATCGCATAACGTTAAGTAATCTGGGGAGGAGAATTGGATCGAATAACGTTAAGGTCCTATGGGATGGATCGGATAACAACCACTAAAGCCTGTGCAGTTACAATGTATCTCTATGGAGCTCTAACATTATCCAATCCATCCCATAGGATTTTAACATGCATCGAATAACACTAAAAATCAGATAACACCAAGACTTGTGGAACCAAGTCTTAGCGTTATCTGAGGTATTACTGTATTTTGTTTCAAATGATTACCAAAAAAAGTTTGAATTTTTTTTGTCCTGGGGAACTTCACTTGCCCAAAATGTTTTTAAGCACACTTTGTACAGTGCGGTGGCTCAGGTGGTTAAGACACTGAACTCACAGACTGGAAAGTCGGAGTTTGATTCCTGGGTACTGCATGACGGAGTGAGCTCCCGTCTCTATCCCAGCTCCTGCCAACCTAGCAGTTTGAAAGCGATAAATTGCAAGTAAATAAATAGGGACCACTTCAGTGGGAAGGTAAAACAGCGTTCCATCCACTCTGGTGTTGAGGCATGCCTGCCACATGTCCATGGAAACATCTGCAGACCCAGACAGCGCTGGCTCTTTGGCTATAAACAGAGATGAGCACTGAACCCTAGAGTCGGATACAACTGGCTTTTGAGCAAAGGTAACCTTTACTTGTACAGTGTTGGAAATTATTTTGAAAACAATGCTGTATACAGAAACATCTTCATGTTGGATTCAAAAACCAGCCTCATATTTGTGCTAAAAGTATTCTTCCTGTAACTAGTGGCAAGCCCTTTCCATGGCATAATTTCTTGCTCCTTTTCCTTCTTGCATGCTTCAGATTCTTTTGTCTTCAGCTGCAGGCCAAAGGCACAGGTCTGTGTTTGGAATACACTGAGAAATGGACATGGCATTTGGAAGGATAAGGGAGTGGCCTCAGTAGGAGCAAATCTGTTTGTTTTTTAAATACATGAAGGTGATAAAAATGAACTGTTAGAAGAAGCCGATATTAGGGATGGAGATAAAAAGGTGTCTGATTAGACCAGCGTTTCCCAATCTTTTGTTTTTGGATTTCAATTCCCAGACGCTGAAGTCAATTCCCCAAAGCATTGATTGGCCAATGTACTAACTTAAGCTTCTGGGAATTGAAGTCCACCAGTATCCCTTGGAACATAGTTTGGGAATCGCTGGGTTAGACTCATGTTTTGTGAAGCAAAATTAATGTTTAGTGAATATTTCCCTGCCTTACCTTTCTCTTCCAAATAGCGAGTGCCTTCAGTGTCTGCTTGACTCTGGAAGAGACTCAAAGTTCAAAGCAGCTTGTTTTGTTCTACTGCAGATGATCATATCTATAACTTTAACCTTTTGCTCTGTTCTCATAAATATGCAGAATTAAGAGACGTTGCATTTTTAAGGAGGCTACAGTCAGTGGTGTAGCATGGGGGCAGGGGGGCGTCCCGCCCTGGGTGGCACTTTTTTGGTTATGGGTGTTCTTGGACTACAATTCCCAGAAGCCCGAGCAGTCACCAGAATCCACAAGGGGGTGACAAATTTGGCTTATGCCCCGGGCGGCTGAAATCCACACGACACTACTGGCTGGAGTGGCTCAGTGGTTAAGAAGCATGCCTTGTTAGCTGGAAGGCCAACAAGTTGCCATTTTGAGACCCGGGTACTGCGTGATGGTTTAAGCACCCGTCTCTGTCCCAGATCCTGCCAACCTAGCATGTTGAAAGCAAGAAATTGCAAATATATAAATAGGGACCATTTTGGTGGGAAAAGATCTTGAGGACATGAAAGAAGCCTGATTTGGGCATCCCCTGAGCGTAGTTTCTCCAGCAAAAGTCCTTTCAACCCAAAATAAGCTCGTACACAAAATTATTATTACTGTATTATTATAAGGGTTCAGTGGTTTGTGGTTCCATTAGTAGTAAAAATAGAAAGCATTTCAACAGCAATTCACGAAATAACTTTCTACTTTTGTATTTACTGGCTTAATAAACTATATCTTGAAGTTGTATGCAGCCAAACCTGTTAATTGCATTAGCGGAGCATTGTATATAATGCAATATAAATTGTATATAATCTACTTCAAACTCCTGAAGAGTCTGAGAATCAGGCAGATAGCAATTCCACATAAGACATGCAAGAAGTAAGACAGGTGAAAATACAGATTCAATCATTTAGTCTCTTTAAATAGTGAATAGTGTTGTCTCTGAGGCCATCAAATTACTTCAGGCATCCTGTGGTCCAGTTTTCATATGGAGTCACCATGTGATTATCTTATTTAAATTTTTTTAGAAGTAATTCAGTCCTTTGTTCTCATATCTGTTTTTGGCCAATATTGACCAACCAATGAAGAATACTTAACTAGATTACTTAGAAGAAGGGCACTGGGGGAAATGCATGTTTATAGACCCTTTGCTTTGTTATTCTTGGAGCCAGAACAAGAAGAATTAGGGTCAGGTAGATTTGGTGGCTTAGTGGTTAAGACGCTGAACTTGCTGACTGAAAGATTGGCAGTTCGAGACCCGAGTGCTACATGACAGAGTGAGGTCCCGTCTCTGTCCTAGCTCCTGCCAACCTTGCAGTTCAAAAGCAAGAAATTGCAAGTAGATAAATAGGTACTACTCAGTGGGAAGGTCAACAGCATTCCATGCACTCTGGTGTCTAGGCATGCCTGCCACATGTCCACAGAAAGGTCTGCAGACGTAGACAGCACTGGCTTTTTGGCTTTAAACAGAAATCGGCACTGAACCTTAGGGTCGGATACGATTAGCTTTTGAGGAAGGGCAACCTTTACCTTCACTTTTACTAGATTCTGGGGCCCATAGATTGGCAAGAAGTATTTGAGGTAGTCCCGGGCTGCGCCTTCTATAGCTGCAGGGTCCAGCCAGTCCGGTTGTTGATAGCAGGTTTCACAAATTTTCCCTGGGTCCCAGAGTACAAGAAAGTTTAGCTGATGTTTAGATTACAGGAAAGCTGCCTAGACAACAAAGTGCATGGAACTCTGTTTACCTTCCCACTGAAGTGGCACCTAGCATGTTTCAGTGGGTTAGACTCAAAACCTGGAGAATTTGAGTTCTATAACAAAAGAAAAACCCTGGCAAGCCACTTTCCAGATACACAGTAAAAGTAGAAAGCACTCTCCTTCTTAACCCAATCTTGTCCTGTAAGGTGCTTCATTGATTTTTTTTTTTGAATTCATCATTTTTATCTGGATACGTGAAGTCATTTTAAAACGGAGCATTCCGTGCCTGCCAGCCATTGTTTTCTTTCAGTTTTTTAATGAGCATCTCTGGAGTTCACAAGGTGTCCAAAGGCATTCTTAAAAATAAAACATGGGACAGGGCTGGAATCTAGTGTTCCTATTTTAGAAATTCAGTGTTCCAGTTTGGTTATATATTTTTCCATTTAAAAAATACAAGAGGGACTAATAGAGTCTAATAGACATGAAAGAAAGTGTCGGCAGGGGAACTCAGAATTTTAAGAGGACTAAATAAGCCCGTGGAAAAGTTCAGAGTTAGGAAATGTTTTGCTCTGATAGCCGGTAGCCCAGTGTAAAAGTCTCCCATTTGAGATTTTTAATGGTTTGAAAATTATGAGCATCATGTGCAAAGTTTGTATAGTAGGTATTTTTCAGACTTAAATAAAGACCATTTATAGCAGTGGCCATGCCCCACCTAAGCATCTCTAAAATCCTGGTGCCCCTTCCTCCTGTGATTCTTACTATTCAAAATATGAACTATACGCTTGGAGGAAGACTAAAAGGCCATTAACTTCGTCTAACTTGTTCTCGAATACACACACACATGTACACCCTTAAAAATCAAATTGCATCTCTGTGACAATTTGGGAACCACTGATTTAAAGAAGATTCGTGAATCTTGTAGAGTTTATCTGTTCCCATTAAATATATATACTGTACAGTAAAATCTCAGATAACGCTAAAATTTGATTCCACAAGTCTTATTGTTAACCTATTTTTAATGTTATCCGATGCATGCATCGAATAACGTTAAAATCCTATGGGATGCATCGGATAATGTTAAAACTCCATAAAGATTCGTTGTAACCAGCACAGGCTTTAGCGAACGTTATCCGATGCATCCCATAGGATTTAACGTTATGCGATGCAATCCCCCCTCCCCCCGATTACTTAACGTTATGCGATTTTAGCGTTATCTGATGCAAACGTTATCCGAGGTATTATTGTATAATGATTGGAGTGAATCAAATATCAGGTTCTATTCTTGCATTCAGATTTAAAGAGAGGTAAACAGTGCATCATTCTTTAAATCAGGGATTCTCAACCTGTGGCTCATGGTGCCATTTCACGTGGCCCTCCACCACACCAGGAAGTGCTGTGTGGTGGAGAAAGGGCAAAATGGCCGTCTGGCCTCCGAAGCTGTCTGAGGGAGCATGACCCGGCCCCCAGCTTCAAAGTAGGAGCTGGGAGCAAGAGAGCTCGTATATTCTTATTCATGAAACAAGACAGCAGAAAGTTCAAGGCTCTCAACCCCGAGGCTGGATTTATCATCCTGCATGCACTACCTCAGCTGTATGTAAAGTATGGTTTACTCAACTTTTCAGTGTAATATTTAACTTTGGTTTTCTGTGTTCTTCTCTTAAGCAAACAACGCTCTCAAAGCAACACAGCTTTGGTAAGTATTAGCCAGATTTCATTATCCTTTTTTGATTTGGCATTTGCCATTGATGGTTTGGATCCTGGAGAGACATATGGCTGTATCGGTATTGCAGTAGAAGCTGCCAAAATATATGCCCTCGATTATTATGAACAGCTTATGGGTAGAAGTTGTTAAACCAAAGGTATAAGAATGTCATAGGGGTAAAATATAAATAGTTTATTCCGAGGGCCTTAGCTTTTGGGAGACATTCATAAATTGGGGGCGGGATTACTCTTTGAGAAGGAGGAAGCAGAAACCTATTAGCAGAAACATAGACAAGTTTTTGAGTAAAGCATAATCTTACATTGTTCTGATTACTAATAGGCAGAATTTTACATAATATGATTCTATTCTAATAAATGTGGGATTATTTGCCTTGCCTATTCTCCTTAACTTTGTTTGTGAAGATCCACTTTCTGTTTGCATTAAAATGGCAATCAATCTTGCCTTCTTAAAGTGTTGTGTGCTATTCTTTCTTATTTTGCTTCTTATCCTATTGCTTTTGGCCACAATCTGGCTTGTCCATGACATGGAACGTTATTTTTCAAAAATAACCTATTAACTTTGCAAATTAACTACTGGATTTATAAAATTGAGGACAATGTTAGTATGCTAATGAGTCATTTTTAAAACACCATTAAAATATAAAAGGCTCCAGTACAGTAAAACACCGGATAACTATTGGATCGGATAACGCTAAAATCGCATAACGTTAAGTAATCTGGGGAGGAGAATTGGATCGAATAACGTTAAGGTCCTATGGGATGGATCGGATAACAACTGCTAAAGCCTGTGCGGTTGCAATGCATCTCTATGGTGCTTTAACGTTATCCGATCCTTCCCATAGGATTTTAACATGGATCGGATAACACTAAAAATCAGATAACACCATGATTTGTGGAACCAAGTTTTAGCGTTATCCGGTGTTTTACTGTACTTCAAAATGATACAAAAAACCCAAAAAAGTTTTAGGAGTGATAAGTAAATTGACAAAATCCTGTTGTATAAATTTTTGCTTGATGCAACCCAGATTAGGCACCAGAAACATTTAGTTTACAGTAGTTAAGGATAACAAAGCCCATTATCCCACTGCCATAGGACTCATTCCACCTGACAGAGACCTGCACCCATTGAAGAAGCCAACAAAAAACTTTTTGCTGCTTCAAAGTACATGAGGTTCTGCTTCAGGCTAGAAAAAAAATCTATGATAGGTAATAATCACTGACTGTTTATGCTTACAAACCAGCCAGATCAGGTAGGAAACAGCAATGTAGATAAGGTAGAAATATGTAGCATTGCCAAGAAACAAAAGAAGTGGAATTCTCCCACCATCTTATGCTCTATATGAAAAGTACAATGTGTTCTGTAACAAGTCACCTTTATAATATGAAGTGAAAAATAGATCAAAGTTCAGGATTTTAAAAAGTTATAAAAATAAAAAGGAACATTTTTACTTTTCCCCTTTCCCTGGATAAAACAAGAAAGGCATATCTAATTAGCCCAGCCAGCTAACAAAATTAAGATTACATCTTTCTACTATTCTCACAAACAGGCATAGGTAAAGTCCTCTCTCCTCCTGCATTGAACATCCAATAATGTGTTTCTTCTTCTAACATTCTAAGATAACCAACCTCCTTTTTCATTATTTGCTCCACCTTTTCCTCTCTGTCACCCAGTAAAGCTCCACATTTCAACATCCATCAAACACTCCATTCCATTCCCACACTCCCAGAATATTATGACAATTTCCAAGGAAAAGGAATCTGCACCTAAGTTCTTGGCCAAACTCCAAATCGCTGGCTTCTCAGGAATTCACTCCTATCTCAGGAAGGAAAGGAACAACAGAAACCATTTTAAACTCACTAGAAACAAAGCTTCCGTTTTAATTCATTACACCGGTGTATCCCTCTCCTTTACGTTCCTAGATCACTTAGGCTCCCTTTTGTCCTGGGGAAAACTTTGGGAGACTCAGAAAGTATAGGGGAACCTTTGGAAGTTAAAAAAAAATCACTAGATCATCACTGCTAGATCAGTTCTGTTGCCACTAATATGGCAACTTTTTTTTTACTTTTAAAGGCTCTCCCCACCCCATAGGCTTTCTCTGGGGAAGGGGGGATCCTGGGGAACCTTGAAACCTAAAATGATTGGATAGGCAGCTTTTAACTGGTGTAAATTAAACTTTTATATCACCTGATGGGGTTACACCAAGTGTACAGTTCTACAACAGGAGTTTGCCCAATGTTACTGGTTTTGGGGGAGGGAATGTCATTACCAAATGTTGGATAGCTGTTTAGAAATAATGACATTATGCTTCGTGGTACATAACTTTACTTCGAAGTTCTGCACCAGTGAAGTTTTTACAGCACTTTTCTGAGCAAAGTTAGGAATAGCAATATTTTAAATCATATTATTTCATTTAATATGCTTTTCTGAATTGCAGAGAAAAGGAATATAATGTGGGGTTTATGAGCCAAAAATTACTAATTTCAGTAATGGATAATTTTTCTAAAATGCTATGAGATTCATTTTAAAGGGTGAAATAGCAAATCATTGTTATTTCAGGAAATGCATCTATTTGCAAAATCAATTTAAGATAAGCTTTTTGACATGATGGTTATAAAATGCTAAATTAGGTATCATATCATTGTGTTGAGTCTGAGCAAAAAATTCTTGGATTCACATCAAAATATATTAAAGAATCCCACAAAATAGAGGAGACGAATTTAATGGACAAGAGAGAGAAGTGTTGGCTATAATCCATGTTGTTTTATATCCTTATTAGGGTAACTAAAAAGGCATACAGTGGTTGACATCAGTGGTAGCTTAGTGTAGTCCTTTGCAATTGAGTGAGGTGGCAAGGCATTTTCATGACAGCAGCTGGGCTGTGAACTGCTGCAGCAGAGGCAATAACAATCCAGGAGGTGGCAATTAAGTGGAACTCTTAATTTTCTACTTGCTTGAAAGATTGCTGGAGCAGCAAAGGACACGCCATGATTGGCACTGGAGACATCCATTGGCTGCTTTTCTGAGCAGAGAAGAGTGGAATATTATAGGTCAAGTGGTTCATGTCCTCTGAAGCTTTGAGAGTGAAACACAAGTCTTTAGTGGGGAGACAGCCATCCTTAGCCAGGTGATCACAGTATTTAATTGATTTAATTTAATTTTTATATTTATATCCCGCCCAATCAGAGGATATCCGACACAGGGCGGCTCACAGTCATGCATATACATACACAATATAATCAGAATACAATCCATAAACAACACTCAGTGCAGAATAAACAATAAAATCACAGTATAATCAATAGCTAATACCCAATACAAAAATAATTGATTCAACAATGTACAATATACAATACAGGATAGCATTCCAATGTTAATCTACATCCTCTCTACCACAACCACAATTAAGTCCAGGTGTGGCTGTGGTGAAATTCTACCCCCATCCCCAGGTGGTCCTCAGGTGGCGGGGGTGAAGTCCTGCCCTCCTGGGTCGCCCTTTCAAATGCTGGCCAGGGGCGGAGTCCCGGGAGCCAGGAGACGGAGGTGCTCCCAGCGCAGCTGTCGAGGCAGCCTCCTGGCCCATCCCCAGGTGGTCCTTGGGCGGCACAGGGCAAAGTCCTGCCTTCCCGGGCTGCCCTTTCAAATGTCAGCCAGGGACGGAGTCCCAGGAGACAGAGGTGCTCCCAGCGCAGCTGTCAAGGCGGCCTTCCAGCCCATCCCCAGGTGGTCCTCAGCCAACCTGTGGCAAAGTCCTGCTTTCCCAGGCTGCCAGTTCAAATGCCGGCCAGGGGCGGACTCCCGGGAGCCAGGAGACGGAGGTGCTCCCGGTGCAGCTGCCGAGGCAGCCTTCCGGCCCATCCCCAAGTTGTCCTCGGGCGGCGCAGTGGTGCCCAAACCTTTTTTTTTTCCTGGCTGCTCCCGCCCCCAACACACAGCTGCGGAGGCCGGAGGCAGGCTGCTCCCTCTGCTGACAGTTTTGACGTTGTTGGTTTTCAACAGCAAGTATTACCTGCTGATAGTTTTTTTTCTTGGTAGGATACTTTTTTTGTAATGCAACTTTTGAGATCTATGTAAAAAATGAACTATATATTGTATCGATTTTTCTTTCTGTTTTAGTGCTAAAAATAATCCAGAAGTCCATAACCATCAGGTAAGAAAAATATTGAGTTGTTTTCTTATTTTATTAATGAGTCCTAATGTCATTAACAATTATTAACCAATTGACTTGGTTGACCATCAAACTTCTGCCATTTTTTTTTATTTCATATACCCTATTTGCTGGTGTATAGGACACACTTTCCCTCCTTAAAATACACTGGAAAAATGGAGTGCATCTTGTACTGTATATTGTGGCCTATTTTAGCAATAACAGGGTGTGTCTTATACTCCAATACATCTTATACGCTGGCAAATACGGTAAGTGTCCTTGTAATATTTACATTTCACCTTAGTGTGCCACTTCTTCCTGACTTCCTAATTTCAGCACTCTAGCTGAAATTTGTTACCCGAGAACTCTCCTTGAATTTTTTTTAAAGAAG
Organism: Furcifer pardalis; assembly: GCA_030440675.1. NCBI lineage: Eukaryota > Metazoa > Chordata > Lepidosauria > Squamata > Chamaeleonidae > Furcifer > Furcifer pardalis. The sequence goes on along the minus strand of CP126897.1, from coordinate 43,525,427 downwards.
AGGTCCTATCCAAGACTATAGGGATTTTGTGATACCCTATGAGATTATAAATACTCTCCAGTAAAGCAAGCTCACACATTTTATTTAATATACACCTGTGATTTGAAAACACAGCTATCCCAGTATGTATGTTGACCACATTCAGCCCCATACTATCAATTACTACATCAATCTTTCTTTTTAATATGTTCAATATGTTTCCAGCTCAGCTCGAAGCCTCACTTCCATAACAACCATAAGCAACACAATTCCATCTGCTTTATGACTTTGGATAACAAAGCCAAGCTTCTGGCCTTCTAAATTACAGTATAATTGTATGTTGAAGTCTACCAAAGGAATAGAAATAATGCAAAAAAAAAAATTAGCCAAGTCCTGTTGCATAAGTTATACCTACAGAAGAATGATGATGTCAAAGGCAGGGATAAATGTTCAGTAATTAAAAGGTTCCTCCTCCCATCCCAGGACTTCCATGGCTTGCATATGGTCAGACTGATTATACCCAAATTGGTCAAGCTGCAGGACAGAAGTAGGAACTCTTTCATTACTACAAATCTGCACCTGTCAGCAACATTGTTACCCTTCTGCAGGCATAATTTAAACAACAAGTTTTGTTGTTTTTAATGAAGAAGGGAATCAAAATAGTTATTTCCTACAGTATGAAGAGGGACTGCAGTGGCTCAAGTGGTTAAGACGCTGACTGGAAGGCGGAAGGTCAACAGTTCAAAACCCAAGTACTGCATGATGGAATGAGCTCCCGTCTCTGTCTTAGCTCCTGCCAACCTAGCAGTTCAAAAGCATGAAATTGCAAGTAGATAAATAGGTACCACTTTGGTGGTAAGGTAAACAGTGTTCCATGCACTTCGGTGTCTAGGCATGCCTGCCACATGTCCACAGAAATGTCTGCAAAAGCAGACAGCGCTGGCTCTTCGGCTATAAACAGAGATGAGCACTGACCCCTAGAGTCAGGTACGACTGGCTTTTGTGCAAGGGTGACCTTTACCTTCACCTTATATTATGAAGAGATACATTCTGTTTTCTCCTTTCTGGGCAATATATTTCACTCTCACTCAGTGTACGTTTGTACCCAGCCTAATGCTTTCAAATTGCTAAATGTGAAATTAAAACTCACAGTTGAAAACAAACTTAGAAATGTTTTATTGTTAGAACTGTCAGTAACAGATGATCCATTGGCATTAATAAAAGATCCCTCTCCCAGAGATAAATAGTTCAAAGTGGACTATAAGTAACAAAAACAATATTAATTTAAATTTGTTAGTCTTAAATGTTTCGGTGGATCGTTTTGTTAGCTATCCTTTTTCCTGAAAGTATCCCTTTCTGAAAATCAACCTCTGCAGTGAAATTACACATGCGCATGTAACTAAGATTTACATTTTTTTTTCAGTCTCCGTATCACCCTAATATTCATTCCAGCCAATCACATTGGCACCCCCATGCCCCTGTGAATATAAGGTAAGTGACTGGACTGTTTTGATGTGGTGCGACTTGTGAAGGGAAAATGGTTGTATCTTTAATTTAGCATGCTTAGAATGACATGAGCTATGTATATACAAGGCCAAGTTTGTCAGCAGTGTGCCAGAAGTCTTGGGTACAGTCATGCTATCATGGGTTTTTTTTTTCAGTTTTATGTGGTTTTGTTGTGTTATTCATGAATAAATTATTCTGTCTTGGTTCTCTCACCTTCATTGCATGTAGAGTTTGGATTTTTCTAGTTTACTTTAGATAACATGTCTGAAGAATTTCAAATGCTTCAGACATGTTATCTAAAATTAGGGCTCGAACACAATAATAATATCGTGATTTGCAAATTGAAGTCGAGCATCTGTGGAGGAAGAAGCTTGCCTCCCCCACCCAGTACACTCTGGCTTGGGGGGGGGGCTTTTCTGCCCCTGCTGCAAAGATGGAGCTCTGACAGCACACTGCAATGACGCAAGAGTGTCTGCCAACAAAGGGATGGGCTGGCTGCGGCCTTAAAGGGACAGGCTTGTTCCCTATCCTATTCCCTGATGGCAGGGCACTTTGGCAATTCTATGGGCAAAATCATCACTTGTTCACGTTGGCGGGTAGTGCAGGGTTAGGGTGCTAGCAGTGATATCCACAGGGCGCCTTTGGTGGGATGGAAGTTCCATCTTGTGCTGGAGTCCAGTGAACCAGCCTGGAGGGACCTAATGCCATGGAGCAAGCACGTGGTGCAGCCAGGATCCACTCTTCGAGCGGAAGTGGAAATGGCCGCATGCACACCCACTCTGTAAGCTGGCTTGCTAATGACTAGGTTGTGCAGTAACAAGCGGGGGCCTGGGTACCACCCATCCAGCACAGGAAGGGGGAGACTGTCTACCCTTGCCCTGGTGTCAGGGGACGTACTACCTGCCTTTAGCCACAGCTGTTTGTGTCTGGTCACCTTATTTTGCGCTGGGGGTGGAAATCTGTTGTTGTTGTTGTTCCCATAGTGATTGGAGCCCTTGGAGCAATGCCTAAAGAACTCCCTAGATATTTGGAAATTGTGGACTTATTGGACTTGAACATCCTAACTGTCCAAAAAACTACTAGGAACTGCATATATACTCAGACATTACCTTAACAGTTCTTAGGTCCTTGGTTAAGGCTTGAACTGTTAAATTTATTTCAGTTCTTGACTGTGAATCAAATGGTTGATATGTATCCAATAATAATAATAATAATAATAATAATAATAATAATAATAATAATAATAATAATAATAATAATAATAATAATAATAATAATAATAATAATAATAATAATAATAATAATAATAATAATGGCAATTTGAAATATGTACCTATGAATGAACAATATGTGAAATGGCTTCAAAGTTGAGGATTGTTTTAGGATATTCCACTCTTAAAGTAGGCAGTGTGTATGAGTTTATCAACTGATACACTTAAGGTGAAAGAAGCACTTGTGCTACGTTTCATGAATGAATATGTATTAGTGCACAAGTGGCTGTATATTAAGGTAGGCTACTCTGTGCAAGAAAAACATCTGGAATTTAACCCTCTAGGAAGTTCAACATCAGTCCCATTGCAACGAATGGAAGCTGTACGAGAAACAGTAATCTCTTCTGTAGCTCCCATTCAGTGCAGTGGGATTAGGACAGTTGTGTATCCTGGAGGATTTTATCCAGTGTGTAACTTCTGTGTGATTATTTCCTCACTTAGGTTTCTTCTTTGCATTCCACTCACAGTCCTCCTGTGTTTCTTCCATTTTTCATGCACATGTGTGATAAGTTAAGATTTATGTGTGTATCATTCATAACTGTGTTTTTATTTTCCACTTCTCATTCATCATCATTGGGCATATGATTCAGACCACCCTATCATGATGACAGACTCTTATGGAAACCATTCCCAGGTGAAGAGGACAGCAATTTACGGTATATCCAAGAACAGAACCAGAAGAACTTAGCTGGGATCCAGAACCAGTTCTATCAGGATAAGCTCATGACAACCCTTTGAGAAAGCACTACCATTAATTTCATGCACTATCTCAAATCTTCATTTCATTCCATAAATTTGTCTGTGTATCTTGCAAATAAACGGTTAAAACGATATCGTAATTAGTAGAGAACAGCATGTACACATTCTTACATTTTACAGTTCCTGTACTATGGAAGAGGCTAGAAATCGTATTGCCTTCTGCTACCTAGAATCCTGGAAAGTTGCAGCTCACTCTGAATATTTTACATTTTAATCTTACGTAGCAATTTAATTTTTATTTCTTGCCATTTGCACATGCTACTTAATTCATCTGGTTTCCTATATGAATCAAATCAGGCAATTATCTTGTCCTTTTCTTAATTTTTTTGTTATGTTTTGAGTGCTACTTGAATCAGCAGTCAGAATAATGGTAGTTATGAAACATATTTTAATGATAAAGGGATCCAGGTAACGAATCTAAGAAAGAGCATAGATCTGTGTTATCTGTGAATGACAATATGTGTTTTTCTGCCCTCTTAACAAATACAGTAAAACACCAGATAACGCTAAAACATGGTTCCACAAGTCTTGGTGTTATCCGATTTTTAGTGCTATCCGATGCATGTTAAAATCCTATGGGATGGATCGGATAACGTTAAAGCTCCATAGAGATACATTGTAACCACACAGGCTTTAGCGGTTGTTATCGGATCCATCCCATAGGACCTTAACGTTATTCAATCCAATCCTCCTCTCCAGATTCCTTAACGTTATGCGATTTTAGCGTTATCCGATCCAATCGTTATTCTATGGAGTCCCTCTGACTCCTCAGAGATTATTGATTCATCACCATTTTCTATTTATATAACAATATATCAGTGTAAAAGTAGGTATGATATAATAATCTTAGAACTACAGAGCTGGAAGGGACCCTGTGGATCATCGAGTCCAGCCCCTGTCAAGTTGGCACAGAGGGAAAGCAAATTCCCAGCCTCTGGCTCTGTTGCCAAATACCTAAATCATGAGCTATCAAAATTTAAAAAAAAAAACACTTTGTAAAGTTTATCACCCTAAGCCTTATTTAAATGCAACTTCTTCCTAACAACCCTGATTTTTTTCAGTTAATGACTTTGAGACCATGGGTGTTTCCAAATAAAGCTTTTTTTATATACTATGCAATCAACTTCCCTAAAAGTTTTAATTTTACATCGGATACAGGTGTCTTCCATTTTCATTCCTAACCATTTGTACTTTTCCACAATGTCTTTTGACTGGTAGTGGTGGAGTCTCTCAATCTGGAAGCACCCCCAGATTCAGACCATATCCAACCAGTACCTCTGAATCTAGTCATTACGGTATTTTTTGCATCAAGGGAGGGTTGAGTGGAAAGTAAGAGAGATGCCTAAATCCCAGATCCTCATCTTACTATACTGCTTCTTTCATATCTAGGTCAAACTTTAAACCGCCAAAACGAACTCACCTTTTGGCAATTTCATTCTGTAGTTCCTTTCACCTGACCTAGTGTGGAGAAAGATTAGCCAGCACAACAAGGTTGCCATTGCCAGGGATACACCCGATTGTGCAAAATACCACAATCTCTGAGGTGGCTCTTTCTGTGTTCCCTGTCTAAGAAAGCTAAAAGGTCAACTAATAAAACATTTTAAAGTAAGATTTACATGAATTAATCCAGCTTCTGTGAAGTTGAATAAACTGTATATTCTTTATGCTCTCTCAGGATCCCTTCTGATAATTTTGGCTTTCATGAAAACAGAAATATAAGTGCCAGCTTTTGTTCAGTTTTTTATTTGGCCTTAAATCTGTGACATTTTAAGAAAAATGCTTGGAATAAGGAGTATCTTTATATTTTGGGAATATTTTGAAGTATTAGTGTTTTTTAAAATATGATTTTACTTGATCTAAATTTATAAATAGGGTAAGTCTACATCGCTTTCAGAGAAAATATTTGATAGTTTAATTTTCTATTTAAAGTATGTTTACAAATGATATTACAACATTTGTTTTGATTTTTGTACATGCTATGTACAAATAATAAATATAAATATTTTCCTTCCTGTCTGGCCTTTTATGTATTCTTCATCTTTTTTTTTCTGTATTCAGTGCTGGAAAACTACTCACTAATTCACAAAGTATTTGATACAGCGTTATTATTTTTTAATCTAGTTATTAAGACTACAAAACACACCAGGTCGTTTGAAAATCTGAAGCCAGCTCAATTGTGAGGAGAAGCAGCTCCAAACATCTAGACCAGTGGTTCCCAATGTGGGGCACATGCCCCACAGGGGGACTTCAATTCCCAGAAGCCTAAATCAGTACACTGACTGATCAGTGCTTTGGGGAATTGACTTAGGCTTCTGAGAATTGAAGTCCAAAAACTAAAGGTTGAGAAACACTGCTTTAAAGAACTGATCTTAATGGAAATGACCACACCAGCCACTTAGGCACAGTACCCAAAACCTTCCTGGTGATGTCCAGGAGGCCGAGCCGGCTCTGGCTGGGAAAATCTTCCTGTAGGCCCTTTTCTCACACTCTGAGTGCACAGACTCAATTAGTACAAGGTTGTTTGCTTTTCCTCACATGCCAACTTTGCAAAATAGAAGAGATCAAACATTCACAACAAAAGGAATTTCTCAGTTGGCATAGTGGACTTGCTGTAGTACCACAGAATACCCCTTTCCCCAAAGGCATTAAACTGGGTTGAAAATGTTATTTTATTTAAAGATGGTGCAAACATTCCAAACAGGCTTTTAAGAAATAAAACAGGTGGTAGAACAGTGTTTCTAAAGGAGATGTCCTCAGCCATTAACATCATTTTTTATATTTGCTCTTTAGAAAGGGAGCAATTCTGCACCACAGACAGAGAGAGAAGTTCTGACTGTCTGAGGTGATGGAAATACACCTCATAACTATACTGTCCTGTAGAAAATTAGGGAAATAACACGTTGTAATCAGTTCATTAAAAAAATACCTATCAATGTGTAAAAAAGAAAAGTTGATCAGAAAGGCCAAAGTAATGGAACTCATAAAATATTTCATTATTCAACCACTACTACTATTTCATCTTCTGGTTTTTCAAACCATGAAGAGGACAACTACTGAAGATTGGAGGTGTTTAGCATGAGGAGAGCACCAAGTAGAGAAGACTGGAATAAGCATTCATTATATAATTTTCAACATGGTAAATGGTGGGATACAGAATTTTCATAACAATTTACTAAAAATTTGCCATCACGCACAGTCTGTTGATGCCATGACTGCCTGTGATATTTTGGAATGCTGCTAACATGCTTACTTTTCCTACATTTTACTCTACTCCTACCATTCTCTTCCCATCATAGACTGCTAATGATATGCCCACTTCATGCTGGGGATTGTTCACTATGTTTCTACTCTTCCCCTCATGTATGGCATAAATAATATAGCATGTCTCCAAACGTGTTTGTCTATTAAAGCTGGACTTTGGTTTTTAGACAGAGTGACCAGAACCCAATTGAATAATTTTGCTGGCGCAGGTCCGATGGCATAATTTTCACTGGTGAATTGCCACTAGTTAAGAAGTTGTCTTTTTTGTTCCAGTCCACATCACACAATTGATGTTTATAAGAACTGCAGTTGTCAAATTCTCAACTAGCAGTAGTTCACCACTGACATTTGGGCCATTGCCCTTAATGTTGGCAGGTATAAATAACAGAATTCTGGCCAGCAATCAGTAGGCTAAAAGAAATTAAAATGGTGAAAGATAGTGATTTATATTACTGAAACATTAAAAATAATCTTCAAAGTCATAGTTAAAATATTGAATGCAAGCAAAGGATGACTGCAAATTACCCATTTCAAATGTGTTTTGCATAGAGTTGTCATACTCTGCAACATGGTAAATATGTAGCACCACAAAAAGCAACCCATTTTGTGTTACACGTTAACCAGATTTATTTTAAATGACTCTCCTCTTGACATAATTGTTTGATGATCTTTAGAATGTATGCTAAACCAAATATCTCAGTTCATGTGTTAAACATATGTTAGAAAAGTGGGATAGAAATACTGTAAAGCAATAAATTGAGCAGCCATTTCAATATACTTCTTGTCCTTTCCATAGAAAAGGGATAATTTCTTTGGTGGAAAGAGGAAGAAGGTGATAGATGTAACTGTATATTACCTCCAAATTGAACCCCGCTCCAATTTCTTGAAAAACCCTTTTTATGACCACACAGATGTTAAAATGTAAGGGAAGCAGAATGAAACTGCTGTGAGCTACTTTCATTTCCTGAAACCTGCCTAGTGAGAGTCAACATGATAGAAATAACATGGCAAGGATGCTATTGGGGAATTTCTGGGCACATTGTGCAAGGTTTTGCATTATTGGGCAAGATTCCCTGCCCACTACTTCGACGCCATTGCACAACCAGACGTAAAATAGATATCTTGGCAAAAAATACAACTTAATGTTAGTTGAATGGGCAGAAATAAAGCAATAAAAAAGCCACTATTTTGCACATACAGTAATACCCCGGATAACGATTGCATCGGATAACGCTAGAATTGGATAACGGTGCAAGTTTTTTGGGGAAAACTTGCATCTGATAATGATTCTGGATAATGATTCTTAGTGTTATCCGAGGCAATGGTCTGCGGGTGTGGGGTGGATTGGGTAGTTCTTCCCCCCGACCCTATTGCAGTCACAGAGACCACTGTGGGTGGGGGGTGGCTTTAAAGCGGTTTGTCCCTGAAGTCAGGGCTTTTTTTTTTTTTTTTTGCGTTCGTTGTATGCATTGGACAACGCTAAAAATCAGATAACGTCATGACTTGTGGAACCAAGTCATAACGTTATCCGGGGTATTACTGTACAGTAATAGAATTTTCATCTATACTTTGTTATAAATTGAGAACCATTACAGGAATCTTAAAATGAGATGTAAAAACAGTGGGAAATAATGAACAAATATCAGCTCTCATAGCTGCACCCAGTGCAAATGAAAAGTATGAATTATTGAGTGAACAAAAAGTCTATATTTATTTGTCATTTAATAGGCAACAATTGGAAGTAATAGCCCAAAGCATGTTTTAAAAATCTGAAAATGCTTCAAATTATAGAGATCTATTGAATATGTTCCTCGTGGCCTCAGTCAGTACATAAGTTGTGCCCTAGGTATCTATGCATTAATAGGCAGAAAAGTAGGCTGCCTTATATTTAGTCAGACCATTGTCCAGCTGGTTTTCATTTTAGCTGGCAGCCACTCTCCACAGCTATAGACAGGATCCTTTCCTAGTTCCAGCTAGAAAGGCAAGCAGAGAAACCTGGCGTTCTTGCAGCTTCCATTTCATTTAATTACTTTAGATTTATATCCTAACAGCCTATGAAAACAACAGTGCTCAAGATGCTAACACTGGAATAATGTATTGTTTGTAAGCCACCCTGAGCCGATACGTCGAGTGGGCGGCAATATAAATTTGAATAAATAAATAATACAGAAAATGCAATCGTAACTAAAACATAAATGATACATCAACTAAAACATAAATAGTAACACATCAAATGAAGCAGATAAGACTGATTATTTCACTAAACAATTTTGGGCATATTCAAACTGATCAGCTGGAGTGCCCAGAAAAGTATCTGTTCCCATTCTGGAAAAGGAGCAATCCACAAAATATCAGCAGAAGTGTTTAAAAAGACAATTAGGAGATCAGCACTAAAATCATGAATCAATTTGTTTAAGTAAAAAAAATTTTTTCCCCCCTATTACTGTCTATTGACAATCACCATGGAGTAAAACTATGGCAGTTTTCATAGGGAATAGACACACAGGCAAATAATATTTTTAACTTAAAGGAACTAATGTTCCTAATAGGAAACATCCATTTGACAGCTGCAGGGTTGGCTTTTACCCCTTTCCCAGTGACCACACTTTCTGTGAACAGACTAAAAGCACACCAACATAGTATAAATTTGAGACACACCAGAGGGGGCTACACCCTTTGTCTAGATATACCCTTAGTTTGAAAGCCAAATACCTGTCTAAAAGGAGAGGCCCCCCTCTTGTGATCCTGCCAAGCATTCTTCTGATAGTATCAAAAAAAAAGAAGAGCATCTATTGAAGATCAGGTTCAGATAGAATAATGTAGGCTTTCTAATACCCTGGCTTTATATTGTATAGGGGTTTTCGATTTCTAAGATGCACTTTAAATTTTCTGAGGACCTTGTCCACTCCTCTGGACCAACAACAACAGCCTGAGGGGAGTTAGTCTATGTTCTGGTTTGGTTGTATTTTGTATTATGTGAGGTTATATTTTATAATTTTCGTTGTACTGTTGCTGTTTTGACTGTAAGCCGCCCTGAATCACCTCGGCGAGTGGGTGGCAATATAAATATGAATAAATAAATAAATAAAAAGATCGTAGCCAGTGGCACTGCAGTGGAAATCCATGAAAAGCCTATGCTGAGGTGGGCGACATGGGCCTTTCCAGAAGGTCTCCCTCAGTATAATATAATTAATTATATTTTGGCAGAAAACATCCCCTTGTGCCCTTGAAGGAGTGTAGAGGATAATTATGCCATGGTTTGAAGGTCCTCTTGCAGTACTCCAGAAGTCCATGTACATCTAAATATTAATTTTCTAAAAATATTTTTGGTCATCAGAAGGCTCAAGGGATATTTTTCCATTAAAAACCCCCAACACCTCCCCCCTCCCTGAAATTTAGGGTTGGTTGGCAGGGCTGTAGATGCTACCTTTTGAGTTAGTGGGCATATGGAGACTCTAGACTTCCATGGGCACTTTCCCCTGGCTCCGCCATGAAAAATATATTAGTCTATAACAGTGGTTCCCATGTGGGGCCCACTATCTCTCAGATAGTTATAGAGAACATGTCAACTCCTTGTTACAACAAACAGTTTTGTGGCATCTTATAGACGAGTGTTTATGGAGCTTCATTCCTAGAAGCCTAAGGCAGTACATTGTTTGATCAGTGCTTTGAAGAATTGACTTAGGCTTCTGGGAATTTAAGTCCATAAACACTGGTCTATAAGATGCCACAAAACCATTTGTGGTAACAGGGAGTTCATATGCTCTCTATAACTATCTGAGAAAAGCATTCTGGACCAGCAGTGTTCAAAGGGATCCCCATGTAGAACCTGCTCATAGAATCAGAGTGTTTGAAGAAATCTTGTGGGGAGCTGTAGCTCTCTGGAAGGTTCAGCACTCTTAAGCAGTGGAGAAAATTCCACCACGTGATACCAGAAAATACTGAGAAGACCAACTGGACCACACACTGTTGGTTCCCAGTGTAGAACATCTACCAAGGTGAGTAAAATCTGTGTATGATAACTGGGGATGAAGTCTGATTTAAACCTAGATAATTCACACACGGAACAATGGGCACTGGTTGGAAATAATCTACTATGGAGGAGGGTGTTTTAAATGAACACCTGTGACAACTACCCCTGTCAGACCCCCTCAGTCAGTTTATCTGCCTCAGCACTCTCCTTTTAGTCCTGAGATGGAAACATTCAGGGAAGACCTAAGGGGCAGAAAACTATTAGGTCTGATGAATCATCAGGTTCTCCCAGCACTCAAGACTGTCTATTTTGGCAGAGCTTTCAGGGAGCTCCATGCAGTTAAGTTACACATGTGAATGTGCATTCTTATTGCTGTCATTTTCTCAGTCTGGCTAAAACACTTCATACACTTCCTCTTCATACAAATCCAACCAACCCTTGGACCAGATTTTATTAAAAAGAAGGAAAGAAATCAAAATTGGGGGGGGGGGAGAGAGAGAACAGGTCCAAATTGTTACTTTAACATAAGGTTCTCAAAATTACCTAAGCAAGCAAATGGTTGGGATTATGCAGAGTTCACACATAAAACTAAAAAAATATTTTTCACCTTGCTTCTATACTTACAAGGGTAATTAGGTATGGTTTGGCAGTCTAGGGAAACAATCATGTCTATTCATTAGTCACCTCATGGAAGGAAAATTTCCCCCTCGGAAGCATGTTGGCATTCAAAAAATGACCATCAAGGTGATTGACCTTAATTACTTAACTCTCCTTTGAACAACTATGGGGGAGGGGAGTTGTTTCCTGTCAGGATACATACTTATCTTGGAGACAACAGACTTGAGTCTTGTTTTTCTAGTGCTAGCCTATAGGAAAACAACTTGCATGTGCTTTATCTACAAGGAATCCTTTGAACTACAATATCTTTTATGCATCAAAGGTGGTACAGGAGTGTGATCTCACTTTTGGTCATCTTCAAAGAACCACAGATATGTCAGGAAGGAGTGAGACAGTCCTCTTCCTCTCACTCATCTTCACACTTGCAGGAACATTGGCAATTCCAATTAAAGTATAATTATTTCTGATATATCCATGTTTTTAATCTCTTGATAACATCTCAGTGCCACTTTTAAGCATGATGTAACCACACTATCAGCAATACATTCACCAGCACTACTATTTTACTATTCAGCTAGACATCCCAGTAGCTATTTATAAGCTAGTAAGGACAGAGGTCAAGAACACACAGGATAGGGTTCACCTATCCCATGAGTTACATCCACATTCCAGAGCTGCAGAAACTGAAAATTAACTATTACAACTGGACAAAGAGGATGAAGGCATATAAATGGCACCTCTATCAACATGGTAGCCAAGGTAGCACAGATACAAGCTATTTTCTTTATAAAATGTCATGCAATGTTTTACAATGGTCTAGTGAGAGGTTTACATTATCTTCTCGAGGAACAAAGTAATAGTGGTTTGTCCTTGCAAAAAGGTTCCTTTCCAAGCTTTGCAGCTATGGGGTAATGGAGAATTAATATTTCTACCCTAGAATGAGACTTCATTAACCGGTTACCCATGATTAGCTAAACTGGTTCTTGAGTTTTCTGCCAGCATTGTTGTAAATAAATATTCTGTTTCATTATCTGCAGCTCTTTTGAAAACCAAAGTGATTGTTTGTAGATGATGTTCAGTTAGGAATCCACTGGAATAAATTTCCCTATGGCTGTTCTTCTGTTTTGATGTACATGCATGGTGATTTTATGTCACATTCAACAGCCATTTAAGCTATCATTGATTGAGAGCCCAGTTTGGTATGTATAGCATGATGGACTTGCCGGAATTGCAGAATATAAATATGAAAGATACACATGCAGATCTACCTGTGGTAATTACTATACTGTTGTTAATGTCATTCCATCTCATGTGGAATGTGTCTCCTGTTAATGCTCTAATTTGGACCCAACTTTTATTCCACAGCTACCCTTTGAACAATAATGAACTTCGTCCATTTAATGTTGAAGAAAACGGTGGATCACCATGTAGTGCAAAAATGCCTGGAAGACACCATCACCACTATCACCATCACCATCACCACCATGGCAACTATGGAACACTTGCCCCTCCTGACAGTAAGGAAGCTGTAACTGGCATTCCAAGCCCAAACAGTGAGTCTACTGAACTGATGTAGTCTTTGTATTTGCAGATGAAAACTACTTTGCAAGGCAACTGAACTGGTGAACTTTCTGGTCAACAGAAGTATGTTTTCTGAGAAGCAGTAAAAGACAACAGGCACCACGTGCTATTTGTTTGTACCTTTTGTCATGAAATTGTTTTGACAATAGTGAACAATTAGCAATGACTATGTTACCAACCTGCTGCTGATAACTTTTTATCAGTATATTTTTCACCATGTATTTGTCTGCACGGCAAGGACATTCATGATGTATAAGTTAATGGTTTTGGATTTTGATGTGGTTGCATAAGGACTTTGCCCATTTTTTCTCTATTTTAAGTAAGAGCTTACTTTAGAAAACTTTGATGGCCATTTTGCTCTGCCTGCCACACATGGCACTTCCAGGTATGACGGAGGCAGTGGGGGGCACATAAAATGGTGTTGTGGGCCACATTTGGCCCCCAGGCCATAGGTTGAAAACCCCTGATCTAGCTGCTGAGCAAGAGTCTGAGAGTTCAATTCTTCACCGTGCCTCCAGGGAGCAGTGCCTGCCAGTGTGGCCTTGGTCAAGCTGTGCAGACGCAGTGTGTTCCCAGAAAAAGGGAATTGTAAACCACTTCTAAGTACAGTAATACCTTGGATAACGCTAAGACTTGGTTCCACAAGTCTTGGTGTTATCTGATTTTTAGTGTTATCCGATGCATGTTAAAATCCTATGGGATGGATTGGATAACGTTAAAGCTCCATAGAGATACATTGTAACCGCACAGGCTTTAGCGGTTGTTATCCGATCCATCCCATAGGACCTTAATGTTATTCGATCCAATTCTCCACCCCAGATTACTTAATGTTATGCAATTTTAGCGTTATCCAAGGTAAACGTTATTCGAGGTATTACTGTATTTGCTACCTAGAAAACCCTGGAAATGTTTTCTGTAAGTCAGAACTGAATTGACAGAACACAATTATTATAATTAATAAGTGAAGCTACTACACGGCAGACAATGCTGGCTCTTCGGCTTTGAGACAGAGATGAGCACTGACTCCTAGAGTTGGATACAACTGGCTTTCGAGCAAGGAAAACCTTTACCTTTACCTTTTTACTACACGGCCTGATCAGCAGGAGTGCTGACTTGGGCTTCTGGGAATTGAAAGTCTAAGAACATCTGGAGAAACAAGTTTGCAGACCCTTGGTCTAGATCAGTGGTGCACAACTGCAAGCCTCCAGATGTTTGGATGTATGGTTACCTGCATTCATAACAGACACAGCCAGTGTTGAGGGATTATGGGGTTGTCAAAACAACAAAAATATGGCTGTTTGCCAATGTGAGACATAATCGCTAGTCTCACACAGCTGTTCAAAGAACAGCAGTAGTGCCCTTTCCTAAGCAGCCAACAACCCCAAAGATGCACACTTATTGCATTGTTTTTACAAATGGTGCACCAGTTATGTTTTCAAAAGGGGGAAACAACTGAAGTTTAAAATCATCTTAGAAAGTCTTATGGACTGAGTAGGAGCCAGTGGGGATGTTTGGGATGGTACCCAAACCCCCACCAATATTCTTTTCCCCAGGCTAAGGGCTTTATGCAACTTCCACAGATCCCAATCTCTCCTGCCCTGTAACTTTGTGCATTACACCTGGGTAGCACTGTCTCCCCTTCTGTCATCAGTTTCCAAAGATGAGCCGTGGAAGATTTGCGATAGCATGTAAAATAATATTGGTAAACTGGAATTAAATTTGTTCCAAAATCCCGTATTTCAGGATCACACCAACTGGAAATGACACTTCCAAAATCCTTGGAAAAGAGACTGGTGTAGTCTCAAAGTTTATTCCATAAAAAGAAAAGCAATGTCCATAAATGAAATTGCTTCTTTACTAAGCAAAGCATAGCTATAGCTAGATTGAGGATCAGTTTCAAAAGATCCAAAATAAAACATTCCATTCCTGGGTTTCAGTCCTAGTTATGAAACACATACTGGTAAGTTGTTCTCTCTAGCTAACCTATTCCTAGGCACACAATGTCTCCTAATACTTTAAATCTAGAAAATAGAAATGCAATGTTTTCTAAGTATTGCCTCCTCTGGCTAGAGATTTCTCTAAGTGTCACAGCTGAGAAATTTTTCTAAGTGTTGAAGCTGGAAATTCTAAGTCCGCAGATTGTCTCCCACTCAGCTGATAAATGCTAAGGTCACATCTGCTTCAAAGTTTCATTTTTCCTTCCTGCTGTGTCTTCTTTGGAATGTGGTCCTGCATTCTTGGACACTCTCCTCTTTCTCTCTCTCTCTGGTGGCTTGGGGTGCTCTTTTTATACACTTAAGATGTCACTCACCCCCTCCTTTGGAATGCCAAGCATCTAAAAGGTTAGATCCTTATCTACCTGGGGCTACTCTTCCCCCTTCGGAAGTGGGTAGTCACACTCTGACCTGGTGAGGTGACTATGGGTCATGGGGAAGTCCTCCACTGTCAAGGACACCTTTTCCCGCTCCCTCTCTTTGGGTGGATGACACCTGAGTTCAAAGTGTGTGAATTTGTGTGTGCCCTGCTAGGTAAATTCTCCCTTTAATAATTCAAAGGTGCCTCTAGAGGCACTTATCTAGATGACATAATGTCTTTTCCATGGAGGCTTGAAAACGCAATGCAACTCAATGTAGTTTCGGTTCTTCGAAACTCAAACCAGCATAATGAACTAAATCACACTAACACACTGTAAAAGCTTATTTACATGAATAATTCATTCAAATTCATGACAGAAGGTATGTGCCCAAAATGATATTCTTTTGCAGATTTTTATACTTTGCTTTCAGGCTGTTTTCTTTCCTAATTTTGGACATCCAGGAGTCCCCCGCCTTTATGATGATGAATCTCATCATTTAAAGAAGATAGAAGTGGAGACGGTGAAAGTAGTAAGACCTTGGCCAGCTCTTCATATCAATACAAATAAGGTAACATATTGTACAATGTGCCACAGAACTCCTTATTGAGCAAATTGCCTATGGTTACAGCAGGAAAGGTTTATTAGGGTGGAAGGTCCGGGGTGAATTTGCAAAGTTTGAGTATGTGTGGAATGTCAACATTTAGCCTCTACTGCGTTGCCCTCCTGTTTCTCTTTGGATAAGGAAATGGGTTCATTCAGAATCATCATATGTGAAGGGGGGGGACACACAGCCATGTGTTTCACATGCAAAATTCTAACAACTAATTGCATAGTAGCATTATTGGCCCACACAAATCCTAGATTGGGACTCCTTGCTCATGATCACACACGCTTTGGTCACCTCCAGACTTGATTATTGTAATGTGCTCTACATGGGGCTGCCCTTGGTGACCATTCAGAGGCTGCAACTGGTCCAGAATGCAGCTGCTCAGATGGCGATGGGGTGCAGGCAGTATGCCCATGCCTCACCATTGTTTCATGAGCTGCACTGGTTGCCAGTGTGCCTCTGGGTGCAATTCAAGGTGCTGGTTATTACCTTTAAAGCCCTACATGGTAGTGGGCCAGGATAAGAGACCTCATCGCCCTGAGAACATCTGTCCATCCCACCAGAGTGGATGGGAGAGGCTCTGTTGCTGTGCCATCTGCTAGAGAGGCTCGCCTCTCTAGCACCAGAAAGTGGGTCTTCTCCGTGTCTGCTCCGGCTCTATGGAACCTCCTGCCAATTGAGATCTGACTCCAGAGTTGCTGCCCTTCAGGAGAGAACTAAAAACCTGGCTGACGAAGCAGGTGTAGTGGTGACCCCCTCCTGCTGGGTGATAAAATAACAGCAACATTGCTCCCTCCTTTAGTCATCTTTCTTTAATCCTCGGTCTTTTGATTTTTGTAGTACTTTAAATTGGGTTTTTATGGGTGTGGTTTTAATGGTTTTTTTGTAATGTTTTTAATGCTGTGAGCTGCCCTGAGTCATTTTGAGTGGGGTGGCTATACAAATTGGAAATTATGTTAAATTAATATGTCTGCTGTTTAATTATAATATCTAGTTCTAATTTAAATAGTGCAGACTCTACCCTTTTCCTGTTTACTGCAGGGGTTCTCAACCTCTTCAAGCTGAGGGCTGAGGGCTGGGTCATCCACCCTCAGACAGCTTTGGGGCCAGACAGCCATTTTGCCCTGCCTGTCACACATGACACTTCTGGGTGTGGTGGAGGCAGTGGGGGGGGGGCACATGAAATGGTGTCACAGGTCTCATCCGGCCCCCAGACCATAGGTTAAGAACCCGTGGTCTACTGTTTCTGAGCCATTCCCCATTAATATTATTAATACACCTAATATTTATTCACATCATGTGAAAGTCACAAATTCAGGTAGTATATAATCTCGTTAATATCCAGTTTAATTAGAATTTATATTTTTTCTGTTCTAATATTTGGCTTGCCATTTTATCTACAGGTTCTGTTAATTCTAACTTCCCATATGTACCCTCATATAGACTACTATTTCCCCCTGTTACTCTGTGCAGAGAACCTGGAACATCAGTAATGGATTCCTGGAGAAAAGACCCCACCCCCACCCTTTTTTTAAAAAAAAAAGACATTCTCTCCATCCTTGAGAGGTTTTATGTTTAAATTTTGATGAACATAAAATTGAATTCTTTCAAGGGACAACCAAAATCAATTTCTTATTTCGGTCTTTCTATTATTTATATTTTGGAAATGTGTTCTCTGTTCTTTTGCTGTACTTACAGACAGATCAATCAAATTGGCTTCTGCTGGCTTATACATGTTATTAATTAATGCACTTCTCAGAGAATTTAAGCTGTCCACAATAAGCTGTTCCTCCACGTGAGGCTGAAGAAAACCTCAAATAACTCTTGTTCTCTTCAGGGTCAACTTTGCTGTCTAATTTTCTGTTTGACAAAGGAGAGCACTTGTGTCTTTTTCAAAGGGAACTTTTTTTGTGAAGCTGAAGCTTTCTCTCTCTCTTTTAAATCAAACATTAGAATCATATTTTTTTGTTAAGCTTAGTATGGCTTTTAGGATTGTTCATAGAACTATGAAGCAGTGTTCCGAAGACTGCTCTCCAGAAGCTAATAAATGTTGTACAGTAATATCTCAGATAACGCTAAGACTTGGTTCCACAAGTCTTGGTGTTATCCAATTTTTAGTGTTATCCGATGCATGTTAAAATCCTATGGGATGGATCGGATAACGTTAAAGCTCCATAGAGATACATTGTAACCGCACAGGCTTTAGCGGTTGTTATCCGATCCATCCCATAGGACCTTAACATTATTCGATCCAATTCTCCTCCCCAGATTACTTAACGCTAGCGATTTTAGCGTTATCCGAGGTAAACGTTATCCGAGGTATTACTGTATATGCATTAAAGATGAGATTAAGTATTATTTTGTACTGGACAAGTACTCTTTACCCACTACTAAAAATATATTTTAGGATAATTGAAAGTCAATAAAGGTGTATAAAATGAATCCTGCAATATTTCCAGTTATTTTAAACCCATAATTTCTAAGCAAATATGCAACAAAAACAAACACTTTGGTAAAAGTTCACAGAGATACCAGCTCAAAATGAAGTGAACCCATTGCAAGCATTAAGCAGAGTTTTTTCAAATAAATGGAAAATTGTTTTATTCCTATCAAATGTTCATTATTAAATCTGAGTTAGTGTCAAGAGTGGCTTGGCAGACCATCACCCTCTTGCCCAGGAGCTCTGGACTTTACGACCTTCCCTTGTTGACCTTGGGATCAATGTAGTAATGTAAAACCAGAAAAACCAAGCCAACAACCCTAGGAACTTCAGAGGAAGAGATACTAGAGAAGGTGCTAGGGGGTAGGGAAGAAATGGAACCCTGGAGATGGAGGGATATAAAAGTATCCCTAGAGATAGAGGGGGGGGGGAGAAAGTTGTTGCAAATAGTGAAAGACAAATAGAGGCCCCCACCTCCTGAAACCAGAGAGGAAGAGGAGGGTGAAGAGGAGTGGGGCAATACCCCAGGAGAGGCAGAAGCATTGGTGGGCCTTCAGGTAGAGGTAGTGCTGTCAGAAGCATCCCTACTCCTAGGGAGTAGACATATCTGTAAAGAACTCTAGACAGGGGCAACTGCACAAGCAAGGTATGAGTAAAATTTCTGCCGTTCATGCTCCCAGCAGTTGGTATCCAGTGGTGTACTGACCATGTTACTGAACAAAAATACATATAGCCACAATCCTGCATGAATTTGTCCGCTTCTTTTTTAAAGACAACAGCATTCATTACATCTTAGGGCAGTGATGGCTAAACTTGACACTCCAGCTGTTCTAGAACTTCAATTCCCAGAAGCCTTGATCAGGAGGAGTACTGACTTGGGTTTCTGGTAATTGAGGTTTAAGAACAGCTGGAGTGTCAAGGCTAGCCACCAGGGTCTTAGGGTAACATATTTCACAATTTAACTACAAGCTGTGTGAACTTTCTACTCTGAACCTCCTACTCCTCAACTTCATTGGAATTCAGCAGGATTCCCACAGACCACTTGATTTTCCCTTCCTGACCCTTTACCCTAGAGTGATGCAAACACATCTTGGACAAGCCAATTTGGCCAACTAGGTTCAGTGATGTAAATCTGGTTGACTACCAATATCAACTTACGGATATTTGTCATTTTGTCACTAATTGGACTGACTTTAAAGAATAGCATCAGATGGCCCAAGGATGTGTTAGCAGGGGCCAGGTCATGCTTCGTCATACAGTTGAGGGGGGCGGACTGGTGTTCCCCCCACCATTTACAGCTGTCGTAAACGTGTTTACATGTGCTGCGGATCAAGTGGCGTCGCGCAGTCTTCAGCCGCCTGGGGCGAAAAACAAACTCCCCCCCCCGGCTCACCGCTGCCGCCGCGCCCCCCCCAGGACCCAGGCAGAAGGCGCCCCCTGCTGACTAGTGGCGCGCGCGCGAGCGAGCGCGCTCGCCGCACACCTCCGCCCGCTCACCCGCCACCCACCCCCAACGAGCGTACCGTGCGTGCCGCACACCTCCAGCAACTCACTCGCCCGGCTAGCCGTCGGGGGCTCTCCGCTGCCTGCCCCTGGCAGGCCCCCCGTGTGCACGTGCACGCTGCCCACCTCCTCCCGCCCAGCCAGCCGCCAGGGGCTCCGGCGCCACCCACCCCCTACGAGCGCAAGCTGGGTGGGTGGCTGGGCGGGCGGAGGCGAGCAGCGTGCACGTGCATGCGGGGCGCCCGCCAGGGGCAGGCAGCGGGGAGTCCCCGACGGCCAGCTGGGCGGGCGGAGTCGTCCTATTTAGAGAGGCATCGCTGCCCGCAGGCACAAGTTTGTTCTCCTGCATTAAGTTTTCAACCCTCCCAGAGAGTAAACACGACAACAAAAGACAAACAAACGTTGTGGCACCTTAAAGAGGAACGGCTTTATTTAAATGCGAGCTTTTGTGGATCAAGTCCACTTTGTCAGAGAGAAGAGGGAGACTTCCTATCGCACGCGGGGCGCTCGCCAGGAAAAGGGCCGCCCTCTGCCTGGGAAGTCCTGCTTCCTAAGCCAAAGAGGGAGGCCAAAGCGGTGGGGAGGGGACATTTTGCCACCCCCTGAAAGCCGCTGCCCGGGGCATCCACCACCACCCCGCCCCCCCACGCTACGCCACTGCTGCGGATGCATTTACGGCTGTTGTAAATGAGTCCGCAGCCGATTCCGGCAGGGGCTGGAGCAAGGGTGGGGGCTGGATGACTTGGTGCCGTGGGATGTAGGTTGCCGACCCCCTGTGTTAGCAGAACATATTGGGTTTCCAAAGTAGTCGTCTAAAAAAGGAGATATTAATAATATTTTCATTTTCCTGACTTATCTAGATCTTTTTGCCATATGTTCTGATGGTTAACACTGGAACAAATGTGCACTTATCTTCTCTTTTTATTGATATCTACTTTTGACTAATAAAACCTTTTCCCCTCTTTCCCCCCTTTATTTAGTTGATGCAGGCTTTCTTCAAGAACACTAAAGGAAAAAACTTGTCAGTTTGTCTGAAAAAATATTTTTGTACAGATTTGTGCACTATGTTGTACCCTACTGAATCACTTATTTTACATTATTTTTAATTGCTGAAATAAATTTATAGATATCTGTTTTCTATTTACCATTGTGTCCTCTTATTTTACTGGCAGGGTGAAGAGAAGAAAACATCAGAAAAGAATCTTCATCCTCCTCCTCCTTTGTCACCTTCCTCTATACCTGACCATCTGAAATGCAACATCCTTAAAGCTCAAGCAGAAGCAGTTTTTCGAGGAAGTGCTCAGGTGTGTGTGTTATAGAACCTGCTGAATTGAACAATTAAGTCATCATTTCTCATGGTCAATTTTCATGTGTGTTTATCCTTTGACACCTTCACCATCCAGTGACATCTTGTACTTTTCAATGGGCTTTCATGGACCTACCTGACAAGACAAATGGAACATCCTAATCACTTCACATATATTGTTTCTAAACTGGGGGCTGCTCACATATTTTTAAAGGTTTCCCTTGCTCAAAAGCCAGTCGTATCTGACTCTAGAGTTCAGTGCTCATCTCTGTTTCAAAGCCGAAGAGCCAGTGCTGTCAGCTTCTGCAGACATTTCCGTGGTCATGTGGCAGGCATGACTAGACACCAGAGCACACAGAACACCATTTACCTTCCCACCGAAGTGGTAACTACTTGTCTACTTGCAATTTCTTGCTTTCAAACTGCTAGCTTGGCAGGAGCTGGGACAAAGACGGGAGCTCATTCCGTCATATTTTTAAGTACCAGTTATCCACAGAAATATAAGAATCTGGTTTAGTACAATATCTGAGGGCACAAGTGGTTTGGTGCAAAGCCTCCTCCCTTGCAAGAGCTAAATAAGCATGCAAGAGTATCATCTTACCTTGCTTTAGAAGGCACTGGCACACTTGGTTGGCATTCACTGTGGCCCCTTAGACATTCCACTGTTTTAAACCACAGCTTGTCTGGGTCACTCACATCAGATCTCATTCTATAGACTTGTAGACCGCATGAGTGCTGCTCAAAAATAGTATATGTGTAGCAGATCTTGCCCTAAGAACAACAAGTGTTGTCCAAAATTAGTACATATTTGTTCAGGGCCTTCGAGAATACACACATATGGTGACAACAGTAACACCAACAATGTATGTAGGCATGTATGTATGTATGTATGTATGTATGTATGTATCTATCTATCTATCTATCTATCTATCTATCTATCTATCTATCTATCTATCTATCTACAATAATACCTCGGATAACGCTAAAACTTGGTTCCACGAGTCTTGGTGTTATCTGATTTTCAGTGTTATCCGATGCATGTTAAAATCCTATGGGATGGATCGGATAACGTTAAAGCTCCATAGAGATACATTGTAACCGCACAGGCTTTAGCGGTTGTTATCCGATCCATCCCATAGGACCTTAACGTTATTCGATCCAATTCTCCTCCCCAGATTACTTAACATTATGCGATTTTAGCGTTATCCGAGATAAACGTTATCCAAGGTATTACTATATCTATCTATCTATCTATCTATCTGTCTGTCTGTCTATCTATCTATCTATCTATCTATCTATCTATCTATGTACGTACGTACATATATCCCAGATATTATTGGTTATAACAATAACAATAACCAATAATTAAACAATAACCATAATTAAACAACTAATTAATCAAAAATAAATTATTACAAACTATACAAGCTTCCTATAACAACTCTACTGTACATTCACTCCTGAATCACTGCAAGATCTCTACTTTGTAGAGATGCAGAAAGAGAATTCCAGAGCATTAGGCCAACAACACAGAAGAATCTATTTTCAAATATATTCAAACCAAACTGTTTTGGCATTTGGTCCCATCACAAAGGATGTTTCACATGAGCCTAGTTGACACAGGGACTCATATGGAGCTGTTTAGTAGATATGTGGGCCCCAAGCGATGTAGAACTTTAAAAATAACACATTGAATTGAACCCACTGTCAACTTATGCAGTTGACACAAAATAGGTGTTGAATGACCATAACGGGAAGCACCCAGTATTATACCAGTTCTAGCTTCTAAGTAGCTCCGAGAACAGTCACCTATAGAGTGAATTACAGTAGTCTGATCTTGAGGTTACAGTTGCATAGATCACCTTAATTGTGATACCTTTTCTAAATAAGCAACAATACTCCAGACTTGGATAAGAGGGTAAAATCTGAACTGGCCATGATTCCCTCCTATTTCTCCAAGAGGATCGTTAGGTTTAATAATATCAGAGAGTAAACAAAACAAAAGACAAAAAAAAACCCACTGTGGTACCTTCAATACTTAACTCCTGTATTTAAATGTTAGGAGTTAGTCTTTAAGGTGCCATAGCATTTTTTTCTTTTGTTTTGTTTACTCCCTGATACACTTGCACAGACTAACACGGCTATCACTTCCAACATTTCTAGGTTTAATAAGCCATCCAAACTGTTTACTTTGTTCAAAAGGCGAATATTCTCAATCAATCATTAGATAAGTAATAGCTGGATTTGTCAGATGCAAATGACCAGCATCACCTCCATCTTGTCTGGATTTCATTTTAATCTGTTGCCCTTCAGCCACTTGACTATAGCGCCAGACAGTGACTAAGCACTGTAATTGTCTGTTTAGTTACTATAAGATATAGATGTATGTCATTAGCTTATGTCATAATGTAAGATATAGCTGGATGCTATCAGTATCCCCAAAGCTGTGGGTCATCTCTGATAGTGTCTCATATGTATATTGAAGAGCACTGGAGTTAAAACAATCCTGTGGGACATAACATGACAATTCCCAAGAAGCTGCTAGTCCTCTATGGTTACTCTCTGGATCCTCTGAGATAGAAACCACTGAAGTACTGGTCCAGCAAGACCTAGGTCTCTATCCCATCCCCTCAACAATACCATAATCTTGTGTGTATCAAAGGCTACTGAGAGATCTAACAGTATCAACCAGAAGAGCTCCCATCAAACCTCTATTTGACGCATGCACACTAAAAAAATAGAACTGTGCATGCATCAAACAGAGGTTTGATGCATGCGCAGTTCCAGGCAGCCATTTTGGCTGCCCGAAAATACCTGTAGAGGTGACCGAACTGGTCACCCGGGGCTTTACCCCCCCCGGCGACCCCTCCTGATGTGGTGCTACCGGTTCAGGTGAACCTGTCCAAACCGATAACATCCCATCACTGAATATATGGGAAGAGAAGTGAGTTTAATTATTTCTTTGCAGTAATTTGTTTTTGTTTTTTAAATTAGACGAGATCGGACATGTTTAGGGTGGTATGACCACAGACGTAATTTGTATATACAGTAATGTGAAAACCATCTAATCAGTCAAATTATCCCACTACAGAAAACTTGTGCAGAATAACAACCATGTCTCTGTGGTTATGTGGGACTCTGCTATTCGCCCAGTGACAAAGTGTTTTTGCACACAATGCTTCGCAATACTTAGAATGTTGCTATTAGTCATACACTTGATGAGCAATAAATTCAACTCCTCAGCAGTCATACATTTCCCCCCAAATTAACTTGAAAGACATTATGATGAGGGCTTTAACTCCCACCAATCTCTTTGTTACATCAGCAACCTCATTGCTCATAGTAATAGGATTAAATTCAGTTTGTTCATCTGAAAGGGGTAAAAATCTTTTGAATGTATGAAGACAAGGATATTGGGAAGACTGAGTTAGACCAGACATGTTTGACCAGAGGAGCCAAAAAAGAAGGAATATTACACCTATGGTGCAAAGATATTTTATCAATAAAGAAAAACATAATTTTAATTTATTGTAGTAGAAACAGTGGTGGGATGTCAAAAATTTTACTACCCCACCATGACGTTATCACAATATGGGTGGAGCTAATGTCATGACATCATGACATTATGGGTGGAGCCAACATCATGACGTTGTGGGTGGGGCCAAAGAAAAAATAAAAAATAAAATAAAAATAAGCACACACACATCTCAACCCACCCACCCACCCACAAACCTGTAAATAAATTAAATAAATAAATAAATAATACATTAAAATACACCCACCCACCCAAACACCCACCCACCAACCCCAAACACCCACCCACCAACTCCAAACACCCACCCACCAACCCCAAACACAAATGAAACGGAGCTTTTAAACCAGAGCTTAAAGCTTATTCTGGCTAATCTTTCTCACACTAGGTCACATGGAAGGAACTACAGAATGAACTCACCACAAGATGGCTTCATTTTGGCACTTTTCAACTTTTCAACAGTTAAAGAAGTTAGGTACTAGGTCTTTGCCAAACTAGTTCTCTAGGATAATATGCCTTAATGTAAATGTAAAACAGCTGTACCTCCTTAAGTGTTCTCCAATTGGAACAGCAATTGGAACAGCACAGGTGTAGCTTATTGATAAGGTAACTCCAAGACTTTGCTTTAAAAACCCAAACTAGGCCACCAGGCCTTTTTAGGAACTGTGGTAGTACGTCAATATAGGTAAAGGTATTAAATACACATTAAATACACACAGACACACCACATCCAAAGGTGAGTCACTTACCCTGGGGAGCAGGCTATAGGGAGCTTCAGGCTAGCAGCTTCTCTTCCTCCTCCCTGCTTGGGAGGACAAGCAAGGAGGCCGTGCATACGCGCCAAGCATTGTAGGCGTGCATGCACACCAAGTGCTTGGCACGCATGCGCAGTGGGGGAACCAGTGAAAAGGTAAGCTCCGACATAAGCCCCGAAGGTGGTTCCCCCAAAAAGCTGCTACCAGTTCTCCGAGACACTGGGAAAAGTTACTACCGGTTCTGGCAAACTGGTGCAAACCTGTTGCATCCCATCACTGAGTACAAATAAAGGTATGCAGGCACATCAGAAAAAAGTAGGTGCTCAAGATTATACTGATACTAAAGACTAGTGTGTGCCTTTATCACCCCTTTCCCAGGAAAGATACAACTACCCAAATAAAGAAAGGCATTCTCCACACCTGCTATTTATGCACAAGTTTATCAGCAATTCCTATGTGCTGCTGAGATGTTCTCATAGATTACCTGTATTTTCATGAATATGAGTGTGGGATTAGAAGCAGACTGTGATTGTGGAATGGTTGTGAAATGGTATGTGAGTTGATATATAGCTGATCATTTAGAGTTTTAAAATTATTCTTACTTGGTCTTTCTTACTCAGTTGGAAATGACATAATATGTACATTTTCACTAGGCATGTATTAATGGTGCTGCTATTTCTCATATACCTTTGCATAAGGTATGCATCTAAAGAGACCACTTCTTGTGATGCCAGGATACCACAGATGGTGGCTTCTGGGAATTCAGGCTGCAGCCCAAAATGCACTTACTGGTGAGCAAGCCTGATGGGTAACAGCAGGACTTAAATCTGAGATAACATACATGGGACAGCTGCCTAATTTCAACAAAACCCTCAACAAAGCACAGATTTATAGGATAAGATTCTTGCTGCTTCTGCCTCAATCCAAAAAGACATCCTATTCCTCTTCAGAGAACTCCTGGCTGGGATTCATTTCCTCTCTGTTTTGGATTGTTGGGGCGGGGTGGGGGGCGCGCCATGAAGGGGAATCTTTAGAAATGCCAATGGAAGCCACAGAAGCTTAAGGGGCTTAATCGCCCTGCACCCATGTTTCTCTATGCTGTACTAAATTCCAGGTTTTCTTTTCCAGGTTGAAAAAGAAGATACCTCTCTGTTAAACTCTCCTCTGTTAAGTCCTACTAAGATTTCCAGCCTGCAGGACCTTAATGGGAGGTCTGTTACTTTTTATTTATAAGATTAAAATTATGAATAGATGTTATTGAAATATTCCAGAAATATATGGCACATTCTTGTTAGGGATCTAACTGTTTACCATTGACTGCTTTTCGTGGCCTAAATGTGCAAACAGCCTTATACCTACATGTGATATTCTGTCTGTCTCTTTACTGCATCTTCAGGAGGGCACTGTCAGCTTTGAATGAGTCCATGCTGTTAGTTTGCACTGGTTGTTGAAGAAGGAAATAAATGACAGGAGACTTTCATGCTGCTTCTTACATTGCACACCTACCAAAGAGAAAGAGATGAGATATAAGTGTTATAATAAAGATCTATCCGGATAGAATTAAAGCAAGGGTTTCCTAGGAATGTAAAGGGCATTATCTCCACAAACCACACATCTGCTGCTCTTCAAGGCTATTCCTTAGATGGATTGTAGACCAGCACCAAAAGCCACCACTATAATGACAGTCTGTCCCATTGCTGATGGCTAGGGGTAATTCAGCTTAATGTTGAAAATGCATGCTTTGGGAAGAGTAGATGGAGAGAGGAAACTCCATGGATTTCCTCGACCAGGGTGTCCAAACATTTTGGGTCACGGGCCAGTCATGTGGTTCAGGGGGCCGGTCACTATGGCACACAGCCAGATCCAGCCCCTGATACCAATTCATCCGGCCTACAAAGCCCTGGCTGCTCCCAGAAGCGGAAGTATAACACACAGGTACAGGTGTGTTTTACTTCTGCTTCTGGGAGCGACAAGGGCTTCGTGGGGTGGATGAATTGGCATCGGGGGGCAGATCTGCCCTGTGGACCGTAGCTTGGGCACCCTGATCCGAGACTGTCTTTTAGACCTCTATTGACCAACCTAGATTAATATATCCTGGTTACTGAAGGCATCTCCTTAACCACGTTATTTTTCTGACCATATCTTAGAGTGGAGACGGAGCATTTGCTTTGTTTCCAAGAAATGTGGAGTAATCATTGCTCATTGTATTGTACACTACAGTCAAACCTCGCATAAAGAGCGCCTCGCTTAAAGAGCAGAATTTTCTCTGAATGTTCGCTTCGCTTAACAAATAAAACCAACCAAAAACTCACTTAACAAATAAATTGGGGTTCACAATCCCCCCACAATTGATCACTTACAATGGTGTTTCACTTAAAGAGCAAACTCACTTAAAGAGCAACCCTGTGGAACGCATTATGCTCTTTAAGTGAGGTACAACTGTATCTTGTTTTTATTCAGGTAGAGCTAGGATTCCTTTCACCTTCCTGCACAATGTGTTTTTCAAATAAACACTTCCTTGCTGCCCCACCCGAGAGGCTTCTGCAGCAGGCTGAGGGGTCGCCTCAGCAACTGGCCCCAGTCCTGGGCTCCAAAAGCTGCCACCGTGACGGGTGGTGGGATTTTTTTTCATGGTAGCCACCCCTTGGACTAATTTGGGGTTGGGTAGAATGGTTATTGAATTGTATTGTTAAAATTGGTGTTGTAACATGGTATCATCCCTGTGTCGAGGATTGTACTTGTTGGATTGATATTGTATAATTTTTATAGTGTATTACAGTTGTACCTCGCTTAAAGAGCATAATGCGTTCCATAGGATTGCTCTTTAAGCGAGTTTGCTCTTTAAGCGAAACACCATTTTAAGTGACCAATTGTGGGGGGGATTGCAAACCCCGATTTATTTGTTAAGCAAGTTTTTGGTTGGTTTTATTTGTTAAACGAAGCGACCATTCAGAGAAAATTCTGCTCTTTAAGCGAGTTATTCTTTAAGCGAAACGCTCTTTATGTGAGGTTTTACTGTATTATATGTTGTTCTTGTAATTTGATTTAGATCTATTGTACTAAATTAGATCTATTGTATTACTGTGCATTTATTGTATTTGGGGTGTTTACCTGTGATCTATGTATGATGTTATTATGATTCTGTAACTGTATATTTTGCATTCCTGTAAGCCGCCAAGAGTCGCTGTATGCGAGTGGGGCGGAGTAGAAGTCTTAATAATAATAATAATAATAATAATGATGATGATGATGATGATGATGATGATGATGATAAAAAGCAGCAGCAGCAACGACAACGACAACACTGGCTTTCTTATTTTCCTGAGATAAGAAATCTAAATGTGATACTTCCCTCTACACCAATGTTTCCCAACCTTTGGTTTTTGGACGTCAATTCCCAGAAGCCTAAGTCAATTCCCCAAAACACTGACCAGCCAATGTACTGACCTAGGCTTCTGAGAATTGAAGTCTCCCTGTGGGGCATGGGCCCCACACTGGGAACCACTGATCTAGGATGAGGTGTGGCTCACGTCTTTAAAGCAGGCATCCATTTACTCCAACAGCTTCACCCACCCATTAAAGAGAAATGGTGATGGGCACACACAGAGGAGGGAATGCTATTTTTCTGGACTGCAACTCCCATTTTTGGATTACAACTGGGATTTGTAGTCAAACATTGTAACATTTCCAAGCTGTATCTAAGTAAAATTAACCAAAGCATTAAAATGGGTTTCTGTAGGAAACAACATATCCTTAATAATAATTCCTCAGGTGACATGATTAACCCTGCAGTTCCCAGTATGAGGGATTATTTCTTGGAGAAGATTTTAATCAACAGAGTGATATATCAACACATTATTCCCAGTCCCCAGAACTGAGGGAACATGGGAGACCTCTCTCTACCTCTGGATGTACAAACAGCTGGTAACATGAATAACAGCTTGTGTGGAGATAAATCTCCTGTTTTAAATTCATTAATCCTGCATCTGGATTTGTGGTTATTAATAGTCCTCTTGTGACTATTTTGCTTTTTTTATTTTAGGAATTACTATTTTTTCCACTCAATACATTTGTTCAGAAAAGCTTTAAAGAGATAACTGAGAGCCTGACAGACTGATCCGCTCCCCCTCCCTCTCTGACCACGCACACATCCCAATCACTTCCAAGGCACACCTTCTGAACCCTTGGTCAGGAGTTTCAACTTTTGGGATATGCTCTGATATACACTGTCCCAACGCCTATAGACATTGGAAACAGCATATATGTGACCCTTGCAGCTGTCGAAGGCTGATTCCAGTGACCTCCAGTATACTTAAGAGGCTAACAAGCTCCCTCAACATATCAGATATTGAAATTAAATGCTTTAATTTCAGTGGAAGTGTAGTTTTCCCCCTTCCTGTCTGTTCATTGTAGTGCTGCACCAGTTAAATGAGAGAGAAGTTAAATATGGCAATCAGATAGGAAGGCGAGAAATAATTACACTTTCTTTGCCTGTCTGTAGAGAAGCAATGAACTGCTTAATCTGCTCATCAGCCACTTCAAGATATGAGCAAAGATTTCTTGTGCTGTTTGGACTGGAAGAGCAGGCTAAACGTGAGTTGGCTCCTCCCCGTCCTTAAGCAACCTTGAAATCCACAATCCCACACTGCCCATACAAGGGGCAATCTGGACAGGATCTATGTTTAAATAAATGACGGTCCAAAGGCAACTGTGTGAAAAGCAATTTCTACATCAAAAATCCGAAAGATAACTAAAGGAATTTTAAAAAGTCAGTGGTCAGTAAGCACAAAAATCTAATAAAATTTTAAGGCAGAGAGACAACCTGTAAATACTTAATTAAAAAATTGCAATTTAAGCTAGGAGACTGGGTAAAGCCTCATCAAAAAGAAAAGCCATACTCCTGATTTTACTCTCCACCCCTACACATTGTCCTTGTTTTCGGTGTAGAAGGAAGAAGCTACATGAATTTTTGAAGAAAATTCATCCTCCTTTTGTCATTTGAAAAACAAATTCTTCCACACAGTGCTTTTCCTCCAGTAGTTTGAATTGCACCTTTAAAAAAAATATTTCATGTCCAGATCAAACTTTGGATTGCAAAAATGAAGCCAGTTTCTTGGCTTTGTTATTTATTTGTTTGTTTGTTTAATTGTTTATTATTTACACTTATATCCCGCCCCTCTAAGGGGGGGGGAAATCATCCCTGCTCAGGGCGGCTAACATCATAAAACCAGTCATACAATGATCAAGAATTATTTTTAAAAAATTACACACAATAAAACTCCCAATACAATCATCACCAAACATTACAATAGCCAGAAAGTTCTGAAAATGCAACCTATTTAGTATGAAAAGGAGCCCGGCAGCATTTCTAGCAACCAAAAATAGGCAGCACATTCCCAAAGGCCTCCTTAAAGAGCAGTGTTTTTAGTTGTTTTTTAAAAGACTGCAAGGATGGAGCAAATTTAAGTCATCGTTTCTGGCAGTAATCGGTAGACCAGTAAATGAGCCAGAATCTGTATCTCTCCGCATTCATATCATGTGTTGTTGTCTGCCAGCTGCCCCCACTTGAGCATGTTAGTCTCGCATTTAGGGACTCCAACCCTCTGCCTATTCAGGATCCTCCAAGTGACAAGGGGAAGTTGAGTTCCTCAGCTATATCCTCCTTTAATGTTATTCCTTGTCCAGTGAGCTCCTTCCTCCATCTTCTAATTTGATTTTGCTCTTGCATACCCTCAAGAATACAGTATTTGGTTTTGCCATAAAGCTTTTCCTGAATCTGAGCCGTTGGACTTGAAGCATATATCAATTCAGAGGCTATCAAGGGTCATTCTCTTGCTTAGTTCTCTCACCGTCCACTGCTACTACTCTCCTTATTTTAGGTGTAGCAATACCAACAAGAGGATATATTTTCTCATCTGGTGTAGGTTTGTGGCGTCCTGTCACTATACTCATGGCTTCACTACCAGCAATGTCAACTTATTTTGTGTGTGTGGATGTTGCTTCCTGTGCCAGAGAAACAGATTACCATTCTAGTGTCTTTCTTCTGGCATCAAAAAGCCAGTTTCTTGATTCATGATTCCCCAGCTCCTTTGCCCCCCAAGCCCATCTTTCCTGTCATTTGAGTACTTCTCCTTCTTAACTTCCTCTTTTACTCCTTCAGACAGGGATCAATCTGGGCACTTTGACTAGGTATTCTTGGGCCAGTCAGCCTGATCTATACCATCAGGTAAAAGCCATACATGTTTCTCCTCTGCCCCACAGGATTTCTAAGTATCCAAAATAAGTTGAATGGGGAAATCATCCACCTAAATGAAATTGGACAACAGTCAAAAGAGATTAATACTGAGGACTGGATTCTCCCAGAAAAGAAAAGGGGGAAAGTATTAACCAGAAAGAGAGAAAATAAGATAATAAATGGAATTTATTATTCAGCCTGTATGCCAGATCTTCCTGAGGAGGCTGGCGAGCAAGGACAGGGAAGGGAGACATGAAGATAAAAAAGTGAATCTGATGCTAAACAGCTCAGCCTGAGCTGTATAAGCCAAATGGAGGGAGCAACTGAAGCAGGATGGAATAGTAGATGTTCTTTACTTGTCAGCAAAAGGTGGTGGTCTTATCAGAGTCAAATAATGGAAGTACAAGCATCCTTTAGGCATTTGTTGCAAGATTATCAGCATGTTTCCACACCAGCAGAGAGGCAAGCCTATCACCTTAATTCTAGTCCCCAGTGAGCTCAAGGAAGTGTGTTTATCCTTAACCTGGCTTCATCCTCCCCACCATCCCATGGAGTAAGTCAAGCTTGAGAGTATGACTGGCCCAGGTGAGAGTAGAGGTAAGGAACATGTAGGATGGAGCAACATACTGATTCTTAGGTATTAATAAATTAGAATATTACATCTGTAGGCTACTGCAACTCCTATCTTCTGCAATTTGCTCATGGCAACCTGTATAGAATCTTGAGTCAGAGCACTGACTTCACAAAGATTTGTCTGTACAGTCAAACCTCACATAAAGAGCACCTCACTTAGAGTAACTCACTTAAAGAGCAGAATTTTCTCTGAATGTTCGCTTCGCTTAACGAATAAAACCAATCAAAAACTTGCTTAACAAATAAATTGGGGTTCGCAATGCCCCCCCCCCCGAAGTCACAATTGATAACTTACAATGGTGTTTCACTTAAATAGTAGTACAACTCCAAAAGGAATATAATGACAGCAATATGTGAAAAGAAGTTTTCTTGTGCCCTTTGCCATCATTGTGTTCCTTACATATCGGTTTGCCTCTATTCCTATTGAAGGGAAGGAACAAAATTACTGCAGATCTAAATAGCTCTCAGCCTGGACTCACCACCATGCATAGTCCCATGTCATTTCCAAGATCTTCTAAACTGGCAGGTGTTTGGATTTCACAAAGCCTCAGCTGGCTTAATGTATAAACTTAACCAGCCCTAATTCTCCTTCACCAAAAGTGCACTCCCATCATTGTTTAATTATAGTTACTTTGGAAATACACTATAAATTTCCAACTGCAAAGCCCCATTCCTAATGCCAGGCATAGGGACTGAAATACACTGTAAAACCAAAGAAATTGAAATAATATTTGCTGTTCCATAATTCTGACCAATTACTTCCCGTTTCGTTGCTTTGATTGCTTTTAATCTCATTTGTCACGTGGTACATTTGTTGACCCTCTGCATTCATAGAAACAGATACATTAATTTTATCAACAGTCTGGCATGTTTTATATGCCAAATGTTCAAACATTTGTCTGCAAGGTACCTTCTGTTTCATAGCCAACTGTTGTCTTAGTCAAGGCCAATCTTTCATTATAATTTGTTTATTTAAAGCATTACCCATTCTTCAGCTGAAAGACCTCTTTAAGAGACTTACATAAGCTTAGTAGCAGCAAGGCAAAACCTGGCTGCAGGCCTACAGTATTTAAAGCACAAGGAAACAAGAATGAAGAAAGGAAGAGTGAAATAAGCAGGGCCCCAGGTACTTTCCCCCAAAGTACATACAGTTACCAACAGGACATTAGTTATGAGAGAGAAAGAGCCAAATGGAGCTGGTCTCTCAACAAGGCATTTACTCAGATGAAGCATATGTTCTGGTGAAATGCATTCTGCACTGATTTTATCACTATTTTTCTCACTCCTAAAAGATATAAAGCTTATCTCGCTTATTCCAGTGCTTTCTCCTATGGCTTTCCTTGTCTCTCAGTCCTTCCTATCAGCATGGTTCATTTTTCGTTTCTGTTTATTGGAGAGGGAATGAGGTGTAGGACTGTGGTGCTGCCCAATGAAAAATTAATAACCATGGTGTCCCCTCTTGGTTGGAATAATGCAATTAAAGTTAATTGACAGATTAAAAAAAAAGAATGGTTGTCCCATTCTCCTTAATGGTGAAATAAGGACTGTCGTTAAAATCTGTCTTTACCACTGCAGTTGTAATAGTATATTTTTTTCTCTGTCTTTATTATGCAGTTACTTTGTCTTTATGTTTTACATTATCTCATTCATAGTCAAAACAATGGTATTCCCAGTAGTAATGTATGGTTGTGAGAGCTGGACCATAAGGAAGGCTGAGTGAAGAATAGACCCCTTTGAAATGATGTGTTGGAGGAGAATTTTGAGAGTACCCTGAATGGCAAAGAGATAAAATAAGTCAATTCTGAAGGAAATCAACTGCTCCTTGGAAGGACAAATATTGAAGACGAAGCTAAAGTACTCTGGACACCAAATGAGAAGAGAGGACTCACTGGAGAAGGCCTTGATGCTGGGAAACATCGAAGGCAAAAGGAGAAGGGAGCAGCAGAGGATGAGATGGCTAGATGGCATTGTTGACACAATGGGCATAGAGCTGAGCGGGCTGCGGAGGATGGTGGTGCCTGGCATTCAGTGGTCCAAGGGGTTGCAAATGATCGGATTCACCTATGCAACTAAACAACAACATTCATGCATTTCTCTCACATTTTTTAATTGAGCTTATGGCTCTAGAAGTATCTTCTTTCCACATGTTTATTTTGCAGGGCAAGCTTCTTTCTTCTAGTGGTTGATCCTGGTATCTGCTCTGCCTTGGGGAAGGGACATATTGTGATGTCTCATCCTCATCATCAGTGGATTGGTTATCTCGTCTCTGGTTTCTTCTGTGAGAGCAAGCAGTGTGTGTAGCAGCCACAGAAGTTAGAGTCTCCTCTCTATCCCAGCCTTTATAGCTGTGTTTATGACTGCTCTTGAAAAGTGATATCGTTGACACAGAATAGGCAAGTGTTGATCACATCCTCTAGCTTTTCAACATGGAAGTATGTTCCCCTATGGACTTATCGTTTATAGGACTGGCCTCTGTCCTTGACTTGAGCTACATAATCTTCAGTTTCATAACCCTCACACAAGAGGCAGTGGTGCCTCCCCAAGAGAGAGAGAGAGGATGACCACTGACTTCTGAAGAAACTTGCCCTGGACAACAATTCTTGATCACACATCTTGTTTGATGGACATAATTCTGTCAGTGCAACACCTAGCACTTTGGGATTAAATCTTTTATTTAGATTTATTTCACTCTGTGTCCAGACCTGGATGGCCTCGTTGGATAACTGCTACTGGGAAATGTGCAAGAAAAGTGTGACTTTCTTTTGCTTACCTGTAATTAGCTGATACTATCAACTGTAATATCCTTCTAGATCAATTTAGTAAGTTGTGGGCACTTCCACACCTACCTCTCTACCTGTTCTAGAGAGTTGCAGGTGGAGATTGTTTCTTGTCTTCTTAGCACTTGGTACTATTGTGTGCTGCACAGTCCCCATTGCTTTTTAACATCTATTCAAAGCCACTAAAAGCGATCATTAAGAAAAATGCCTTTGGTATGCTGTTGATACCAAACTCTGTTTTTCTGTGGCACAGCTTGAAACAGTTTTGACACATGCAGGTCCCACAACAGTGCCTGGATACAATGGTGGGTTTTATGAGGGCTAAAATAAACTGAAGCTGAGCCCTGCCAAGATGGAAGTGTTGTGGATAAGTGGTTTGCAGTTTATTATTATTATTATTATTATTATTATTATTATTATTATTATTATTATTATTATTATTATTATTATTATTATTATTATTATTATTCAAATTTATACCCCGCCTTGCTCAGGCGAACCTGACTCTAGGCGGCTTACGTAGTATAAAAAGTAACATCACAAATTATAAACAAACTCCTACGAGACGAGGTCTTTTTATCGCCGCCCGGGACCCACAGGTTTTGCTCCCTTCAAGGCCGGCTGGCTGAGGGAGAGTCCAGCAAAGCGTCGGCAGCGTCTTCGAGTTTAAGGAGACAATTTTTATGCCAGACCTAGGGGTACACTTAGGCCCATATTTGTAGGTGGAGGGCCTAGTTCTTTCATTGATTTTTACTATTATTTATTTTTTTATTTTTTTATTTAAATTTGTTTATCTCCCTCCTCCCAAAAGGGACCCAGGGCGATTTACAACAATTATAAAATCATTTAAAAGAATTAAAAAACTTTTAAAACTTTTTTAAAAACTTAGTATTAAAAGCTAGAAATTGTAACATAGGCATACGGGGGTCAAACCAACCAATTGGCTGGGGAAATTGAACCATCCACTCCCCAGACCAAACCTGCCAGCCAGGTTTTCACTCCTTTTCTAAAGGGCACCAACTCCGTCTGCAGGCGTAGTTCTATTGGGAGGAGGTTCCAGAGGGCCGGAGCGGACACCGAGAAGGCCCTCCTTCTAGCTTTGGCCAATGCACTACCTATAAAATATCTTGGGCATGGATTGTTTGATCATCTAATTCAAACACTGACAATTCCGTTGTGCCCCCCTTGTCTAAAATTGCTAGTATTGTGGAATGATATAACACACATAAGAATTTTACTTGAAGTATTACACTAGCTGCCTGTTACTGTACAAAGTTTAAGATTTTGTTGTTACTATATTATACCTGAAACTGTTTAGGCCTTGGTTATCTGAGAAAATAACTTCTCTACTAGAGAACCACTACATCAATGAGGTTATCAAGAATAGGAGTTCTCAACCTTTTAAAGCCGGGGGCTGGGTCACGCTCCCTCAGACAGCTTCAGTGGCCAGATAGTCATTTTGCCTTTCCTCCACCACATCACACTTCCTGGTGTGGTGGTGGTGGTGGTGCACCACATGAAATGGTGCCGTGGGCTGCATCCGGCCCATGGGCCACAGGTTGAGAATCCCTGATCTAGAGAGCTCTGCTGATGATGCCACAGGCTCCTTAAGTCTGCTTTGTAAGCATACATTTAGCCTGAAGGCAGTCACAATTAAGAATGCCCTTCCCCTGTATATTAGGCATGTTCTAAATATTATTAGTTTTATGTTGAAATACCACAGCTATTTATGCAGGCCCTTCCCAATGTACTTCAGCCTACCATGTATTTTATGGTTATGATTTCATGTACATATTGAAGTTGTCTACAGTAATACCTTGGATAACGTTTACCTCGGATAATGCTAAAATCGCATAACGTTAAGTAATCTGGGGAGGAGAATTGGATTGAATAACGTTAAGGTCCTGTGGGATGGATTGGATAACAACCGCTAAAGCCTGTGCGGTTACAATGTATCTCTATGGAGCTTTAATGTTATCTGATCCGTCCCATAGGATTTTAACATGCATTGGATAACACTAAAAATCGGATAACACCAAGACTTGTGGAACCAAGTCTTAGCGTTATCCAAAGTATTACTGTATTGTATTATATTTTAGACAGTGTATTAATACTTGTTAAATTCAAAAATAATGTATGTATCTCAAACAGGTAACTTTCCTTATTTTATTAGTAGCAAGTAATTTTAAAAAATTAAATCAATTTACTGTACATTATTATCTTGCTGATGCATCTGATTTTGTTTGTTGCTTTTAGAAGTCCACCCCCTGTACAGCCAGAATCACTACGAGCAAGTAGTGTGCCAGAAAAGCAAGAAGTCAAACCACCACGTGTGAGGAGACTGACAAGGCAATACAGCTTGTGAGTGTGATTCTTTTAAAATGAAGTTGCTGTACAATATTGTGGCCATGTTGCCAGTAAGAAAAAAAACTGCCAAACTTTACATAGCAAAAGCAGCCTGAATGTTGACAGTACCAATAGCAGCAGTCAAGATCGTCTACATTCAAATACAGAATAGCCCCGACTGTGTGACTGAACAACAACCATTCACATAGAGACACTAAGCAAGAGCAAATTTCAAAAGCTGACTCCTTTTTTCACCATTCAACCACTCTTCACCCAAATTGTCATGGCTGCTTTTCAACAAGAGTGAGCACAAGAGAGTACAGTATCTTAAATACATTTATACAAATATATAAACCATTCTGTAGACATATCTCAATCTAGATTATTTTCTATTCTGACCATGAAAAGCACACATCTTCCACATCTAGCTGCTACCTAGAGAAGCCTAGTCGTAGACCATAATAAGGTGATTGATTGATTGATTGATTGATTGATTGATTGATTGATTGATTGATTGATTGACCTAGTTGAGCCCAGCTCCTTATTTATGAAGCATATGCATTCTACAAGAATTAAGATACCCTTTAAGATGACCTTTCTCCTCAGTTTGAAAGCAGTTCATGTTTTGATCTCTAGTGGGAAATATTAAAATAAAGACCTTTCTCCTCCTCCTCCTCCTCCTCCTACTCCATCAGGTGTTGATGGAAAAGAGCTATCACTCTTCTATAATACTGGGGCACCTTTCAGAAGAACAAAAGAGACAGAATTACTCTCTAATCATGTCTTTACTGGTTGTCTCAGTGAGTGAAAGCATTTGAGAAGTGAGTTGGGGCCACATTGCCACATGATCCAGGTGTAGCAAATTACATATTCAGTTGCTCAGCCCAAACTTTTGCGACCCCAAGGACCACAGCATGCCGGACTCTGTCATTCATCATCCTCCAGAGTCTACCCAGATCTACACCCACTACATCCACGATGCTGTCTAACTATTTCTTCCTCTGCTGCCCCCTTCTTCTTTTACCTTCGATCTTTCCTAGAACCAGGGTCTTCTCCAACAAGTCTTCTCTTCTCATTTGGTGACCAAAGTACTTGAGCTTCAGCTTCAGTATTTGTCTTTCCAAGGAGCAGTCGGGGTTCATTTTCTTCATGATTGACTGATTTTACCTCCTTGCAGTCCAGGGGACTCTGAAGAGTCTTCTCCAGCACCACAAATATTCCTACTACCACTTTAAACAGGAATGTTAATCTTTAATTGTGTTTCAGTGAGAAGTGTTTAGTTGATGAAAAAAGAAATCAGTTTCTGGAATTTCCCCTTGCTTGATGTCGCTATGTGATTACTCTTTGTGGAAGAAATCTCAGCCTCCATCTTTACA
Source organism: Furcifer pardalis (assembly GCA_030440675.1). Taxonomy (NCBI): domain Eukaryota; kingdom Metazoa; phylum Chordata; class Lepidosauria; order Squamata; family Chamaeleonidae; genus Furcifer; species Furcifer pardalis. The sequence continues at coordinate 43,486,613 of CP126897.1, read as the reverse complement.
TTGTCTTGCCCCGTGATGGTGAACCTTGGCACTCCAGGTGTTCTTCGACTTCAATTACCAGAAGCCCAAGTCGGCACTTCTGCTGATCAGGGCTTCTGGTAATTGAAGTTTAAGAACAGCTGGAGTGCCAAGGTTTGCCATCACTGGTCTAGCCCACAGCCCTACCCAAGCCTGTGCAACTAGTACCACATGCTGAACTGGGCTTTGTGTTATACCGTCCTAAGGCTGCAGTAAAAGTGATTCTAGAGTTGAAGTGGCCAGGCCAAGTATTTCTGGCAGACATTTTAGAAATTGAGATTGGGCGGGGGGGGGGGGGGGAGAGAGAACAAAAAGAATTACAGCTGGTGTAAAATAATTCAGACATAGGAGTGATCACCAAGTCCTATAAAATTCATGCATAGCTGCATAACTGTTTAGCTTGCAAGAATACATATGTTCAACACAGAAAAGACCTTGATTTTAAAAGAATTATCTTTCAATGGTGGGAATTATATTGCAGAAGAAGTGGATTGGGTAAATATCTTATCACTGTAGCTTGTGGCCAGAGTGTAAAGCAGCAGCCTTTGGGACACAAGATTACAGTTTTAACTGGAAGTTTTTATTTTCAAGTAGCTGAGAATCTTTATTGCATTGGCAAGTCATGGGAGAAATTTCAACTTGCATACCAATTAAGTACAAGGAAGTAGATTTACTCAGCAAGAGTGAGAAGAAAGCCAAAGTAATTCTAATAAGCGTAACCTGGAAAGTCTAATAGAATGTCAGCAGTTCTCATACAAAATAAAGATTAACTAAGTCAGAAATTAAAATCTGTCCTTTGACATTAATAAACTACCTAATTAATACACACAGCAATTCTTTTGTTGTCTAATAAGCAAGAAATGATGGGTTGCAAGCAGTGATGGGATGTAACAGGTTCTCACCAGTCCACCAGAACCAGTAGTAACTTTCCCCAGTGTCCTGGAGAACCGGTAGCAGCTTTTGGGGGGAACCACCTTTGGGGATTACCTTTTCACTGTTTCCCCCACTGTGCATGTGCGCCAAGCACTTGGTGTGCATGCACGCCTACAGTGCTTGGTGCGTATGCACGGTCTCCTTGCTGTCCTCCCAAGCAGGGAGGAGGAAGAGAAGCTGCTAGCCTGAAGCTCCCTATAGCCTGCTCCCCAGGGTAAATGACTCACCTTTGGATGTGGTGTGTCTGAGGGGTGTGGGTGGGTGGGTGTGCTTATATTTTTAATTTTTAAATTGGCCCCGCCCACAATGTCATGACATCATGACATCAGCTCCGCCCACACTGTGATGACGTCACGGTGGGTTACTATATTATACCTGACATCCCACCACTGGTTGCAAGGGCCCCCTATGTACTGACATAATTATTGTACTTGTCTGAAAACAAACCAAGCTTTGCAAGATACAAGTACAGTCAAACCTCGCATAAAGAGCACCTCGCTTAAAGAGTAACTCACTTAAAGAGCAGAATTTTCTCTGAATGTTCATTTTGCTTAACAAATAAAACAAAAAACTCGCTTAACAAATAAATCGGGGTTCACTATCCCCCCCCCCCATTGGTCCCTTACAATGGTGTTTCACTTAAAGAGCAATCTGGTGGAACGCATTATGCTCTTTAAGCGAAGTACAACTGTAATACCTCGGATAATGTTTACCTCGGATAACGCTAAAATCACATAATGTTAAGTAATCTGGGGAGGAGAACTGGCTCGAATAACGTTAAGGTCCTATGGGATGGATCGGATAACAACCGCTAAAGCCTGTGGTTACAATGTATCTCTATGGAGCTTTAACATTATCCAATCGATCCCATAGGATTTTAACATGGATCGGATAACACTAAAAATCGGATAACACCAAGACTTGTGGAACCAAGTCTTAGCATTATCCGAGGTACAGTATTACTGTACAGTGAATTGCAGCAGGCAAATCCATTTTGAAATAATAACTGGTGTTTTTAATCTAATTACACATTTAGGTGTGATTTCTATGCAATATATTTCAATAATAATAAATTTATTCATAATTTTTTAATCTTAAAATTTGCAGTCAGTACTAGCCCTACAGGGACTCTCTAGAAAGGCAGTTTATGATACAATAAAAAACACAACAAGAAAACAAAAGGCCATATTTTGGAACAAGCATAATAGCAAAACACAAAGCCAAGATAAAATTAGAAACTCGAAAGCAACAGTCCAACTGGGGTGACATATCTCCAACCCACAAGCCAAGAGCTGGTCTCTATTCAGGTCACAAGAAATCCCCATCCAACTTGGGCCAAAAAATAAAAGGGGATTACTTGCGCCTCCTTGGACTTTTCGGAAAGCTAACCTGTGAAACCTGGTGCGTCAGGACTCAGCGTGTGGGTTGAAGTTTCAGGGAACTGCTGCACTTTCCCAGGTCATGAAGATGGGACAAGTATGGTTATTGACAGTGGTGGACAGCCAAAAATTTTACTACCACACTGTGGGCAGAGCCAACATTGTGGGCGGAGCCAGCATAATGATGTCTTGGGCGGAGCCAACATCATGACATCGTGGGCAGAGCCAATAATGTGGGCAGAGCCAACGTAAAAAAAACTCATAAAAATAAGTACACATAAAAATACAAATTACATAGACATAAAAATACACATAAAAACACATAAAATACACATTAAATAGACATAAAAACACATAAAAATACAAATAAAATACACATAAAACACCTAAAAATGCACATTAAAAATAAATACACATTAAAAACACATTAAAATACACCCAGCAACCCCACACCCAAAGGTGAGTCACATACCCTGGGGAGCAGTCTATAGGGAGCTGCAGGCCAGCAGCTTCTCTTCCTCCTCCCCACTTGGGAGGACAGCAAGGAGGTTGTGCATGTGCGCCAAGCGCTGTAGGTGTGCATGGACGCCAAGCGCTTGGCGTGCATGCGCAGTGGGGGAACCCGTGAAAAGGTAACCCCCTGAGGTGGTTCCCCCAAAAGCTGCTGCTGGTTCTCCGGGAAATGTTACTACCGGTTTTGGCGGACTGGTGTGAACCTATTGCTGCCCATTACTGGTTACTGAGTATGAGACACTTCAATGCCTCAGTAGTGAGCTCTTTCCTCTCACGGGTGGTCTCAGGGCTCACTAGTTTAGCACAGAGGAGCCACTGTCAAAAAAAAAGCAAAGACTCTGGGGAGAAAGCTGGTGGTGTCATGAGCTTTTTGGAGTTGTGCTTGTCCTGGAAATAGTGGTGGAGATCTTGGAACAAAGTATCCTCAAGGTTGAGTGATGTGCCTTTTGAAAGCCCCAGCAGAATGTATAGCATGTGCTGTGATTGTTAGCTGGACTTGTGGCAGCCACTGTAGCTGTGAACACCTTCTAGCGACACAGCCATAAAGACATAGAGTATTTCTCTCTAACTCTGGTGGTCAGGTTTTACTCATATTCTGGATTTATTTGCCTAAATACTCTTCATGCTCATTCCTCAATTAGCTGCCTGTCCTCAAACTCTTGTGCAACAGCATCTATTCAACTTGTTTGTTTGTTTACTGCCCATCTGGAAGATATTCCTACCCGCTGGGAAGTTTACAAAATTAAAACTCACAGTTCTAGAATAATCAATGGATGCCAAACAATTAGACGCTAATAGCACATTTTCCCTCCAGAATTCTTTTAAAGCTCTGTGCCTGACCATTCAGACTTGGAAATGAAGCCTGTGTTTACCACCCAGTACAAATCACAAAAAAATTAGAAGTGAAGAAAGCTCACACCAGAATACATAAACATTATTTTCTTCATTTTTAACACTTCCTTTCTAATGACATGCTATCTATATTGCCTAGTTTGCCCCAATCATGAAACCTTTAGACTTACTAAAACGTTAGAATATGTGCAAATGCCACTGTCCAAACCACTAAAACAACATAGGAATCTCATCAGTTATTAGGGATAATTGATAATAGTGTATAATGAGATTGTGTAAGTTCTTTGCCACTGACAAGGATCTTCTCAGAGAAAATGGATACAACTGTGAGCTTATTGTGGGAATGTATAACATCCTAAGAGAGTAATTTAAACATTTCTGATTTTCCATGTCTCAAGGAATCTACAAGCTACCCCAAGTGAAGTCCAGCACCAGTAGCCTAGCGTAGGATTCAGCCACCTGGAGCGTTAGCCAAATTTGCCGCCCCCTGGGCTGGGCCTAGGACGCCAGCACCCGCTTCCGATTGGGCTTCTGGGAATTGTAGTCCAAGAACACCCAAATGCCCAAAAAGTGCCGCCTAGGGCGCCCCCCCAGCCCCCCCTACACTATTGTCCAGCACCATGATCCGATGAGCCCATTTTCTCCTCTGTTCTGTCTCCTCTGTTACATCCCTAGACAATATGCAGACAAGATACAGCTTAACATCAATGCCTTTCTTTCTCCTTCTTCCCAGTTATTCCTGCTTGCTTTTCTAATATCTTATGTGATGACAACAGATTACAGAACAAAGAGAACTTCACGTCAAGAACCTTGTTCTTAATTTGGATTGCCCATCAGATGCATTTGATTAGCATAGTTAAGATAACTGAACAAGCATTCTTGCACAGAGACATTGCCTTAGATTAATTTGATCTGATCTGTTGCAAATACTAGCTCCATTATTACTTCATTTACATCAGGGGTGGCCAACCTTTTTACGTCACAGTCCTGACTATGCCCCAGATGGCTGAGCAGGCCGGATCACACACACTGGGAGCAGAAGCGGGCGCATTTACGGCTGTCATAAATGTGCTCACTTCCACATTTACAACAACCACACACATATTTGCGCATGCACGGGTACGTTTTACAGCTGATGTTAATGCGCCTGCTTCCACATCTGGGTGCAGTGGAGGCGGCGATGGGTTGGATGGGATGGCATTGTGGGCTGGCTCTGCCCACGGGCCATAGGCTGGGAACCCTGATTTACATACTGGAGGAAGGAGGGGCCCATTCCCATAATTACCTTGATTAATGTCTTTGCCAAAATCTCTGTCTCCTTCCTTCTCCTGTGCATAGAGCAGTGAATGCATGTGGTCTTATGAAGAGATAGAGCTGAATCAGGCCTTACATTTAAACATACAATTTGCTTGACAATCTGTATGAAAATTAAAACAGGAGATGGGGGGACAAGAAAATTGGGAGAGCACAGGCAAAGCAAAAATGAATGGCAGACTTTATGAAACCCCCTTTTCAGGTCATGCAAATGAGCACTTAAATATTGTATTAAATCAAGATTTGGCCATTTTAGTGGGTCATGGGACAGTCTTTTGCCCACTGGAATGTCTGGGGACTCAAACAAAAAGGCCAAAATAAATAAAATAGTTAGATTGAAAAGTATAAAACAAGAAGTGGCTGAATATTCTAGTTAAGTCTAATATTTGTTCTTAAAAATGGTTGTTGTTTTTCTGAGAAACAGTCCAAAGGAATTCTGAAATCTATTTAGTAAATGAATCACCAGTTCCCAAAAGCTTCCAGATGTAGCAATATGTTATTTTTATATTAATTTTTTTGTTATGGGTGAGATTTAAGAAGGGGTACAGAAGCCATCCAAACAGCCTTAGAGCCAACATGCACGGGCCCACACACCCCGGGTGCTGTTTGCCCTTCTCTGTGTTAAGTGATGCAATAACCTAAATTTCATGCATTTTAAATCAATACAGTGATGAAGATGATCTCCCCCCAGCACTGGCAGCAGCAGTGGGAGCCTCTCCACCACTTTCATCAGCATCTCCTGCATCACAGAAAACAACTTCAGAAGGACATTTTTCCTTGTGTACAAAGGTACTTACAAAGAAAAACAGGTGAAAAGGCTTAGCAGATGAAGTCAATAGCTGTTGAAGGTACTGAATTTAGCTTACACTTCCTCACCATATTAGAAATACATAACTTACTGAAAGGTCAATGGGAGGCTGGCTAGCGGGACATTTAGCCCACGGCAAGTGCCACTGCAAGAACAGGCAGGCTTGTTCTTAAAGACAGAGAGCAGATAGTATCTTGTTAGAGCAAAGCAGTCTGCCACAGAGCAATCATATTCATAGTTTTCTGAGTCCGTCAGAGGTGCCTACTTTTTTGGTGCAGGGTAATGCTCTGATTTGAATCAGTTCAGGCACATGCGATCACTGGAAAAAATCGAAAGCAAACCTTCTGGTTTGAATTTGCCAATACAGTATCTTGAAGTGGCCTAATAAGCAAGTCACTTCAGCATATTGGAAATTAATATTTTCCCCTGCTGTTCCACAGAAGAGATGGGGAAATGATTTTTTAAAAACTGAATGTGGACCATCATTGATGTGCTCCATTAGTTATACATATTAGAAACTCCCTCTTCTGTCTCATCTATAGCAATGGTTTTGGCTGCAAGCAGTTTCTCTACCGGCCCTTAAAACAAAGGCAAAGAAAAGATGCATCAGTGATAGTCTAACTATATACTATTAAAAAAAAATACTTTCCTGTCCCTCTCCCAAGGAGCTGAGGAAGTGATTAATTTTCCAACATTTTGAAAATGGCTTGTTTATGGAGCTTCTTCATAACATTGGCAGAAATGCTTTCTATGTGAATGTAAGGGCTTGATTAGACTGTTCACATTAGCTTGCTCCCTGCTGCTAACATAACCATACCCTTGATCTCTGATATTTGACTTGATTGACTCAGAGCTGAAGAGTGGGTATCTGTAAAGTGGATAACTCACAAAGTTATCCAATATGAAGAACTACCTTATAAATTATTATGAGGTAATCTATGATAAATAGTTTTGAGAATGTGTCATTTCTTAAAATTTATGAAAGTACTACAACAATATGAATTACTGCCTGAATCAGTCCAGACCTCTTTACACTGAAGCCAGTTGTATATAAATTCTGATATTGGGTGAAATCCAGTAGTAAGTCACAACTAGAGTAGGCCTATTGAATCAGTGGGGCTTTGTTGAGTCATCTGCTTTGTAAATTTCATTGGTTCAATGGGCCTACTCTAGTTGCAACTTTTGCCTGGATTTCAGCTGCTGTATCTGTTGAGAACTATCCTTCCTATTGCCCATATAGGTTTGAAAACTTAAAAGCAGGTCGCTTCACTGTTCTTATGCACTGTAGGAGTAGTGATACTTTTGGTAGTGTGCTTGGAGCATGTGAGTCAGAAACAGAATGGATCCAGGTTTTATGCCTGGGAGAATTGAACCCCTAGTATAGCGGGTGAGATTAAACTGTCTAAATTTACTTGCCACTGGGATTCCACTGAAGGGATGAACAACTTCTGTCCAAACTTTCCCTGTGCCCTTCACAACTGTAGTATTTTAAATGAGCCCCAAATTGCCAATAGTGCCTTCTAGGGGGCACAGCTGGCCATTTCAGATAATTTCTCCATATGATTTATCCCCCCTTTTTTAAAATGGGCATCAAACTGTTAGAGGAACTGTAGGACATTTTTACCCACCATGACTGCACTAACTCCACGGTGGATGATCTGCTGCACTTTGTACTGCTGGCTCTCTCACTGTTTCTATGCAAGCTCAGATGACAGATCATGTGGCAGTCTTCACCACCCATTATGTTTGCCATACTGTCTTATCACCAAATTGCACCATTGGGTAGCTTGTTCACTACAATGGGTTGGGCTTACGGCCCTTGAACATTTTAGAGTGTTTCTTTGTTCCTCTTAATAGCATCACTGCACAATTAATAAATATATCAGATACATTATGCCCAATAATGGGCAATATCAAGAGCATTTGGGGCATCTAATATTCCATAGTGCACGTTGTGGGCAATACAGTACATCCACACACGTGTGAAGTTGCCAGTTCTTTTTCACACTCGCAAAAGACCGTGTTGGTGCGAACACACACACACACACACACACACACACACACACACACACACACACACACACACACACACACACACATTTTTAGGTTCATTTTGCTTTTCAGAGTGTCCCGGCAAGTCAGAATATTGTCATATAACTTGTAAATATATTGGCACTTCATACAGGTAATCTGGTAAAATGGCAGGGGAGGGGAAGGGGACCCAAATCCATTAACAGTTACTGAATTCTTGACTGTCCTTCAGAGCCCTACTAGTACTGGAAGTTCATTTGCCTTGGAGCCTGGAGATCTACTGATGGACTTCACAGAAGCTACACCTCTGGTAAATGACTTCATTTTGCAGCCTTAGGCATTAGGTTTTGAAGAAGAGTTCCTTAAACTCTCTTGGGAAACATTCTAACAAATGTTGTTCATGAGCATTTAGACAAAGCTGTCTTTGTCTGGGGTGTCTTGTGATTTGATTTACATATTCATAAATAGGTGAACCTTTGAATTTCTGGTACACATTCTAGCATCCTCTTTAAAAAAATTAGTTTCAGAGTTCTATGCAATAGATATTTTTGTAGTATCAAGCCTGAAAAACATTATGTCATGCTAGTCATATCATGTGAGTCTTGGAATTTCTTTATTGCCTTGTGAGTACGTATATAGAATAACCCTGTGGTCCTGAATTTCTCCATCTGTGCTGGCAGACTTTTTGTAGTAGCCACTTGAAATGCAGAGTGTTGTTTGTTTGTTTTGTTGAACCACTGTGCAGGAAAAACTGATTTTGCATACAATGATCCTGTTGCTGAGAGTGCTAACTTTATAGCTATATTTGGAGCAAAAATAAGATACATTCTATACATTGTTTATTTGAACAAGTGTGGCAGAATCTTGAGTGAAGCACATGATCAGATGTAACAGATCACAAAAGAAATGTCATGAATACCGTTGGCCACTTCTTCATTTTCATAGTCTCTCTCTAAAAGTATTTGAGCACAATGGAATTGGCAAATTGTTAATGTCTCTTTGTTTAGCAGGACTTGGAATCACTTCCTCTACGAGATTTTATCAAGTTGCCTATCACAGTAGACAATTCTGCTGTGTCTGTATCTGCACACAGTTGAAGGAGCACTTACTATTTCATGGGCCAGTGATCCTTATAACACATATTACTGCAGAATTATATATTTTTTGAGGGGCAGTAACTTTCATTACATGATTGAACAATAAAAACAGCCAGGTATATTGTGCTGTACCTTTGTCTTTTCCCTTCCTGTTGTCTTGCACAATCTGCACTTAAAAGTCTGGTGCAAGCAACGCTACAGCTGAATGTCAATTTAAATTTTAAAACATTGCATAACATTTGTAGTACATTGCCAAGAGTGTGGGTGAAAGAAACTGATTTGGAGATAAGGGCAGTAGGTGGGAAACCTCTGCCTTTTAGCAACTGTGACTTGCTGAATAAAAAAAACCCAGACAACTGCTTCCTTACATTCAAGACAGCCCAAAACTCACCATTGGAGTTAGAATTAAGAAGTTGAGATCTGCATTGTATCTGCTCTGACATGCATCTATAATGTTGTCTATTACATCAAAAGTTTATGAGCCCATAAAACTTTTGTAACTTAACAAGTTTCACAGTGTGGTTAATTTACTTTGAATTTTGCCTCCTGTGTGCAGGCTTCCAGCCAACAGAAATTGCTCCCTCTGTCCCAAGTAGCACCACTCTTTAGTGTGCCAGAAAATTATGCCAGTGGTAGTTATCACCAATTACTTTTACCAATCACTTTAAAAGGTGGCTGGGAGGAAAGGAAGATCTTTCAAGAGGAAAATTTGAGGGGCTGTGTTTTACCCAAACCTTTTGATGCCTTCAGTGAATAGCCTCTACAACGAAAGTATTACTTGTGTATTAATAACTGTGTGCAGTCAGGTTCTGACTCATTATGACACATCTCAGGGTTTTCTAGCAAGAGAATACATGGAAGTGGTTTATCATTCTCTCCTTCTGGAGGCAACCCGGGACTGTGCAGCTTGCCCAAGGACACATACTCTGGCTCTTGTCCTGGAAGGCACAGTGGGGAATTGAACTCCCAACCTCTGGTTCCACAGTCAGATCTTTAAACCACCAAGCTATCCAGCCAAGCTATCCAACTTGTTTATTACTGCCTCTATAAGCAATTGTGCTGTTCTGTTTTAATCCCACAAAACATCTATTTTGTTTCTTTTCTTAACAGCCTCCAGTAGTATTTCTTCACAGATAGGAAATCTGTTTCTTAACTCTTTAAATCCATCCTCCACCTTGTCCTTATCTAGCTTGAGAAGATGGAGAGAAATCCCTAGCCTACTGGCTCCAGTTCTTCATCTTAATGCTGAATTGCAGTTGGACTTTCCCCTTCCCTTGATGATACAATTGAAAGAGGTCCACTTTTGTACCTGTGTGGTGTGTGTGTGTTTTAGTAGGTGTATACCAAATAGTATGTTACATTGTGATTCTATGTATGATAGTAAAATACTGGCATAGGCAAACCACGTCAGGAATTTTGCGAAGAAAACTCCATTTTGTTGTTGTTGTTCAGTCGCACAGTCAATTCCAACCCTTTGCGACCCCATGGACCACTATCTGCCAGGCAGTTCTGTCCTTCATCCTCCTCCTCAACTCACTCAGCTCTGTACTCATTGTCTCTACAATACCATCTAGCCATCTCATTTTGAGCCGTCCCCTTCTTCTTTTGCCCTCCACCCTTCCCAGCATCAAGGCTTTCTCACGCAAATCCTCTCTTCTCATGGGAAGCAACAAAAGGCAAAACAAAAAAGGCAAATAGATGGAACAGGCTGTTGAGCCCCTCAGGTAGGAAGATGGGGGTGGATAAGATAGTGGGAACAGAAATAATGATGTTGAAAGGAACAATAGTGCATAGGGACATGGAATGTAAGATCAATGAATCCAGGTGAATTGGAAGTGGTAAAAAAAGAGATGGAAAGAATAAGCATTGACATCCTAGGAATCAGTGAATTAAAATGGAGATGGGCGAATTCGACTCTGAAGACCATCATATGTACTACTGTGGCCATGAAACCCTTAGAAGAAATGGAGTGGCCATAATAGTCACTAAAAGAGTGAGAAAAGCAGTAATGGGATATAATCTCAAAAATGACAGAATGATCTCAGTCCAAATTCAAGGCAAGCCATTCAATATAATCCAAGTCTACGCCCCAACCACTGGTGCAGAAAAGGCCACAGTTGACTAGTTCTATGAGGACCTACAGCACCTCATAGAAATGATACCAAAAATGATGTTTGTATTATTATAGGAGATTGGAATTCAAAAGAAGGAAATCAAATGGTAAGTTGAATAACAGGCAAGTTTGGTCTGGGAAAATAGAATGAAGCAGGCCAAAGGCTAGTAGAGTTCTGCCAAGAGAATGCATTTGTCATAGCAAACACTCTCTTCCAACAACATAAGAGGTGAGTTTATGCATGGACATCCCCAAATGGCCAACATCAAAACCAGATTGTAGTCAAAGATGGAGAAGCTCCGTACAGTCATCAAAGACAACATCTGGAGCAGACTGTGACTCAGATCATAATTTACTGATTGCAACATTCATGCTATGACTGTAGATAATGGGGAATATAATTAGACCACATAGATATGACCTAGACAACATTGCTAATGAAGATACTGTAGAGGTGTGGAATAGATTCAATGGGTTAGACTTGATAGACAGAGTACCTGAAGAATTATAGACAGAGGTTTGGGACAGCATACAGGAGGCAGCAAATAAAACCATACCAAAAGAAAAGAAGTGTAAGAGAGCAAAGTGGCTGTCTGATGAGGCTCTTAAAATAGTGGAGGAAAGAATGAACGCAAAGGGCAAAGGCGAAAGAGAAAAAAAATCAATAAATACAATACAGATTTTCAAAGAAAACCTAGGAGAGATAAGGAAACCCTTTTAAATGAACAGTGCAAAGCAACAGAGGAAAACAACAGAAGGGGAAGGACTAGAGATTTATTAATTTTTTTTAAAGGGGGAAATCAAGGGAACTTTTAAAGCAAAAATGACCTTGATAAGAGACAAAAATGGCAGGGATTTAGCTGATGCAGAAGATGTTATGAAAAGATGGCAAGAGTACACAGAGGAACTCTACAAAAAGGACCACAACAGCCCTGATAATCACAGTGATAAGAACATTGAACTTGAGCCGGACGTTCGGGAGAGTGAAGTCAGGAGGGCCCAAAAAAGCACTACCAAGAACAAAGCTAGTGAAGATGATGGTATCCCAGTTGAATTTTTCAAAGTCCTAAAAGATAATGGAATTAAAGTATTGTATTCTATATGATAGCAGATTTGGAAAACACATCAATGGACACAGGAATGGAAAAGGTCAGTATATATTCCAATCCCAAAAAAGGACAAATTATCAAACAATTGCGCTCATCCCACACGCTAGCAAGGTCATGCTCAAGGTAATACAGGATAGGCTTCAGCAGCACGTGGAAAGAAATTTCCAGAAGCACAGGCTGGGTTCAGAAGAGGCAGGGAACCTAGAGACTCAATTGTCAACATATGTTGGATCATGGAGAAAACAAAAGAATATCAGAAACAAGTCTTGACTACACCAAGGCCTTTGACTGTGTGGACCACAATAAAATGTGGCATTTAATTAAAGAGATGGGAATACCAGAACACCTTATATGTCTCATGAGAAATCTATACATGACTCAAGAAGCAAAGATTAGGACAGAATACGGAATGACAGAGTGGTTTGGAATAGGAAAAGGAGTAAGACAAGGCTGCATTATGTCACCCTGCTTATTTAACTTATATACAGAGCACATAATGCACATTGCAGGGCTGGATGAATCAAAAGTTGGAATTAAAATTGCTGGGAGAAACATCAACAATTTGAGATGTGCAGATGATACTACCCTAATGGCAGAAAGTAAAGAAGACCTAAAGAAGCTCTTACTTAGGTTGAAGAAGGAGAGTCCAAAAGCTGGTTTGAGACTCAACATCAAGAAAACCATGATAATGCAACAGTCCCTATCACTCCCTGGAAAATAGATAGGGAAGAAGTAGAAGCAGTGATAGACTTTATATGCTTAGGATCTAGATCACTGCAGATGGTGATTGCAGCCATGAAATAAAAAGGTGACCTATTCTTGGGAGACAAGCTATGAAAGACCTGGGGAACATAGTTTAAAGTAGAGACATCACCTTGCAAACAAAAATCCGCATAGTCAAAGCAATAGTATTTCTGGTAGTAACGTATGGTTGTGAGAGCTGGACTATAAGGAAAGCTGAGCACAGAAGGATAGAAGCCTTTGAGATGTGGTGTTAGAGGAGAATTTTGAGAGTACCCTGGATAGCAAGGAGAAATCAACTCTGACTGCTCCTTGGAAAGCCAAATATTGAAGATGAAGCTAAAGTACTTTGGACACCAAATGAGAAGAGAGGATTCACATGAGAAAGCCTTGATGCTGGAAAAGGTTGAGGGCAAAAGAAAAATGGGGCAGCAGAGATTGAGATGGCTAGATGGTATTTTGATAGTAGTAGTGGTCAGCAACCTGTAGAATTCAGTCTAGCAAAGTTATCCTGCTATGGTGATAGAGTAAACCATACTGTCAGCTGCTCAATGCCAATCATCAGGTGGTGGTTAACTAACCTGACAACCCTAAGGACTAACAGCCTTGGTTAGCAAAGTACACAGGGAAGGGTGATGGTCCCCAAGTGGATTAAATCCCACTTGAGTCTGTCTTGATGAAGGGCAGCAGCTTCATCAATACTGGGTTGGGACTGATGAGGACTTTGTGTGCCAAAAGTACTCAGGACTAGAAAGCAACTTGCAGAACTGGATCAGTGGTATGGGTATCACACTGCAATGGGGAAAGCAAATGGAAGGCCACTGCATTATGTTGTTCCCAGGAAAATCTTCATGGCTGATCGCCATGGTGATAGCCAATATTTGGAATTGGATATGGCACTTAAAGAAGAAAATGATGAATGATATCCTTAACATGGCATTTGTCCATGCCTGTGGTGCAGTACTTGTTGAACCGGTGGTTTACCAAACATCTATGGTTCAGTCTATTCCTCTCCTCCTATGAATGTGATGGAAAAACCCTTTCAGGTACATCTGAGATGTCACTTGGATGATGGTAGTCAGATGAGTGCTTTGGAATACCCATCTTTCCCTCTTAAAACACAATATGACTGATCCATCTGTCTTTGTATTTAAACATTTTCTTATTGGGTCCTAATATGCTACATGCTGGAATACCAAAAAAGCATGCAAGTTCTCTGGGTGTGGCTACTTGCTATGCAATCCAGCTCAGAAAAGCAGCCAGTTCCCTTTGCTTCAGGGAGATGACATAGCCCACCAATGTATATTCTGAGTCTACCGTGGGAGATGGTCACATAATATAAATGTTCCAGATGCCATTGACTTTCCCTTTCATTATCTTGCCCCTCACTTCAGCTATTCTTTTGTGCAGGCTCCATGATGGTGTCACCTGCAGATTAGCCCAGTTGGAATCTATGGTTTGGTCTTTTCCTCTCATCCTATGAATGTGATGGAAAAACCCTTTCAGGTACCGGTATATCTGAGATGTCACTTGGATGATGGTAGTCAGATGAATGTTTTGGAATACCCATCTTTCCCTCTTAAAACACAATATAACTGATCCATCTGTCTTTGTATTTAAACATTTTCTTATTAGGGTCCTAATATGCTACATGCTGGAATACCAGAAAAAGCATGCAGCTTTATAACTGCCATATAACCATCTGCTGCCAATCCTTAGAATGGAAGCAGCTGCTTTCATCTGATGCCAGCTCTTTCAGTGGAAGTGGATTCCTCTCCCAATCCTTTTGTTACAATCTAAACTTGTGAAGTCAGAGTTCAAACTCCAGGTAACAAAGCCTTGTCTTCTTGTTCTTTGACTCATGTCAAGAGGGTTGTGCCTTTGGAAAGTCATTTGAAGAGTACACAGACAACAGACAGGCTCCCCAAGTACAAAAAGTTTGCACTGTCTTGGAAAAAGTGAAAGTGATTGAGAATTTTTAGTTACAAAAACAAAATCACAGAAGTCCATTTTCTTCTTGTGCCATATTAGATTTTGAATATTGACAATCATCAGGATGATCCGCCATGAAGACTGTCCTGAGAATATAATGCAGTGGATTTTCATCTGCCTTCTGGATCGCAGCATGACATCTGTACCACTGATCCAGCTCTGCAAGTCACTTTCTTGTCCTTAGCCCTTTTGGCACATAAAGTCTTCGTCAACCCCAGTCCAGGATTGATGAAGCTGCTCCCTCCATAAAGATGGATTCAAGTGGAACCATCACCCTTCCCTCTGAACTTCACCAAGGGTGTTAGTCCTCAGGGTTGTTAGGTTAGTTAACCACCACCTGATGATCGCTGGCAGTATAGTATACTACTCTATTACCATAGCAGGATAACCTGGCCAGACTGAAGTCCATACGTTTCTAGGAATGGTAAATATCTTGGAGAACTTGTCTTAGATATTAAAATCCTACTGGATTACTTGTTGACATGTAACAATGAGTTTTTATGGACCCCTGTTCAAGAATGTGCAGGCTGTCTTGCTGGACAACCTATTCTAGTCACATGTGATACAATAACATGATCTACAATATCAGCAGATGTTTCATGTAAAGGACTTTAGTATAAAGACAAGACAATGGCCAATTTTATCCAATAATTTCCCCTCCAAAACACAATGAGCAGCAGAAAAATGGAATATGTAGATTGAAAAGAAGTGATGGCAATTATATATACACAGGAATGATTACAAGATTTTATAAATGCACTTCATTTCAGGACTGAACTGGACTGTAAACATTTACTCATATTTTCATTACCAAAAGACTGAATTGCCTTCACTCCAACATGAAGTGACTCATTGTTCGAACACCATTGGATAAAAGACTATTTGAACTTGACTAGATGATTTCAACAAAGGCCACAAGTGGCTATCAATAATGAAAGGGTCCTTGTTAGAGCCAAGCTAATGCTAATCTCTATTAACAAAGAAGATTTGTCAACACCTAAAGAAGGGTTACTGTATCCGCTTCATCAGATACGTGATTGTGGTAAAGTTGTATCTGAGAAACATAAAGACACATGACTGTGACATGCAGGTGACAGACTTCATAGATTGTATGGAAGCAGCTTGCTAGTCAAGACTGACCTCTAACTATTGTCTACTCTGTAGCAGAACAGGATGATAACAGTAGAGTTAAGTAATTGCACAGTATCTTCTGTTTATGAACTATCTAATTCAGCCTTTTCTGTTAAAATCCTGGACAATTAGCATAAAGAAAAATAAATTTTGCAACTGGAGACTTCGTTTTGCCACAGTAGCATCTTGGGATAAGTGCTGCTAATAATATTGCAGAAGCTGTACTTAAAATGAGCACAGATCTTTTAACTAGCTTTTGATAGTAAACCTTCTTCATTTTTCAATAGTAGAGGATGGCAGCAGGATTATAACCTGGTCCTAATAATTCCTAGTGGATTTATAGCCCAACAGTGTGTGAAGTAAGTGTGTATCTCAATTTTAGATACTCAGAACCAGGCCATAATGTGCCAACTTGCGACAACAGTCTGATCATCAACAGTATCATTCTGCAAGAGATGTACAACATTGGATGGAATTACAATGAGCAGGAGGTTGGACCTAAAAGGCTCCTTACAACTATTGGATGCTATGATTCTGTCTCTCCAGTTCCAGAGCCCTGTGACCAGTTTTGTTGAGGAAGTGAAAGGATCATCCCAATTGCCCATACTCTAAGATGCAAAACCAACTACCTCCAAGGCCTGGCATCAGAAATAGACTAGTTTTCACTACTTGAACAAAACCCTTAGAGCAAACAAATCATTTTGACTGAGCACTAATTAATTTAGTCAGTCTCGGAAACTAAAAGAGATAATTGGATTAAATTTAGCAAAGAAATAAACATGTCAAGAAACAGTCAGAAGGCTGGAGATAGTTAAAGGGACTTAACAATGACCCAGCTAAAGGCCCTCCCCATACGATCACTTCAGCAAAACAATTAGCCCATCAACCCCTCCTTAATGCCAGATCTGAACATTGCCATAGGATATAGGAATGTAAACTTGAAGGGAACAAGCAACTGGAAACTAATGATCTTACAAGTCCATACAGCTCAAGCAAATTGGAAAATAGACATTTCATGAACTCTAGGTCTTTGGATGCTCTAAATCTGAGCAGGATTAACACAGTTCTCCAGTCTCATGGTGACTTTGAAACTTCCCACTGTTCCTAAATGGTTCTTTCAGTTCTTGTCTCTTTTAACAATCTCTGCTTGAACACAGTCCAAACACTCCCTGTGGGATAGAGACACCCTGGCATCTCTTAAATTCTATTAGATGTCTATCAACCCTGATGTTTTGCTGGGTCTTGACTGTCACAGATACAAGAAAACCATATAAGGTGGTTATGATTTGTTCTATTAACAGGATTCTTTTTCTTGCCTTTTTCTTGCCATTTTGCTGGTTTTTTATCCCAGTAGATTACTATCATTTGTCATCTTTATTTTGTACATTTCTCCTTTGAATTACCGTTGCAGCTTCCATGAACTTTCTTCTTTCCCTCTGTGTAGAAACAGTGTTCAGCTAAAAAATAATGCCGCTGCTATGAGGTGACAATTGCTTTAAGGACCAAGCCATTTGCCTTACAGTAGCGACTGCTTTTCCAAAGCGGGTCCTCCTTTTTCCAGACACTTAAGTAACTTTCTCATGAACAATTCTAGCATGGATATTGTCATTGTCAAGGTCACCCTCATCACAGTACTCTGTCTATAAGTGTAGAACAAGGCAGTGGCATAATGTTGGTTTCAGCCACCTGGGGTGCAGTCCAAACTCACCCCCCATCTAGGCTCACCACTCCTCCATCTAGGCTCACCCCCCCATCTAGACTTGCCCCTGCCCCCGGCGCCCCCGGTGCCTGTCCCCACAGCAGCCTCCCCACCCGGGCCACTCGGAAGTCTGGGGGCAGTGGCAAAGTCCCATTTATTGTGGAATTATGCCACACCCAAAAAGTGCCTCCCAGGGTAGCCCCCCCACACACACACACACACACTATGCCACTAGAACAAGGGTGGCCAACTTTGGTGCTCCAAGTGTTCTTGAACTTCAATTACCAGCTGCTGCTGCTGCTGCTGCTGCTGCTTCTTCTTCATCATCATCATCATCATCATCTCCTCCTCCTCCTCCTCCTCCTCCTCCTTCTGAGGAAGGCACAAGGTTCTTCTTCTGGCACTTCTAGGGGCCTTCACCAGCATTATTTGGTGTTTTTGTAATGCCGTACATTTTTGATGTTGTTCTCTCCACCTTCTTCTGGGTCTGCCTCTCCTTCTCTTTTCACATATGCCTTGTATGGTATGGAATTCCAAGACCTTCTCTTCAAGTGGGCAAACCACTTTAATTTGTTGAATCTGTATTCAGTGAACCCCCACTTTATGGATGTTCCACTTACTGGAAAACTTACTTCATGGACAGAAATCCATAGGAAATGACAGTCTGCTTTACAGTCAAAAATTGCAATACAGACCAGGTTTCCCCAGGGTGTAAAACTTTTTTTGGGCTACTTGGGTACTCCCTGCCACTTTCCATGGTGGCGGGAGGGTATTCAGAGCATTTCCACTCTGTTTCTTGAATTTTTTGTTGTGTTTTTGGTGCAATTTGGCAGCTTAAAAGTCCACACTTCTGGGGTGGCAGTGGGGAAAACAGCTGACTGTTGGGCCATTACCACAGCTGGCCACTAAAGGGGGCAAAGTGCAGTTTCCCATAGGAATGCATTGAAAATCATTTTCTTCTGTTCTGAAGGTCAGAAAAAAGTCAAAAAACCTATTTTTTTCTGTTTGAATTTTTTCATAAAGTACACTTTGAAATTTTGTGCCTCTTTGTAAAGAGTTTTGAACATTTAAACCATTATTTTTGTCTTTTTTTCCTGAGCTCCTGAACAGTTCCCCCTCCCATGCATTCCCCCTCCCATGCACTGCAGTTCGCTTTACGGACAAACTGATGGAACAGATTAATTCTGTAAAGCAGGGGTTCACTGTATAGTTTAATTAATGGCTATGAGGGCAAAATGTTTTATTTGTTCTGACCTTATGTTGTGAAATCCTGCAGCCTTATTTCTCTTCATTGGATAGCAGTTCTTAATTCCTTATATGTGAAAACTGTGGCAAGATGGTCTTTCTCCTCTTTATACCATTGGAATTCTGTTTCTCTGGGCCTTCTTGTAGTTTTCTCATTTAATAACAATTTAGTCAAGAGCGATTTTACTTGATTCCACAGGAGGGCTGTTGGAGGTTCTTCAATAAATTAGATTATTCCATTTCATGTCCAAATTTCCTAAGAGGTTGTGTTGCAACTTCTTTCTATTATTGGGGTTCATATGCACTATACAGTGCATTAATCACCCTTAAGATGACTAACAGATGTGGAACAGATTTAATGGCTTGGACCAGGTAGACAGAGTGCCAGAAGAATTATGGACAGAGATGTGGGACATCATGCAGGAGGCAGCAAGGAAAACCATACCAAAACAAAAGAAGCATAAGCAAGCTAAGTGGTTGTCTGATGAGGCTCTTAAAATAGCAGAAGAAATGCAAAAGGCAAAGGAGAAAGGGTTAAATACAATCACTTGAACACAGAATTTCAAAGAAAAGCAAGGAGAGATAAGGAAACCTGCCTGAATGAACAATGCAAAGAAGTAGAGGAAAACAATATCAGGGGTAGGACTACGGTAGAGATCTTTTCAAAAAAAATTTGGGGAAATCAAGGGAACATTTAAAGCAAAAATGACCATGATAAAGGACAAGGATGGCAAGGAGTTAGCTGATGCAGAAGAGATTAAGAAAAGATGGAAAGAGTACACAGAGGAACTCTACAAAAAGGACCTCAACACTCCTGATAATAACAATGAAGAGGAAATTGAACTTGAGCCAGAAATCCTAGAGAGTAAAGTCAGAAAGGCCCTAAAAAGCACAGCAAACAACAAAGCCAGTGGAGATGATGGTATCCAAGTTGAACTTTTCAAAGCCCTAAAAGATGATGGAATCAAATTATTACATTCTATATGCCAGCAGATATGGAAAACACAACAATGGCCACAGGATTGGAAAAGATCAGTATATGTTCCAATCCCCAAAAAGGGTAATGCCAAAGAATGTTCAAATTATCGAACAATTGCACTCATCCCACACGCTAGCAAGGTGATGTTCAAGATAATACAGGATAGACTGCAAAAGCATGAGGAGAGGGAATTACCAGAAGTGCAGGCCGGGTTCAGAAGAGGCAGGGGAACTAGAGACCACATTGCCAACATACGTTGGATCATGGAAAAAACAAAGGAATATCAGAAACAAATCTACTTCTGTTTCATTGATTACACTAAGGCCTTTGACTGTGTAGACCACAACAAAATGTGGCAAGTAATTAAAGATATGGGAATACCAGAACACCTTATATGCCTCATGAGAAATCTGTACATGAATCAAGAAGCAACAGTTAGGACAGAAGATGGAATGACGGAGTGGTTTGGAATAGGAAAAGGAGTAAGATAAGGCTGCATTTTGTCACCCTGCTTATTCAACTTATATACAGAGCACATAATGTGCAATGCAGGGATGGAGGAATCACAATCTGGGATCAAAATTGCTGGGAGAAACATCAATAATGTGAGATATGCAGATGATACCACCCTGATGGCAGAAAGTGAGGAGGACTTAAAGAAGCTCCTGATTAGGTTGAAAGAAGAAAGTGCAAAAGCTGGCTTGAGACTCAATATAAAGAAAACTAAGATAATGGCAACAGGCCCTATCAGTCCCTGGAAAATAGATGGGGAAGAAGTAGAAGCAGTGACAGATTTTACTTTCTTAGGATCTAAGCTTACTGCAGGTGGTGATTGCAGCCATGAAATAAAAAGGCGGCTGATTCTTGGGAGGCAAGCTATGAGAAACCTGGGGAACATAGTGAAAAGTAGAGACATCAAATTGCAAACAAAAATTCGTATAGTCAAAGCAATGGTATTCCCTGTGGCAATGTATGGTTGTGAGAGCTGGACCATTAGGAAAGCTGAACGCAGAAGAATAGATGCATTTGCGATGTGGTGTCGGAGGAGAGTTTTGAGAGTCCCCTGGACAGCGAGGAGAACAAATAGGTCAATCTTAGAAGAAATCAACCCTGACTGCTCCTTAGAAGGGCAAATAGTAAAGATGAAGCTAAAGTACTTTGGACATCAAATGAGAAGAGAAGACTCACTTGAGAAAGCCTTGATGCTTGGAAAGGTCGAGGGCAAAAGAAGAAGGGGGCAGCCAAAAATGAGATGGCTAAGATGGTATTGTGGACACAATGGGCACAGAGCTGAGCGTGTTGAGGGGGATGGTGGAGGACAGGAGTGCCTGGCGGACAGTGGTCCATGGGGTCGCAAAGGGTCGGAATCGACTGTGCGACTGAACAACAACAACAAGATGTCTAACTGCCCTAAAACTGACCTTGGACAGGGAGAGATAAAACAGTGTCCTAACTCTCATCTGCCTAGCTTTTCACACATTTGAGGCCAGCTGGCTCTCTCTCCTTTGCTGCCTATACAAATCAAGCTACAAATCCTTGAGGGAAAATCCATTCACAGTAATAGAAGTTAGTTTATTGATACAATAAGTAAAATTTTCTAAATAACTTTAAAATGACATTCACTGTTGTGGCCTTTTAAAAATGTCTTAGCAGGAATTTTTAAAGTTTAATTCCATTCTCCTAACATCTCTAAGGTTTTTAAAACATAACAAGCTACACAATTAAGTGATGGCTTAGGTTTTATGTAACAAGCAATGACACCAGATTACTTCTCAAACACTGTGAGGAGAATAAAATATTCCAAAAATTAACATTCCAAGATCAGAGAAAACAAAGAAAAAGTGACAAATCAGCAGTTCAGCTATTGCTTCCTCAAAAATTTAATCCTCGATAAATTTGTCAACCAAATTGCAAGTTCTAGAAAATCTGTCACAACTGCTGCCACAAATTACTGCAGTTTGCTAGAGCAAACTGTTGGGATTAAAAATGCTGGAATGTTAATAAAAATACTTGGCATAGCGGCTGTAGCAAAAGAAGAAAAGGAAAGAAACCAAACAGAGTTGTTGGAATCAACAAGTACTGTGCAGTGCTTAAATCTAGGTCTTGACTCTAAGGTTTTATTTGAATGACAGAGAGCAGATTTCTGCTTAGGTTAGCTACTGTGCATGTCTTTCTTCCAGTTTATGGTGGACGGGTGGTCATCTGCTGTTCACTGCTTGAGAATTTTGCAAGAGCATTACAGGAGAAAGCTTTTGAGAGGTAGTTTCACAGGTTTATCTGTATGGCTGCGGGGAAGGGATCAGAGTTCAAAATGCCTTCTCATAGGAGTGAAATAGGGGGCTATGGTCTGTGAGAGCAAAATCCTGCTCCCTGGGGAAAGAAAGACATACCGGTAATGCTAAGCTGTATGCCCTGTATTCTGTTTACGGTGCTCCTAGGAGTGTTTTTATGTGGCTAGATACCTGTGTGATTGGCTGTATCACCAAGACCAACAATAAAGTTGTTTGGGAGCTGTGCAGTACCCCGTAGGTCTCATGTTGGAGCATTTTGGAAGTCAGCCTGCAAAAACAGGATGTTTCTATAGCTATATCAGGTAATTGTTGACTTTGGGCTATTTTGGTGTGCCCAGTGGCAGCAGCAGTACTCAGCAGCTCTGTGTATATTAAAGACCCAAAGCTTATCCCAGGAATGTCTAAATTGGGACCGGGGTTATAGTATTTATTTATTTATTTATTTATTTATTTTTCAAATTTATACCCCGCCTTGCTCAGGTGAACCTGACTCTAGGCGGCTTTACACAGCATAAAGAAACAGTATCACAAATTACAAAACAGAACAAAACAAACTCCAGCCAGACAAAGTCCTCTATCGCCGCCTGGGACCCACGGTTTCCTCCCTTCGAGGCCATCTGGCCGAGGGAGAGTCCAACAAAGGGCGCGGTGGTGGCGGCGTCTGCTTTGAGCCTCCCTCAGCCACAGGAGGCTCCTTTTATCCTCCCGGCTGGTGTCAGGGGCCAGGAGGGCGCGGCGGCGGCGGCATCTTTTTTGAGCCTCCCTTGACCAAGGAAGGCTCCTTTTATCCTCCCGGCCGGTGTTGGGGGCCGGGAGGGCGCAGCGGTGGCGGCGGCGGCAGCCTTTTCGAGCCTCCCTCGACCAAGGGAGGCTCCTTTTGTCCTCCCGGCCGGGAGTATACAGTACAGTAATACCTCGCATAACGAATTTAATTCGTTATGCGAGGTTGCTTGCTATGCGAGGTTGCTTGCTATGCGAAACAAACATAATTCCTATGGAAAAACTTGCATAGTGAAAAAATTCGCTATGCGAGTTTTTACCATAGAAACGCTCGTTATGCGAGTTTTTCCATAGGGAAAGTCCGACTCGCATAGCGAAAATTTTCATTATGCGAATCAGACTGCTTAGCAAAAAACGGTCGTTATGTGAGGTTTGACTGTATATTGAAGTTATTTCATGTATCATTGATACATTGTGCAGGGGACATCAATCCTCACTCCTTTTTGGCTTTTCTGCACTCAGAACCTAGCACCACTCTACCAACATTTTATCGCAAGATGGTAGTCAGGCTATTGTGGAGGGAGGCTTCCTAGTGAGTAGGGTTGTAGACAGTGGTGGGCAGCAAAAAAAATCGCTACCACACCGTGGGTGGAGCCTACATCATGGGCGGAGTCTACGTCATAGGCGATCTAATCATGCCTGCCATATGGCCATGTATACATCTGCAAACACAGGCAACATTGGCTGTAAATGGAAATGAGCACGGCACCCTAGAGTCAGATAGGACTGGCTTTTGAGCAAGGGAGACCTCGAACCACTTGCAGGGACAAAACCTGACGTCAAATTTGAATACCAACCCGGGATCTTCTGTTTCTAGGTAAAGGTCACCCTTGCTCGAAAGCCAGTTGTTACCAACTCTAGGGTTCAGTGCTCATCTCTGTTTATAGCCGAAGAGCCAGTGGACTTGATCCACAAAAGATCGCATTAAAATACAGCAGTTAGTCTTTAAGGTGCCACAACGTTTTTGTCTTTTTGTTTTGTTTTCTCTCTGATATGCTTGCACAGAATAAAACTTTTCAAATGGTATCTGTGTTAGTCTGGGCAGGGCAGGGAGGTGGGCGTGGCCACCCAATTTCACTACTACCACCCCTGCCATGGTGTGTGTGAACCTGTTGCTGCCTACCACTGGTTGTAGAGTTCCTTCACATTTCACTGTTGGTTAAATGAAATCGTATTTTTATTCTCAGAGAAAAGGGCTCATAGAATTTTGCCTGTTATTGATGTGAAAATAGCTCCCTCAGACAGTACACACCTTGAATTAGTAGTGTTGGTGGGTGTTCTGTCTTGAGTGAACCCTGTTTTGACACTTTGCACAAAGTCCTCTCATCTCTCCTTGTAGACCAGCAAGACTGAAAAACTTTCAGGCAATGAGCATTTTTGATAGTACAGAAGGGCCTCCATACAGTCTCTAAACAGCCTTCAATAGCAAGGAAAAAATAGGATTTTCCTTGGATGCTTTGAGTTATATGTATCAGAAAGAAAAGGACAGAAGCAGGGCAACTGGTGTTCTCACCTCATCTGCCGCACAAGGCAAATGGCTCATCTACTACTTACAAAATGTGCCAGTTTAGTCTCTAGGATCTCCGGTGAACAGGATCTTAGATGGTCTCTCACCTCTTTCCTGAAACATTGCTCTGTTATTACTAGTTTACACAGTGCTGAGACAAGGTTAGGTCATCCATATGAGATATGTTTCCTTTCCTCAGAACTTCTTTGTGTAATATGATTATCGATATCAGTGCTGCTGCTGTTTTTATATTGTTAATAACGTCCACATACTAATCCTTTAATTCAGTGGTGGGCATCAGCAGGTTCGCCAGAAGTGGTAGCAGAAATTCCAGCTGGCCCCGCCCATCCAAGCTTTGAAATAAAGTACAGTCAAACCTCGCATAAAGAGTGTCTCGCTTAAAGAGTAACTCGCTTAAAGAGCAGAATTTTCTCTGAATGTTCACTTCACTTAACAAATAAAACCAACCAAAAACTCACTTAACAAATAAATCGGGGTTCACAATCCCCCCCACAATTCATCATTTACAATGGTGTTTCACTTAAAGAGCAAACTCGCTTTAAGAGCAATCCTGTAGAACGCATTATGCTCTTTAAGCGAGGCACAACTGTAGTCCTAATTTGGGTGCAACACACGGCTTTCCCCCTGGCCACGCCCACCATACCACACCCACAGTGTGGTAGTAAAAAAAATTTTGAGCCCACCACTGCTTTAATTTATTAATGCTGTATTGTATTGTATTGTATTGTATTGTATTGTATTGTATATTTCGACTTATATGCCGCCCCATTCGCACAGTGACTCTGGCCGGCTCACAGAGGAAACAGTTACAATTACATAGCAAAATTCCACAGCATAAAAAACAATTACATATATCACATAGCAAATTACAAATATCACATAGCAAGAATAGCATCACAAAACATATCCAAATACATCCCAAAAATCTCCAGACATCCTAAAAAATACATCAGAGATACTATAATATAACACCTTCTTATTGCCAAGTTGCAGTCTATTCCCAATGGAATTTATGCCGCAGTCCGGGGCAGGAGCAAAGTTCTTATGTTTTGGGAGCATCGGTATTTCGCACAGTTCTTGAAGAGCTACTTACTTATGATTTCATTCAATGTGTTCATGGTTGATTGTTGTTTTAAGAAAGAAAAACTCAAACTAATTTGAGAGCTTGATAATTCATAATGCCAGTACAACAGTTGCTGCTGGATGAAGGTTTTATCGTGAAATCTTAATGGAATTGCATAAAGATTCCGGATAATGTTGTCTTCCATTCGTAACTCTCCTATATCTTTTTATGTCATTAGCATGCACATATGCTCTCTCTCTCTCTCTCTCTCTCTCTCTCTCTCTCTCTCTCTCTCTCTCTAACATAGGGGTTCCAAACCTTTTTGCACCATGGGTCAGACCACGGCTCCGGACAGCTGAGTGGGCCGGTCACATGGTTCCTCCTACCATAAACACTTCCATAACATGCATCTACAGCTGTTGTGAACATGTTTACACAGCCATGGGTGCATTTACAGCAGTGTTTACGGCAAGTGTGGGTGCGTTTACTCATACACAGGTGCATTTTACAGCTGTTGTAAATGCATCCACTTCCATTTCCAGTATCGGCTAGGGCAGCGACGGGCTACCCCTGCTCTAACACATACACACATTTAAGAAGGAAATATGAATAACTCTACTGTACCTTTTGATTGGTACCTGTGGGATCTAGATGGCTGGAAACACCCAATATTTCTTTGTTTGTTTTGCATAGCAACAGTTGAAACAATAATAGATAGATGACTTCATGATGCTACTATCAGAGCTTACCTAGGATACTTTGCTATCTCAAGAGGAGGAGCAAAGTTAAGATGCATAGTACAGGCTAATCCATTTACTTTGGCACCTAAGGCAGAAAGGCCCATACTCGTCTTTCAATCTTCCTGACAATAAAAAAATGGTTTAAAAATGAATTGATTAACAACTTACTGCTCTTTGGGGACAATTGGTGGCCTGCCTGTTGGTAAGCATGCAATCAGCTGCCTCTACAGCAGGGGTGCCCAAACATTACGGGTCACAGGCTGGTTCAATGGGCCGGTCACCTGGTTCTTCCTGCCAGAAGTAGAAGTAAAAAGCACCTTGCAATCTGTTTTGGAACAGGATGAAATAGATTTTTAGGTTGCCATTTTCTCTGCTTAAACCAGGGGTGCCCAAACTACAGCGCACAGGCCAGATCCAGCCCCTGACGCCAGTTCATCTGACCCACACTGCCCTCGTCACCCCCGGAAGTAAAACATGCCTGTAACAGTGGCCCATACAGGCGCATATAACTTCCGCTTCCAGGAGCGATGAGGGCAGTGCAGGCTGGATGAATTGGTGTCAGGGGCCAGATCTGGCCTGCAGGCCGTAGTTTGGGCACGCCTGCTCTACAGGGCTGAGCTTGCTTCCTTCTGAGAATCTGTGCTGCTTCCTCATTAAAACAAACAAAAATGTGGATTGGTAGTATTACCAGTTTAACAGGCATTCTTTTCATACTCTTGTAAAACAACTAATTGATCTTGAGCAGATTTTTATTAGAACAAGTTGGAGAATTAGCTCTAATAACAGTCTGCAGTTGCGCTAGTGAGTAGCTGCTCAAGCTCAGTATCTGCTTTGGGAGACAATCCTCCAATCGAATGTATGAATAAAAGGACTGCAATAATTCATTACCTTCATGTTTAAATCCTCATCATTTGTTTCAGTATGTTTGTTGGGATGCTTTTGTTAAATCCAGTTTTAAATCATTCTACTGTGTTGGGTGGACTGCTGCTTTTCACAATGCTTTGCTTCATTCCCCCGCCCTCACTTTGTGTATTCTGAAAGTAACATTTTTTTTCTTTATCTTCTTTAAAGATAAAGACATTCCCTGCTGCTACATCTAATCCTTTTTTCGATCCTTTTCCAACACTACCACAGTTTTCTGTAAGTAAAAAATGCATCTGAAAACTACATGTTATGCACCATGTGCAAACCTAATTTATTCCCAAACAGTGTCCATTAACTATCCACAGTCAAAGGTACTCCTAAGTTATGTCAAATTCTGAAACTAGATTGCAATCATAAGATTGTCAACTATCACTTACCAGTAGCCTTGTTAGTATGGTATGTTGTAACACAAGAGAAACCAAAAAACCTGTTACACTTTTAAGAATAACTGGTTTTTATTTTCCATAAGCTTTCATGTGATGAACAAATGTACATGGACACGCATAAAACTTATGAAAAATAAAAACTAGCTCTCTGTAATCATTTTTTGCTTAACAAACAGTAAAGAAAACTGATTTGGAACTTGAAGATGTTACCAAACTCTGTTACATTTCATTACATTATGTTATGCTAAAACCTTTTCCTAAAGATTAAAAATGTACAGGAATTCTGCAATCTTCAATATAGAAAAAGTAGTATGAGGGGACTGTTTTAGGTACTTACCAGCTTCCTCCCTTTGGTAGTGGGACACAAAGCAAGGCCTCTGTTGAAAATCTCAAATTCTGGGCATGCTCCTAGAGAAGGAAAAGTTTTTCAGATATTCTGGCTTCAAACCATTTAAGATTTTGTAGTTCAAGATCGATATCTTCAGTCGACGTAGTGTGTTTGGCTTACTAGTGACAATCTTCTTTGTTCATGACAGAAGCACTACAGTACAATTAAGAAACATATAAAAGAGTTTATGCCCAATATTGAGACAACATCTAGTGACAACATCTAGAGCATCTCAACTTTTGGTTTTTGGACTTCAGTTCTCAGAAGCCTAAGTCAATTCCCCAAAGCACTCACTGATCAGCCAATGTACTGACTTAGGATTCTGGGAATTCAAGTCCCCCTATGGGGCCTGAGCATGGGCATGTGAACCTCTGATCTAGAGCGTTTAGGATCTAATGTCAAATTTCCATAGTACACATTGAGGAGCATATAATACACTGACATAAGAGGGCAGTTGCCTGTTCTTCTTTGTATTCACAAAGAACTCATGAAGACCAGTGCTATACTGAGTCCAGAGGAGCCCTATAAACTGACAATCATGGTTGAAGACCATGATGCTAGATGGCTGTTGAGGTTGAACAACAGTCCTCTAGCACCATCTTCTGGGAATATTCAACCAAATAGCACTAATAATAATTTTGTGTCACAAATTATTCTGGGTTGAAAGGATTTTTGCGGGAGACTGGAGAAATAGCACTAAAACAGTCACATAATAGCCAAATGGCCAGGAGTATAATTTGATCAGTGTGTGGAATATCTCTGAGAGATTGAGCGAAACTACAGAGCCAGCTTCCTGATGATATATTCCTAGAGTAGGGCACCTGGCATGGTGCCTAGGACTATTTCAGCCCTGAAACCAAGTCTGAATCCAGATCAGAAGGAAACTTTCAAAAATCAGCTACCTTTTTACTTTAGAAAGGAAGACATGAATGTGGCTTGTAGCAATTGAGGATGGCGGGATCTAGTGAAGTTTCTTATGAGCAGGGAAATTTGGCTGAAGCAAACACCTCTTTTGCTCTAGCCTTTCAAATTGTGTGAAGAATGTTTGCCTCTTTCCTGTCCAGCTCCAGCTGTATGACTGTTGAGAAAAAGGACTTATCTCTGCACTCCCAAACAGAGTTCTTCACAGCAGGGACAGACAGACCTTCATTCCTAGGTTAAGTTGCATGTAAATTCGTATTAAGCTGGCTGGACAGCACAGAGAGTTGGATACTGGAGCCAGGGGTTAGGAGTTTGGTTCTCTACTGTGCCCACAATGAGAAGACCTTGTGTGCTCTAGAGGATTGCAAAATGGCAAGGGAATGGTAAACTACTGCTGAGTATTTGATACTTAGAAGATCCTGGAAAAGGTTGCTAGAAAAAATTGGAATGTGTTTAGCTGAGGATATCATCCACCATTTTCAGCACTATTTACATTCAGAGGAACTAAACTACTAAGTTTGAAATTAGCCTGAAGATGGCCTTCTCCCACTTGACCCTGCCTAGCTATTTGTGGCTGAAACCATGATGGCACAACTTATGCCACACGAGGATGGCTTCATCAGCTGTGGCCATGCCATAGCCATTTGGGGGCTTCTCAAAGTCACTCTAGGACAGCCTTTGAGAGCTGTAGAATGGAAACAAAATGATGTCAAGCCTGCAAATTGTACTGCCAGTCCTGGCAGAGAGACTGGAATTGACAACAAAGGGTTTTGGGCTTTAAATCATTCCTCTACTCATTTTGCAGCTCCTAAAGGCTGCCCCAGAAGGAATGTAACTGCTAAGGGATCCATGAAACCCACGAGTGAGTTCTGGGATTTTTTAATTGCCCCAAAGCAGCTGTAGCAGAGCCACAGCAGATGACGCAAACCTAGTTGCAAGGCGTAAGTTGCACTACATGATTTCACCCAGTATCTTCTTATAAGGCCTGTCTTTGTCTTCTCCCACTTCCTATTTAGCACCTCAACATTAGAATTGCTTCCCCAGGTCCTTCTAGGTAAAGGTAAAGGTTGGCCTTGCTCAAAAGCCAGTCATAACTGACTCTAGGGTTCAGTGCTCACCTCTGTTTATAGCCAAAGAGCCAGCGCTGTCTGCGTCTGCAGACATTTCCGTGGTCATGTGGCAGCCATGCCTCAACACCAGAGTGCACAGAACGCTGTTTACCTTCCCACCAAAGTGGTCCCTATTTATCTACTTACAATTTCTTGCTTTCAAACTGCTAGGTCGGCAGGAGCTAAGACAGAGATGGGAGCTCACTCTGTCATGCACTACCCGGGAATCGATCTCTGACTTTCCAATCAATGGGTCCTTCTAGCACTTAACAAAAACATTTTGTTCAGTCATATCTTTTTGTTGCTGTATTTTAAAGTCTTAATTTATCTTGCTCTTTTCATTTTGATTCTTAAAACCTTGGTTACTTTGAATGTATTTTTATTGTTTAGAAATTGTTATAGCAGGAGATATATATAATAAATGAAACAAACAGATGCATACGTGCCTAGGTACATACATACTTATGATTTTGATGTACACTCAGTCATCCATTTCATTCATATTTGGTTCCAAAAAAAAATAATCCAAGTCACATGCAAAATCCCTGCAAATATAAGAAATACATTTTGTATTTCTTATCACAATTAATAATTATTTCGAACAACTTTTACCAGTAAGCATATATAATTATATAGCACATACACATACATGAAATACATCTAAGGATATGTTATAGACAAAATACAATGTTGAGAATGATTTTTGTTAAACCTTTTCAACTTTGTTGTATTTCTGCTCCATATTAAGACATCAGCCCGGTAGGATTCTATATCCCCTGATATACACATTCTGAGACAGAGAAAGATTCTCCAGTTCATTTATTCCATCTGAATGTTTTGCTGTCATTGCTTCAAAACACTTTATTATGGAAATAGTTATATCCTGTCTATGCTGGTTTATTTGAAAGGCCTCATCTTTTACTGAGGCAGAAAAGCTACATGTTTCCATGCATCTTTGTTTGCTTTTTTAATCTCACCTTTATCAAAAGCAAATTATAGCATCATTTTGTGGGAAACTAGTAAACCAGGTTTAACCAAAATAAGAAATCCATTAAGAATGAAAAGCATACAGAATAGTGGCTCTGCACTTGATGGGTGGTGTATAAATCAAACAAACAAACAAATGAAAAAAAAACCACATTTCCTTCAGGTTAACTGGCATAAATTGCTGAACCTTCAAGAAAAGTAAGTAATTCCAGTTATGATACATTCCATTTAGACAATCTGTAGAATGAAATGAAAAAGTGTCATATTTTTCATTGTGCTACATGTGTGAGTGGAAAGTACATACCTGAGATTATATTATCCATCACGTAGATTGCTCTCTCCTTTGAAGATGAGTAATATTGGTCTATAAGATACATGAAGAGCAGAGGGAGTATGTAAACCCTATTCATATAAAAAGAGTAGCTTCCACATGATCACTGAAGAATGTGAAAGGCTATTTCTGGGATGTGATTGACTCACTGTCACGGTGGTGTACCCTTTATGAGAACATCTCACATGTGTTGACTTCTTTCTTTGAGCTGCAAGTGTATACAGAGGCAACGGTTCTCACAAATGGCAGCTCAGTAGGAGAGCTTCTGAGCCATAGTCCCAGTGCTGGCTGGCCAGATTCCCAAGACTCCGGTGGTACCAGTGTTTAATTTGAACTGGAATATTTCTTTTGTATTTCCATACTCTTGATGGTTTAGTGCCATCTATCTCCCGTAGTTAATTGCAACCTGTTGAACTACAGCAGTCAATTTGGAGAACCCAGTTAATTGTCATGAGGATCTTTCCCTTAAAACAGGGATCCCCTGTTCGGGTCATGGGCTGGTCACGTGGTTCAGGGGCCCAGTCTCTATGTCCCATGGGCCAGATCTGGCCCCTGATGTCAATTCATCCAGCCCACAAAGCCCTTGTTGCTCCCGGAAGTGTTTTACTTCCACTTCCAGGAATGACGAGGGCTTCGTGGGCCACATGAATTGATGTTGGGGGCCAGATACAGACTGTGAGCTGTAGTTTGGGCACCCCTGCCTTAAAAGGTAATACTATATCTTAAGAGGAAGACCTTGTAATTAACATTCCCTGCATATTTTCCAGAAATTTATCACCTTAAAATTCTTAGCAAGTGCATGCCTCTAAGCCAGTTACCTAAATACAGTACAGTATGTGATTGTTTTCCCTTACTGCCATCCTTATGGTACTCTCTTTCCAGCTCTGCTATGGGTTTGAAGCTCATCCTCATGTTTGAAAGACATCGCTGATCTGGAATATGTGGATGAAATATGTTGGGGAAAGATATGGCAACATCTCTTGTTTCATTTGTTTTCATTTATAGGCAGAATTCAGAGACAATAAGCTACAATGCTGCGTTGTACTATCATCTCCAAAAACATTGTCACCAGTTATTCCGAGGTCTCTGGTGGAAAACATGCCAACTCCTACGGTGCAGATCATCCATTCATCTCACAAACCTATTTCTCTGACAGACAGGTACTGTGTGAGCCTACCTACCTCATTTTCTACAGCCTTCCAGCTGTGAGTTGGGATCATTTCACACTTGCAGTAGCGATACAATAAATGAAAAACCTTAGGTGTGTGGAGAGGCGAATTAAGCTCTTTATTGGATCTTAACTGGTAAACATGTGCCCCTCCAAATATTGCTGGGCTGAAGTTCAAATTGGTCCCACTTGTCTGGCTATGGATTACAGGAACAGTTATTCTTTGGCAGGTTCAACACAATGGTGGGATTCAGTAGGTTCACCCCAGTTTGCCAGAAATTCTGGCTGGCCCCGCCCATCCAAGTTTTGAAATAATGCTGGCCATGCCCACCATACCATGCCCACAGAGAAGGTAGTAAAAAAAATTGAATCCCACCACCGGTTCAACAGCCCTGACCTAGTTTTTTAAATAAAACCCTAAAGGAATAGGCATATACAGTAATACCCCGGATAACGATTGCATCGGATAACGCTAGAATCGGATAACGATGCAAGTTTTTTGGAAAAAACTTGCATCGGATAACGATTCTGCATAATGATTCTTAGCATTATCCAATGCAATGGTCTGCGGGTGTGGGGTGGTTTGGGTTGAACAACCCAATCCACCTCACATGCAGTGGTCTCTGCGACTGCAGTAGGGTCGGGGAAAAGCATCCGCCTTTCCCCCGACCCTACTGCAGTCGCAGAGACTCCTTGTCTCTTTCCGTCCCTGTATTTAAACTACAGGGAAGGGGGAAAGAGAGATCACGTCTTTTTTCCTTTCTGTATTTAAACTACAGGGAGAGAGAGAACTGCTTTTTTCTTTCTTTCCCTCTAGAGAACCAATCACGTCTCTCTCTTTCTCTCTCTCTCTTGTAGTTTAAATACAGGGATGGAAAGAGACAAGAAGTCTCTGCAACTGCAGTAGGGTTGGGGGAAAGGCACTTTCCCCGACCCTACTGCAGTCGCAGAGTCCGCTGCGCGTGGGGGGTGGCTTTAAAGGCAGGGAGCTCTCTTTCTTTCCCTGCCTGCCTTTAAAGCGGTTTGTCCCTGAAGTCAGGGCTCTTTTTTTTAGCGTGGTTCGATTCATGCATCGGACAACGTTAAAAATTGGATAATGTCATGACTTGTGGAACCAAGTCATAACGTTACCCGGGGTATTATTGTATAACATTTCCTCTTTTCCCAAATGTTTAAACTCAGGTTATATTTACATTACTGTGAAAAGCAATTGACTACATTGGTTGCTAGCTGAGAAAAATGAATAGAGGTATAAGAATATTCTATGAACAGTTATATGAATAGTGGAATGAGAGACGTTTCAATAAAGTGTATAGCATAATAACATTGTTGGTCTTTAAAATGCCACAGGACCCTGTTGGTTGAAAGGCCTCATATGAAGCTTAGTTATTGACAGTATCAGCATTAAGCTAAAATATCTAAGTAATTTTGTCCCCACATTTTTACTTTTGCCTTTGTGGCTCCCTAGAACATATCTGAAACTTAGAACAGAAAGCAATTTCACACGCTTGACATGCCACACACAGGCTGAGATGTATTAGAAAACACTAACCTCCTACTTACTAATCTCATTCCCTGATCTAGAACAACCATCCCACTCTAGAACAACACCAGCAGATTAATATATTTCTCACATAATTTTCCAAATGAAATAGAAATAGGTAGTGACCTTCAGCACTGCTATTTGGTATCTACATATACTTAACCATCATTAATTTACTTGGGACTGGTGATGGGAGTTCTATTGACTAGTTAGACAGATGGCCTTGACGGCTCTGAAATGTCTGATAGGCAGTCAAAACCACACTGATTTTCCTCACCCTGACTTAAGCATCCTTTTCTAATCATAAGAATTTTTTGGGTAAAAGAAGTTGAACTGCACAAAACCATTGTCCTGCTTCCAGAAAATATTTATGTTGACTTCACTGCAGACTTAATGCTACCCTTCTTGAGGCAGAAATGCAGAATTATGTTACAGCACTCGGTGAGGAGCCCCCATATGCAGCAAAGCGAGCTAAGACTTCCTTTTAAAATTAGGCTGTAGAACCTAAACAAATGACCGATGACCATGTCTTGATTATTGATGTCTTTGGACATTGGAAAGAACCTTGAACAAGATTGGTATAGGTCAGTCATGGTGAACCTTGGCACTCCAAGTGTTCTTGGACTTCAATTCTCAGAAGTCCAAGTATCTGTGAATCCACACATATGTGCAGTAAACTCATTCATGTGGATTCACAGAGACTTGGTATTCTGGGAATTGAAGTCCAAGAACACCTGGAATGCCAGGGTTTGCCATCACGAGTATAGGTTGTGCTGGCTTTGGGAGCCGGGGGGGGGGGGGGACATAATTAGGCATAAGCAACTCATAGCAGCAGTGCCCTTCTGCTATCAGAGCAGTCTGCTGGGCAGACCTGCACTGCTAGCTATGATTTTATGCAGAAGAGCTGAAAAAGAGACAGAGTGAGGGGCGAGCTCAGTTACCCTATATTCAAACCTTTTGCAGTCCAGAGATGCAGTTACAGTGCTGTCACATAGTAATTTCCAACACTTCAGCAGGTCAAATACCAGCTCACCTAGCCTTTGGCAGTCTGGACCAGTTAGGAATGCACTTTATGTCACTGGTTTTATTTGGAATATTTATGACCAGTCTTTCCATTTAAAAATATTTCCCAAATGTTCTAGAAGTATATTTTCAACTTTATTATTATTATGTTTTTGTTGTTGTTCAGTCGCACAATTGAATCCGACCCTTTGCGACTCTATGGACCATTGTACTTAAGTGACCACGTCACCCTGAGAACATCTGTCCGTCCCACTAGAGCGGACCGGAGAGGCTCTCTAGTAATACCTTCAGCTAGAGAGGCTCATCTCTCTAGCACAAGAAGGAGGGCCTTCTCTGTGTCTGCTCCGGCTCTATGGAACCTCCTGCCAACAGAGTTACGTCTCCAGACGGAGTTGCCATTTAGGAAAGGAGTGAAGACCTGGCTGGCAGGGCATGTGTGGGGAGTGGGCCAGACGGCCAACTCGGTCACCTGGCTCTTTTTATTATTATTATTATTATTATTATTATTATTATTATTATTATTATTATTATTATTATTATTATTATTATTATTATTATTATTATTATTATTATTATTATTATTATTATTATTATTTCGATTTATATACCGTCCTACTCGGTACAACCGACTCAGGGCGGTTTACAGAAACCATACATGTAACACAATCAAAAGTAATATAACATGTAGCATAATCAAAGGTCATACGGTATAATACAATAAATATAACAATACAATACAGCAGTGCAATAAAACAAAACCACACTGCAAAACAAGGTTACAAAAATACAATTCTGGTTACATATACATGACAGTCTCAGTAATGCAATACAATATAAAAATACAATAATAAGAAAGAATGAAAAATACAGTACATGATCCAAAAAATGTCAGGGCTCTCACCCTAAACACAAGCATGCTCTGGAAGCCATGGCAGCAAACTTGCCGCAGCGGTCTTTTAAGCCCGGCGTGGGGCGAGGCTCGGGAGCGCTGGCAGGTGAGACAGGTCCAGGCGCTCCCGACGAGAGTCCTCCTCGCACAGCTCTACCAACATTCTCTCCTCGGTGTTTTAACTTGAATTTTAATGTTTATGTATGTGTTTTAATTGTTTTTAGTTGTAAAGCCGCCCTGAGTCTTTGGAGGAGGGTGGGGTACAAATGAAATAAAATAAATAAAATAAAAATAAATTGTCCTCCAGGCACCTCTGTCCTCCACCATCCTCCTCAGCCCGCCCAGCTCTGTGCCCACTGCATCCACAACATCATCTAGCCAACAGAAAAGACAAAGATAGTACAAATTATAAGGATGAACTGCAAGTCAGACATCAAAAACATTCATACTTAAATATTCAGGGACCAGATTCCAGCTACACTTTTCCTTTCTTGGTATTTCTTCATGAGTGTTTTCTGAACAGCCATTTTGGCATCTAGGCTTCATCAGCTCAGTTGATATTGTGGGGAAGAGACTGTCTGTAAAAATAGGCTTTGTTGGGTTTGCATTTGTTGAAAAACTCAAAATGTTAATCAAATTGGCTACTCATGCTGTGAGCTATTTCCAACTTGTTTTTACTTTCTAAAAAAGCAAACCTTCGCTCTGATTGGCCCTGCTGAAGCATTAATTGTTTAATCAAAACATTGGAAATGTTGTTTTTATAATTGCTTGTGTATTCATTAACTTCACAGTGCTGAGCCTTTGAGGCATGAACTTGACCGAGAAAAGATGATGAAAAGACTGCTGATGACAGAATTATGAAAAAAAAATCCCCTTCTGTCTCATGAGAAGAATGGATCGGGGCCTTTTCCGTGCCTTCCAGCTGTTTACATTCCTTTCCTTCTGCTTATGCTTATTGGATGCATCATAAAAATGTGATGTATCTAGTCCTTTTTGATTAAATACAGTTGGCTAAAACAAAATTTCATAAACGTTGAGGACTTCCTTCATATATTTGATACTATGGTCAGGGTCCAAAGAAGACTAAAACTAGCTATATGATTCCATGGAGACTCCAAACCAGGTCCCCTCCCCCTGAACCAACAGGCCCCTGTATTTCCACAGTATACTGTACAGTATATTGCTTTTTTGGCTGTTTGGTTTCAACAGAAGACTGTGAACCTAGGAAATGGGGAGAGTTTTAAAAGTCCATTTGCCTAGATCTAATGTGAACCTAAGTAGCTCTGTGGATCCAGGATGACTTCTTCTGTGTTGTATTGCTCCTGAGTACTTAGGATTTTATATAAGTGGAGAAATGGATTTGAGGTGCCATTTTTGACAGAAAGGAACAGTAAGGAATACACAGTATGCTGATTTCTATTCAGAAAAATTGATATGTATATATGTTAACTATAGCTGCACAGAGATAAATGTTGTGCAGTATATTTTGATAGCATATTCAAAACGGTCATTTTGTATATCTGATAACTGCGCCAAGCTACTGCTGTTCTGTTTGTTTGTTTGTGTTCATTTGTTAAATTATATTCAGTGGAGAAGAAGAATTTCATACTCTAAGATTCACTATCCCTTGAAAAATAAAAGGGTGTCTTTTTACATTCCTAGTTTCCATTATTATACAAGAAGAAAATGAACAAAATAATTTGCAATTTTTCAGTGAGAAAACCCTGCCATTTTCATTTCATTTTTATTTTTAAAGTCATATATTCCATAAATAAGTCAATTTAGTGACACTGGGCAGAATCCTGTAGGTTTGAATGATCACAAAATAGTAAGCACACAAGCAATGTGCACTTTATGTACCGTAGGTTGTTTGTTGTGGATTCATTCATGGCCTTGTTGCACAGTTGACTGTTTAACTCAGGGGTGTCCAAACTATGGCCTGGGGCCAGATCCGGCCCCTGACACCAATTCATCCGACCTGCAAAGCCCTTGTAGCTCCTTACTTCCACTTCCAGGAGCGACAAGGGCTTCGTGGCCTGATAAATTGGCCATAGGGACCGGCTCCCTGAGCTACATGACCGGCCCACGGCCCAAAAAGTTTGGGCAACCTTCGTTTAACTGTTCACATGACAGCAAACAGAATGAACGCCATGGGCAGAGTTGCTCTTACACACATGGTGAATCCCCAAAGGATTCTGCCTCTGGGGCTGTCCCCACATCATTTTAAACAGATCACAAAACTTGGAGTGCTTTTTACTGAAACTCCGAGCCTGCAAAATAGATGGATTCTAGTTAACTAGAAAACTATTCAAAATTGTCATGCAAGTAAAAACTAAGAGCAAGTGCAAGTGTTGGTGGCTTTGAAATATTAAAGAACAAAAGAGAAAGGTATATATATTCCATGCATAAATCTCAGTATGATAATCAAAATGAAATAGATCTACTCACTGGTGTTAAATAATGCCTGGGTAATGACTGCTGAAGCTTAGAAATGCATCTTCAGAAAAGAGAATGATACAGTTTGTAGACCTCAGACAACACATTGTCAACATATTATCACATCTGATGACTGAGTGATGATAGCTTTGTAAATTAAGTAATCTTACAAATCATTTCAAAATTTAGAACACAAATCTTGCAAAGAAATTTGACCTTTAATAAAGATGGTCTTGACTTTACCACTTTCTGAAAAGATTAGTAGCATAGCTTTTATTTAGTTACAGTAATACCTCGGATAATGCTAAGACTTGGTTCCACAAGTCTTGGTGTTATCCGATTTTTAGTGTTATCCGATCCATGTTAAAATCCTATGGGATGGATCAGATAATGTTAAAGCTCCATAGAGATACATTGTAACTGCACAGGCTTTAGCGGTTATTATCCGATCCATCCCATAGGACCTTAACGTTATTCGATCCAATTCTCCTCCCCAGATTACTTAACATTATGCGATTTTAGCGTTATCCAAGGTAAATGTTATCCGAGGTATTACTGTATTAATAACGTTTTTAGCACACGCTTAGAACAGAAATCAATGAACACTACATACTTTCTTATCCCAGTAATTCAAAGGGTCTCAATAACCTAAAAGAAAATCTATTTAGGAATATGTTAGTAATGAAAGATAAGGATAAATAATATCACTATTCATGTGCAGCAGGAATTGTCTGGTTTAGATTTAAGTCCATATACCATTGTCACATTGAAGTACTAGAATAACTCTATTAAATGAGAAAAGACTATTAGTATATTTTGGCTCTTTTAAAAAATGTACATACTTTACTGATATTCCCAGGGACAATTTTTGACCATTCCAATGTAGAATCCGAAGAATGGGTACACAGTGTGTTTGAATGTATTATAACTTATATTTAATTTAGATGAAATATGGAAATTGAATGATTGTCACAATCAGGACAGCTTTCTGTGCATGTGCTATATATTTGTTTCAACTGAAGCAAGTGTTCAAGAACATTTCATTTTGAAATTACAGAATTGAGAAAATGCACCTTCACCACTACATACATTTTCAAATGCCCTTCTTCTTCTTCCATGTCTAGGCCAGACGTGAACCTGCCAAAATGAAGGCACCTTCTGGTGAGTTCATTCAGCAGTTCCTTTTGCCTGACCTAGTATGAGAAAGATTAGCTGGCAACACAAAGTTGCTGTTACTAGAGTACGCCCGATTGTGGCTCAATAATACCACAATCTTTGAGGAGCTTCTTTCTGTGTACTCCTTCAAGTGCCCTGAAATAAGTGAAGTGACAGGGACTTTCATTTTAAGTCCTTTAGAGACTAGCAAAACTTCAGATCACAGAAAGCTTCATGTTGCCTGTGTACCTTTTAACACAGGCTTGTGTTGAACAAATGTAATATCAGAAGACTTATAACTGGAGGAGGAAAGATTCTGGTCATGTATCACAATACTTCCTGCCAGATGCCAATTCCTTTCCCTTGCAGTTCCTGGTCCAATTTATCATATGTTGAATCTGTTCTAGTCACCTTCTCTCCCTTCTTTCCTCTCCATCTTACTTTTGTCTTTCCACCTGTCGCACATCCTTATGATGTCTACTATTGCAATGTGGTTCTTTGAAGCAATGCCATCACAGTGGCCACCAGAGCGTCCCCACCTTGAGGTGTTTTGTGTCCCACATGGTCTTTTATGCACCAAAAGGGAGGTGAGGGGACTATGACAATTTATGATAATACTATGCTCTCTTCCCATCCTGCTCTCAGGGGCAGAACATGGCATTGGAGCCTTGAGCTGTTTGCTCAAGATTGGTCTTGGCTTTCATGCCATTTTACTGATATATCCTCATAAGAGCATGCACAGTCAATGCTGAGAAGGAAGAATAAGAATATACCTGTAGTGGAGGTGCATGACTATATTCAATTGATGCAAAAAAAAAGTGTAGGGCTTACCTATAGTGTGATGAAAGCAAGTCTCCAATTGCAAAGTGGGGAAATCAATCAAGTAGACCAGAAGTGCCTGGAGGACAGTGGTCCATGGGGTCACAAA
This sequence comes from Furcifer pardalis, assembly GCA_030440675.1. Lineage (NCBI taxonomy): Eukaryota > Metazoa > Chordata > Lepidosauria > Squamata > Chamaeleonidae > Furcifer > Furcifer pardalis. Next base: position 43,446,069 of record CP126897.1, on the reverse strand, counting down.
GGGTCAGAATCGACTGTGCGACTGAACAACAAAAGACCAGAAATATGAATGAAGAGTTCACTAGGAAAAGGTTTTATTCTCACACAGAGGGTTACATCCATTAGTGACTTGTGTGGTACATGTAGTTCTCAGAGTCTGAAATATAAGACACTCACCAGACAAAGTGTAATAGGAAATCAAACATCGCCAAATATACCAAATTAGATCATTGCACAGCTTCTTGTAAAAAATAAGTAGTTGACAGAGAGGTTCATTGGGAATGATAGGCATACACTGTTCTGACAAAAAACTATACATACATGTATATGTATGTATAAACATACCAAAACTTTTTTTGCAAGGCTAAAATGTAATAAATCATTTGTTTTCTTCCCTGCAGTGTTTCTCTATTAGACATTCTTCCTAGGAGAAATACCATTGAAAACTGGGTTTTGTGTAAGCAAAATCATAATCTGTCTAAATGAACCATCCTGGATTTGCTCGTAAAGCCTAAGGAACTGCATTTAATAGTTCTAAGTAAAGCCAATGCAAATTGCTTTAATAACTCTGGAGGACTTTTTGGGACTGAATTACTCCTAAATATATTTAATAAACTTCACTGGGTATAAGGTATAAAACCACTTCAAGAGCCCAGTGCATCCATACCTACCATTTCCAAATTGTCTTGTTGATGGAGAGAGAAGGCTTTTGCTTGGATTTAGACAGGATATATTGGATAGATCTGGAAACATCTATAAGTCTGTAGAATAGAAATCTCAGCATAGTGAACCTCAGTTTCTGCTCTGTCAAGCTAAATTCATGTTATAGTCAGATTTTGTTATTTCTGTTGTCAATTGTGTTTTTCATTCTTCTTACCATTTCACGTTAGCTACATGGCCAAAGTCAGTGGGTACACTGCTGTATTACTGTATTTTAATTCTATGATCTTTGAACTCCAAACTCTATTTGCAGGGATCAATATTCATAGGGTAGTCATGAAGCAAAAAAGGGTTTCTATATACCAGCTTATTCCTGGCAATGAGATCAGAACTTGAGGGGTAAGATGATTTGTGTACATGTGTAAATATTCCCAATTTTATACATCTTATAGGGCCCGAAGAAGAAATAAGATAGATCCTTACAGTTGTGTTTAACTGGAACATTTTTTCCTTAGTTTAAAACATTGAATAGCCTAGCACTGATTCTCCTGAAATGAACACTTTCTATTTGAAACTTTTTCTAAAGTTCTGAATCCATATTAAACTTTGTGAAACATTGTCATCAACATTAGACAATGGTCCACATTTGTTTTAAACCTAGTACTTCTGAAATTAGGGTACTACCACTTTTCTGTCACACAAATTGTTTAAATTTACAATGCCAATTGAAATACCATGGTGAAATATGTTGATTTAGCTGTTCTTGGAGCCTTATTTTTGTATAATTCATGCTATTCTTTCTAGTTAAAGGAAACTTATAATGGAATACTGCTCTTTCTTTAATCTTTTTAAAATTTCCTGATGCTCAATAAGTTTGCAATAAATATATTGAGAGTGATCTGTTGCTTTGCATGCGAGATCAGCCCCAAACACGTTTTTGTGCTTTTGAGAGCTGTGAAGGAATTGTAGAACAATAGAAGAGAGAAGCATGGCTGGGGTACATTTCTTGCAGGACCAGGCTACTTTCATGAGCATGGTACTAAATTAGCAACAGCCTGGCTCAGAAGACAGCATGCTCTGGCATTTGTAAGTCAAACACATCTTGAGAGGGAATTATTGTGGCTGAACTGTTTACCTGTTCCTGTATTAATGCCTGCAATAAAGGATCTAACAAAAGATGAATGATCTCATGAGGATTCGTTTCCACACTAAGGATTTCAGCAGTGTATAGTCCTCTCACATACAAGAGCACTCTTAGTCTCAGCTTAAAACACAAAAAGGTAGGAGCACCAGTCCTCACTTAAATATGCTAGTAATGACGCTGTGCTTTCAGAGAAATTTACACTTGGAAAACTTTTGTTGCAAAACACAGTTCTCTCTAACATTTCTACATCTCAAGCTCAAGTTTACTTCTATGCTGCAGCATGATTTATTCCTTTTCCTTTATCTTTTTTTAAACCCTTCTATTATTTTGTTTCTGTCCCCCCAAAACAAAATTTCCAACATCTAGTTCTGCTTTGTATCATTTCACTTGTGATTATAAGCATGTCATGTTTTGGTGTGTGATCAATTTATGCTTGCATCAATAGTTGGAGAATAGATTTGAACAGTAATTGTGTTGATAGGTTTTCCCAGAAGTCTGATTTATATTATCTGGTCAAAACTTGCATTATAGTCCCTAACTGCCTGCGCCATATCTTGCCTCAGTATTAAAGCCAATCATTTTCTTCTGAATCTATCATTTTCTGAGTAGAACATTTTGTACTTGTCCAATTGAAACTATCCCATTCAAGTTTACTGACACCAAGCATTGTAATGTTTATACATTCAATTTCTTGCTTTATGATTTCCACATGGTCCAATTGTACATTTTGTGCATCATCAGGCTTTTCCTTCTCTTCTGTGCATGCCAGCCACAAGACATCCTTTTGGCTTTAATCTGGTTGCACCATTAGTGACAGCACTATCAAAAGGACAATCCTTTTCTCTTCCATAGTAGCTGACTTCTGACCTGGCAGTCTCATCTTCCAGTTCTATCTATTGTTTCATTTTAAACTGTCATCATAAGATTCACATACAAAGGAAAGTCAGCAGGGCTTTACCATTGTCACCTTCAGCACAATATAAGCAAATGTTAGCTTGGGCGTCACTGTCATTGCCTTCTCCACCAATATCACCTTCAGTTACCACTACCACCTAATGGGTGCCATTCCCACGATCATTTGAACCATCCATCTTCTTCAGCTGTGGCTATTGCCCTCGAAGAGGGGAGATTCATCTTTGGTGTCTCAGCTGTGACCATTCCACCTTGGGTGACTCCTGCTAGGAGTCCACACATGCAGTGGAGCCTGACCTTCTGATGGCCTTGCTCCCAGCTTAATTGACATATTCAAGCTTTTCACCACATTGAGGTGTGTGTCCAAGAAGGAGTTCCTAAAACACACAATTTGTATTTAGTGTGGTACATTTTTTAGTAAAGAACTATAACACAAAAAGCAAAGACACGTGAAAATGGATAATTAGTCTACACATAATCCAGAAGCTATGAATTTGGGTAATTAGCTCAAGGATGTGAATGTGAACCAAAGGAAATGTTTGCCACAGTCCATCAGCAGAGGCAAAAACTGAGAGCTCTACTTCAGAAACAAGTCAAGCTTTGGAACTGTATCTTTTTGTTTGTTCCTAAACTTCAAATGTAAAGGTTGCCCTTACTAGAAAGCCAGTCGTATCCGACTCTAGGGTTCAGTGCTCATCTCTGTTTAGAGCCAAAGAGCCAATGCTGTCTGCATCTGCAGACATTTTGTTAGACATGTGACAGGCATAACTAGATACCAGAGTGCATGGAACGTTGTTTACCTTCTCACTGAAGTGGTACCTATTTATCTACTTGCAATTTCTTGCTTTCGAACTGCTAAGTTGGCAGGAGTTGGGACAGAGACAGGAGGCTCACTCCAGCGTGCAAGCACTCAGGTCTCGGACTGCTAACCCGCCAACCTTCCAGTTGTCAAGTTCAGCATCTTAACTAGTAAACCACCACCACCCTTCCTAAACTCCCTACACTTAACCAAATTCACAAATTCTTCTCAGCATACTGTATCCTTTCTGCCCAATCAAAATTTTAATTTAGTGTGGTATAGCGGTTGGAAGTACAGATTCTAAGCCCCATAGAACCATGAAGAACACTGGCGACTCTGTCAGCTCCACATACCTCACAGGGCTATCCGGGGTATAAAGTAGAGTAAAAAAGAGTCATGTATCCACCTTGAACTCATTTAGGGAACTCGTAAACAAGCAAATAGCTCATCAGTTTTAGTCATCAATCCATTTTTCTTCAGACAGTGTCTTTTAGATGTGCTTAGCAAGGAATTTGATGGTGAAGCTGCATCAGTTAAGTATAATGTATTTCGAGGCTTCTAGACAGACTCCTTTTGTAATCTGTTACAGATGTAGGTGCTAAGCCTTTCTAATGGGACTTGATAATGAACAATGTGTTAGTCGCAAACAATATTTCAAAAGTCCTATCATTCACAACAAAAGCCAAATGAGTAAAGTCTGTTGATTGTCTTAAAGATTACTTATCTTTTCAATGTCACATGACAAATGGAAGTAAATGCCAAGGCTTCAACTCCTGTCACATTTAATGAGAATAACAGAGAAAATATTACTTTTTTTAAAAAATGTATGAATTATTTTAGTCTATTTTTTCAGAGAGACCATGGTTATTAAATATAATGCTGGCATAAGATGGAAAACTTAAAACTGTATAGAATACAGTACAGTATCATATAACAGCTTTAGACATGAACAGATCTATTTATATAACCAGGAAAGACTGATGATTGTTTAAAGACATATAGCATGTATCTTCAATTAAATTTTGTCAGTATGTGTAACTATCCGCTTACTCCCAGGTAGGACTCGGGAGTCCTCCGGCCTCCTTGAGATGGGATTGCACCTGATCCTGGTTTCCCGGTCTAGATCAGACTCAGCAGTTCAGGCTTCTCCTAGCAGTGTGCCCAGTCACTCCCAACCGAAATCCAGGTGGTGACAAAGGTGCAAATACCATGTGACCATTTTAGGGGATGGGGATGGGGTTGACCAAAAGTCATGGAAAGTCACAGGGAAAGGGGGGGTTCGGCGTGAAGTCATGTGACTCCAAAATTATTATTTGCTTTTCGCATCCAGCTGGCCATAGATCTATCTTCAAACCATGTGATGGGGGAGGGCAATCAAAGGTCATGGAAAGTCACAGAGTGGCCTATTTTAGGTCATGTGGTATTTGAAAGCGCCCTAACATGTGTCAAGTAATCACTCCAAGTCTCTTCAGGTATTTTAAAAGTATATTGAAAGCAGAGCAAGATTCAGGATACAGTCCAAATAAAGCTCAGAAAGCATTTCAAAGTAAGGAAACAAAGCAAACAGGTTCTAAGGGATACCCCATGGCCCCCCTTCTTTCTCAAGCCTCTACATTTTTGCAGTTTAAAAGCACAGCATCCAAAAGATTGTGTCTGTATGCATGAGTCTCTGGGTTATATCTCCTCCCCTAGGGTTCATCTTTGGCCCTCCTTCTTAGGGATTCCAACCAACGATCTTACAGCATGACACGTCAATTACACATTGAATATCAGTTCTTCTAAACCATGAGGCCCATATATTTTACATACCAGACCTGGTATGAAGGAACTCCTACACAAGAAATTCCCCATCTTGGATTAAGCTAAAGCAAAAGGTATACAGTACTTCATTCCGTCACAGTGTGTAATGGAGATTGTTGTCAAAAGACTGAAAATGGTGCCTGATTTTTAACTGCCTCTCTCTAACTCTGCCTTGGAAACACATTGAGGTGTATGTGCACAGTAAATCTTCTCCTTAAATATGTCACATTCTGTAACTTGAAAACCCTATTAGGGTCACAGTTATGTTGGATACTAATTGACTATATAAAAACAAACCACTAAGAGTGAGATTCCCTTTCATCACAGTTAACTAGGATGAATTATTAACTCTGTATTATTAATTACAGTAATACCTCATATAACATTAGTATCGAATAACACTAAAATCGCATAACATCAAGGAATCTGGGGGGAAGAATTGCATCAGATAACATTAAGATCCTATGGGATGCTTCAGATAACAACCGCGAAAGCCTGTGTGGTTACAATGTATCTCTATGAATCCCATAGAGGATCAGATAACACTAAAAATCATATAACACGAAGACTTGTGGAACCAGGTTTTAGTGTTATATGAGGTTTTACTGTATCTGTGAGAGAAGAATTCAAGCAGGATGGGAGATTCTATAAAATGAAACATTGAAAGCACAACTGCAAACTACTCCACTTTAGAAAGAAAAGTAGAAGACCCATGAAATTTTGGACAGCTCCCTGAGAAGTTGAGATTGTAGAAGATGACAAGAATGACAACAGCAAAATTTTGAATTTCTCATAAACAACTATTAAGTTTGGCTATCTCCACTATAGGATCATTCAATAAAAACATTGAGAGTCCCTGCTTCTCTTTTTCTAAAATAAAAGTTTTGGATTATGCAGTCCTTCTCACGATGGTTATTTACTGCCCTCTAGTGACAGTCCTTGGAAGGTCAAATAATAAAGATGAAGCTAAAGTGCTTTGGACATCAAATGAGAAGAGAGGATTCACTTGAGAAGGCCTTGATGCTTGGAAGGGTCGAGGGCAAAAGAGGAAGGGGACGGCCCAAGATGAGATGGCTAGATGGTATTGTGGAAGTGGTGGGCACAGAGCTGGGCGAGTTGAGGGGGATGGTGGAGGACAGGAGTGCCTGGCGGATGGTGGTCCATGGGGTCACAGAGGGTCGGAATCGACTGTGCGACTGAACAACAACAACAAAAGAACCTTTTGATTAGGGTGAAAGAAGAGAGTGCTAAAGTTGGCTTAAAAAACCAAGATACTGTACTGTAATGGCAACTGGCCATATCACTCCCTCCCTGACAAATAGAAGGGAAAGAAATGGAAGCAGTGACAGACTTTACCTTCTTAGGATCCAAGATAAGTGCAGATGCCATGAAATAAAAAGAAGACTAATTCTTGGGAGGCAAGCTATGAGAAACCTAGAGAACATAATAAAAAGTAGAGACATCACCCTGCCTCCAAAATTCCACATAGTCAAAAAAGCAATGGTATTCCCAGTAGTAATCTATGGTTGCAAGAGCTGGACCATAAGGAAGGCTGAGCACAGAAGAATAGACACCTTTGGAATGTGGTGCTGGAGGAGTATTTTGAGAGTACCCTGGACAGCAAAGAGATCAAATCAGTCAATCCTAAAGGAAATAAATCCTGCTTGCTTCCTAAAAGGACAAATACTGAAGATGAAGCTAAAGTACTTTGTACACCAAATGACAAGAGAGGACTATACTTGATGCTATACTAAACTTCAGAATGCACACTTGCATTTTCTTGCTTGAACATTGTTTGATTCCTCTGGCTCTTGACTGAAAATCCCAACCCATTGGTATTCAGAGAAAATTTTATTTTAGAGATCATTTGCCTTATAAACTTTTCAAGAATAATTTGATACTTACATTCCAATTTTTTTAAAAAAAATCCCCTTCTTGTGTTCAAGTTACTCATCCTAAGATAGAAATACTCCTCACCCTGCATTAGCAAAAGAAAGAGCAAACCAAAACATAAAAGCAATCTCTCCACAACATCCCAGTAAATGTGAACCTGAAAGCAACAACTGCGGTTTTGATTCTTCATAGATTTTGCCCAGGGACTCTTAAAGAGCAACCTATACTATACAACATTATAACAACATGAGCAGCATGGTGAGAAGAAGTGAGTCTGAAGAATATCACCTTCTTATAGGTAACTAGATCATGAATAATAATAACATTGTAAGGAGAGTAAGAGGGACTGCAGTGGCTTAGAGGTTAAGATGCTGAACTTGATGACTGGAAGGTTGGCAGGTTTGAGACCAAAGAGGAGGACCATCACCCCACCTAATGGGGCTCATCTGCCCATAGCCATTGGCCCCTTTAGGGAGTCAGGTTGTTTACCACCACCTGACACTCGGTGTTGAGCCGCTGGCTGTACGGTCTACTCCATTACCATAGGAGGATGCCTGGCTAGACATCCCAATTTGGAATGTTGATGCAGGGGCAGAGTGGAGTGAAGGGATGGATACAGATTCTACATAAAATAAATTCAGTCATTAAACAATTTCATTTTTGGATTCTGTTGCTGTCTTGTATACTGAAGTTGACATTTCATTGTATCTTTATTTATTTGCACACAAGAGGGATCTGAGAAGTTGCTGCATCTGACTGAATCTAATTGCCATAATACAGGGCAAGCTACCAGGCATCAGGCCAGGCACATAGCTGACATCCAACCAGCACCTCATCAATTAGCTGTGGCAATTACCACAGATTCTTTTATGTGTGCATAAATATCCAATGAGATTCTAGTCAATGTCAATTTGTAAACAAATTTGTGAATTGGTTTGCATGCTATATCAGAGATGAGAAGCAATTCCAGCCACTTCTTTATGCAAACAGATGTGAAGAACATGAATATGAACAAGGGTTGTGCAAATACCATCCACTATTACAGTTTGGTCTGAATTATTTGTCTTGCAAATAGCAACCAATTTGCTTAAATGAATAGTCCATCCACTTTTGATTTTTACCAAATACCCACAGTATAATGGACTGCAGTGACTTAGTGGTTAAGATGCTGAAGTTAATGACTGGAAGTTCGGATGGTCAGCAGTTCGAGACCAGAGTACTGCGCAATGGAGTGAGCTCCTGTCTCTGTCCCAGCTCCTGCCAACCTCACAGTTCGAAAGCAAGAAATTGCAAATAGATAAATAGGTACCACTTCGGCGAGAAGGTGAACAGCATTCCATGCGCTCCAGTATCTAGTTATCCCTGTCACATGTCCAAGGAAATGTCTGCAGATGAAAACAGCTTTGGTTCTTTGGCTGTAAACAGAGATGAGCACTGAACCCTAGAGGAGGATACAACTGGCTTTTGAGCAAAGGTGACCTTTACCTTACAAAAAGTACAGTATCTTCTTGCATTTGCATGGCTCCAATAGTGGAGGGGGGGATATAAAAATGGGAAAATTAAGGGCTCTTTTCCACATGGTAGCTTAGTGGCAGAATCCATAATCTTTATGTCTTGATCAAAGGCCATCAATGTGATCTATGATTTGACTATAGTATCAGGTGGATTCCATGTAAAATGTCTCTGGGGTCTATACTTCAGGCCCATGATTTTGCCTTGTTAGCCACCAAGAATGAAATACATGATGGTTTGTAGTTCACTCTGTCACAGTTGTGTTCTTTTTTTAAAAAAATATTTTAATACAATTAACAAAAAAGAATAGAAAAACATAAACAAAAATCATCACAATACATATCTTCTAACATACAAAATACATTACAATACAATACTAAACATATTAAAAATAAACAAATAATAATGTGTAACATTTTTTCTTATATCTTGTTTACTATTACATATATATTCCTTATCCTTATAGTCTGTAACCACTTATATATTTAACTATATGTTGCTTGTTTGTTTTAAAACCACAACTATATATTTTATTCCTTAGCTTCTAATACTATAAAAATTTCCACTTAAATGCCATCCTAACATTATATAATAATAAAATAATAATACAACTAAAACACCCCTGTGCTATTTACAAAGCCCTAGAGATTGCAATTTCCCTTTTAATACTTATCTTCCCAAAAACTAAGTTGTCCTGATACTGGTTTATCTCCTTTATCCTTTTTCAATGTATATTCCAGGAAGGGTTTCCATATACAGTATTCCAAAATTTATTTTCCTTAATGATACCCTTTCTCAAATTGATTTCCCAAGTTAATTTATCATTCAATGCAATTTCCCACATTCCTCTACACACAGTTGTGCTCTATCATGTGATCTTACATTTACATGCATCTCCAGCAAAAACCATGAAGTTATGCTTCAGACACAGAATTTTCCACCATGGTTGTCTCGTGAAATAAGGATTCTGTCATCCTAAAAGTTTTGTATGCGGACACGTAACATGCTTGTATTTGGTTATGTGACCGTCCTTAGAGAAGGATGTAAAAACCAGAGGAATCCATGAAGATCTATGCTCATGGTTGCCAACTTTTTTGGGCCATGCCCACTTAAGCATCTCTAAAATACCTCTGACATATAATTCTTATTATTCAAAAAGTGAATTCCTAGTCCCATGGATGAAGCCTAAAAGGCCATTAACTAGGTCTAACTCATTCTCTATTGCCCCCCTGTAGGGTGTGTGCCCCACATTGGGAACCACAGCTCTATGCCTTTGTGCTATGGGCAAGCCACCTAGACACAAAAGGATAGCACAGCCGCGAAGCCACCAATACTTGCACGCTACGGCTCCATGTATGGCAGGGATTCACAACCTGTCGTCTGTGGGCCAAATATGGCCCACAACACCATCTCAAATGGCCCACCACCACCTCCAGAAGTGCCGTGTGGTAGAGGAAGGGCAAAATGGCCGTCCAGCCCTCGAAGCTGTCTGAAGGAGAGTTATCCGGCCCACAGCTTTAAAAGGTTGAGAACTCCTGATCTATGGAGACAAATAACACTGGGGAACAGTGATTTTGGTGCCTCACAATTTTCACCTATTTCTGGCTATATTTGGGTCGCTGATTCCAAAAATGCTTTCAGTTACGCCCCATCAGCTCTAGTTTTTTAGATATGGCTTATTCACATTAGGCCAATCTAACCATACTGGTTGCATATATAACCAGAGGCGTAGCAAGGGTGTAAGCCATCCGGGGCGGAGTGAATTTTTTCCGCCCCCCCAAATTTTTTTGCACCACTTTTTTTTTTTTTTTTTTTTTTGCCCACCCAAATATTTTCCCACCCCCAAAAGATTTATCCACCACCCCTCCCGCCTCCAAGAGCCTTCGATGCACGCCTGGAGGCAAAAAAATTTCTGTTTGAAAAGAAAATTGGGGAAAAAATTTGAGGGGGGCTTCAAAATGCCATCACCCCTGGAGCACGCCGCCTGGGGCATTTGCCCCCCTGCTCCGTAGGCAAATACAAGTGTAGTCATAAGAGCAATGTATAATGACATCATCGATATCTCATGAACTAGAGCTGCTAGAACAAAATGGATGGCATTTTCTGAATCAGCCACCCCAAAATGCCCGAAATCAGTTGAAACATTTTTGTTGTTGTTCAGTCACACAGTCGACTCCGACCCTCTGCGACCCCATGGACCATTGCCCGCCAGGCACTCCTGTTCTCCACCATCCCCCTCAACTTGCTGAGCTCTGTGCCCATTGTCTCCATTATACCATCTAACCATCTCATTCTTGGCCGCCCCCTTTTTCTTTTGCCCTCCACCTTTCCCAGCATCAAGGCCTTCTCAAGCGAATCCTCTCTTCTCATTTGATGTCCAAAGTACCTTAGCTTCATCTTTACAATTTGACTTTCTAAGGAGCATTCTGGGTTGATTTCTTCTAAGATTGACCTATTTGTTCTCCTCGCTGTCCAGGGGACTCTCAAAACTCTCCTCCAACACCACATCTCAAAGACATCTATTCTTCTGCGCTCACCTTTCCTAATGGTCCAGCTCTCACAACCATACATTGCCACCGGGAATACCATTGCTTTGACAATACGAATTTTTGTTTTCAATATGATGTCTCTACTTTTCATTATGCTCCCCAGGTTTCTCGTTGCTTGCCTTTGTTCCCCAGTGTAATGAATTTTAGGACCAGGAGCCCATGCTTTGAATTAAATACAGTAATACAGTACCTCATATAACATTAGTATCGAATAACACTAAAATCACATAACATTAAGGAATCTGGGGGGAAGAATTGCATCAGATAACAATAAGATCCTATGGGATGCTTCAGATAACAACCGCGAAAGCCTGTGTGGTTACAATGTATCTCTATGGATCCCATAGGATTTTAACATGCATCAGATAACACTAAAAATCATATAACACCAAGACTTGTGGAACCAGGTTTTAGTGTTATATGAGGTTTTACTGTTACAATATTATGATTTAAAAAAAAAATAGCAGCCATGCCAGTCTGTGTTTCAAGCATCTCAGAGAATAAACAAAACCAAACCAGTTAATTCTTCAAAGTACTACAGCATTTTTGTTTTATTTTCCTCTGATAGACAATATTATGAGGCTCTTGTTTTTATTTTTTAATTTTATTTTTTGTGGTTTTTGTACGCGCCGCCACACACCCCTTTCGGCTGCGGTTCTCTCCCCTCCTCCTGCAGAGCCGAGGCCTGGCAATCCTGCAACGAAAAAACCCACAGCGGCGGCTAAGCTAAGGGGGAGGAGAGGCGCTTCGGGGGCGGCGGCGGCGGCGACGCCGAACCGGGTGGGGAGTGACGGGGGCCGGCCGGCGCCATGGCGACGTCTTCTGCAGCAGCCTTGCTCTGGCTCCGTTGGGGGACGTGGCTGCTCCTGGTGGCCGGCCCCGCCACCTCCTCGTCCTCCTCGTGGGCCAGGGCCGCGGCGGGCCGCGGGCAGGACGCCGACCCGGGCCGGGCCCAAGCGGCCGGCGACGAGCCGCATCACGACTCTTCCTACGGAACCTTTGCCAGCGAGTTTTACGATATGCACTTCCTCTCCGACGACGGTGAGCGGCTGCCCAAGAGGGCCGAGGACGGGGGTGGGCGACGACCCAGTTAGGAGCGCTTTGCACCCGGGAGGACGGGAAGGAGCGACCGAGGGGGGGTGAGGGGGGCAAGAAGAGGCCCTCTGCCCATGTACAGAGGGCCATTCCGTTCTCATCACTGAGCCCTTTTGGACACGTGTATTATGCTTGTGTGGTGTGGTGCTGGGGGGGGGGGACCCTGTTGCTGTAAAACGGGCCCCCTCTCTGCCCCGTTTTGGCGGGGGCGTGCACGGGTGGGGGGGAGCCTGGAAGCGCGTGCCGAGCGCCCTGGACCGCTGGTTGCCTAACGACCGCTCCGGCTGCCATGGCAACCAGCCCCGGGCTGGCGCGTAGTTAGGCAAGGCCCGACATCACCCACGGCGCAGCCCTTGGTTTGGTCTGGTGTTCGAAAGCTTGGGGGCTGCCTGCGGACGACAGCAAGGTGTGTGGATGTGGGAGAGACAGGAATCCGCTTCTAATAGTTTCCTGTCTTAAATTATTCTGGGTTGAAAGGATTTTTTTTGCTGGAGAAACTCCGCTCTCAGGGGGCTCCCAAATGAATCTCCTTTCGTGTCCCCAAGGGGATCTGCAAACTTGGCTCTCCAGGTGTTCTTGGACTTCAATTACCAGAAGCCCAAGTCAGTATGCCTGGTTTGCTGATCCCTGGGCTAGGACAGAGATGGTTGCTCAAGTCTGTCACAGGGGCGTAGCTACCGCGGTATCTGCCGTATCAATTATACGGGGGGCCCGGGCCACGGGGGCCCCCCAACGTGCGTAAGCAAAAATTAATAAAAACTTCCCAAATTTTTTTTTTATTTCACAAATGACAAAAGTCAAAAAAAGCAATTTCTTTTTCCCCGCGTAAAGCGTGCGTTCAAAAGTTGGCAACACCCTACATCGGTTATCGCAGGCTGTGGGATTTCCCCGTTTAAGTCATTTACTTAAGCCACAATAATCGTTAAGCCACAACAATCGATGTACATACGATGAATAAATATTTCTTTTAATTTTATGCATTTTTTTTCTTTTGTGAGAAATCTTTACCCAGTTAAAAATTTAGAATTATTTAAAAATATTATGTATAAATATGATATAATTTTACTAAAAGATTGGCTGGATCGAATTGAGAATGAAGAAACAAAAAAAAGAAATTTATAAGGAATTAAAGTTGAACTGGCTTCAGATACTAACGTTGGATAAGTGCAATAAACAATATAAAAAGAAATTACAGCCAATAAGGCAGTTGACAGACTTCGAGGAGATGGTATATAAAATAAGAAAAGGTTCAATGGGGATTAAAACAGTGATGGGATGTCACCGGTTCTAGACGGATCTCTGGAACCGGTAAGACCAATCCCGGAGGGTTCTCCGTGAGGGGAGTCCACTTTTGGGGCGTCCGATTCCGGACGCCTGACCGAAAGAAAAAAAAATTTAAAATCGGAGCGAAAATGGCTCCAATTGACTGCGCATGCGCAGAAACTCAATCTGACGCATTGCACATGCGTCAGATTGAGTTTCTGCGCATGCGCAGTCAATTGGAGCCATTTTGCTCCGATTTTTAAAACATTTAGAACTTTCAGGGCAGCGGCGGCGGCAGCAGCCCTCTGAGGGGGGCGCCTCCCCGCGGCACGTTGAGGGCTGCCTCGGCCGTCCGCTGCTGACAAGCCCCATGCCCTGGGGACGCCCGGCGGGGTACACCGCTGCCGCCGCCTCCGCCGGAGCTGCCGCTGCCTGAATCCCTGTGGACTCCTTCTTGGGTCGGTCCCTTTTGAGCTCGGCTGCCGCGCGCTGCGGAGGAGGAAGCTGTAGGCGGCGGCGGTGCGGCATGGGGACGGCCCAGGGAGGCGCGGCAGCCGCGGCTGCCCATCGCCCCTCGCCATGGCCGGAGCCGGGCTAAAAAGGTACCGGCCCAAGGAGGACGCCACAGGGGTGCAGGCAGCTCCGGCGGCGGCGGCGGCTGTGGACAGCAATCGGGGTGCCGGGTCCCAAGAAAGGTAAGCGAGGGGTTTTTATTTGGGGTGGGTGGGTAATTTATTTGTGTTTTGGGTGGGTGGTTGTTTTTATTTTATTTATTTATTTGTGTCTGGGTGGGTGGGCTGAGAGGGAGGGGTGTGTGTGTATGTTTATTTTTTATTTATTTTTATTTTGGCCCCGCCCACAACGTCATGACGTCGGCCGTGACGTCATGACGTCATGCCATTGGCCACGCCCATGACGTCCGTGACGTCATGGCGTGGTAGTAGATTTTTTGTCATCCCATCACTGGATTAAAAGAATAGTAAGTAAATTATATAAAATGATAAACCATATTGATGAATCCCAGGACACCCTTAAAAGAATGTGGGAATCGGATTTGAGTACAGTAAAACCTCAGATAACACTAAAACCTGGTTCCACAAGTCTTGGTGTTATACGATTTTTAGTGTTATCCGATGCATGTTAAAATCCTATGGGATCCATAGAGATACATTGTAGCCACACAGGCTTTAGCGGTTGTTATCTGATGCATCCCATAGGATCTTAATGTTATCCGATGCAATTCTTCCCCCCAGATTGCTTAATGTTATGCGATTTTAGTGTTATTCGATACTAATGTTATCTGAGGTATTACTGTATTATTATTACAGATAAGAATTGGAAGAAAAAAATGGAAAAGTAGGATGATGCGAAATCTGTCTACAAAAGTTAAAGAACACAACTACAAGATGTTGTGGCGCTGGTATATGACGCCAGTTCGGTTAAATCAAATAAATAGTAGCAACTCAAAAAAATGTTGGAGGTGTCATCAGGAAACTGGGACATACAAACATATGTGGTGGGATTGTAAAATTATTTCCAATTTCTGGCATAAAATGGAACAAGAATTAGAAAAAAATTTAAATATCCACTTAAAGTTGAATGAAAAAATTGTTTTATTAACAGACTTAGAGGAATTGAATCTAGAGGAAAATATAAAAGAGTTATTGTCTATCTTCTTGACATTGGCGAGACAACAAGTAGCCAGAAATTGGAAAGGTGATATGAATTTAGAAATTGGTAAATGGTATGTTGATGTTTGGGATATGGCATTAAATGAAAAACTTACATGGGAATTAAATATAAAAAGGGGGTTAATAAAACAAAATAGATTTTGGGACATTTGGAAACCTTTTTTGCAACACACATTGATGGATAATAAAGGAGAAAAACCTGCTCCGAATACAATGTTTTTTTGGCAGAATGATTGAGTTGTAAAAGGAGTGGCTGGTAGACTCAAGGACTATAGTGCACTGGGTGGTAGGTACCATGTACAAAATAATAAAGTTGTAATATTGTGGTTAAAGAGGAGAGTGGATATAAAGGTGAAATTATACAGTATAGTAAATGTATAGAAAATAACTAAAGTAATGTCCGACTACATTATATTATATTGATATGTTTTTTTTTTCTCTTCCTCCTCTTATCTTTTAACGTTGTAGGTTGTACGTGGGAACTACTTTTTCTTCTTTTTTGTATGTAATTGTTTCTTTTATGTTTTGTAGATTGTTTTGTTAGTTTGTTTTAATATTGTAAAAACTTTAAAAAAAGAAAAAAAGAGAGAAATCTTTACCCTTCCTAAGGGCCCCCAAACAAATTTTTATACGGGGCCCCGCCAAGGCACGCTACGCTTCTGGTCTGTCATGGAGTATCTGGGTTTCGAACTGCCGACTTGTCAGCCTTCCAGCTAACAAGGCGAGCTTCTCAACCACTGAGCCACCACAGCCCCCAGAATCCAGCTCATGTACTGGTTTGCTGATTGCTTCCAGAAATGTGCACCCATGAGGACTTAAGTTTGGCTACCGACAAAGCCAAGAAAGTGGCTTCATTTTGGCTCTCCAGGATTTGATTGCCAGAAATGTTTGCTTGACATTTTTAGACAAACATTAAAATTGCACAAAAGAAGAAAACGGCGTAGCCTTCTCTGGACTGACACAGGCGTTGAGCCTTTCAGCTGAGTCGTGCCCCTTTCTAGGAGCACCTTCCCGGCTGAGGAGAGCCCGCTGTGACCCTAGCCAGATAACCGGCATCACAATTTCATGCCTGCCAAGCAAAAAAGCCTCGCTCAGACTGTTATGCAAGCTTCAAGCTGTGCAGTAGAGAGCAGGAGGCCAAGGCACCTCACATCTCCCACTGAGTAAGGGGACATTGGAGAGAAAAGTATGACTTGTCACCAGAGCGCACAGAACGCTCTTTACCATCCCACCAAAGTGGTACCTATTTATCTACTTGCAATTTCTTGCTTTCAAACTGCTAGGTTGGCAGGAGCTGGGACAGATTATGGGAACTCACTCTGTCGCACAGCCAGTGGTGGGGTTCAATTTTTTTTAACTACCTATGCTGTGGGTGTGGTATGGTGGGTGTGACCAGAGGGAAAGCCCTGTATTGCTGCCGAATTAGGACTACCGTATTTTATTTCAAATCTTAGATTGGCGGTGCTAGCCAGAATTCCTGCTACTGGCTCTGGTGAACTGGTACAAACCTGCTGAATCCCACCGCTGTGCACAGCACTTGAGTCTTGAACTGCTGATTTTCTGGTCATCAAGCTCAGCATCTTATCCACTAAGCCACTGTGATCCCAGTGGCTGTCTACATGGCCTATCAGATTGTATGCACACGTTCAATTGGGCAGCCTGTCCCAATCCATCCCATTTTGAAATCCTGTCAGGGGGCTCAACTAATTGCCTTGCTGTATTTTATCCTGTCCCCACTGTATGTTCATGCTGGGGACATGATAAATTACAGAGGGGCCCCATTATAGTTGATCAGGGAGCAGTTATAATGAGGTTTTTATCCTCTCGCTTTTGGCTGAGTCCTGCCAACCGTGGGTGTAAAGATGAAAGCATCATTAATGGGGGTAAGAGTTCAAGAGCTACTTTACTGGTAATGGGAAGTGTGCTTCCCTGTCAGCTGCAAAGTGCTGTGTGTTGTCCCTTACCCCCAATCAGACCAGAGGTAGGGGGAAATGACATGTCTCTATTTGACAAGGGATATGGGGTTAATAGGGCTGCTACAGAAGAAGCAAAAAGCTCTCTGGCTGAGGGGATCGCACCGAACAGCATTTTGCTTTTCTCACCTCAACCAGCTTTTTAAAAGCCACTTTACACTGTCCTCCCTGGGGCCAGTGTAGAAAAGCTCTTATTTTAGCATAGTAAAGCAGTCTCCTTAATTCAATGGACCTACCGTAGTGCAATTTATTATGCTAAGCAACATGATTTTGGCCTTTAATTCCATAAATGCATTTATTTCACTTTTTGTCAGATTTTTGCAGTAAAAAATAGATGTTGCATATTATATGTATAGGCCTGTAAAGGGGTTTGACTCATTATGTAAAACAGATGGCCAACCTTGGCACTCCAGCTGTTCTTGGACTTGAGTTCCCAGAAGCCTTGATCAGCAAGTGTGCTGACTTGGGCTTCTGGTAATTGAAGTCCAACAACAGCTGGAGTACCAAGGTTGGCCACCTCTGGTTTAAGGTGAGCATATTTTGTTCTAAACTTGGTGAGATTGACATAGCACATAGTTTGATGCATCTTTTGGAAACGTCAACTGAGTTATAGGTGATATTACTGTGAACTCCAAATAGCTTGCATTTGCTCATAGAATCATTTTGGCAGTACAGTAATACCTCGGATAACGTTTACCCCGGATAATGCTAAAATCGCATAACGTTAAGTAATCTGGGGAGGAGAATTTGATCGAATAACGTTAAGGTCCTATGGGATGGATCGGATAACAACCGCTAAATCCTGTGCGGTTACAATGTATCTATGGAGCTTTAACGTTATCCAATCCATCCCATAGGATTTTAACATGCATCGGATAACACTAAAAATCGGATAACACCAAGACTTCTGGAACCAAGTCTTAGAGTTATCCGAGGTATTACTGTATTGAACCTCTGAACAGAAAAAACAGTCAAAGAAGGAACAGACTCCGTTTGCCCCAGAAAAGACTAGGATAGTTCAGTTGTTTGTGTGCAAAGAGAAACTGTAGTTTGATTTAAGGGAAGAGATAACAAATGGTTTTCTCTTTCCAATACATAAGCTTCAGGGAATATTTGAGGATATGGCACACACAAAAATGATCAAATCACAAGAAGCTTCATTCGGGGGTCCTCTGAGTGGAGTTCCTCCAGCAAAAATCATTTTTTACCCAGAAAGCACCTTTGTGTGCTTCTGACAGGATTTTTTTTTTAAATAGTGTTATGTACCACTCCAATCTAATTCATTTGTCTAGTCTAGGTGCCTACAGTTTACTTTTTTGAAAGAGATCCTGATCAGTGTTAATCACAGCTTTCTCTTATGTTTAATCTGGTTTTCAGGCTGATTTTTCCACCTTGACTCGAAAAGAAAATAAGATTTCTTTGTTTTCTTAATATATATGCATGAGAATTTGCATAGGGATACCAGCTTATGCCGATGTCTGGCCGGACATCCTGCTATGGTAGTGGACTAGACTGTACAGCCAGTGACTCAATGCTAGGTGTTGGGCGGTGGTAAATAACCTGACTCCCTAAAGGGGCCAATGGCTACGAGTGTATGAGCCCCTTTAGTTGGGGTGATGGTCCCCTCAGTGGAGGAAATGCCACTGGAAACCATCATTTTGGGCCCAACGGCAAAATGAGCAAAGGAGGAACTCTGATTCCCTACAGTCATGGAGGTGGAAGAGGCCATGGCAAATAGACTGGCTGTGAAGGCACACCTTGTCCATATCATCAAGGCTGCGGAAGTCCATTGTAGTCCCGGTGTTAAATCCTGCATGTCTCATTTCATATGTGCCACAGGAGATGGCTTTGTGATCACAGTGTGTGGGTCACTTCTGTGATCACAGTGTGTGGCAAACTGGGATCCACCTTAAACAAACTCACGGCAGTAGCATTTTTCCTGCTTCAGGAAAAAAATGCAATCTCAGATACAAGTTGCAGACAACGACTGGCTTATGCAGATGGCAGCTGGAATGACACCAATCAGCTATTTCATGCTGAATAAAAATATATTGTGTTATGCTCATTGCTTATTATATATTCTGATTTTTTTAAGGTTATCCTTTCCCTACTGCACCTCCAGTAGATCCATTTGCACGAATTAGAGTGGATGACTGTGGAAAGACAAAGGGCTGCTTCAGGTTAGTATTGCGCTTAGTATAGATTTAGTCATAAAATACTAATAGCCTGGACTATAACCAAGGACTTACCATGAATCATATCAATAATGTTTGTCATTATAATTATTTATGACTGATAATATTTCTGAATCCAGAAATCCAATGGCTTGCAGAATTCCTGGATCTGAAAAACAGTTTTATGCTGGAGCAAATTTGTTTTTTTAGGGTTACCATATCTCAGGATTTGTCCTGAGATCTCAGGACAAATCCTGAGATATGGTAACCCTTGGACCCTTGCTTAACAAGCAGCTCTCAACAGAAAATTCATAGAAGGAAATCCATAGAAAATAGTGGCTTAGTTAACAATTTTTTGGAACAGATTAATTGGCTTTCAATGCATTCCTAGGGAAAGCTGCATTTCACATTACATTTTTTCCAGTGAATTCCTATGGGAAATTGCATTCAATGCATTTCTATGGGAAATTCTCTTTACATTTTTTTTAGGAGTACAAAATGTCCCGGAGAATGCATTAAATTTGTTAAGCGAAGTTCCATTGTATCTATAATACTTACGTGGTGAGGAGCAGGCTACAAGGAATTGTTTTGCTTAAGAACTTTTCTTTCCAAAGTTTGAGTAGTGAAGATAATAGAAAGAGCCCCTTTCCCCCTGCCAATTACATTATGCAGCATTATTGCCAGAAATGTTTGCTTGACATTTTTAGACGAACATTAAAATTGCATAATTTTGATAGCAGCACTTGAGTCTTGAACAGCTGACCTGCTAAACTTCTGGTAAATTACTTACATTTGTTCCCCAAGAGCAAGTACAGTGGAACCTTGGTTAATGTAATTAATGCATTCTCTGGGACGATTCTTACAGGGAGAATTACTTTAACCGATTTCCCCATAGGAATCCATTTTCCCATAGAAATGCATTGAAACCAATTTATCTGTTTTTTTTTAATTGTAAAACGAGCCACTATTTTCTATGAATTTCCTTTTGTTGTGCGATTTTTATGTTAACAGCTGTTTAGTAACCCAGGTTCCAATGTACTACAAACCAATGTAATTAAAGAAAAAATGGGAGGGGGGACTCAAACAGTAAGTGTAGGTTTTGAGAAGAAATGGATGAAACAATGACCACATTATCACAGGATGCAGTAAGCTCATACAAACTGACTGCAAAAGATGCCATAACTGAGTTGCAGCAATGTTACACTGGAATCTGTGCGAGAATTATGGAATACCATTTTCAAGATACTGATCAGAACACAAACTTGATACAATGATTGAGAATGAAGATAAGACAGTTAAGATCTTGTGGGACTTTAAGATCCAAACTTATAAGCTTGAACACAACACTCTAGACATTATTGTGGTTGGGGAAAATTGGTTAAACTGATTGATGTGGTGATCCCAGGTGACAGTTCAAGTGGAAGAAAAAGAGTTTGAAAACATCATGAGATGTCAGGGTTTGAGAATTAAAGCACAGAATCTCTGGGAGAAAAGAGTTGTGATAGGAATGCTAGGAACAATTTTAAAAAGGTTGAAAAAACATCTGAGTGTGATTGGCATTAATAAGCTCATGATAGAGCAATTGCAGGGAGTAGCACTACTAGGTACCAGCTACATTATCAGGTGATACCTCACTGACTCTTAGGTCCCAGGCTGGGAATTGAACAGTGGGGGTTCCAAAAGTCTGGTCTGAACCATGTACACTTACACAATAATAATACAGTATGTACATGCACATTGAATGACAGAATTGTGGAGTTGGAAGATGCCTAAGGGCCATTCACACCCAACCTGCGCCAATGTGGAACTCAATGGCTGAAATGCCAATCCAATCTTTGTTTAAATATCTCAGAAGAGGGAAACTATATCATTTTCTGAAATATTTGATTCCCCTGCTAACTGCACCGTTAGGGAGCTTTCTTATCATTGAATGCATTAGGTTGAAGCCTACTCAGTGAAGAAGAAGAAAATGTACTGCCAACAGTTCTAATCCAAAAGGAAGCACTTACATTGTTTACTATTGAGCATTGGGGGAGGATAGTAGCAGTATAGCAGGGGTTTGCAACCTATGGCCCATGGGCCAGATCTGGCCCACGACGCCAAATAATCCAGCCCCTGAACTCTCTTCCAGCTGCCACCGCTGGAATTGGCCGCGAACACATTTACAGCCATTTACTACAGACGTAAATGAGTCTGCGGCCATTGTAAATGTGTTTATGACAGCTGCTGACATGTTTTACGGTACTAGCCCAGCCCTTTCAGCTGTCTAAGGGGGCGTGGTCTGGCCCATGGCTGCAAAATGTTGAAAATCACTGTAGTATAGTAAAAAGAGTAGTTAATGTTGACAACCCTTCATGCTTGCTCAGATATAATAAGAAGAATGGTTCCAAAATCCAGATTTTACTCTGCAGCTTTATGTTAGTAGCTATTTTTTCACCTGGATGTATGCATAAACTTTGTTCTTTGAATATTTTTGAATTGCAGGATGTTATGTTTTGTTTCCTGTGTCACATCTAGGTATGGTAAACCAGGATGCAATGCAGAAACTTGTGATTACTTTCTAAGTTATCGCAGAATAGGAGCTGACATAGAGTTTGAATTGAGTGCTGAGACAGATGGCTGGGTGGCTGTGGGATTTTCTTCAGATAAGAAAATGGTAAGAAAGTGTTACTGATTAAGTAAACATTGATTTGTTTGTGACATACAAATGGCATATGTTTATCTGGAGATGGAAAATATAAGCAAATTGCTGGAAATACTCATTTTAATGGTGCTGTAATGGAAGAGTTACATGCAAATGTTTCCTTTTTAAACCCAACACCATTTGTTTATGGGTAGACAAAATGTTCAGCAAAGAGGAGGTAAAAATTAGGCCTATGTAATTGTTTTAGATGAGGTGTGCATCCCAGGTGAGTATTTCTGCATATGGAGATTCAGACTTCCTTGGAATCAGGTGATTCACATCCAACGTTGTCCTAGAAGTCAAGCTGATTTAAAGGCTTCAAAGCTGCATTGGAAATTTGGATATATATATATATATATATATATATTAACATTTAAAAATGGCCTAGTCCTATTAGGTAATTAATTAGATATCTCCTGACAACTCTCCATAAATAGACAACATCATGCAGATGGGGGGGGGGGGCAGTAGAGCGAAATAGCCTTCTAAATTATAGACAGATACAGTAAAACACCGGATAACGATTGGATCAGATAACGCTAAAATCGTATAACGTTGGGGAATTTGAGGCAAACATTTGGATCGGATAACATGTTAACCATTATGTTAACGTTATCAGATCCATCAGATAACCTTTGCCTCAAATTCCCTGAGGTGTGGCTGTGACTCACCAGTTTCTCTTGGGAGAAAGGGAGGGACTGCCTTCTCTCAAGCTTGCTACATTTGAATAACAAAGGTTTGCGAAACCAGTCTGACTAGTTTAGCAAAGCAAAGGCTTAGGACCCTTTCCCCCAGTGTAACCCAGAACACTATGTAGAAAAATAATTGCAAAGAGACAATTTGACCCAATTACCTTTATGAAGTTTCCCCTTTAAATTCTAAACAGCCTGAACCCAAGATTGTAGCTCCACAAGCCTCATGCATTGTCAATGGAAAACAAACAGACTGAAACTTTTCACCTACAAAGCAATTAAGCTTTTCACACCCTACAAAGCCCTGAGGGAACTTCCTTTATTACAGCAATGGTAGGTGGGCTGATTCTAAACGAAAACATTTTCCTAGCTTCTGTTCAGATCTTTTAAAACAGCACTTTATAAAATTTTCAAAAAATTAAAAATGCTGTATGGCTTTGTTCCCCTAAAGTCAGGGTGGTCTGGCATGTTTTTGTAATGTATTTACCCTTTAGACAATTATTTCTTAAAGTTCTTTAAGTTTCCAGCATGTTTCCTTGACTTTCCCTTGAAGCCTCTGTTGCTTATCTCTATGAAGTTAACATTATCTGATCCACCTGAATAGGATTTTAACGTTATCTGCATGCATCAGATAAGGCTAAAAATCGGATAACGCTAAGACTTGTGGAACCAAGTCTTAACGTTATCCGAAGTATTATTGTATACTAAAGGGTCAAAAATACAGAGAAGTCTGAAATTCTGAGTAAAAGATAATTGGCAATAGAGCTTGATTGGTTCCTCCATGATTGTGTGTTCATGTAGTTACAATTCATGATCCAAAGTGATATACAGTACTGTACTTTTATTTTTTAAAAAGAGTGGATGTCTGTTCTAGGAAGTTAAAAAAAGAGTGACCTTTAAATTATTTGCATTATAGTTTGGCAAATGCAAACAAGACTTCAGAATTTTGTTTTTTGAGTGAATGTGGGAAGGAAGGACTGTGTTACATTGTAATTCTTACTTAGTTTCTTCATTTAGGGTGGGGATGATGTCATGGCCTGTGTTCATGATGACAATGGAAGAGTCCGAATACATCATTTTTACAATGTTGGTCAGTGGGCTAAAGAGATTCAGAGGAATCCTGCCAGAGATGAAGAAGGTGTTTTCGAAAATAACCGTGTAACATGTCGATTCAAGCGACCTGTGAAGGTTCCTAGGGATGAAACAATTGTAGATCTTCATCTGAGCTGGTACTATTTATTTGCCTGGGGCCCAGCAATTCAGGGTAAGTTTGTTGCACTCCATTAGATTACTGTAAAAGAGTGGTAGGGTCCACCATGAAAAAACTGTGAAGCAAAGCAATCTCTTATATACCACCCCATAGCAAGTAGTTCACTATCTGGACGGTTTCAGAAGTTAATTAGCATTTTGCCCCAGAAATGCTGGATACTCATTTACTGACCTTGGAAAGATGGTAGGCTAAGTCAACCTTTACCACTGGTCAGGATTGAACTCACAACCTTTTGGTTACAGTACAGCAGTTTAATATGCTGATGATACCCATCTGTATATCTCGGCCAGTGGGGACCCAAACAATGCAGTAGAAGTCATTTCCAGGTGCTTGGAGGCTGTCAGGGTCTGGATGGGGGACAACGGGTTACAGCTGAGTCCCGGCAAGACTGAGTGGCTATGGGTCAGGGGTCCTGCATCATCACGGGAGTTACCATCTTTGGTTCTGTTTGGGGCAGTGCTGCCCCAAACAGACCCGGTTCGTAACTTGAGGGTCCTCTTGGACTCACGACTACTGCTCAAAGAGCAGATGGCAGCCGTGGCCAGGAGGGCTTTTGCACAACTTCGTGTAATACACCAGTTACGCCCGCTCCTAGACCTGGACTCCTTGCTCATGATCACACACGCTTTGATCACCTCCAGACTTGATTACTGTAATGCACTGCAACTGGTTCAGAATGCGGCTGCCCGGGTTGTGATGGGGTGCGGGCTTTATGCTCGTGCCTCACCATTGCTTCGGGAGCTGCACTGGCTGCCAGTGTGCCTCCGGGTGCAATTCAAGGTGCTGGTTATTACCTTTAAAGCCCTATATGGTAGTGGGCCAGGATACCTAAGAGACCGCATCGTCCCAAGGACATCTGCCCGTCCCACTAGAGCGGACCGGAGAGGCTCTCTGGTTGTACCATCAGCTAGAGAGGTACATCTCTCTAGCACTCGAAGGAGGACCTTCTCTGTGTCTTCTCCGGCCCTGTGGAACCTCCTGCCAACTGAGCTGCACCTCCAGGCAGAGCTGCTGCCTTTCTGGAAGGGTGTAAAAACCTGGCTGGCAGGGCAGGTCTGGGGTACTGGAGGCACAACGACCTCAGCCTGCTGGCTGGTTTGACCTCTTCCCCTGCTCCCTTAAGTTCTTAAGTTTTAAATCATATAACGTTTTAGTCGTAGTTTTAATTGGTTTTAACTGTGGGTTTTTGAGAACTTTTAGAATTTTAGCTTTTTGATGTGTTTTAGGATGTGTTAAACCGCCCTGGGTCGCCTTTGGCAAGGAGGGCGGTATAGAAATTTAAATAAATAAATAAACCACTGTACCATGAAGGTTCTTTGGTTAGTCACAACAGACAAGCTGCCTGGAAGACAGTTATTGTACCATCTTTGAAAATCTTTTAAATTTTTTAATCTGAATTATTATTTTTATTTTTATTATTAGTTCAAATTTATATTGCTGCCCACTCGCCGTGGCGACTCAGGGCGGCTTACAGACAGTACATTACATTACATTACAATATGTTGGGGTGGGCACAGGGGGAGGGGTGGCAAGGTCCTCATCCTGCCCTGGCTTCTTCTTCCCCTGGCAGTTGGTATAGGCACAGGGGGTATAGGTACAGAATTGTTTTTATGTGATGTCAAACTGCCCTAAGTCACTTCGGTGAGGAGGGTGGTGTAGAAATTTGAATAATTAAATAAATAAATAATAAATAAAATTACCAGAATTAATCTCGTATCTCACTAGGCTGTGGTGGGGCCCTTCAGACAATGCAAGTCCTCTGCAATGCATAAGGGCTCCAAGGCAGGTACTCAAGGATTCCTTTGGAAGCTAATTCAATATAACAATTTTGCAATCCAGTGATGTAAAATAGATCAAAGTTAGATTTTAGGAGGTGTTCTGTGCCATTGCTTAAATTGTAGAAGAATAATGACAGATGAAAATGTTCCCCTGTTATATGTTGAAGTCAGTGAAATACTGCTTTTTCTTTTTTAAAAAAAGTATTTTCACTGGGTGATTATCCTCATTAGGAAGCACAGAATCTTTCAGTCTTTAATATCAGCAAGCATGAAAATTTTTAGAAGGAATAACCATATAATGCTATGCCAGGATTTATTTTATCCACAGTTGTTGAATTAACTATCAATTGTTTGGTACCCTGTTATCTCAGGAGCTACCATCTTTGGTTCTGGATGGGACGGGACTATTTTACCCCAAACAGACCTGGTGCGTAATCTGGGAGTCCTCCCGGACTCGCGACTCCTGCTCAGTGAGCAGGTGGCAGTCGCAATCTTCGTGTGATTCGCCAGTTACACCTGCTCCTGGACCGGGACTCCTTGCTTATGGTCACACATGCTCTGGTCACCTCCAGACTGGACTATTGCAGTGCACTCTACATGGGGCCGCCCTTGATGACCATTCGGAGGCTGCAACTGGTCCAGAATGCCACTGGTTCGGGAGCTGCACTGGTTGCCAGTGTGCCTCCGGGTGTAATTCAAGGTGCTGGTAATGACCTTTAAAGCCCTACATGGTAGTGGGCCAGGATACTTAAGAGACCATGTCACCCTGAGAACATCTGTCCGTCCCACCAGAGCAGACCAGAGAGGCTCTCTCATTGTGTCATCTGCTAGGGAGGCTCACCTCTCTAGCACCAGAAGGAAGGCCTTCTCTCTGTGTCTGCTTCAGCCATATGGAACCTCCTGCCAATTGAGCTGCATGGAGTTGCTGTCCTTTAGGAAAGAACTGAAAACCTGGCTGGCAGGGTAGGTGTGGGGCACCGATGGAGGGGTGACCCCTGCCTGCTGGCTTATATAATTAAGATTTCTCTCTCTCTCTTTATGGATGGGGTGTGTGGGGTAAATTATTTTAAATTATTTTGACTTTTAATGGCATTTTTAAGGGTATTTAATTAGTTTTAATATTGTTTTTAATTGTTGTTGCCCAGAGTCATTGCCAAATTGGGCGGCAATAGAAATTTGATTAAATAAATAAATAAAATAATAAATGATATCTTGGATTAGCATTGTTACATTTTCATGGCCATTCACCTAGTGCTAATCTACACCTACTGCTAATCTTGACTGATGAATATAATAAAGAAACAAAGCCTGTCCCAGTTGAAGCAATTTACTAAAAATGGAACAATTTACTAATATATTTTCTTCTTTTAAAAAAAACTATTTTAGGTTCTATAACTCGACACGACATAGACTCTCCTCCTTTTTCAGAGCGTGTGGTCAGTATCTACAAGTATGAAGATATTTTTATGCCATCAGCTGCCTATCAAACCTTCTCTTCTCCATTTTGTTTGCTTCTTATTGTTGCACTGACATTTTATTTACTGATGGGAACTCCATAATGACAAATATAGGATGTACAGCAAGCTGAGGCCATTTGTTGGTGAGCTTTGCTCAGGATGAGAGCCTTTTATAATGGAATTTATACTGCTGGACATTTTTTTATTTCTTAACAGCTTGTTTTTCTCAAACAATAGTATTGTGAGCTCACTGTTGCCTGAATCATGTATATGTGCCGAATATACATTGTGACGTTTAAGAACAATCAAGGAACACTTGTAATTGAGCAAACATTTTTAGTAGACATATAGCCTCTTTTAGGAAATGCTGAACTTATGTCCCTAGGTACATTTGTTAAGGAGTAAGTACCACCATGCACAGGGAAGCAGTCTTAGTAAACATGCATTGGATTGCATTATATAAAGCTGAGAAGGGAATCTTTTGACCTGCCTGCTAGAGTTCCATCATGCCCATAAACAAGCTCCACCCTTCTTGGGTCTCATACTTCCTCTAAAACCCACCGCAGAGGGTATCATGAAAAGAATACTTTCCTGGCTTTGTAGTTGTGCTCTCTATTCTCTTGAGGGGTTGTGAAGCTGTGCGATTAGCTGAAGCTTGCAAGTACTGGCTCATAGTAGTTCAACCCTCTTCCACTTCTCTAAACAAGGACTAGGGAGGAATAATCTCCATTGGTTTTTGCAAGAGTTGGCTGAGATTACTTTTTCTCTGTCTTCCATTATATGAGAAGGATGGTTGGGAGCAGCCAGATTCACTCATTATTCTTTCCTACCCGGTGAGGAGGAGGAGGAGACATGATTCTCCTGTTGAAGTGCCAGGTAGAAGAGCTCCACCCATCATTTTGGTTGCAGCCTGATGGAGTCAACGGACATGGCCACACTTACATCATCTGACTCACAAAAGGCTTAAAAGCTGCAAGTGTGGTAGTGGAATATTATAAGAAACATGTTCAATTTCATACCTGAAATTTAAATTCCTTTACTCTCACTATGTACCATATTAATAAGATTATTTAATTAATGAGTTGACATAGTATAATTTAGGTACTGTACTTCTGATGCAGTTTTAATTCTTTGCTACCAGAGTAAATTATTGACAAATTTACCTTAAAAATGTCTTGATATTTCCACAAGTTAGTAAGGCAGACAAAATTAGTGTATCATGGGAACATTTTTGGTGTGTGTGTGTGTGAGAGAGAGAGAGAGAGAGCATGTAAAATAGCCAGCTTTCCAATACGGAAAGCACATTTTTCTAATTTTGTAAAAAAAAGTGTCATATCAATTAAATAACTTATAAAATGTTTTGTGTACATTTGTTGACTCATTTTGACTTCAGTTAGATATCTTTGTACATGTGCATAAACATAAAGTAATAGGGATTTTTTTGGTTTGCTATCCTTTTATGAGCTCTTCAAGAATAAGTAAAACTAGTTTTCATTGAAGAAAATCATCAGTGGAAAGTAAATAAAATTAGAATTGTGAACATAAAATAACTATAGTACATAAGAAAAGAAACTACAAGTAAAGAAGCAAAGTAACCATATGCGAAGAAGCACTTATTTTGTATTTCTGCAAAATAATACATAAAGGGTAAAATGATATCAGTATTATGTGAGAATTTCTGTTTGAAATGCAAGTAACAAGATGAGTAAATTAAACAACGTTTAACTTGAAACATGTTTTGTCTTTCTTTTTTAGGCATATAGTTCTTTGTTTAAAATTATGAATCAAGGAGATGTTTCAGTGTATTTCAGACATTCACTTCAGCAGGCCATGCAAATAATTAAATTACTTTTTTCAAAATGTGTTTCTTCTCTGAGCATGTATTAATTCATAAATCATAATTAACACAATAACATTAATTATTTCCCTCCTTCCAAACTACTGTATAGTTTTTTTCCATCTGCCATTGGGTCTCTACTTTAAAATATATATTTAGATCCATTTACATTGGTTCAGACTTGTGATATTTTGAGCCAATGCAGAAAAGCCATTGAAACAGAACATACTCTGGAAATTCTAAATAAAGCCTGTTGGCAAGATTTTTATTTCTCTAAATAGCTAACAAAAGCAAGAAAGCCTTGTGCCCAGTGTATTAAGCAGTTCTCTTGTAATCACACTACCTACAGGGCTTCAGCTGAGCTGCAAAGAAAGCTTTCTGTGTAGCCGCTTAATACAATCAGACATGGGGAAATCTGGACTCCTTGGTGTGTGTGACTTCACAGCAAATGAATGCAAGTGAATTCACATTTCCCTCATGTCGTTGCACTGTCAGTTCTCAGAGAAAGAAAATCAGATGTCTTCTAATTGACCGAAATGAAATTTATATGTAGAAATGCAAACTATACAACCCTATACAACATGTGCAGCCACTAGTAAACCTCTACCAAATCTGTTCACCTTTCCTAGACGAGTCCAGCTTTGACCAATTAAAATACCACAAATCCCACTTTCACCCCAGTGCTCTTCCTCTTCTATGAGCATCATTTTCTTTTTTCCACAGTGGTCTCTCTCCATTGTGGTGCTCATTTAGCTTTATGTGATCAGTGCAACTCCCAGAATAGCTCAAGTCAACTTATTGTAGTCTGAAATTTAGCAAATCTTTAAATCATCAAGTAGTTTATGGATTCCAAGTTAATAAGCTCAACAGTTGTAATTTTTATAAGCAATACTATTTTGTGGTTTATAACTGGAACTTTTCCTGAGGAAAACTAATCAAGAGTCCTGTGACACCTTAATGCTTAGCGGCGTTTGTTGCAGCATACCATAGGCCAGGGGTGCCCAAACTTTTTGGGCAGCGGGCTGGGCATGTGGTTCAGTGGGCCTGTCACTACAGCCTGTGGGTCGGATCCAGCCCACGCGCCAATTCATCCAGCCCATGAAGTCCTCGTTGTGTTTTACTCCCACTTCCGGGAGCGTTGCTTCCCAAATGCTGGTGTTTGGACTTCAATTATTCCCAGAAGCCTAAGTCATTTCCCCAAAGCATGGATCAGTCAATGTACTGACTTAGGTTTCTGGGAATTGATGTCCACCTCTGGGCTGTGTACCCCTTGTTGGGAACCACTAGGCCAGATGAATTGTGTCAGGGGCCAGATGCGGCCCATGGGCCATAGTAAGGGCACCCCTGCCATAGGCCTTAGTATAAGACACGCACAAGAAGCATCTATGAAGTAGGCTTTTTAGTCCACTAAATGTCCTGCCACAATAAAACGTATTTTAAGGTGTCGCCCCCCTCGCCCAAGCTGGGTTCTGAGGGAAAGAAGTCCTCATTCTCGCTCAGGACTACGTTTCCCAGAACCGCTCGCGACCCGCCTCCAGGGAGACTACATTTCCCAGCCTCCCCCGCGGAGTATTCGCTTCTCTCTCGGCCCCGTTGGGCGCGCTCGAGGGAGGTGGTCGGGGGCCCCCCGTCGAGGCATGGCGGAGAGCGGGGACGATGGGCGCTCCTCGGGAGCCAGCCCGTTCTTCGAGCCCGAGTTCGAGCCGGGCCCTGCGCCGCCGCCGCCGCCGCCTCCTGCGCCGCCCCGCTCGCTGCCCCCGCTGCCGCGCCTGGAGAAGCCGCTGCGCCAGGCCTTCTACAACACGGGGGCGCTGGTGCTGGCGGGGCTGTGCTGCGGGGCGGCCGTGCTGGTCTACTTCATCCTGGAGGCCTTCCTGCGGCCCCTGCTGTGGGCCGTGCTGTGCGGCACCTTCCTGCACCCTTTCAAGAGCTCCCTCACGGCGCTGGGCCGGCGCGGGCTGAGGCACCTCCGCCGCTCCGGCACGCCGGTCCTCTTCGCCGCCTTCCTGCTCCCCTTCTCCTTCGCCAACGCGGCGGCGGAGGCGCTGGGCCGGCAGGTGCTGCGCCGCCGGCGCCTCCTCCTGTTGCTGGGCGCCGGCGGGCCCTGCCTGTACGGGCTCTACGCCCTCGGCACCTCCCTCGGGGTGCAGGTCGTGCTGGCCCAGGCCGCCCGCCTCATCTGCCGGGGGCTGGAGTACTTCAGTAGCCTTTGGGTGAGTCGACGAGGTGTGGCGCGAATTTGCTCTGGGCACGCCTGGAGGAGGATGATGATGAGGATGATGATGCCCTTCGGGCTGAAGCTGAGCTGGACTTCACTTCTCCCCCTGGAAGCCTTCCCTCTTACTTGAAACCATCACCACAACACGACTTCCCAGTACACTTTTTGAAGCGATAGCCTCCTTAATCTGTGCAAGCTAAATAAATAAAAAAAAAACACGTTGTGGCACCTTAAAGACTGACTCCTGTATTCAATGAAAGTGTCTAGTCATGCCTGCCACATGACCACGGAGACGTCTACAGAAGCAGGCAGTGCGGGCTCTTGGGTTTTGAAACAGAGATGAGCAGCAGAGACGTAGCTACCGCCGTATCAATTATACGGGGGGCCCCAACGTGCGTAAACAAAACAAATCTTTACCCTTCCTAAGGGTCCCCCAAACAAATTTTTATACGGGGCCCCGCCAAGGCACGCTACTCTTCTGAGCAGTGAACCCTAGAGTTGGATACGACTGGCTTTCGAGCAAAAGAAACCTTTACCTAACATTAACTGCAGTGGCTCAAGTTGCTAAGATGCTGACGGGAAGGTCAGCAGTTCGATTCCCAAGTACTGCAGGCCGGAATGAGCGCCTGTCTTTGTCCCAACTCCTGCCAGCCTAGCATTTCGAAAGCAAGAGATTGCAAGTAGATAAATAGGGACCACTTCGGTGGGAAGGTAAATAGTGTCCTGTGTGATCCAATGTCTAGTCATGCCTGCCACATGACCACAGAAATGCCTGCAGAAGCAGACAGCGCTGGCTCTTCGGCTTTGAAACAGATGAGCACTTAACCCTAGAGTCGGATATGACTGGCTTTCAAGCAAGGGAAACCTTTTCCTTTTTAACATTAAAATATAGGAGTTAGTCTTTAAGGTGCCACAATGACTTCCCAGAATGTTTATAGTCAAGGTACGGAGATCTGCAAACTTGGCTCTCCAGATATACTTGGACCTCAGTTATCAGAAGCCCAATTCAGTACACCTCCTGATCAGGGCTTCTGGTAATTGAAGTCCGAGAACATCTGGTGAGCCAAGTTTTTCTGACCCCTGGTCAAGCAGAATGATGTAAGATTGGGATAGCCCACATGAGCCTCCTCTTGAGCAGTGGAGAAGCAAATGATGCTGTTTCTGTTGATTTCCTTCCCTGCCCACCCCACTTTGACATTCCCAAGAGTCAGTCTGACCAGAAGGCAGATTAAGAAAGCTGTCCTGAGCAGTTTGTTGTGTACGACCCCTTGCAACCCCATGGACCACAGCGTGCCAGGCTCCTTTGTCATCTGCCATCCTATCAAATTTGCTCAGATCCACACCAATAATATGGTAACCATCTCATCTTCTGCTACCCCATTCTCCTTTTGCCTTCAATCTTTCCTAACATCGGCCTTCTCCAGTGAGTCCTCTCTTCTCCTTTAGTGGCCAAAATATTTCATCTTCAGTATCTGACCTTTCAAGGTTCAAATAATCGCTATACACTGGGAACACATTCTAAGCTTCCTTATATTGTTTTTCAGAGATGTTCAGCATCCCCCCCCCCCCTTCACTCTACCCTGAGGATTCATGTGGCAACAGGTGTAGATTGTCCTGGAAGCTGGCAATTTGAAAGTAACTAGGTGTAGTGAGGCTAACGACCATCTAACATCCAATTCTCTATTTTACAAACCCACCATCTTGCTTATTCTTGAATACAGCTATACATATTGCACTTATTGAATCATGTACACATAGAACCTTTCTCTAAACACAGAAACAGGCATACATGGTGTTTCCTCTGCTACATAATCTGTATAGCTCATGATCTAATACTATTAGAGATGGTTGTTCTCTTAGTGGCATCAGCTAGGAAAATGGCCTTCCATTTTGGAGCATATGCATTTATGTATAGCTGCTGCATCTCATATATCATTTAAAAGGGATATGTTATTTAAATTGTAAAGTGTTACTATCATTTGAATCTAGAAATTATTTTTCTTCCCCATATGGGTGAAACCACAGACAAATTTGCCATAGACATCTTGTTTTATTTATTTATTTATTTATCACATTTCTGTACCGCCCTCCTCACCAAGGCTGCCAGTGTCTTGTCAAAAGTATTTGGACTGAATGCAGCTTGTGGGTTGTCTTTTTGTTTAGCTGTGGACCTTGCTGAATTTGATTTGCTAAGGATGAACACTAATAGTAGTTTCCTCTTTCTTTTCCTATTAAGATATGGACCTTGATTGTAGGCTATCTCTTGACCGTACTATTCAAGTGGAATCCTAGCACTGAACGGTTTTTGAGAACAATCTCTATTCCTGTCTGGATTATACTGCTTTTCCATTTGGGTGAGTGTATATTCATATCTCCTTTCACTAGATATGCTTGTGGAAGTATATTAAGTCTTGATTATTAAATATTTAAATAAGCATTTATCTTATAGAAATAATAATAGCAAATGTGCAGGTTTCTAGATTGAGTAGTTCCTTATCCATTCTTGTACATTTTGCAACGGGTTGCTATAATTAGCATGATGCCTGTTTGTAATAATAAGTGTCCTTCCAGCGTGATTTCTTTTGTGATTACTCACTAAAGGTAAATTTACAATTTTCTGTCTGCTTGACAGAGGCACAAAATTTTCTGGAAATCACATTGTGAGAGGCAAATGAACTAATTGTACAGAAGATAATAATAATTTTGTGTCAAAAATTATTCTGTGTTGAAAGAATTTTTGCAGGAGAAACTCTGCTTAAAGGTAAAGGTTTCCCTTGCTCGAAAGCCAGTCGTATCCGACTCTAGGGGTCAGTGCTCATCTCTGTTTCTAAGCCAAAGAGCCAGCGCTGTCTGCTTCTGCAGATGTTTCCATGGTCATGTGGCAGGCATGACTAGACACTGGAGTGCATAGGGAACACCAAAATGAGGCTCCTTTTATGTCCCCAAGAACTGGGACGAGGGACCGGCACTTAATCCATCATGCAGTGCCAGGGTTTCGAACTGCCAACTTGCCAGCCTTCTAGCTTAAAATGTGAGCTTCTTAACCACTGAACCACTCCAGACTCCTGTACAGAAGATGTATACAGCTTAATATTGTTTTTGACCCTGAGTAGGGCACTTAATTGGGGCTGTGGTAGCTTAGCAATTTCAGGGATAAACTATTACCACTAGGTATTGTATAGGATGTATGTACAGTCAAACCTCACTTAACGAGTGTTTCGCTTTGCAAAAAACTTGCATAATGAGTGGTTTTTTCAAAAAGTGATCCAACTCGCATAGCAAAAATTTTCGTTATGCGAGTCGGACTTCCCCTATGGAAACACTCGCATAACGAAAAAAATCGCTGTGCGAATTTTTCCCCTAAAAAAGCTCGTTATGCAAGTTTCCCCATAGGAATGTTTGCTATGCGAGTCTGACTCGCATAGTGAAAAACTCGCATAGCGAGCAGCCTTGCAGAACGAATTAAATTCGTTATGCAAGGTGTTACTGCGTGTGATTGTATGCGTCTATAGCTTTAAGGGCTTGTGTTTGACTAGCACAGCTGATCTCACTGATGCATGTAGCAATCATGTAATGTTCTATAAAATAGTGCCTGCAAGGCACTTGTTTGGAGGAGGACTAACTTTGGAACTCATGCTGGAACACTGAAGAGGAGCTCAGGCGAAGCTCTTCTAAACCTGCACTGGACTAAACCTGCACTGGACAGTACTAAAGGGAGTATTCTGAGTAAGCACCGTCTGTTCTCTCTTGCCGGAGTGTGTGTTTGTATGCTAAAATGCTTTGCCAGTGTACTTGAAGCCTGAAAGGTTCTTGGCTTCTATCCTGAATTGCTGTGAAGGAAATTGTTTTGCTATTGGACTGTCTACTGAAGAAACGTAAGCAATCCACAAGCTTCTATCTGAACTGTTTCTAGTTAGTCTCTCGAAGGACCAACATCCTTTACTGCTGAGGCAAAGAGACTGTTTATTCCATGTACAGTATATACATTTTGCGGATACTGTATCTATATTTACGTTTGACCACTGTAAATATACTAGCACAAGAGAGTAAAGCTGTTTTTCTGTTACACAACGTTGCTGTCTTTCTTGTGTGTGGGCAGTCCATTAGCACGCCGCTCCATTTGTGTAAGGCTTACATGTACTCTGCTAACCCACACAAATAATAACTTTAACAAGCAGTTAAGACGTTTAGCTTGACAACTGGAAGGTCAGCAGTTCAAGACCTGAATGCTGTGTGGTGGAGAGAGTGCCCATAGTCTGTCCCAGCTCCTCCCAATCAAAAGCAGGAAATTGCAAGTAGATAAATAGATACCACTTTGGCAGAAAAGGTAACAGCATTCCATGCGGTCTGGCATTAGTCATGCCTGCCACATGGCCACTGAAACATCTTCAGATGCAGACAGTGCTTGCTCTTTGGCTGTAAACAGATGAGGCCCCTTCCCTAGGAGGCGAAACAGCTGGCTTTGGAGCAAAAGAGACCTTTACTAGGGCAATTAAAATGTTAACCTTTTCCTTGCTGAATGTCTCAGTCCTTTTAGTCTTCTGTTCTATTTACATACAACAACTGACCATTCAGTGTTGATAAATCAGTGGTACTTTGTTTTGGTTTTGTACTGTAAATTATTATATGTTGTGTAGAAACAAACCTGCAGTCACATCCTTCACAGTAAGATAAGCCTTTTATTTCTGTTCCATGACTAGAGAGTTCTGTGAATATTTCTAGTGCACAGCTGTTACATGTAATTTTATTTGTTGTTTTTGCTTTTATTTTTGTTACTGTTTATATCTTTAAAAATATGGCAGTTATTAAAGAAAAGAATATTTTTTGCAGCTTCTGCAGCTGGCTCTTGGAGAATTCCAGTGTTTTTAGTTATAGTTATCTTAATGACTGTGGGTGTGTTGTATGAACAACCAAGTGGCAATGAGACTTCAGGTAAGAAACAGGTAATGTTTCAGGAATGTTGCCAACCATTGAACATAACCATGTGCTGTAACACTGTGCGCAAACTTTTCATACTTTGGAAATCTTTAATGAGCATAAAAACTTCCTGGCTAAGGGTTCAGATTAAGAAATCCCTTGTACTTTGGTATAGCATAAAGTTACGCCTCCAGGAGTTTCCATGGAGTTATGCCTAAGTAGTGTTCTTTCCATACCTGACTAGTGAAAGATTGTGTAACATTGCACAACTGTGCCTGCATACCTGCTTGCTGGATATGATTTTCACCTTGCAGATTTCACAACAGCTTGATCAGCTTTGAATTATGCAGGCAATACTGCACAACAGGTTTTTGGCCAATATAATTAACTGGATAACTCTGACAGCAAGTTTATCAGTGCTTGCAGTAAACCCAGCTGCAAGATGCATGATGTTATCTATACCAATTTAGAGGTTAGAAAGAATTGGAATACTTCTTGCACTTTTTGAGAAGAATAAAGACTAATGCTCATTTTTTAGAAAGGAAATATGGAAATATTTTTGGATGCTTTAGATCAGGGGTTCTCAACCTAAGGCCCGTGGGCTGGACCTGGCCTGTGGCACTATTTCATGTGGCCCATGCCACCACCAGAAGCAGAAGTGGATGTGTTTACGACCACCATAAATGCACCTGCAGCTGTTGTAAATGCATTTAAACAGACACAGGCACATTTTATGGCAGCATTTACAACAGGGGAAACACCAGTCCAGCCCGCTCAGCTGTCAGAGCGGGTGTGGTTCGGCCTGTGGCTTGAAATGGTTGAGAACCTCTGTTTTAGAAATTTGACTTCATTATTTCAGTAATAAAGCATTTATTTATTTATTTATTTATTTATTTAGATTTATATTGCCGCCCACTCACCATGGCGACTCAGGGCGGCTTACAATCAGCAAAACAACACAGCATAAAAAAATAATAATACATTTTTCTAGATCAATAATAGATTTCTCTCTCCCTTCCAGCTGTTACTCTTAAATCATGGTTCAAACATAGCTCCCCCTGGCCCTCTGCGATGGCAAATGGCAGTTGGGGTCTTGGTCGCCACCTCCTTCCTGCTCTTGCCTTCCATGAAATTTTTGCTTTTAGTTAGCTTTTAAGAGTAGTTCAAATATGGTTGATAACACAGTCAAAGAGTACTTCTATGAAAAATGTTGAGTTTTTTTTCTGATATGATGTGAAAACTGTTTTGAAATTGTAGGTATGATGCAGCTTCCATTTATCATCCTTCTATGAAGAGATGTAGTACCAATTCAAGGCCAGATTTTACTGTGCTGACATTGATGTCAGTATAGTAAGATGCTCCAACTTCCCAACATTTTGCTTGCGTACACAGCTTTGAACTATGTCCATTTAACTGAAATATACCATCCTATTCAAGCATTATAGCCAGGTAGAATTTGAAGTCTTTTGGGAAGA
Organism: Furcifer pardalis; assembly: GCA_030440675.1. Classification (NCBI taxonomy): domain Eukaryota; kingdom Metazoa; phylum Chordata; class Lepidosauria; order Squamata; family Chamaeleonidae; genus Furcifer; species Furcifer pardalis. The sequence goes on along the minus strand of CP126897.1, from coordinate 43,408,299 downwards.
GGGAATGTATAGGGAAATCCTGACTCTTTTTTTTATCTATCCAAAAAATAATGGCAAAGATCTGTAGCAGTGTTTGTAAGAACATACTGTTGAATACATTTGTGCTATTTATATGATTGAAAACCTTGCCTTATTAAGCTTCCAATTATGGAGCTGCTGTCACCATATTCAGTAGTAGTAATTCAACTGACTCTATTCAAAAGTCTGTCTGAGTTCCAGGTATTGAGAATTTGTAGGGGTCAGGACTTATCTAGATAATGCATTATCACCAAGCTTCTAGTCCTCGTTGGATATGAGCCATTGGAATAGAATGTATTTCAGTGATGAAATTAAAAGCAAAAATCAATTATTAGTATGTTATAGAACTTCTGGCTCTTCATTTAACCCCATCTTTATTTTTATGAGCAGAATTTCCTGGACAGATGGTGTCTGTTGTGGTGTCTACAGTTGCAATAGCGCTATCATATACGGGGTATGAATCAATTGGTGAAGAACATCCATCAGAACCCTCAGGTGACTGAACATGCTGTAAGAATACCAAACTTTTTCAATATGGTTTTCGTCTTTTAGGTTCTTTGAATTTGTCTGCCTATAATTATTTTGCACAGATGCAGAGCAGTTACTGGCGCTTAAATCAGTTCTTTGGTTTTGGGAGTTAAGTTTTGAAGTATGTGTTTCACCTCAAGACTAGTCTGATTCCTTCATCATAATAAAATATATAATTCTCCTTCAATTTGCTAGCCTTTGGATATTTTGGGCTCCAGTGTTCATCATAAATATCAAAGCTTAAACATCTGGCTTGTTTCCCTAGTGACAGTAAAATGTGTTTAATTCTAAGTTCTCATGTCTGGTTCATAATGATTTTAGAGAAAAAGCAACACAGCATGTTTATGAAGATGGTCAAGGTAACTTCAGTTTCATTTAAAATGACAGTGTGAATCTGGAAATTAGCCATTAGGTCAATTTTCTGGTAAATAAGTCTAGCAAGGCAGTGATTTGGGACTGTCTCTTGCCAAAGTGCACACAGGTGTCAGGGTGTGTAATCCCAGCAAAACACATGCTCTGGTTGACCTAGACTGGCTCCGGTACAAGGAGACACTGTGGAGATTCAGACTTCAGGCCAGAGTTCTACACCCAAACTGTCCAAACCTCTGAGCTGGACCAGGTCATTTTCGTGCTTGTTTGTCAAGGATCCTTTATGTGGAGAAAATGTATTTTTCAGAGAAGACTATACATTACAAGAACGTGTAAATTCTTCATAGAAGACAAAAAAAAATTGTGTTTTTAACAATACATTTTAGTAAGAGTTTTCTATACAATTTCAGTGCTCTTTTCAGAATACAGTCCTTTGTTTTGAAGTTGTCCATTTTGCAGAGATTCTGAGTTTTGGAATATATGAGCAAGTGAATATAGAGCTGTTTGATTTCCTCTTTGCCCTGTTCATCACATGCCTCTAGATAGAGTAATATCTGGAAGTGGGTCAATGACCAAAATGGTGTTTTATAAATCCAGACATCATGCCAAGCTGTAATTGGCTAAAGCCTGCTAGACTGTGTTTTTTAATTCAGTTCTCCCCACCCCAAGTGATAGCAAACTGTTGATTGATGTAATTTAACTTAGATCCTCCCATGCTACATAGCATATTGGGCAGCAGGGGATCTCCAATGGTTTTGAACTCAGGCAAATACTTCAGCCTCCTCCCATGTCATGTTCAGAGTCTTTAAATCTCCCATGAATGTCCCATTGATGGTCCCAAGCCTGGATGAGAAAGAAGGATGGTTGGGTGTTGGGCTAACAACCCTTCCCTATAAAACCTATAACCGCAACAGAAACAGCAAGACGAATCTCAAGTAACTCTAGTGTCTGTACAGATATAAGTAAATCAGTTTAATATTTTGAAGTGCCAGGATGCATTAGGATTTTTTCAGCAGAAATCCCCTGCATTTTGCACTAAGCTATATGATTAAATATTGAAGCAAATGCTTCATTAAACAATTCTCTAGTGGGGGGAAATTGCTAATTTTACACTTTGATATTTCTGTGATAGGAAATGCATATTTAAATTTTAGCTGTAGGTATGTGGGGAAATGAACTACCCAAAAGAACACTGATTGCTGTATTTTACATGAGAGTGACAGATGAGGCCTTCAAGTAACACTAGAAACGTTTAGGATCAATGAGGTCCTTCTGAACAACAGGTCAAGTTAAAACTTGCTCATATACCAAAAGATGCTTGTTCTTGATTGTTTAAAATATGACTTTCACCCCTTTTAGGATCTACAGAAGGTGACGATCCTTCTTCATCTTCATCATCCACTCCGAGTAGCAGACAGAAACCTGAGATTGGGACATTTCTTAAAAGGAAAAAAACCAGTGACATCTACTTCATTCTGCTTGGATGGGCCATTGTAATAGTGCAGATCTGGTTGAACCTGTGGATAATTCAGCTGCTGCCCATACCGATTGCAGGTTATTTTCTGTTTTCTTATATTGTGAGGCAAAACAATTTTGGTTAGATGGAAAGCCTTAAATCAATCAGAACCTGGCAGAAGATAGGTCAAATAAAACCCGTCACATGTTACTAATATTATTTCTTGCTCTAGGCTCGTAAGAAAGAATTAAAGAATCACTTTTCATATATTCTGTTAAACATCTTGCTATGCCAGAATTATATATGCTTTCTGTAGTTCTTAACCATTTACATCCCCTGCTCACCATGGTGCGGGCATATGCCACTAGCTTAGATTGGGGGCCTTATGTGCCATTTCATTTCCTTCTTTGTCCCATACCACTACATCTTGGACTGCAAATCCTTGTTTCTTATTCTCACTTCCTTCGTTATGTGTGTGTAATGTTATACTCCAAATTTGGCTCCTTCATCACTCTGTGGCCACAGGGACATTGTACTGGCTACTACTCATCTTGCTCTGATGCATTTGGTCCCAGCGGGACTTCAGGCTCTTGGTTTTCAATTCTATAAGAGTTCCATGGTTAGAAGAAGGTTTGCTACAACCTAATAGTGGTGGTGACACTAGTAATTTATTGAGCAAAATCTTATTGGTGTAACTTTGCAGGGTATAACTTGGACCAAGTGCCCCTTTGCTTTCTGTCCTCAGGCTCTCTTGAGTCCTTTTTGCCCTGGGGAAGTCTTTGGATGCCTGTTTGCATCGCCACCATTGAGGTCAGGATCTCTGATAGTGATCTGGCAATGATTTTTACTATCAAAGTTAGACATGAGTAACAAGGATCTGAAACACTAATTTGTGTCTTATATAAAGCTTGTTTTCATCAGTCTGGTCTAGAAGATGAACCAAAATACAATTTGTAGTTTGTTTATGAGGCATTGGCTTATGCTTTGGGGATTCATAAAAAATGATATGCAATGAAATCATGACAAAACTAATTGAGTTTTAAACATAAACAAATGATACATAGTAGTGTAGACAGTCCAACTGTCTGGTGCTAGCTTTCTTGGATGTATAACCAAAGGACTTATTTTGCTACAATTACAAAAAAGGTAATAATGAATCTCAGTTTCAAGCATTTAATATTGAATATTAGGAAACGGTTATTTGATCTTGTTTTTAATCTATTTTATCCTGCTATCTTTATCAAGCAAAATATGTCAACAATGAAATCTAACAATGATTTTTTTTATCTTCACATATTGTAGTTGATGACGCATCTCCCCATCCTCTACCTCATTATTGTGTATTGTGCAGTTATACATCTTGCCCTTCAAAAGCAAGAAAACCAGTATTTTTGTATTTTGCCAAGATTTTTCATAGTCCCCAGAATTACCCGCTTAGGATTCAGTGGAACTGGAATCCCATTTTCTTCTTTGATCTTTACAGATATAATAGCTGCTGGAGTTATTGTGGTTTTGGCTGGTTCATAGTAGATCAGTAGACGCATGCCTGTCTGACTCTAGCTTAGATGAGGGCAATGTATAGCTCTTCTGATGCTGGCAGATTTTCATTCTTGTCTTGATGTAGTTAATATAGCCAATGCTGAGGGATGATGTGGGTGTAGTCCAGCAGTGTTTAAAGGTCTATAGGCTACACATCCTATTTTAATTTGTTTAACAGTTGAATATGTGTTATTACTACCATCAATCTAAAAGCTTTGGGATATTATGTATATCCAGAAACTCCCAGTTATATAATCTTTGCTTCAGGAGGCCTAAACCTGCTTTTAACCCATATATCAAGCAATATAGCTGCTTTAGAGTAGTGCAATGTTGATACATGAATTCCTTTCCTAACTCTACTTTTTTTTTGGTGGTTACAGTGTGGGTTGTCAAAAAACTTGTGGTCCACTTTGGAGTAATTACATTCTTGGTGACTTACTGCAACAGTTGGTGGCATGTTCTGGAGGACTTTGTGACTGAGCGTCAGGAAGCTCTTGCACCAAGGCCAATCAAGGGACTTGGAAGAGTCATTCTAAAACTAGACAGTAAGGTATTTAAAGTTACTTTTTAAACTTCTCCAATCCAAACTGACTGTTACTGTTTGTATTTATAATTAATGTTCTATGCATTTTTGTGAATACATTCAAGTGTTCAAAGCCTGAAAACCTATGAATAATTTGGATACTTTCTGAAATATCGCTAGATGCTTTTTTAACGTCCAAAGGAAAGGCTTTTTAATGTCCAAAGGAAAGGAATATTTGGCAAAATTATCATCTCACTTCTACAGTAAGCTTATCCTTAGTTAGAGTTGTTTATGTGAGAGGCATATGTCCTGTTTGCAGAAGTACAACTCTAATATCCAAGTCAATCTCTATTTTTGTAATACCCAGTAAAACAACCTCAATACAGTAGTTCAAAGGTTTAACATATCCACCAAGTCCCCACAAATGTGGAATGATTGTCACTCGTGATCTCCAATCCAAAAGAGTGATAGATTCCACATCTGTCATGTTTCTTTCTCATATGCCTTTCTTGAGTCTAAATATTCTCAACAATTCATATCACGTGTACCATTCAACACTTTATTAAAGAATCCACATCCCAGCATGATGGGAAGAATTTTTTTATGTTTAAAGAACTTCCACAGTATTGCTTATTACTGTTAATGAATACATTGAAAATTGAAGCAATATTGTTGAAAGTACAGTAATACCTCGGATAACGTTTACCTCGGATAACACTAACATTGCATAACGTTAAGTAATATGGGGAGGAGAATTGGATCGAATAACATTAAGGTCCTATGGGATGTATCTGATAACAACCACTAAAGCCTGTGTGGTTACAATGTATCTCTATGGAGCTTTAACGTTATCCGATCCATCCCATAGGATTTTAACATGCATCGGATAACACTAAAAATCGGATAACACCAAGACTTGTGGAACCAAGTCTTAGCGTTATCCGAGGTATTACTGTATATACATACAAACAAAAACAATAACTTTACTAGTAACTGAAAATTATAATGGGAGTAGTATTTAGTATAAATTTGACTTCTATAACAGAGATGAAGCAAAAGATAATAAATACAAATGCAGTAGTCTTATTGTAATTTGTTATAATTATGGCTAAAAACTACCAGCTGAAACCAATAATTTTATTGTTTTATGTTTAAAAATATTGTATCTCATGTAGACTATTTCTGTGCCTTACCAGTAGTACATGTACTGTTGGTTAAGAGCTATTACCAGTCTCAGAACTTCACTATGTGTCCCTCCTAGAAAGTAGGGAATAACAATCAGAATTTCTGATATGTTAAATTAGTTGTGAAATATGCTATACCAGACCATAAACGTAACCATATATGCTATAGGAGGGGATAAGGGTGACAACTGCTCTGCACAGCTCACCAAATTTTGTCCATGCTGTAGTGCTTGGCTTGCAGATGTGAAAGGTGCCAGTAAAATAATTGGGTTCAAATCTATTCTCTGTTTATAATATTTCTTTATTGCTGTTCAACTCAATATTTTCAGGAAGGCTTCCAATTAACTAAAAAAATACAGTAGAAACTGCAAACAAACAAAATTGATGTAAAGGTTTTTTTTATAGCAGTTTTGTTTACAAACAAATTCCATCTGTTCTATAAGTATTAGTGTAGAGGGCAGCAGGGTCCCAGATGTCATGAAGTGGATTTGGTAGTGTTTGAGAAGGTATGAAAACTGGTATTTGTTTCATCTGTAACTATCCTGCTTTCCGGCCTGCCATGGGTGAAAGAGGTGTCCTGCCTGTCCTTGCCCGATCTTGGCCAGAGAAGCACCTAGGAAAGACGCGAGCATCTGCTGTTTCCTCCAACAATGTCACCATCCTTGTCCCCTCCACCTGGCTTGGTGTGACCCTAACACCACTCCATAGCAGGGCGGATGTTGTAAGCCTTTTTACAACATCTATCCTGCTATGGAGCACAGTTAGGGACACACCAAGCCAGGTGGAGGGAAAAAGGACGGCGGCGGGAGCGAGGGTGTAGGCCAGATGGAATGGCACCATCGGTTGGATCCGGCCTGTGGGCCATAGATTGAGAGTCCCTGTTTTAGGACAACAAAGAAGAAAAGAAAGGTCTTTCTATATAATCAGCAAGGGAGAATTAGTGATGCTTTTATTAAACCAATGAAATCTCACACACAAGGTCTAGCTTTAGACTCTGCAAGAGTCAGGCTGGACAGTATAGGGCTGAGAGTAGTAGAGAAGAAAGATAAATATTCCAGAATGCATGGTCAGATTTGTAGGCAAGATTTCCTTTTTAAATTAACTTCAGGCTGCCAAGCCTGACATTTTCCAGACATGGAGGACTTTCTCATCCCCAGCTGAAAAAACAACAACAACTGTGTTACTGGATTTAAGGTCCATCGGGGGTGGGGGGTGGGGGGAGAGTACCAGACTGGGGAAACCTACTTTAACGTAATAAAAAGGACACTATTGAAAGCCCTAGTAACAAATGTGCCACTAGAGGTCAGCATGAGAACCTATATTCTCAAAACAACTTAATTTATTATTTAATGGGTGTGAATCCAAATAAATAAAATGTTTCACCACCACAATTGACAACAAAAAATCACACAAATCCCCCCCCCCCCCAAAAAAAAAAAAACCCCACATGTCAGAATACTGGTACTTCTGGCTAAATTTTGAAAGGATCTGCTGTCATAGGTTTCAAAAAGGGCAAGAGTTTTTAAAATAACATTTGAATTGCTATTCAGAAAATCTCCAGTCTGACCAGGTTATCCTGCTATGGTAATAGAGTAGACCATACTACCAACGACTCAACGCCAAGTGTCAGGCGACAGTTAACTAACCTGATGACTAACGGCTTTGGGTGCCGAAGTCCATAGGGAAGGGTGATGGTCCCCAAGTGGATTTTATTCCACTTGAATCCATCTTGATGGAGGGCAGCAGCTTTATCAATACTGGCCTGGGGCTGAGGAGACTTAACGTGCCAAAAGGGCTCAGGACCAGAAAGTGACTCGCTGAACTGGATCAGTGGTACAGGTGTCACGCTGCGATGCAGAAGGCAGATGAAAGGACACGGCATTGTGTTCTCAGAACAGTCTTCATGACTGATCACCATGATGATTGCCAAGATTCAGATTCAGATACAGCTGAAGTAGAAGAATTCAGAACATCATATCAGTGAAGAATTGCCTCTCCCAACAGATCTGAATAAAGTACATCAGTAGATTTGACTAGCATTTTAGAGATTATATGAGATGCCAGAGCAAATATTGGAGTGAGAATATTATTCTCTTCCATTGCCTGTGATTACTACTGGAAACTTGTACTCACGTGGATTTAAGTTTGGCCAATGACAAAGCCAAGAAGATGGCTTCATTTTGGCAGTTTAAAGTTTGACCTGGACAAGAAAGAAGAACCTATCCTGTTGGATTTTATTGTATGCCCATGGGCAATAATGCAACTAGTATCTTGTGTGTAAGAACAAATCTGTCAACACTTTGTGGGCTGTTGATTGCATGCTTGGTTGTGTAAAATACAAATATAATGTGCAAATCCACTAAAACTAGCAGAATTCTGGCCAAACTCTATTTGTTTTGGTCCTCACGTATCTTATTTTAGTTGCCCCTTGTTCCATACTGTATAGGTGGACAGGATTAAAAAACAAGGAATTTGAAAACGCGACAAACAACAATGCGAAAGAACAATTGTGATATACACAGAATTTTAATGTGTCTAACTCTTTAACTAAAGAGCTGTCATGTACCACTTTTATTTAGCATTCAGACAACATCCCATCAAAGACAAATATAAAACTAAATTATGCTCTTTGCAGTCGGAAAACTAAAGAGGAAAAATGTGAAGGACGAGATTGGATCTGGCATTTATCTTGTACATGTCAGTGAAGAGATGCTGGTGTATCACCTTACTGAATAGAAAGTGGCAGCCATTATCTGAAACCCTAGGGATTTTCAGTATATAGCAGATATGGTAGAAATAATCTGGAGAATCATATTTACTTATTGCACACATAACATTTATGGCGGAATTAGACTGTTTAAATCATTTGGGAGATGGATCATTAGAGAGAGAACAGTGACATTTGAAATCTATGAATATATGTAATAATGGTGTGTACAGAAGACCATCTAACCATCAATGAAAATACAAAAAAATATTGTAAACGGAAGCAAGTATATATAACAGTAGTGTCCCACTAGTGTAATATAGTGTGGGGCGGGGGGAGACTTTTATTGGATATTGTCCTCTGCACTTCTGCTTAAGTCAGCAGTGGAGGAGGCTTTCTAGGAAGGATACACAGGTAGAGTCCTGCTACAATGCCAAAATGTAGTGAGCAAGAACAACCCTAATCATAAGGATGGAAATTCTCAAGATCCTGAATTTGTCCTTGTTTGCAGTTATAGAATACTAATAGATGAGAAATAATGTCTGGTTGGTATTTGGAGTCCCTGGTATAAAAACATAGTAAAAATAGGTAGAAGATGTTGATAACAGAATGCTGAGGGGAAATATGGTTGTTTTCTCAGAAGCATTTCACTGTGAATGTAACAATTCTTCATCAGGAGCAATACTCTCACCCAAAGTAGGGAAAGTTTTTTCACAGGATGATGATGTGTTTTGAATATGACATCTAATTGGTGTAATGCATGGTGTTTCCATAAGTACCTTGTGAGGTTTTCTTTTTCTGGCAAGAGCAGACAGTACAAAAACATGGTTAAAAAGGTTATCTAGGACGTAATCATTCAGTAGTGAGTGATTCTGCAACAGGTATATGTCTGTATTCTTGGCATATTTTGGTTATCAGCAACTTTGCAGCAGGAAACAGTGGAAGTCTTCATGCATCATGTGCTTCCTGCTACTGGGGCCCTGATTTGCCCATCAATGTGTCTCATTGTTTATATGTGCATTAATTTATCTCTGTGTCTCCAAATACCTCAGTTTTTCAAATCAGAGCAAAGCATTTTTACCTTGATATATTGAATCTTTTAAAGAATACTTTCCAGAGAGTATCTCCTACAGTATGTACGTACGTACGTATGTACATATGTATGTATGTATGCATGTATGTATGTATGTCATTGATTGATTAACAATAGACAATACATTTGAGTTCAAACACCAATGTCAATCAGTTGTGCTGTAGTCTTCATTCTTCCTAGTTGAACATTTATTTTAAAGTTTTTTATGCCACTTCTTTCCTACTGTTGTAAGCCTGGGATAGTTTTGTTTCATTCCTTGAATGACATTGTGTGTTTTGTTTCATTTTTGCACTGCAATTGCATTCTCCAATAATCCTTCCCTGTCTTGTCTTTTTCTCTTCTCTGTTCTCCCACTTTCCTTTCCCCAAGCTGTGGCATTGGCTTAATAAGAAGGTAAATAAGAAGTTACCGTAGTTTGTTTATAGTTCATGTGTTTTTGTATTCTTTCAGCATGAAGGGTGTTTGTTGTGCGTTTGACGGTGTAGTTTTTGTTTTGCAACATGACTTAATCAGATTTTGTATCATACCTGTTTTAACACCCCAAGTCATGTTTTAAGCTACAGAAGGTCATTCAGTGTCATCTAGTTCCTATGGTACGTGTCATGTACCAATAACTCACATTTGAATGGGCCATTAACTTCATGTGAGATGATCAAATTTCATATTGCTCATATTAGGAAACAGTTGTGTTCCTTGAAGCTAAGGAATATAGATATGTCAGAACTGTAAAATGATTAAAATAGTGGCTGATGTTCTGTGAAAATTGAAGCTATAGTAAGTCCATTGAGTTAGTGGGGTTTGGGTAAGTTCCACTGATTAGATAGCCCTGCTGTAGTCACCCATGTGATTATGGATTGTTCTCTTCTCAGGTATCATTTCCTCTGCCACCCTTGACCACAGTTTCTTACTTACTACTGGATTTAAGCCAGTATGACTCTCATGTGAGAGTTATACAGGCTGCAGAACTGTTTTGCTATGCCTTTGATTACTTCCAGAAGTATAAATGGGAATACATCATTGTGAAGGTGTCTTGGCAGAAAAGATGCGGCAAGAGTTGGGTGTTCTAGCTGTTGGCCTCTTCTTGTTTATCCTCTACAGCTGCTTCCTTGTTCCTCATTTGTTGTTCCCTACTTGCTCAGAAAATATTCCTGACAAAGCCAGGAAGGAGGTTGCAGGAAAAAAAATGGCAATGGAAACAGCATCAACCCCAAACTCACAACTTCTTACTCTCATTTGTCCCTTATTTGAGAATTAAGCTTTTGGTTTCAATCCTTCAGTTGGTTCCATCATTCCTGATTGGGAAAGGAACATTTCTTAAAGAGAACATGATAGAAAAGTTTTCCAACTGTCACTTAAAAACACAAAGTATGAACAAAGTTACTGTATTTTCCCATTCTTAGCTCCTAGGTGGGTGTCAGGGAGAGATAGAGAAAAAGGGTAGAGTTTCAGTTTCATCAGAATAGGTATTTTCAAGTGGGTTTGTTTTTTTGGGGGGGGGAGGAGGAATATGTGAAAATTGTAACTTATAACAGGTAGCTAAAATTACCTGATATTATAGGTGTAAGTTGTAACTCTTTTTTTATGGTTCTATAGACATAAGCCTTAAGCATGTTTAAGGCATTGAGATGGTCCATATGACTGGGTTGTTCTCTCTCTTCTCATGAATTATTTTCCCTGCCACCCTTGACCACAGTTGCTTCATATGTTTCTATTGATACTGAATTCATAGATGGTTGGCCAGTGGGAAGAGAACTCATGTGACAGTTAAACTATGCAAATTTTAAGAAGTTCTTTGAAGAAAAGCTTAACATTGTTCATGGATTAATAGTTAGGCATCACACACAGCTCTTCAGAATCAAAATGAGCCAATACTGTACAAATTGACTAATAGTTAGTGCTTGGGCTATAACAGTTCTCATGTAATACTTCTCTTTGTTGACCTCATAATTGCTGAGGATACAATTGAGTATAGCCACCATTAGTTCCAGAAAGAGGTAATATCTTCCCTCCGTATAGTTCCCATGCACTTCTAGTATCTGCTTAGGAAAGGTAGGAAACTATACAGAGCTGTTTTTGATAAGGTGGAGAGCTGTAGAGAAAGAGAATAAAATTATTTTGTTGCCAGCAGGTTAGTACTACACAGGGAAGGAAACTATCTCTTGCTAGAGCCACTGGTGCAGCTTTTCCATCAGTACATGTATTCAATGGGATCTTGTTCATTGAATTGGGAAAATATTAAAATTTATTTTTTTATAATTTTTACTTCAGCTGTAATGTAATATATTTGGATCAGGGTTTTAAGTTTTCTTCTTGTTATTTTAATTTAATTTAATTCTCGCAGTTGTAGGCTGCCCAATCAGGAAACCCAACTCAGGGCGGCTGACACAATAATTATACAATAAACACAATAATACAATATAGACAATAATTTTCTTTGGTGAGTGATCTTCTATGGCTCAGATGCTTTGTTTGTCTGAAACAGATTAATCATGTCAACTCTTTGAAATTATTAATAAGTTATTGTTATTGAGTTACTTAACTGCTATCATAGTTACTGTAGCACTAATTTTAAAAAACTGATTTTATTCTATTTTTAATTTTGAATGAATATGTTTTTAATAATATATTTTAAGTACATTTTAAGCATTTAAATTTTAAAATTTTTACCTCTCGTTTTACTGTGCTGGTTGTAGACCACTATAAAGTATTTGATTGATTTATTGATTTATGGTTGGTTGGGTGAATCATTCAGTTAGTTAGTTAGTTTGTTTGTTTTAGTTAACTGAACATGAAAGTAAAATACTAATGTTAACAAAATTTATGTTAAATGGCCTGGGAAACCCAACCACTATTTAGGGAAAGTTAAAAGATATATAAATCTGTGTTTTGTCAATAAAGAAATAGTTTAGCTTATGTTTCCTTCTAGTCTATTATATATATATAAAAGCATCAATTTAGATGCAGGTGCCAAGATTGTTATAATCATAAATAAGCAACCAGGTTGTCCTTGTTTGAAAATAAGGCCAAATAGGTCATTGCTGCTAGTATTGATATAAGGACTGTGGTAGCTTAGTGGTTAAGATGCTGAGCTTGATGACTAGAAGATTGGCACATCAGCAGTTCGAGATCTGAGTGCTGCATGATGGAGTGAGCTTCCGTCTCTGTCCCAGCTCCTGCCAACTTAGCAGTTTGAAAGCAAGAAATTGCAAGTAGATAAATAGGTACCACTTCAGTAGGAATGTAGACAGCATTCTGTTCACTCTGGTGTATAGTCATGCCTGCCAAATGTCCATGGAAACCCCTGCAGCCGCAGACATGAATATGAATATCACCAAGCTGATTAGTAATGACTGTTAATCAGGATAGCAAAGCTGTCTGGGTATATTCCTAAGATTGATACTTGTACACTAATTTTTCAAGGATGTTTGTCAAGTAAGGCTACAATTATGTACAAACATATTTAGGATTAAGTCCCATATAACTCTGTTGAATTTACATCTGAGTATAAATGTACAGTCAAAGATGCCAGTCAGTCACTTTGGATTTCTAAAAGAAAGACAGGCAGACACATCACTGGTTTTAAAGAAAGCCTCTGAGTAAATAATTCTGAGAGCATATTCTCCCATTCTGAAAGCAAATTGGAATGTACCATTTTGAAGATTACATTTTAGATAGGCAGAGAGGAACATGGTTTATGATATTTGAATAAAGGGCAAAAGTGGTCTCTGTGGCCTGAACTAACGAAAGTTGCTCCACTGTGGTCCATATGTGTGTCTCCCCAATGACAACTAAAGCTAACTGGTAAATGAAATTTTCCCCATGGCCAATTCTCTTGTCAGAAATCTTCCTGTCTCTTGCTATAGGTTGCCTCCCTCACCCCAGCCACTGTGGTTACTATCCAATACCTTAGCATGAAAGAATAGTGTTATGCTGACTGGTTAAAGATACTGTACTCTTCACTCCCTGTATCAGGACAACACACAGACGCAGACACAATCCTTCCTTCCCACCTTTTGCCTCTTGTGGAAGCATTTAAACTGATAAACCTGATAGGCACTGATTTAGGATAAGTTCTCAGATCAGGAGACAAAGTATAGTCCTGCTTTCTTACTCACTGTAACCCATTTAAACATGCCACACACACACACCACCATGGTGCTTAGATGTTTGAAACACATCCCTTTGGAAGCAACAACTGAGCAGCTACACCGGGGTGCCCAAACTTCTTGGGCCGTGGGCCGGTCACGTGGTTCAGTAGGCTGGTCACATGTTTCTTCCCACTGGAAGCGGAAGTAAAATGTGCCTTGCCATCTGTTTTGCAACAGAAGGAAATAGATTTTTAGGCTGCCAATTTTTTGTGCTTAAACCAGGGATGCCTAAACTACGGCCTGTGGGCCAGATCCAGATCCAACACCAATTCATCTGGCCCATGCCACCGTTGCAGCTTGTGGAAGTAAAACGTGACCATATGGGTGTGTTTTACTTTCACTTCCAGGAGTAGCAAGGGTGGCACAGGCCAGATGAATTGGTGTTGGATCTGGATCTGGCCCACAGGCCATAGTTTGGGCACCCCTGAGCTACACTGAACCCTCTTTTTGAAGCCTGTAGGCAGAATGAATCTAGTAATACATTATCAAGTCAGAAATATTTGATTTGTCAAAATGAAGAAAATGAAGACAGACAAGAAAGATAAATGTAATATATGTTGGTAATATAGTTTTAAAATCCTTTTGTATTATTCAAAGCATGTGGACCCCTTCATTATGTATATGAATTGTGTTTAAATGATGAGTAACTTCCTATCACTCACTCAGATGATCATTTTAGTCTAGCCTTTTTGCTAAAATTTGAAAAATGTAGGAATTTAAGGGTGCAACTTATTCAAATATGATAGATAAAACTATTCCATGCAAGAAAATCAATGGGTACAGATATGTGGATTACTGGTTGAGAGCATTTAGGTAGACAAGGACATAGTAGCAGTGTTTTGTGTCTGTTATAGACAGCCAAGCCAAGCAGAACATTTGGATGATGCCTTCTGAGATCATATTTCCAAAATTTCAAAGTCAAACATAATAAACATGGGATACCTGTATAGAGTTAAACTGCAAATAATACAAATTTAGGAGAAACATACTTTTTTTTAACACAAAAAATCAAACATATAGCTTAGGTAAAATCTACTTTTCAGGCTTATACACTAATTATGGTTAGTGCAGAAAAAAGATAACTGAAATCCATATTTTATTTGGAAGCCGCAGAATAAGGTAGCATAAAAATAAATGCAGTCTGAAATATTCAGGAACAAATCTCAAGAGAGATAGGAGTTCTTAAATGTGTATTGATGTTAAAGGCAAAATTTCGAACAGCCCTTGTAGATTAAGAAAAAGTGAGATACAGTACATGTACTGTATCTAAAAAGTTTAGAGTGGCTTTAGGAAAGCCTTTCAATCAATTCAGGTTTAAAAGAAAAGTATAGAGAATGGATGGAAGACAAAACACTAGAGAACAGCAGTTGTAGGGAAAATGTTAAAATGGCAACAACTTAGAATAAGCTTTGATTTAATGTTTTGAAAAAATAACTTGGTTTGGGTTGCTTTTCTTTAGAATAAGAGGGAAAAGAACTAAGGATTAATGAGCTCCATATCTGCTAAATGTGTTTGCAGATGTAATTTCACAGCATCTTCTATGATTTTTGAAAACTCTTGGAAAACATAGAGTTCTATAAGAGTGAAAGGAGGATTTCTGCTCCAAGTAAAGCAATGACCTTCATGCTGATGCTTGAAAAGATTCCCCAACAGCCCAGTTAACAATTGATCTGCTAGCATTTGGGGTTGGGTAGAGTGCTGTGATCAAAAAAGTCAGCGCAGATTTTTCAAGAACAAGTCACACTGCATATACTTTACTGCTGATTCTCGCCTGACCGGGGGGGGGGGGGGAATGCTGTCGATTTAATATCCTCCCACCCCCACCAAAGCTAGCAAGCTTTCCCACGGTATTCTTCTTGGAGCTGGTGAAAGGTTTGGTGAGATCTCTTCTAATTCTGTGGTTATGGGGCTTGTTAACTTTATTTCTATTCAGTATATATGGTGGCCTTCGTGTAGTATTTGAAATAGAATTTTGAAGGTATCATATATTTTTACTGAGGTAAGAGCAGAATAATCTCTGTGCCTATTTCAGGAATTATTTTTCTCAACTACATAGCTTGGAACTAGGAGTCTAAATCAGATGTTGGATTAGGGCCTGGTGAATCCTGTTCTTGATAACAAAGTTTGGCATACCTTTGTAGAGTATATCTGAAGAGTATTTTGGTGCTGCACATTAATGGCCAGGTTACTGGAGTGACAGAGTACTATAGTGCTTCTAAACTGATGTGCAAAGTCATTTGCAGTCAGTAAATACAGCTATTAATTTGTTTACTAGCTAAATTAGGGATTTAGTCAGTAATAGACAACCATTACTTTATTTACTCTTCAATTGCAGTAATCTTAGAAAAATCTTCAAAACTGAATTTATAAGCCTGTGAGGAGTACATTTTTAAAAATTATTTCTTGAATTCTCATTTAGATGAGATAGAAGAATACTGCTATCTATTCCAGTGGGCACAGAGCTGGGAGGGCTGAGGAAGATGGTGGAGGACAGAGGTGCCTGGCGGGCAATGGTCCATAGGGTCGCAAAGGGTCGCAATCAACTGTGCAACTGAACAACAACAACAAATTCCAGTTTGTACATAGGACTAAGCTATAGATATTGTTTTCTACTCACGTGTTACATTTGCACATATTTCTGTAATCCTTTTATTATTATTTTTAGATCATTTTAATATTTAACTGCAGTGGGTCAATTGGTTAAGACGCTGAACTCACTAACTGAAAGGTTGGAGTTCGATTCTGGGTACTGCATGATGGAGTGAGCTCCTGTCTCTGTCCCAGCTCCTGCCATCCTAGCAGTTTGAAAGCAAGACAATGCAAGTAGATAAATAGGGACCACTTAGGTAGGAAGGTAAAACAGTGTTCCATGCACTCAGGTGTTGAGGCATGGCTGCCACATGTCCACAGAAACGTCTGCCCACGCAGACAGTGCTGGCTCTTTGGCTATAAACAGAGATGAGCATTGAACCCTAGAGTCGGATATGATTGGCTTTTGAGCAAGGGTGACCTTTACCTTAACTAATATTTAACTACAAAGAGTGTTCTTTATATGTAACCGTGTAGTTTCTGGACTTCTGTAAAACCAAAGTAGCTTATCAAAGGCTTATCTACAGGTAGAGTAGTGGCTCCATCTCTGGATGATGAATGTTCCAAAGGGGTACTACCAAATGAATTAATGTTCAGAATCCTGTCCATTTGCCCAAACTGCTGGCCAAAGAGAATTTGAGCACCTACTGGTCTTGAAAATTTTGTAGGGTACTAAGGCACATATGTAGCTTACTTCTTCCTTTTTATTAACAAATAACGGACACCTGCATGTTTAGTGCAAGTTGGTGAAAAAAATTGTTAAAGTTATTTGAATCTGGTAATGAAATGTTAAAGTTGTCTGCTAGAGTAGCAAAATCACTGCAGTCTTTTGTTTAAAAACATCTTTTCATGCTACTTAAGTACAAATTCAGTTATGTTGGCATTCAGGCTAAACCAAATCTCTAGAAATAAAGATTCAGAAAGCCCAGAAGATTGCTAAAAGCATTATTGGCACAAGATTTTGATTTCTTCGTTGTTTTCCTTTTTCTTCTTCACAGATGATTGTGTGGTTGGAGAAGATGCTTGATAAAATCATTAGCATATTCATTATATTTGTACTGGTGATAGGCACCCTCCTCTTAGCTCTGCTTCTCACAGCAAAGGTACAGTGTCCCATTAAGTAGAATTAACTGTTTGATCCCCAAATTGTTCAAATCTGCAGTACATTGACACTGAATAGATCATTTCTGTGTACAATTAGAATGTTGTTAAAATGACTGATTGACTTAATACATATAATAGTTTATTTTAATATGGATAAGTTTTAATATGGATAGGTTTATGAGCTGCAGTATTTGGTTATATAGACTATACGGATAGGTTTTAATATGGAAAATACATCATTTTGTAAAATGTAATTCTAAAACTAAAATTTTGTCCTCAATTAGATAACTAAATTACAGTAGATAAACTAATAAAAGTAACAAATTGGTTAGTTGAAGAGAAGGGTCACAGTTTAGTAGTAAGTCCTCATTGTAATTATTATTATAATTATTATTCATTTTCTGCACATCTCTCAAACTCTAAACATTAAACAAGAATACGCTAGACCAGTAGTTCTTAACATGGATCACATGCCCCACAGGGGGACTTAAATTCCTAGAAACCTAAGTCAGTACATTGGCTGATCTCTTCATTGGGGAATTGACACAAAAGCCTAAGTCAATTCCCTAATGAAGAGATCTACTGGTCTAGTGTATTCTTGTTTAATGTTTAGAGTTTGAGAGATGTGGCCTTTCCACCTTCCGTGCTGGAATTGTAGAACAACCTTAGAAAGAAGGGCTTGGTCCTGTTCTGGTCCACTTTTGTTTTGTGTATAAAATTTAATAAGCAATTAGGATAGTTGACTTAAATAAAGACAGTGTTGTAATACAGACAATATCAGTGTTAATTTGGACTCCAAAGAGAAGGCATTCCACAACCCAAATACTTCAGCTCATAAAATTATCGTCATCTTCTTACTGTAGGTTACTGCTCTTAATTTTGAAATACAAATAAATAAATAAATAAATACAGGAGAGGTTCTCCCCACTGAACATCTTAATGAGCCTTCAGGTGTATATGGGGAGAGGCATTCCTTCAGATACCCTATATCTCAGACTGTTTAAGACTTGGTTAGAATAATTTCCCTGTCCTCTGTTTTGTTTTACTCTGTTAAAACCCCTGTTAAATGGTTATAAATTGTTTTGTTTTTAATGTTTGTACTACACTTTAGTTTGCCAGATATATGGCAGGTTATAAATAACATTTTCTGTTACAAGCTTTTGTTTGTTTCATTTCTCTGTGTTCAGAACATTATGCATGCAGTTTTACATTAATTTCTTTTACATTTTCCTTCTCTTTATTTGCCCTAGGTGCACCATGAAAGTGTACATATGATTAAAGTCACAAGCAGCTTGATTAATGAAACTGTAGCCAATCACCCAGAATGGGCCAAGTAAGAATATTAAAATTAATGTGATGAAATGTTTAAGGACAGTCCTCTGAAAGTCAAACCCAGTAGCATATGAATATTCTCTTGATCTTGAAGTCAGGGGTTTACAGAGATCCTCAGCAGTGGTCTGTTTATGGTGAGTCTAAATTGACATAAAGGTCTGGACTCATCTCTGGCTTGAAAATAGCAAATCCCTGCTTGGACAAGGGTGAAGCACAAAGAAATGTGCTATAACTGTCCTTCTTTGTTCCAGAATTCTTCATGCAAGCTGTTGCCACTGATTCTTAGCCATGCTAATATCTAGGCAGCTCTGAGTCACTGCTGGCTCTAAGTGTTTTGAATAGCCTCACCCATGACCTCACCAGTGGTCACACCAAACTATGACTAAATTATTCTGAAGTGTCTGCCTGCCTAAGCTAAATAGCCTAAAGGGGTACAATGAAGAGCAGACTAACTCTGTCTTGGTAGGACAGAATCAAAACAGCAATTCCTGTTTATATGTAATGGTAATAGACTGCTTCAAAAGGATTTTACCCAGCAAGTTTCTCCTTTGCTTTTGCTTTCAGAACTAACAATTAGGATGCCTAGAGAATCCTGGTGAATAAAAACATCAATAGTACATATTTAGTCTAAGATTTGTTTTTGGAAAAAGCCACAGTAATGTGAAAATAGCAGAAATACCAAGGAGTAGTATTTTTTGGAATAGTAGCTGTGTTAGTTTGTGTTTCAGGCATATCAGAAAGCAAAAACAACAACTCTGCAGCATTTTAAAGACTAACTGCTATATTTTTAATGTGAGCTTTCGTGGATCAAGTCCACTTCATCAGACTGATGAAGTTTTAAAGTGCTGCAGAGGTGTGGGGTTTTGTTTTGTTTTGTTTTGTTTTGTTTTTGCTTTCTGATATGCCTGAGGAGTAATAGTAGCAGCAGCAACCCCTCTAAAAGGAATAGTACCTTGTGTTCTGGGAGCTATGCTGAACAGGTACAACCATACCAGACAAGTCTTAGCTGAAGAACCAGACTAAATCTGTTCCACAATCAATTTAATATGGTGAGAACATGCAATTGTAATTCCATACTGGCTCAATTGACACCTAGATTGACAAGATTACATTGGATTCTATAGCTTTTTGACAGCCATCGAAAAATGTGCTACGGGGCTCAACTCCTAAAGCTAGGCAACCAGGGCATGGAGTTGATAAGCGAAGGAAAGACAATTTTTAAAAAATCTGGACAAAAAAAGAATTATTTGATTATGGAAGCTTGTTAACATTCTGAACCATCAAAACGTGGATTTCAAAAATGTATGTACCAAATTTGGAAAGAAAACCACCCCGACTTGGATATTAGTGAGCGAAGACTAATGTACCAGAGACATGTTATTTTGAAACATAAATTAATCACTGATGTCAGATTACAAGAAATTGTAAGTAGAGCAATAAAAGATCTAAGCCCAAGCATAACTTATAAGACAGCTGGTTTACAAACTAATCAGTAAGTAGGGGTGGAAAAAGAGGAGTCCAGTACTTACTTTATATACTTGAGTATAAGCCTAGTTTTTCATTCCTAAAAATGAGGATATTCAGCTAACAAAAGGAATGGTACAAGAACAGGCAAAGAAAATCAAAAACAAGTGCCATTGTTTTAGATTAATTATGTGGATTCTGGACACTTCCTAGTTCAGAAGGATGAAGAAAAGAGAAATGTGGATATGAATTGGCTAAGAAAGGATTTAAGGTTTCACGTTTACTTTAAATGGCTGATTTAAAATTTTAAAAAGCTGAACTGAATGCAGTAAAAATTATTGGGAACATCAGGTTGAGCAGGTTTTGGAAAAAAAGAGAGTCAAAATCCTGTGGGACTTTAAAATTCAAACAAATAGACATCTGACTCATAACACTCCCGATATAACTGCTGTGGAAAAGAAGAAGGACTGATTTATTGACATTGCTACATCAGGAGTTGCACGAATTGAAAACAAACAGCTGGGGAGGGGATCATACATTCTTATGATTTACAAATTCAAGTTGAGCATTTATGGAAAAAGAAATTGTTGTTGTGCCCAGAATAATCAGACCCCTTGGAGCAATACCTAAAGCACTCCCTAGATATTTGGAAATTGTGGATTTATTGGATTTTACTATCCTAGCTTTACAAAAAACAACTTTACTAGAACTGCCTATATACTTAGACATTACCTTAACAGTTCTTAGGTCCTTGGTTTAGTCTTGAACTGTTAATTCTATATCAGTCTTGACTATGAATCTAATAGTACAACAACAGTAATAGCAATAGTTACAGTAATATGGACTTCGGGGCAAGACACAAGTTGGAAAATTAATACATGGTCACAATTGTAAAAATATAACTTGCCAGTATCTAAGGATTTGTGGGAATATCAAGTAAAGAAACTGTTAGAAAATGAACAAGTTAAGATCTTATGAGACTTTCAAATCCGAAACTAACAGAGCCCTTTTTTATGATACACCAGACATAACAGTAGTAGCATGAAAAAATGTTTGGATAAGTAACATTATAATTCCAGGGGATGCCAGACTCAAAGATAAAAATATCAAACTACAGAGACTTGGCAACAGAAATAAATTGAGTTTTGGATTAAACACACTTTGGGTCTCTCTAGGGATAGTGTTGTAGAGTTTCATAAAATATTGTAACCAACCCCATATCTATGAAATAACACCATTAGAAATGCAGGGGGGAGCAATATTAGGAACAGCATATATACTATACTGATGTTAAACTGATACTTAGGTTTTTGGTTAAAACTTGTTATCAGTTATATAATAGTTGCCAATATTTTAATAACACTTTTTGTTTTTGACTGTGCTTTGCATTTTCAAATAGCAACAATAATGTTCACTGCAAAGATATGATAGCCTGACACTGTTTACAAATATATGTATTTTTTATGCTTTAGTTGCCATGCTCTTTAAAAAGATATTATTGGCTAAGGGAGCATTGGACTGATTGGACTGGTTTGTCAACAGTACCCCACCATATTCAGTTGTAAAGTCAATTTTAAAATAAATTTAAAAACACTTTAAAACATAGCTTTGGAATCTGTTGTTCACAGAGGGTCAGAATTCCCATTGTGCATGTCAAGTCAGCTTTATTTATCTCAGTTATATATTTGCTACATTACCAAGAACTTGTCACATAATTGGAATGGTTTTAATTTTATTTTTCAAAACTAGCTGGCTTCCTGAAGCTCAAGTTATTCAAAAGGCTATGAATTCCGCTGCCAATAATGTATATCAGTATGGTCGAGAATGGATAACACACAAGGTAAAGGCAAAACGAGTCCTTTGATTATTTTTTATTTTGACTGTAGCTTTGTTGTCCTAGTTTGTTTAAAAAAACACCTTTGTCCATATGAAATGAAACTGGAAATAAAAAGCTGATTTACAATCTTTTTCCATATCTCCTTAAGACATGATCCTTGTTAAGAATATGGTCTTTCTGTAATTGTGCTGTGGAAAAACTTTTATATAATAAAACATCAGATATTATCCAATGAAACAAAAAATCAAATTATAAAAAATGATCAGCCAAATAAAATAATCGATTAAATTCATGCTAAAATGCAGTGGTGGTGAATCTATGGCATGTTGGCATGTATGATGTCGAGGGGATGCCCAGTCTGGCCAGTGCCAATGGCAGCGCCACTTCCCCCACCCTCTCCCTCTGCCAATGGGGAGGGGAGGGGAGGCTGAAATCCCACCTGGGAGGTGGCGGTGGGACGGGGCGAGTCAGGAGCATCCGCGAGGGTGGGGAGCATCCACGTGACTTTGCTGGAGGCAGAGGAAACACACTGGCAGCATCACATGGATGTGTGGGCACGCACAGTGCCTGCCCACATGCCTCCTCCATGGACACTCAGTCTCTAAAAGGTTCACCGTCACTGCTGTAGTGGAAGACACTCTTGCATTTAGCCTGATAACTTGCATTCATTAGTAGACCTAGCCAAAAATGCTATTGGTTCACTGTAAGTGAGCAACTGTAAACACAAGCCTATTCTTGTTGCTGTTTAGCTGTTGACCTAAGCATCCCCAGTCAGAGAAGCTGTCCTCAGACATATGAGAGTTGGGAAGCAACAAAGGGAAGACTATTACATAATTACCCTTATAGGGTTTTTCAGAATAAGGTTTTGATTTATAATTTTATGGCTTTAAGTTAATTCATTTTGACTCCCTGTTTTCATGAAATATTTGGTGTGAATTTTCACAATTTCTTTGTGAAATACAACAATCTCATGAAAACTTC
The DNA here is from genome assembly GCA_030440675.1 of Furcifer pardalis. Taxonomy (NCBI): domain Eukaryota; kingdom Metazoa; phylum Chordata; class Lepidosauria; order Squamata; family Chamaeleonidae; genus Furcifer; species Furcifer pardalis. The sequence goes on along the minus strand of CP126897.1, from coordinate 43,385,427 downwards.
TACCATATTTAGGAAACTGGAATACTCGTTATATCCCTGTATTGCTTCAAATATCATTTGATTCTGAAGTAAGTACAATGGTGGGAATCCTACTGGCATAATGGCCACTGACAGCAGCGCTGATATTTCCAACTTTCCTGACTTTTATCCCAAAGCGCCTGAGGCTCTCCATGCAATTCTCTTCATGGTCGGTAAATAGGGTGGCTACAGGATGGAAGGAGCTTCCGGATGGAAGTTAGGAATGTTTAATCTTGAAAAATCAGCACTGTTGATTAAATTATCAGCTTTACATGGCATACAACAGGATATCAGCCAATTTACTTTTGTTTTTGATGGATTGATTTTTTTACACTGAAATATTTCTGTTTTCTTTTTAAATATGGTTTCAAATTAATCATGTATTGCATGCCAACATAGTGGCCAGAATAGGCCTCTTGCACTGCAACATGCAACTACAGATTATAGTAATCTAAAAGCAGCCCAAGTAATATGTATATTCATGAAGTGTGGCTTGCCTGCCCAGTTTTGTGCAACTTTGTGGATGTGCACCCCATCCTGCCTTAACAATGTTAATGATTGTATGCCTTATCTTTCCTTTTCTGTGTTATGGGTTCTTGTGTGTTCAGAAAATGATTCCCCCTCCGATGAACCTATCTTCTACCCCACCATATGCAGTGGCACCAGCTACCGATACCATCTTTTTTTGCTTGCTTTTGCTATTTTATTCACTGTTACATGTTCCGTTTGAATTGTTCTGGAATGAAGCTCCATTTTGTTTGTTTGCTTTGTAGCTCCATAAAATATTAGGAGAAAAAGTAAATAATACTGCTGTGATTGAAAAACAAGTTCTGGAGCTTTGGGACAGACTATACCATACTTGGTTTGTGAAAGTGAGTACCCTCAGCATATTACCACTCAACTGATTCAAGATAATTTTGATACAATTATACTGATAATAATTATGGAAGCTGCTTAAAAAGAAAAGCCTCTTCTGGTGAGGCTGGGCAGATCTCAATGTGAAAGAAATTCAGCAGTTCTTGAGACTGTAGTTACATCGTGTCTGGATGAGAAAACTTGTATAAGGGATGCATGAGCTAAATGTCATCTTCCAGATGTTTTTGGACTACATTTCTCTTTATTCTCCAATACCGGCTGTACTAGATAGAGTTGATTAGAGGTGCATTCCAACAATATGTGGAGAGCTTCACTTTGCCCATGCAGGGGCTAAAGATTTGTTTCTAATTTTACTCATAGTATATCACAGTGATGGCAAACCTTGGTGTTCTAGGTGTTCTTGGACTTCAATTCCCAGAAGCCCAAGTCAACACTCCTGCTGATCAGGGCTTCTGGGAATTGAAGTTCAAAAACAGCTGGAGTGCCAAGGTTCACCATCACTGGTATATCATAGCATGTCTCTTGTGTCTATGCTTATTACCTTTTGACCAATCCCTAGAACATTCTACTCCTATTCAGTTATACAAAGATGTAGTCAATTGTGTTGTAGAGGGAAATGCCTTAGTCTGTCTGTCGCTTTCACTGATCTCCTATATGCCAAGGATGATGAGTCTGAAAAACGGGAGCCATTGATTTCCTTGGGGTTCTACTTGTAATTTAGAACATTGCAAGTGTGGGTTCCCAATTCATGTGAGAACACCCCCCACACCCCCATAGAAGAAGGTGATGAACACAGTAATGGAGAAGGCACCTAGCATAATTTTCCACTTCATATCAGTACTGTATTCTACTTTAAATGACTTAATAAGAGTTCCATGAGCAATAGGTTAATGTTTCTCTCTTGTTTTACAGAATGTAACTCATTCAGGAAGACACAAAGGACATAAGCCGCACTTTAATCGTCAGAACAGTTGGCCTAGTGATATGCTTGATTGGCAAGATGTTGCCTCCTTTATTCATGAGAACATTGAAACATTTCTTTCGGTATGTTTTTTTAATATAATATATGAAATCCTATTGCTTAGCATACTAAGTTGCACTGGAGTAGGCATATTGAATCAGTGTGGATTTGGTAAGTAAAGTCCTCCATAAGCTCCAATTCAAATTAGCGTACAGTATTCTGGTTTGACTTACTTTGATAGTACCGGTAAGTTGCAACTAGAATAGATCTATTTAAAATATATCAGAGAGTAAACAAACAAAAACATTGTGACACTTTAAAGACTAGCTGCTGTATTTTAATGTTAGCTTTCATGGATCATGTCCACTTCGTCTGTTTGAAACAGTGAAATTTACAGAGGAGTTCAATCACTAAATCACCACTCATTTAGTGGACAACCCCTAGCCCTGGTGGCTAACCTTGGCACTCCAGCTGTTCTTGGACTTCAATTACCAAAAGCCCAAGTCAGCATTCCCGCTGGTCAAGAGTTGGTATGATGTCCACAACTGTAGGTTCTCTTTAGATTGTGTATCCACCTGAAGCATAATATATTGGAAGTATTTTTACTTGTTTAGGATAGCTAGTGACCAGGGATTGAAACTTTCTTCTCTTTCAGATCTTGGAATCCCTCTGGATACTGATGAGTCACAACATTAGCCTTCTTTTCACCACAGTTACAACTTTAGTGACAATTGTATTTTACAGTGGTACTGCTCTTCTCAATTTTGTACTTTCATTGGTGAGCACTTTCCTTATTGTTTTTCATAGGCTGTACTTTTTACTGCATTTTCTTCTTGAATTTTCTGTAAAATTGAAATATTTCTGTATTAGAAATTACTAACCTTTATTCATATTTTTGTATAGGGTGTCATAGTTTCCTTAAAATCTCAAATAGGTATCTACCACACAGGGAGTGATAAGGGACAGACAACTGGTAGAGGAAAGGAAGTGTTTCTTCGTATTAATACTTCTAGTTCCAAGAGTTTATTTTTAGGGTCATTATTTCTCCTGGCGAGTCTTACATTGTATATGCATGTGTGACTGGCCCATCTTGAAGAAGCCTAACTTAGTGACTGATGATTTTAGTAATTCTAGGCCAGTCACTAATATAGCATGTTTGAGCGAGTTGTGTACTGTGTCATGGTTTGCCCCTTTTGCCCCTTTCCAGTACATTGGAGGACCACAGCCCATAAAAATCCTAGGAGAGGCGTGTGTGTGTGGGAGGTCTGGTTGCCACACCTTGCCCCTGCCTTCTAGGCGGGATTTCAGCCTCCCCTTTTGCCTCCCCTTTGGTAGATGGAGAGGCGTAGGGGGGAAGTGGCATTGCCATTGGCACCAGTGGCACGCACTGTCATGAGCAAGCCCCATGCTGCCCCACCACACTGGCGGCACAAGTGGCAGCACATTTAGGGATAGTGCTTCAAAATTGCAAAAAGTAATTGCAGAAAACTTCCAGGAGTCATAAATTACCCATGAAACATAATCCCGTCCATTTACAATTTAAATTTTTTAAAAAGATAGCTTCTACAAACAGAAAATAACTTATAAATAAGGTATAAGCTGCAGATAATATGAGTCCTTCATTCCATTCATAGCTATTTATTGAATCATGTGAAACACATGTGCCTTTTTTTTGCGTAATGTTCGATGTTTTCAGTTAAAAAACAAAGTTCTGATTTTGCCCTCTTGCCTATCTTGCAGGTGATTTTCCTTACCACGTTGTTCTACCTTTTAAGTTCTAGCGATGAATACTACAAGCCAGTGAAGTGGGTGATCAACCTGACCCCGTTGTCACAGCCTGGCCCTTCCTCAAATATAGTCAGCCAGTCTGTGGAGGAAGCCATAAGGTATGGTATTACTTTCTTACTAGCTGTGGAAATCTCTGTATCTATTCAGAAGGGGCAAGGACATCTATTGAGCATTTGTTTTATTTAATTTTCACTGACCATTGACACTTTATGTCAGTGTAACTCCTTTGATATAAATCTCAGAAATGAATTGCTGCAGGTTAAGAAGTCATCATAGGTGTTCACTGTATCAACTGGTGTATGACACCAAATGTCTGTGTTGAGTTCTTAGTTTGAATCAATTCACTGCTGAAATTTATGCCAACACAGTCAAGCCTGTTAAGAGGAGTCAAACAGATAACCTGTAACCCTGTTCATCTGCTTTTTACTGTTCTACTTTTGAAAAGGGAGCTATTTTTTTATCCTTGCCACCACAAAGGGTTTTTATTAATATCATTTGTCTTCATTTGTCAGCTGTACATCTTTCGATGGCCTAAACTGAGGTTCTCAACGTTTTCCGGTCACGGGCCTGAACATGCCCACCGGACAGCTGATCAAGCCAGTCACGTGGTTCCTCCCACCCAGAAGCAGAAGTAAAACGTGCATGCGCAGAATGCATTTAGGGCAGCATTTTGCACATGCGCAGGTGCGTTTTACTTCAGCTTCCGGGAGCAACGAGGCAGATGAATTGGAATCAGTGGCTAGGGCTGGCCCGCAGGCTGTAGGTTGTGAAAGTATGGCCTAAACATTGTTGAAAGCCTGAATTTGAACCATTGGTTTTAGTCTTGCAATTTGCAGTCTTTTGAAAAACTGCAAAGTGTTTGAGCAAGACTTTACATTAGCACTGATAGTGCTTTGTGTAAACTAATATAGAGATGAAAAAACCCAGAAGAAAAGAAAACTAATGGTATGCATTTTATGGTGATTTTTGTTTTTAAAACATTTATTGTAATTTATTTAAATCCATCTGGGTTTTTGAAAGCTACAGTATTATCATCTGTCACTAGGGGTGCCAAACCTTTGGCTACAACTCCACAATCCTTTATCATTAGGAATACAGGCTGGGATTTCTGAGAGTTGCAGCCAAAAACATTTGGAAGGCCAAAGCATTGCCACCTCGTAGAGCATCTTCCCATCACTAGCACAGAGGTTTGCAGTAAACAAGGTTTGAAGTCAAGGAGGCATACTTTGAGGGATAGTTTTCTCCTTCCTTTGCTTAGGGCAGTCTCCCATTGTAGTGGGAATGGGTAAGTCCAGTGATGACAAGCTTTTTAGAGACCAAGTGCCTGCCAGCATGCCTCCTCCTCCTCCTAGGAAAGGGGTGTGTGTGGGGGGGGGGGATCTGGTTGCCACACTTTGCCCATGCCTTCCAGGCCGGATTTCAGCCTCCCCATGTGCCTCCCCATTGGTGAAGGGAGAGTGATGGTGGTGAAGTGGTGCTGCCATTGGCACTGATGGCACACACCATCATGGACAAGGCCCATGCTGCCCTGCGCCAGTGGCAGTACTGCTTCCCCACCCACCCCTCTCCTTCTACCTGTCTGCACACCGCCACAGCCTCCTCCGCCTCCTAGGACAGGTGTGGCAGGTGTCTGGTTGCCTCACCTCATCCCCATTGTCACCCTTCGGGTGGGATTTCAGCTTCCCTTTTGTCAGGGAGAGGGGAGCTGCCATTGTCCCTGGCAGGGTGGGGTGGGGCTTGCCCGCAACAGATTGCATGCCATAGGTTCGCCTACACTGGGTTAAGTGAACACCTCCCTCAGAGAGTTGTGCGGTTGAGCATGGCAGGGAGCACAAACTGTCATGGCTTCCTTCAGGCAGGCCAGGCACAATATATCCTTCTATGATGGCTCTTTAAACTTTGATTGCAGACTAAGCAGTATTGTCTTAAAATGTGTAGAATGCAGCTAGTTTCACATGCATATTGTCAAACAAAATGGTTCGCTGTAATTCTTTAGTTTTTTAGAAGACAATTTATTTGACTTCCAAGAATTAATAAATTCAGTGAAGATTATACTGTAGTATAGAAGTCTAACAAATATAGGGAAAGTGAACAATATTTGTTTCCTTGGCATGTCTGGTTCTTGTATGTTGAACTCCTATGCCATGGCTAAACAAAATGTGTGGTGTCAAGTTTTGAATAGTGTTTTTACCATCTGAAGCTCAGCCAGATTTGCTGCTTTCACATATGGCTGATAGAAAAAGAACACTTCTGTTGGCATTATGTATTTATGTATATTTGTTTATATTATTAATATGATGCATGTTCTTGCAAAAAGAGAGGAACTAAGCTCTTCATTTGGTGAATTGTATATAGGCTATAGAGAGGAAATATTTTCATGCATGTTGATATGAAATTGGATGTGTGCATGACTATGGTGGACATGTTCATATGAGAGACCTTGCATGACCCACACAGGCAATGGACAGGTTGCCCACCCATCACAGTTCAACTCATCCACTCTATAAAGTAATACAATATGAGAGCACTAATAGTTTGCATGAGAGGATAGGCTGCATACACAAGTTGGACAACCTCCAAAAGCCAAATTTATGTCGGAATGCTGCTCCTGTAGACATTTTCAGGAATCACCTATTTGCCATATAATGCTATATATAAAAAGCATTTATGTTCCGTGTGTTATTACTTACACGAATAGTCAATGTAGCATTTTGATATTGTGGGCTGGACTGCTGGAGCAATAAATACTTTATTGGCTATTGATTGTAGCTTTCACCTTTAAACCCTTGTGTTGGTTCAGATGACAACCACCTATCTTTACTGCCACTGTGCAGGAATGTAGTAGCTTTTATAATATTATTCTTAAAGCTACCTGAACAGTACCTAACCTGGCTGGTTTTCTACATGACTGGAACAGAGATCCTAGTATCTCTGAGTTGCATGCACATCTTTGCCTGAACCATTGTCTTCCCCTAAGTGGCATGTTCTTCTCTTCCTGAATGCACCAGACCCTTCCCTGAAGCTCCCATTCTGCTTGCTCTGGTGGGGATATTGCACATTACTAAGTTGCATGTTGTCACGGCCTCAGTGCAATTTAGTGTGTGCGATATTTTCACATGAGTGCATGCACACGGGTATGGCTGTGGCTTAATGTTTATTGCAGATTATATTTCTTCATTTCTGGAGGAGCCCCAACCCATATGTTGATATTTTGGCTTGAATTGTGATGGCCAGTGCTTGGGTTTTCATGGATGTTTTCTGTCTGAAAAAGTTTTATTACTTGGTTCATTTTCTTCACCCATTATATAAACTACAAGTCACTTTACTTAATAGGAAGACTTGCCTCCTGATATTTTAACAAAAATTGAGTTTTTAAACAATCTTACAGATTCCTTATGTTACACCAAATATTCATGTAGGTGATAAATAGTCTAATAAAATTAGAGTGTAGTTTGGGTTACTGAAATTAAATTATAGTAAAACCTCGCATAAAGAGCGCCTCGCTTAGAGAGTAACTTGCTTAAAGAGCAGAATTTTCTCTGAATGGTCACTTCGCTTAACAACTAAAACCAACCAAAAACTCACTTAACAAATAAATCGGGGTTCACAATCCCCCCCCCCTTCTGACAGAAGTCACAGTTGGTCACTTACAATGGTGTTTTGCTTAAAGAGCAAACTTGCTTAAAGAGCAACCCTGTGGAATGCATTATGCTCTTTAAGCAAGGTAAAACTGTATAATTACCAAGCTGCAGGAATTGAATAAACAATGAAACATGATGATGGGAAACAATTTATGATCCAGAATTTTACAATTTGAAATGAATAATATCTTAAGAAAGCCGCTTTAAATGCTTGCAATTGTTAACTTAACTTAATTGGACAGGTTCAGTGATGTAATCTGCATGCAGTTTGTTCTTTCAGTGCCATTCCTATGGTTTATTTAACAAGCACCAGAATCCTTTTGCTTTGCTGATGGAGTGCTATCTTCTATGTCCTTCTGTTTAAATCACCAGTTTGCCATGGTACAAGTGGAAATTCATCCTCTTTGAAAGAATTGGGCTTATGTTTTCAGAAGGAAATAGCTAGATACCTCTTTGCACAAGTCCAAAAAAAGTGAATCTATTTGTGCAATTGACTGTTGAACACATGGACCAAACAAGCGGGATTCTGCTTAAATTAGGACATGAAGCATTCTTTCATTGTCTCATGTTATGCTGTGTCTTATCTGTACCCTTATTCATCTGTTAAACCAAATATTAAAGAACTGGTTCATCAGTTCTTTAATACTTTAATACCTATTCCCTGTTTAGCGTTTTGAAGTCATGACAGTACAGAATTAGAATTTCTCCAACTACTAATAATGAAAATGTTCTAGTCACACATGCATATTTAATCTGAAATCCTTCCCAAGACAGCATTGTGAAACTCAGTTTTTAGACAACAGTATTAAATTGCTAAGATTCAGATTAACTGAGAAGGCAAATTTGTTTCTCAACTATACCATTTCAGACTTCAGTAGATGGATCATGTAATTTCCGTAACTTCTTCAAGAAAAACATTAATTGCATGTAGAAAATTGGTATGTTAAGAAAAATGTTTTTGCCCAGGCTTCATCAGGTTATGGTGATTGCCTATGTGCAAGGAATTGTGCATGGAAGAACATTTAATTCCTGTTGGGAGATAGACTATAGGATGGCATCCATTTAGAGATAATTGTTACTGTTCCATGATGCCCTGGAGTGACAAATCTTTTATGTCAGTTCAGTAGAGGCACATAGAGTTTATATTATGCTTAAGTATCTTTTCTTGTACTTTGTTCAAAAGTTTATTATTATTATTATTATTATTATTATTATTATTATTATTATTATTATTATTATTATTATTATTATTATTATTATTATTATTATCACCAAATTTTGTAGAGAGCAACGTCAGACTTTCTACTCGTACTGTGTTAAATTTGGTGCTAATCAACACCCAGTTTCAAAATTACATTTTTTTATTTGGGCTGTCCCATTTTTAGAATTGTCTTGCAGAATGTTGATTTGCTCTCCTGCAAAATAACATCACTGCACTGTCATGTAATTAAAATGCAGCATCAGCTTAACAAAAACAAAGAGCAAAAGGAGAGAGATTATAATTATTTGCTCGGTTAAGAAAACCATCATCTGAATTAGTTACACCTGAAATTATGAGAAAAGATTTCCTAATGTAAGATAATTAAAAATTCTTTGTCTTAGGCTTTGTGAGAGGAGGAGGGGAGTAGACCACTAGGTTATTTGACGTAGCAAACAAAGTAAAATATACTTCAAGGCTTAATATTTAGTTTTTGGTGAACTGTTGGTTGAAAGAATGTGCAATTGCTTGAAAAGGCTACCTTTTTGTCATGTCACTACTGTTGCTATGCAGACAGAGCAGTATTCTCTAGTCATGTCCTTCTGTGAAAATCACCAGTTTGCTATTTCAGAAGTGGTAATCGCCTCACTTCAAATGAATGGGTTTATTTATTCATTGCCTTTCTTGTAATTATGCTCCTGCAAGAAAATGCCTATATACCTCCTTTCACAAGTCCAGAAAATGTGAATCTACTTGTGCAATTGACTGTTGAACACGTGGATCAAACCAATAGGATTCTGCCTAAGCTAGGACATGAAGCACTTTTTCATTGCCTCATGTTATGCTGTGTCTTGTGTGTACCCATATTCATTTGTTAAACCAATTATTGAAGAACTGGTTATTCAAAACGTATGCATTCTTATTCCCTGTCTAGCTTTTTGAGGTCATGACATACAAAATTAAAATTTCTCCAACTACTAATAATTAAAATGTTCTAGTCTCACAAGCTTGAGACTCATCTTCAAGAAAACTAAGATAATGGCAACGGGCCCTATCAGGCCTTAGTTTGCAAGACCTGAGCAAAACCTACTGACAAAGACATTGCTAAGAAAGCAGGGAGGTATTTGTATCTGTTAAGTAAAAGTTAAAAAAATTTCTTTATGAATTTCAGCTAATTAAGTCCTGACTGTCAGGTTCAAAAGTTCAGATTGCCTCAGACTCACTAAACCTACAACAATATATCTATAGTTTGGAATGTGCTAGTAAGCCTGTTCCACCCAGTTTACAACAGTCACTTTTACTTTTTTGAGAGACCTTTTTTATGATCAATATTTCAGTCCCTACAACTGAAATTCCATATTAAAAAATTGTGGATGAGAATAACCACTCTCCTTCAAGCTATGGAAGATTTGTCAGTTGAATTCCCTGAGCCCTAATAAGATAGATGATTTATACTAACTCGTGGTGGTGTGTGCATTTTGTGTGATTAATGTTTATTAAACATATAATGATACTTTATGTGTCAATCTGCTAAAATTATTATTAACTAATGCTAAATCCAGTACAGTAACTGTATCAGTCATTAACTTTTGAACTTTATTTAACATTCCATTATACTCATGCTACCAGTAGTGTGTCCTCAGTTGCATGGGTGGGATGCTTCCCTCTCCACCATTGCCAAATTAAAGATGCTACTCTAAATAGCAAGACCTTTGGGATGGGGTGTAAAATAGGACACATGGGAAACACTTGTGAGTAGAATTACATTTCTGAAAGCAGAAAATGTGATCTCAATCTGTACATGCTCACTGAAATCCAATTGCAGTTATGACAGAGTGTACTTTTTAGAGGCAAATCAATACAAATTATGAATTCTCAATAGATCTTATATATTGGATTCTGCGTTTCACAACTCAGATAATGTCTGTGGAAATTTCTTAATTTATGGCAATCCACTTCTAGTAATTATTCAATTTGTATAACTATGCATCTAGATTTTAGCCCTCATGTTGTAGACATTGTACATTTTACTTTAATAAGAAAATACTGATTTAGGAAAATTTGATGCATTTATCTACTTCACGTTACCATATTTTGCTAAAGGGGTGCAGTCGCAATAGGATCCTAAGGATGTGGGACAGGGGATTAATCTGAGGACCCATTGAAGGTACCCACCCCTGTTCTATTGTGTAATGAGGAGGATCCAAAAGCAAGTAGAATTTCTTCTTCAGTTCACTATAATTAGGTTTTATAACACATAGTTGTGATTTGACATTATTGTTGTATCTCTTCAAGATGGGATTGCATGTGCCCTAAGTAGAAGATATTATATGGATTTCTTTGATTTTTGTAGAGGTGTATTTGATGCATCACTCAAAATGGCTGGGTTCTATGGACTGTACACCTGGCTGACTCATACTGTTTTTGGAATTAACATTGTCTTCATACCTTCAGGTGAGAACTAAAATGATGATGATTTTTTATTTTTGTTTTTAATGTTATAATAAGTTTTGACACAAATCATTTGACTTTTTTATATTGCTATACTGTAACAGGTTTTGCAAATTTCAGTGACAAATTCGTTTACAATCTGGCTCTAGCACTGTATTAGATGTACAATGTAAAGAAATCTAACTATTGAGAATAATATTAATCCAAAATAAGGAATTCTGAAGGAAGTTATTTTATCTGGAAGTTATTTTATCTGGTTATTTTATCGAGCTAAGAGACGCCGAGAGCGCCGCTGGGTGAAGACGCGGAGCGAGTCCGATCGAACACTGGTTAGAGCTGCTATTAAAGACTACCTAGTGGCGATGGGGGCGGTGAAACGCCAATATTTCACCGCCCTCATTGCCTCTGCAGATAACCGCCCAGCGGCCCTGTTCCGGGTGACCAGGTCCCTCCTTGGCAAAGAGGGGCCGGGCCCTGGCTGGCAGGGATCTGCTGATGCTTTTGCGGATTATCTAGCGGAGAAAGTCGCTCAGATCCGCTCGAAGTTTAATCCCGGCGTGGAAGGTACCGAACTGGGGTTGACCAGGGCACAGTCTAGCCATGTTATCTGGGATCAGTTCGAGCCAGTTGGCCCTGAGGAAGTGGACAGGCTTCTTGTATCTGTTCGCGCCACGACCTGTGCACTGGACCCATGCCCTGCCTGGTTAGTTAAAACTGCCAAGACTGTGGCAGGTGGCTGGGTCGAGGCGATTATTAATGCTTCATTAAAAGAGGGGCATTTCCCAGTACCATTTAAACATGCTTTGGTGCTCCCCCTCTTAAAAAAGCCGTCCCTCGACCCTATGGTAATTTCCAACTACCGTCCAGTGTCTAACCTACCTTTTTTAGGTAAGGTCCTGGAGAAAGCTGTGGCGCAGCAGTTACGGGATGTCCTGGATGAAGCGGATTATCTGGACCCGTTTCAGTCAGGATTCAGGCCCGGATATGGTACCGAAACTGCACTAGTCGCATTGGTAGATGATCTCTGGAGAGAGCGGGACGGAGGGGAACCGTCTGTCCTTGCTCTCCTCGACCTCTCAGCGGCTTTTGACACTGTCGATCATGGCATCCTTCTGGGAAGGCTCCGGGGCTTGGGGATCCAGGGCACAGTGCTGTCCTGGTTTTCCTCATTCCTGAGGGACAGGACCCAGTCGGTGTGCCTGGAGAAGGAGATGTCCAGCCCTAGGCCCCTGCAGTATGGGGTGCCTCAGGGCTCGGTACTTTCTCCTCTCCTATTTAACATCTATATGAAGCCGCTGGGTGAGATCATCCGTTCCCACGGGGTAAGGTATCATCAGTATGCTGATGATACCCAGTTGTACATCTCAGCCCGTGGGGACCCAGGCGGTGCAGTGGAAGTCCTTTCCAGGTGCCTGGAGGCTGTTAAGGTCTGGATGGGGGAAAACGGGCTACAGCTGAATCCCGGCAAGACTGAGTGGCTATGGGTAAGGGGCCCTGCGCTAACACGGGAGTTACCAGCTTTGGTTCTGGATGGGGCAGTTTTGCCCCAAACAGACCCGGTGCGTAATCTGGGGGTCCTCCTGGACTCACGGCTACTGTTCAATGAGCAGGTGGCAGCCGTGGCCAGGAGGGCTTTTGCACAACTTCGTGTAATACGCCAGTTACGCCCCCTCCTAGGCCGGGATGCCTTGCTCATGGTCACGCATGCTTTGGTCACCTCCAGACTTGATTACTGTAATGCGCTCTACATGGGGCTGCCCTTGGCGACCATTCGGAGGCTTCAGCTGGTCCAGAATGCGGCAGCCCGGGTAGTGATGGGGTGCGGGCGTTATGCTCGGGCCTCACCACTGCTCCGGGAGCTGCACTGGTTGCCAGTTTGCCTCCGGGTGCAATTCAAGGTGCTGGTCATTACCTTTAAAGCCCTACATGGTAGTGGGCCAGGATACCTAAGAGACCGCGTCACCCTAAGAATGTCTGCCCGTCCCACCAGGGCGGACCGGAGGGGCTCTCTTGTTACTCCATCGGCCAGGGAGGCTCGCCTCACGAGCACCAGGAAGAGAGCCTTCTCTGTGTTCGCCCCGGCCCTTTGGAACCTCCTTCCGACAGAGCTGCGCCTGCAGACGGAGCTTCTGCCCTTTCGAAAGGGCCTGAAGACATGGCTGGCGGGTCAAGTGTGGGGACATAGCAATGCAGGTTCCCATACGGGATGGCTAATTTAAGAGCAGCCATCCGCCCCCATCTGGTAGCTGTTATTATGGGTTTCTATCCGTTTTTACTGTTTAACGTTTTAAATTTTTTATGAATTCTTATGAATTTTATGAATTTTAAGGCCATATATATTATGAGCTATGCTGTAAGCCGCCCAGAGTCGGGTCCGCCCGATTGGGGCGGGATATTAAATGCAAATAAATAAATAAATAAATAAATAAAAATCTGGTAGCTATATCTCTCTGCAGTTTGGTGCAACCCTTTGGAACTGATGATGTTTAGGGTACGATTATAAAATTGTATAAAATATTGGTCTGATTTATTGCAATTGTTGTAGGTAGTCCTATGGATTTAGGTGCAATTATATGGCATAAAGAGGTGCAGTGTTTTTGTAGGTACAGTGGTACCTCAGATAACGTTTACCTCAGATAAGGCTAGAATTGGATAACATTGGGGAATTTGAGGCAAATGTTTTCCTCAAATTCCCCAACATTGATCTCTGCCACAAAGTCTGCAGGCCTGGACCCTGAGGGCTTTGAGGCAGAGATCTCCACAAAGGCAGAGAGATTCTCCCTGCCTCCCCTGCTGAAACAACAGGGTGGGCAAGACAAATCCCTCACTATTAGGTTTGCAAGCCTTTCAGTGTGGGATTTGTCTTGCCCACCCTGTTGTTTCAGCAGGGAAGGCAGGGAGAATCTCTCTCGCCTTTGCCTTTTGTCTTTGGTTTGGGTGCTGAACCGGAGCCCGTACTCCCCACCCTTTGCTTGGATCGCCAGTTTACTTGGGGGGGGGGAGGGCGCTTTCTCTCTCCAAGCAAACCTGATTGACCCCCTGTTCCCTTCCTCTTCAGAAAGGGAACAGGGGGTTTTTTTAACGTTGTGCGATCAATGCCTCACACAACATTAAAAACCGGATAGCGTTAAGACTTGTGGAACCAAGTCTTAACGTTATCCGAGGTACTAGTGTCTCTATTTCCAGTGCAATAACAGCATTGTTAGATTTTGCATTTCTAACGCCAGTCTTTGTCTGCCCTCAGCATTGGCTGCAATACTTGGTGTTGTTCCGTTTCTGGGAACATACTGGGCAGCTGTACCTGCAGTTTTAGATCTCTGGCTTGTACAAGGAGAAGGATGTAAAGCTGTGCTCCTTTTGGTTTGCCACCTGTTGCCAACATATTTTGTAGATACAGCAATATATTCAGATATTTCTGGGTAAGTATTTCAAAACAGCTTCCTTGCCATATTTGGGGAAAGCCTATAGTGTATCAGATAATGATGTTGCAGAGACCAGTACATTTCAAAGTTTTTAAAATATATGCATTGTGTTATATTGCTTTGTGTTGTTGTGAGTTACGGTATCACTTTCTAGATACCAACAGATAGAAGAATAAACCTTGTCCAGACCACTTGTAAAACATTAAACACCTTCTTTCAGGTAGTGATGTGTTCAGGAATAACAGTTTCAGTAAGCATTGAACCTACCTGCAATCAGATATAGTTTAATATTTAACATGTGTAACCTGAAGATTGATAAGATCAAGAATTTTGCCTTTTGGCATCTAGGGTGCCATATCTGTAGCACACAAATCTCTAGGCATTTAATTATATCTGCAACAGAGGAGCTCCTCCTCAGAGTTTTATCTCTGCCAATATTTTGTTGTCTTATTATTTATCATATCATATCCTTTGCTGGAGAATCTGTTAGAGATTTCTGGGTTGCCAGAAAAGCAAACAGAGCTCTGGACAGTTACATTCTAACAGTCTGTGTTCTCTCCATTGATTAATTGAAATACAGCTATTTTTATGGACACAAAAATAACTCTTACTGCATGTCAAATGACTATCTAGCCCAGGGGTGCCCAAACTTTTTGGGCTGTGGGCCGGTCACATGGCTCATGGGCTGATCATTATGGCCCAGAGACCAGATCTGGCCCCAGCACCAATTCATCAGGCCCACAAAGCCCTCATCACTCCCAGAAGCAGAAGTAAAATGCGCCCGTACTGGGCTCCAGGCCATAGTTTGGGCACCCATGGTCTAGCCAGTCGACCAATGATGTTATGTTGGTGTCACTTAGTTTTGTCAAGAAATATGGTCCAATGCTAAAATGTTTCCACTAAAGTCAGGTCAGCTGGGTAGAATAGTAACAGGCCAACTTTGTAATACAGTGGTACCTCGCTTAAAGAAAATAATGTTTTTTAAGCAAAACACCATTGTAAGTGACCAATTGTGACTTGGGGGGGGGATTGCGAACCCCGATTTAGTTGTTAGGTGAGTTTTTGGTTGATTTTAAGCGAGACAACCATTCAGAGAAAATTCTGCTCTTTAAGCGAGTTAGTCTCTAAGCTTGGCACTTTTTATGCGAGGTTTTACTGTACTTCTGTTTTGATTCATCTGTCTTCCACAGTATGTATTTTGAATTGTTTAGTCTTTTAGCTTTAATTCAGTCAAGTAGACAGGAGCCTCCCAGACAATTCTTGTAATCTTCAGAGTCAGACTATTGATCCTTTAATTCTGTTCCATCTTTCAGAACAGTTGCTCTGAAATCTGTAACTATCCTGGAGTTTGAGCACTTGCTACTTCATCTTGTTTTTGTTTTATGGCATTTAGCATGCTTGTTGTCACAAACCTAAAAGATATATGTGTTGCTGGCTTTGAGTCCAGTGTTGGTGGTTGATCAGGAAATAGAAATTGACTTTGGAAACTTTCAAGATGAGTTGATATTAGCCATTTTGTAAACTTTTGGCCAATGTTTTAACTGTTTTTTTAAACACATGTGCATGCACACAAACACTTGCCTTCTTTCCTCAGGTCTCCTTGCCTTACTCTAAATTTACTAGTTTCTTCAGTGTTTGAGAAGCTATGTTTGCTCTGATTTTTGATGGCCATGGTGTCCCTCATAGTCATTTCATCTTTCTGTCTTTGTTCAGAAGCCTCTGTTTTGGAGATTTGGAAAATGTGGTATGTGCCATTGTTAATGAGTTTTGAATTCTTGGCCATTTTTAGAGACTTGAAAATTGCCTATCAGAAAATAAAATAAAATAACCAAAACAAGATAAAAAACACTGTAGCACTTTAAAGACTAAGATAGTTAGTCTTTAAAGTGCTACAGTGTTTTTTTTTATTATTGTTTTCTGATATGCCTGAACCACAGACTAACATGGCTACTATTCCAAAAAAATGAAAATTGCCTGTATCCACTATGCTTTTCTAAGTATCCATGACTGACCAAGAAGTAAGGTCATTTTGTTCTTTTTACTCTTAAAAGAAGGCAATTGTAACCTAAGTCCCACAATGGTCACAACCCTTAGGATATTTCAAGATCTGCAATAGTCCATAGTTTTCAAGTTCTAAAAAAGCTTCTAGACACACATGACCTCAGATGTACACTTGGGAAATAGGACGTTATTTCTTATACATACCATTTGGGAAGCCAGTTAAGCTCCCATATTTGCTGGCAGTCAGAGACCTTTCTTTATAGGCGAGCTTTTGAGTGGTTTGGGTAGGTATGGCTGTGATGGTATTATATTTTCAGAATTTAGATGAGTATTTGTTTTTTTTATATATAGTTTTTAATACTGATATTTGTTTCATTGTTTTAATATGATATCTTACTGTGTTTTAATTAAGTTTTAAATTTCATTTTAATTGATTGTGTAGATAAAGATGAGATTAATTATCCTGGGCGGCTGCCAAGATGATAAATTACTGAATACACAAACCAAGGCTTTCTCTGCAGCAGCATCCCAGATGGGGAACAACTCATAAGAGAAGTTAAACTGTTTCCATCCTTGTTGACTAGGAAAACTACTTGCCAGTTGGCTTTTAAAAGTTGTGTTTAATCTGTTTTTAAAGAGATAATTACATAAGTAAACAACTGTGAGGAACAAGGAGGCTGAAGAAGTGCTATTCTTCAGCCTCTAGGGCAGTGATGGCGAACCTTGGCACTCCAGCTGTTCTTGGACTTCAATTCCCAGAAGCCCGAGTCAGCACTCCTGCTGATCAGGGCTTCTGGGAATTGAAGTTCAAGAACAGCTAGAGCATCAAGGTTCACCATCACTGCTATAGGGCATCATGAATGGTTAAGATAGACACTGTAGCAGTGTGATTTGGTATGTTGTATTTTCAGAGGAGGCCATCCATACCTGACAGGGCTTGCAGTAGCTGGTGGAGCATATTACCTGGGTGTAGAAGGAGCCATCATAGGACCCATACTGTTGTGTATACTTGTGGTTGCCTCTAATATCTACAGTGCGATGCTTGTGAGTCCAACAACCTCATTGCCCACACCATCACAAATGCCTTGGCCTTTGCATATATACCGGTAAGTCACATCTTAAAATTTAATTTAATAGTCACACTTATGCTTCCACCCCCTCACCGAGGCGACTCTAGGCGGCTTACACGTATAAAACTACAACATAGCTATACAAAAACAATGAAATAAAAACATTAAAATATAAAATTATTTAAAATTTAACATCTCCCCCCACACACAGTAATTCATCAATATTGTATTATATTTAACAATGAAAATCAGAAAGTCCTAAATTTATAGTAACACTTTTTATTAGGGCAAGAAAAATATTTCTCCAATTTGGGAAATTGTTTATTTTTTTAAAAAATACAGTTTTAATTATTATATTATGGCTTTCAAAGAAAGAGGGGAGGAGGTTTCCTTTCAACTAGGTGAGTTGCCAGAGGAGATATCAGGTTTCAAATTGTGGAGCAGCCCTCCTTGAAAGCCGTAAGACATTGGGAGAGTGCATCCTATCAGCATTTTTGGATTTAAAAAAAATTAGTTTATTACAATTCAGAATTATTTCCCCCATCCAGAATTTCAGTTGGCAGAGGAGTTTCAGCATACACATTTGAGATCAACTATGTTCTTCCCTGCAGCCACTGCAGAGGGAGAGACTAGGTGGGACTTGCTAAGCTCAATGGGACCTTCAAGAAGTTGTGGGACTGGCAATCTCTCTATTCATTAAGCTGTGCACATCATGACTCGCAAAAAAACCCCCAAAAACTAACCACTCCTGTTGCAGTGGCTGACATCCTTCATGGACAAAAACAGAAATATATTTCCAGCTGCAGAAGTTTAATGTCTCAGGCACTCAAACTGTTAGACTAGCCATGGAAACTAGGAAGAAGTAAGGAACATATGGGAACTTCTGGCCACAACAATTCTTTTATTTCTCTGTCTTTCTTGGCTGGCTAGTTAACTGGCTGGTTTTAAAAGAGAGTGTTAAGACTAGTGTTGAATTTGTGCCTCAGGCCACAGGCCTTTCATGCCTAACGGTGGTTTTTGAGCAAAAAATTTGTATACTCGCGTGCTAGAAATTGGGACAGAGAAAGTACAACAAAATGTAGAAACTTTGTAACTAGCCTAGGAAGGATAGTTTGTTTTCCAAAGTTGCTAGAAAAGGTAAATGTATTTTAAAGAAATAAGCTGTAAAAAGACTCGTAGTTGAGTAACAAGAAAAAGGATGAAGTATTTTAAAATAATTTGTAAGTATTTAACTGGAACAGTTACATGCAAAATGATTAGGAAAGTATGCAAGAGAATAGAAACACTAGAATGTCTAATTGATGTTTTTTCATCCCTCATTGTTTATATGTCTTCCAAATTATTGTTAAACTGTAGCAAGTAAAGGTAAAGGGTTCCCTTGCTCAAAAACTTACACAAATATTGAACATTCTGGATTTTTTTAAAGCTTAATTGAAGTAAAATGTTGAAATCAGAAAGGAATCTAGAAATATGTAGTCTTTTTTAACAATCCAGGTGTGGTAGAAGCAGTGACAGACTTTAAATTCTTAGGATCCAAGATCACTGCAGATGGCAATTGCAGCCATGAAATAAAAAGGCAGCTAATTCTTAGGAGGCAAGCTATGAGAAACATGGGGAACATAGTTAAAAGCAGAGACATCACCTTCAAACAAAAATTTGCATAGTCAAAGCAATGGTATTCCAGGTGGTAATGTATGGTTGTGAGAGCTGGACCAATGTGATGTTGGAGGTGAGTTTTGAGAGTTTCTTGGACAGCGAGGAGAACAAATAGGTCGATCTTGGAAGAAATTAGCCCTGACTGCTCCTTAGAAGGTCAAATAGTAAAGATGAAGGTAACGTACTTTGAACATCAAATGAGAACAGAAGATTCTCTTGAGAAGGACTTGATGCTGGGAAACGTTGAGAGCAAAAAAAGAAAGGGGCAGCAAAAAATGAGATGCCTAGATGGTATTGTAGAGGTAGTAGGCACAGAGCTAGGCAAGTTGAGGAGGATGGTGGAGGACAGAATTGCCTGGTGGGCAATGATCCATGGGGTCGCAAAGGCCCGGAATTGACTATGCGATTGAACAACAACAACAAATATTAGTCTTGATTTGAAATTTTAAAACACTGCAGTCAATAATTGCATCATAGAATACTAGTTAGTGAATTTTATGAATCTAATTAATTATGAATCTAATTAATGCTCACTAGAGGATTTCTGGATTCTTTAACACAGCTTTTCCAGTTCTTTATGATCTCTTGTGGAAGTGGGCAATGTAGCAGTTTTTAAAAATGTGTTTATAAATCCATTATTCTTCAATTTTCTCAAAGAAACTTGTCCTCCTTTTCAGGGCTTCCAGAGAAAGTCCGGAAGAGCTGAAGATTGCCACAGAGTGAAACACACCTGTGGAGAGCACTCCTATTTCTTTTGTGAGCATGATGCTCAGGAGAGCAGTGGCCTTTGATCCTTTCTCCAGCTGTGCCTAGTGACAGCCTTCACTGATGCACTGAACCTATTTTTAGGAGCATACTTGTTAATGCCATCGGGTATTATGTTTGTTGCCTTTACAAGTGGAAGTGTCTGCTGTCTATTGTTTGGTTATTGCACAAATATCTGCTTTAGGTGCTTAGTTTTGCGCAAACATTCCTCATGCTATATGCAGACACCAAATTAGACTCAGGCTTTGTTTAGCTAAATAAGTTATATCCTGCTGAAATTGTTAATTTTGTATTTATATTTTTGGGAATGTACATAATTAGATTTTAGAAGATTAAATTCCACAGTTTTTGCTCTTAGAATATTCACTTTAAGCTCTATTCAGGCATTATTAATTTAGAGGAAATAGACATAGTTTGAGAGGAACCATGCTCCTCCTACATTTATTTTCCCCACATTACTAATGCCTGAATAAGTTCATGTCTGAAGGACATCCATATTTATGTTAAGTCACTGAAGTCTAGCATCTGCTTACAACTGAATTTAATCTTATGCTGCTGTTTATTGGTTGTCATGATCCACTTTTTTGTAGCATTTCAAACCAATGACATTGACACTATGACAAGTACACAAGCACATATTTTTGTCAGGGCGCTTAATTCCAAATGGCTACATAACAGATGTATAGAATTATTTCCTTTGTGGTTTGAAGAGGATTTTTAAAAAGATTTTTAACTTATCCTTTTCAGCTAAATTCAATTTCCCTAATTTGCTACAGTGATAGCTATGTGAAAGCTCAGAGGCTCAAAGTTAAAACGGTAGACTCAGAATTTAGATCTGCAGATTTGCCAGGTTCTTCAGTAATTTCCAGAAGATATAGCATTGCATGTGTGGCTTGGCAGGTGGAGAGTTTATGAGTAATAAGATTTGAAGTGCATGCAATTGACAGGTTAGTATTGCAGTGAAGCTTTGAAAAACTTCATTTGTCAAGAACAGGCCATTCTTTCACCTCAGTGGTTTACAATGTAAATACATAATTTTAATGACAGCATGAGCAGATTTTTTTTCAACCTTATCTTATAATTGGACTTTGCCTATATTGTGTTCAGGCATTAAATATTTTTCCTCAGATTGCAGTGTCCTGAGCTAACTGTTTTCTGAACTTTTCAAACAAATAGAGGAAAACACTTCTAGTGTGTTAATAATATGTATCCTGAAGATGTTTCCAACATTTTACTTAACAATTGATTCAGTCATCATTATATACCTCATTGGACTTCATATTAGTATACATGGTGTGTTTTTTAGTATTTGATTTTCTGGTAGGCAAGTCACACCTTAAATATTTTTAAGCTAAGCTACAGGATACCTAAAAGACCACATCGTCCCAAGGACATCTGTCCGCACCAGAGCGGACTGGAGAGGCTCTGGTTGTGCCATCAGGTAGAGAGGCACATCTCTCTAGCACTAGAAGGAGGGCCTTCTCTGTGTCCGCCCTGGCCCTTTGGAACCTCCTGCCAACTGAGCTGCGCCTCCAGGCAGAGCTGCTGCCCTTTCAGAAGGGTGTAAAAACCTGGCTGGCAGGTCGGGTCTAGGGTACTGGAGGCACAATGACCTCAGCCTGCTGGTTGGTTTGGAAACACACAACCCCACTCTCTTAAGTTTTAAATTAAACTAAGATTTAGCTGTAATTTTTAATTGGTTTTAATTATAGATTTTAAAAACTTTTAAATTTTTTAATCTGTATTCTGATGTTTTATGATGTGTCAAACTGCCCTGGGTCTCCTTGGTGAGGAGGGCAGTATATAAATACAAATAAATAAATACAAATACTGTTCAAGACAGAATTCTGGCAAGGCAGTTAGCAACAAATAAAAACCATAAGCCAAGCCAGGTGGAGGGGGGAAAGTGCAGTGGCGGCAATGATGGTGGTGGGAGCGAGGGCTTGGGCAGGGTGGAATGGCGCCACAGGCCTCATACGGCCCCCAAGCCATAGGTTGAGAACCCCTGTTATAATCAGAAGGTTTCATAACAGCATCTTGTCAGCAAAGACCTATCCTTAAGCAGATATTTCATCAGACCATAACCCGTTAATATGTCATTTCCACCCAAAATTGCATAAAATTGTAAACTAAAACAATGAAAATTGGTTTTGATGTCATAGTCCTTAAGAACAAATAATGTAGAACAGTGGCAGTGAAAGAGACAATGATTGAGGAGTTGGAGAAAACATCAAGGGGAAAGATGTGTAGATGAGAAATGGGGGATAATAAAGAAAATAACCTAGAAAGTTAGACAGAAACACCTTTGTGGATAAAAGCCAAACCATAAGAACAAGGAATGGATGACGAATGACATACTCAATTTAATGGAAATAAGAAAGACCTATAAAAATCAGGACAAGGAAAAATATAATGAGGTACAGAGGATGATTAGGTCCAAAATAAGCTGCAAAGGAAGTTTATATGGCTGACAGATGTGCTGAGACAGAGGAAAAGGCAGGGTATAAATATAATAAATAAATACATAGGGGAGCTGTTTAGCGATGAAAGAGGTGAAGGGTAATACTTGAGAGTGAGGTTGTAAGAGCTGTGCAAAGATCCAAATACGAGAAAGCAAGAGGACCAGATGACACCCCAGTAGAAATTTTGAAACTTTTGCCCGAATTTAACATCAAAGAACTGACAGACCTTTTTAACACTATTTATGACACAGGGAATACTTCCAAGCAATTGGTTGCTATCAACCTTTGTTACATTGCCAAAGAAACCAAACACAAAGTCCTGTGAGGAGTACAGAACAATTAGCCCCTTAAGGTCTTCTTGAAAATCATAGTAGAATGTATAAGAAGTGTGAAGAAAGCACAGGTGAAACAGAATTTGGCTTCCGGAATTCTATGGGTACCAGAGAGGAACTGTTTACAATGCGGGTCCTCATATAAAGATGTAGAAACATGAGCTGTGATGTGCATACATGTTTTATAGATTATGTAAAAGCCTTTGGCAGATGGTAGCATGAGAAGATTATCACAGCACTGAAGAAAATAGGTGTAGATGATAAAAATATCAGAATCATCACCAACTTTTGTTGGAATCAGACTGCTCAAGTCAGAATTGAAGAGCAACTGACAGCAGGTTCAAATTTGCAGAGATGTGCAAAAAGGCTGTGTGTTGTCCCCAACACTATTTAATATATATTCAGAGAGTTTTTATTCCAGAAGCATTATCAAATTTAAACATTGGCATTAAAATTAATGGAGAATACCTGAATAACATCCAATATGCTGATGACATAGTGTTTTTGGCCATAAACCTTGCATATCTTCAGTTGATGCTAGATCGAGTTAGAGCTTCCAGCACAGAATATGGTTTAGATCTCAACAAGAAGATGAACTATCTGGTTATAAACCGAACACCATGGCAAGCTAATGGCAGGAACACAAGAAATCGAAATAGTGGATATAATTGTCTATTTGGGGAGTATGTTAAGTGAAAACGGAGATCCCAAAGTAGAGATTAAAATATGAATAGAAAAAGCAAGAATCACCTTAATAAAAATGTGACATTTGTTATACAGTAGAGATCTAACTCTTGCTACAAAGATCCAAATAGTGAGATGTAACATATTCCCAGTGTTGTTATATGGAGTCGAAGCTTGGACATTATCTGAACCTTCTGAAAAGAGAATCGAAGCTTTTGAAATCGATCTACAGAAGGATATCATGAGTTGACCATGTGACTAATGTAGAAGTTTGCGCCAGATGGATAAAGTAAAAGAATTCTTTAAAACCATTAAGCAAAGAAAGCTCCAATACCTTGGCCATATTATGAGGAAAAACAAATAGTATAGCATACTTCAACTTGCTCTGCAAGGAAAGGTCCCTAGGAAGAGAGACCCTGGAAGTAGAAAGTCTTCATGGCTGAAGAACCTGAGAGACTGGTATCGCAAGTCCTTGGAAGAACTGTTCCAAGGAGTTAACAGGAAGACTATTGTCATGATGATAGCCAATATCTGGAATGGTTATGGCACCTGAAGAAGAGGAAAACAAGAATGATCTGTATGGCAATGATCCAGTTAAAAACAATTTGAAAACAGTGTGAGGAAACATTGAGTATCCAGCATGTAAGCGCCCCTACATGTTTATTACAAAAAAAGAATTGTGGGCAGAGGGCTTGCTTCAAACGTCAGGGGCAGGAAAATAACTTTACTAATCATGTTAGTAGTGAAGAACAATCACATTAGGTGATACCCAGTGTTACTGCATACAAAATTGCTATTTTTCCAAGAGCCCCAGAGACTACTGAGTCTAATGTGGAGTCAAAGAGCAGTGTGTGCTGACACTAAGGACAGATGTCTGGGCAGGGACCACCCCTGTGCCTCGCCACCCACTGGAATAATAAATAGTTTATTAGTTCAGCCAAACACCCTAGCAGACTGGTGTGCTGTTTTGCCTTGGTGAGTCAAAAGTTTTGTACAGGCAGAGGGGAAAATTGTCCAAATGTTGTTTGTTTGTGTGTGTGTGTCCAAGTATTGCCTGGTTTCAAAATTAGAATAAAGCAGATGATTCAAGGAGCAGAAATTTTGGGAAAGAAAAACAGGTTGAAGTTTTGGAACGTGACACAGAAATATTCATGACGGCATAGCAGATCTCTGGGGGCCCCCATGATTTCCATTGGTGTTTATTATTTTGGTTTTTTATGAAAATGACATATTGGAAATCCTTACTACATTCCAGATATCTAGATATCTAGATATTCTCCTTCCCTCCCTCCAGAAATCCTAATACAGTACATGAAGCTTTTGGTGTATGAAGTTGCAGTGCTGCCCTTGACAGTTTTGGGATCTAAAGGTTCTCACATTTCTCTCTCTTTGAAACACAAATGGCTAGTCATGTAATTCAAGGGTGCCCAGACTATGGCCCCAGGGCCAGATCCATCACCCGACGCCAATTCTTCTGGCCTGCAAAGCCCTCGTCGCTCCTGGAAGCAGAAGTAAAACGCGCCCGTATGGAGACACACAAACAACATTTGGGCAATTTTTTCCCTCTGCCTGTACACCAGTAGACTTCATTTCATCGAGCTCAGGTCTTGATCATTCCCTCACACCTACTTTTGTATACTTTTGTAAAAAGAACACACTGCATGAGATATGTCAAGATCTAGCTTTCTGTTCCACAAGAACGTTCTCAAAAGTCCTCATGGACAAATGAAAACACTTTAAAAATCTAAAACATTTTAATGTTGTCGTTGTAATCATAATCTTTTAATATTTTGATTAGCAAAGCAGATGTTAATTCTTTTTTTTAAAAAGGTACACCCAAGAATGCAGCTTATTTCAAATTATATCCAACTTGCTACAGAAATGTGGATATGATTCCTCTAGTTGCTGAGTACAGAGGGAGGAAGTTCCATTTAAAGTTTAAAATGACCAAACCAACCAACCGATAGTATGACTTAAGCATGGCTTCATAGTTTCTGGCATTTGTTAGTCAATTCTGATGTAAAATTTAGACTTGGTTGGGCCTGGTTATTTCCTCACATTCCCTTGCTTGCTTTGGCTTCAGGCCCACAGATCCTTCGGTACAGATGATGGCCAATTGCCCTGCAGCACAGCAAAAGTCTTCAGTGGCCCATTATCATAAAACTATATCATATTTTGCCTTCGTAATGCTATCCTAAAAGATTAATGTGAGGCTGGCTGTTAAAATTAATAACTATCCTGATCAGATCTGTTGTATGGTATGGCTACAGTTTGGAGAAAACTCAATTCTCAGTTATAAACAACTTCAAGCTAAATAAGATGGAGCTATTTTGCTCACCATACCACAACAACTACAAAGACAAATGGACTGCAGAGTCCCGACATTAAAGTCCCCCTGTGGGGCATGTGCCCCACGTTGGGAACCACTGGTCAAGACTGATTTTACATTTCACTGCTCAAGAACCCAAAAAAAAGGGGGGGGGTAATTCTCACCTGCTTAAATGATGCAAACTGAACAAATATGCATAAAATCTCATTCTGTCATTATTTGATTTTATAATTTATTTTTGGTTTTAATAGTTGTGAAGGGGAAATGACGTTATATGACCAACATATTGTACATTTTTGCATTTTGTTTTATGGTTGCTTGGTTTCTAGTCATTTTACACACACACACTGTAATTTGTGTTAAATTCACAATTCAGAACCACACAAAAAGTCCAAAAATACATTGTGCTATATAATATGCACTCTTAAAGCCGCTTGAAAGTTTTTGCTGCATATTCTTCAGGTTAAGAAAGTTGAAATCATCTCCTCCTAAATGTTATCATGGTTATGATCCCACTGTACATTCAACCAAATTCAAAGCTACTTACATACCGTATTTGCTGGTGTATAAGATGACTTCCCCCCCGGGTGGACTTCAGTTGGGATAGACAGCTGCCCATAGTGGCCTCCTGATGCTCACCCACCTCATTCTACATACCATCCGGATGAAGAAAGAAGCTCTACATTACAATCGTGTCTCCCTTTCAAACTGGTGGGGAAAAAGAAAGGGTTTCATTTACTGGTACCTTCTGCCCTTATCTCTCTGCTCTGCCCAAGATGGAGGAAAAAGCCATGCTTGCAGGGGAAGCAAGAGGCTAGGCTAGAGCAACACTTCCTGCCTCAGTGCAATTGACCTGCCCACTCACTTTACCTGCAGCGCCACCACTGGTGGGTGGTACAAGTACAGTTCTAAAAAAAAAAACAAAATAATTAATATTACTGTATTTTAATTACTGAAACTCACTAGCAGTTGCTACATTTCCCACTCTTGGCTTATACTTGGGTCAATCTATTTTCCTGGGTTTCAAGGTCAAAATTAGGTACCTCGGGTTATATTCGGGTCGGCTTATATTCATGTATATATGGTAGATAAATAAGTACCACTTTGCACTTGCACTGTTTTATGTTTACTGTACATGTTTGATAACATACAGCCTTGTGACACATTTTCTGCATGTCATAAGCATTTGAATATAAATTAGCATGTTGCAATCAAATCTGATGTTCTTTTACATTTTATTTGGTGTGTGGAAGGTGTGCGGAAGAGGGGGTAGTCTTATACGGCGAGTATATAACAAACTCTATATTTTGAGTGGAAATGTTGGGGTCGTCTAATAATACGCCCAGTCGTCTTATACGCCGGCAAATACGGTACACACTATAGGTGTACTATGGTTATAAATATGAACAATTATGTAATGGCAAACCATTAAAATCACAACATTTCTGTCGTTGTGAGAAGAAAGTGGGGAAAAGAGAAACAGCATCTTGTGCATAACAACAGCAATAGCATGATCATGTTGTGTTTCTAGTTCTAATTGTTCGTTTATATCCTATCATTCTACAAAATACTCAGAGGTTGTAAAGCCAACTGCATGAACCCAGTGGTGCAAAATACACTAGTACCTCAGATAACGATGAGACTTGGTTCCACAAGTCTCATTGTTATCTGGTTTTTAATGTGCGATGCATTGATTGCGCAATGTTAAAGCCCTGACATTTTGGCTTGCTGCAGCCTCCAGGGAGATGGGGGGACTTTGGAAACAGATTGGATCAGGTTCCCTGACCTGCCCGGAGCCGGCGGGGGGGGGGGGGGGTTAGACAGCCCAAAATGGGTTTTAAAAAATCTGTGTTTTTTTACCCATTTCAGATTCTCTGACCCGCCTGCCGAGTCCGGGCAGGTCGGGGGACCCGATCCAAGCTGTTTCTGGACTTTCCCCACCTCCCCGGCCAGTGTAGCAAGCCAAAACGTCAGGATTCTAATCAAACTACAGTAATACCTCGGATAACGCTAAGACTTGGTTCCGCAAGTCTTGGTGTTATCCGATTTTTAGTGTTATCTGATGCATGTTAAAATCCTATGGGATGGATCGGATAACGTTAAAGCTCCATAGAGATACATTGTAACCACACAGGCTTTAGCGGTTGTTATCCGATCCATCCCATAGGACCTTAACGTTATTCGATCCAATTCTCCTCCCCAGATTACTTAACGTTATGCGATTTTAGCGTTATCTGAGGTAAACGTTATCCAAGGTATTACTGTATATATCAAACTATATAGGCTGTATCAGTGATGAAAAATGGAAGTGTTCATGCATGTCATAATAGGTATAACTGCTTTCAAGCAGCAAATGATGGTGACTATAGATTCTTAATACAGTAGAATCCACAGAGTTCTTCGCTATGCGGGTCTTTTTGTTATGTGAAGCTAATGGGAGATGCCCCGGATAATGAACAAAAAATGTTTGTTATCCGGGGTTCCCATTGACCGGGTATACCCCACTTACCAGAAAACCCTGCATAAGGGGGGGGGGGGGATTCACTATGCAGGGTATCGCCATTGCCTAGTGAACGTGATTTTTTTCATTATACAAAGCATTCATTATGCAAAGTACCACTGTACCTCTTTGCAGAGAAACCCCAAAGAAATCAGTCCATTTTCCAATTTTTTGAATTGGTTTCTAGGAGACCAGTGCAAATACCCTTAGCAGATCACTAAAATGTTACACATAAGATGTAACTTTCAAGTTTTCCCTCCCACATACAAAATCCAGACCAAGAAAAAAGAAACTGAATAAATGATATCTCTGTCTCTTCAGTCACAGGCTGGATTACATTCTATTTTCCTCTGCACTGTGTGAGAAGAATACTATATCTAGATTTTAGCTATTGTTCAACTCCCCATTGTCTGAGGTTAAAATGATAACGCCTCGCAGCCACGTAGGGTAGGCTGCGAGAGAGGACTTTGGCCCCCGCTTTGCAAGACCTCCGGCCTCTTTCCACCTGGTGGGAGGTAGAAAAACCTCGCAGCCATGGAAGGCAGGCTGTGAGAGAGGACTCTGTCCACTGCCCTGCTAGACTTCTCCGCCATTACTGCCGGACGCCTGCCCTGCCTGCCCGACCGGAGGGTGAAGTGGCTACAGCTGCCAAGGCTTGGTAGCTTCAGGGACTTCGCTGATGTTTGTAATGTCTTTCTTGGGTTTTGAAATGCTTTTCTCTCTTGTACTTTTAGGATGCATAACATCTCTACGATGATAGGATATTGTGACTTATGTATGTTACTGTATTATATATTGGAGAGTTTAAGGATTGTGAGTGGCAAAAGGTTTTTTGTTACTTAATTGTTATGTTATTTAATTGCTATGTGGGGGGGGGGTAGTGTTAAATTGTGTTTTATTATGTAAATTCAGTGATGGGCAGCCAAAAATTTTACTGCCACACTGTGGGTGGAGCCAACATTGTGATGTCATGGGCGGAGCCAAAGTAAAAAAAATAAGTACACATAAAATACAAATTAAATACACATAAAAATACACATTAAAATAAATACACATTAAATAGACATAAAACACATAAAAATACACAAAACACATAAAAATACACATAAAACATAAAAATACACATTAAAAATGCATACACATTAAATGTACACTAAAATATACCCACCCACCCGACAACCAAAGGCGAGTCACTTATCCTGGGGTGCAGGCTGTAGGGAGCTTCAGGCTAGCAGTTGCTCTTCCTCCACCCTGCTTGGGAGGACAGCAATGAGGCCACCAAGGACCTCAGCCACTGCCCCCAGTTCCTCCGTGACTGTGCATGGCCGCACAACGCTCTGCGCTGCCACACTCCAAGCAGTGAATGGCTGCTTGGCTCAGCAGGCAGAGCGCTGTAGGTGCGCATGCGTGCTAAGCACTGTTGGCGCCCCGAGCACTGTAGGTGTGCATGCACAGTGGGGGAACCGGCGAAAAGGTGCGCCCCCGAGGTGGTTCCCCCAAAAGCTGCTACCGGTTCTCCGGGACACTGGGGAAAGCTGCTGCCAGTTCTTGCGGACTGGCTGCTGCCCATCACTGCATTGATTGTATCCTTTTATTGATGTATATTATGTTGAGGACATGTTTGTAAGCTGCCCATAGTCACACTTCACGAGTGGGGCGGGATGTAAGTTGAACATCATCATCATAAAGTTTCCACACAAGTAAGATGATACTTCAAAATATTTCCATACATCCCTAACAAAAATTCTGTGGAGCGATCCTTTTGGTCTTGTGTCATCTTTTCATAGTTGTCTCATGGCCAGATGCTAGCTAGTTAAAGATAGCTAGTTAAAGATATCCACTCTTCCAAGGGAAGAGTGGATTTAGAAGCAGAATGCACTGTTGGATCAACATGCAGCTTGGTTTTCTTCATGATTAACAGTCTAAACCAGATCCATAAAGGAAGAACTGCCTCCTAAACTGTTCATTTCCACTGCTGGAACAGTTTGTTACAGAATTTTGGCCATCAATATGCCACAAGAACCAGAATGTTGGAAATACTTCACAGTTTTAATAACAAGCAGCTACTACTCACTCTGCACTATTTTGTGCAGGGAAGAGAGGACAATGGTTGGAACCAAAGCAATCAAGTTCCATTGATGTGTGACTAAATTTATCCAGCCACAGGCAGCTTTGGAAAACTCCATCTTCTGCCTCATTTAGCAGCCAGTCTAGACACAACATCAGTAAAAGGACTAATGAAAACAATTTTGTACAAGTGAGCAGATTGAGTCAATGGGTTTTATATTTTTTTGGCATTTCTATAACCATATTTTATAATACTGTGAATGGTAGGAGAACTAGCCTTTTACTAAAGGTAAAGGTTTCCCTTGGTCGAAAGCCAGTCGTATCCAACTCTGAGGTTCAGTGGTCATTTCTCTTTCAAAGCCGAAGAGCCAGCGCTGTGTGCTTCAGACGTTTCCGTAGTCATGTGGCAGGTATGACTAGACACTGCAGCGCACAGAATGCTGTTACCTTCCCACTGAAGTGGTTTCTATTTATCTACTTGCAATTTCTTGCTTTCGAGCTGCTTGGCCGGCAGGAGCTGGGACAAAGACAGGAGCTCATTCCGTCCTGCAGTACTCAGGAATCGAACTGCTGACCTTCCGCCTCCCAGTCACTGTTTTAGCCACTTGAGCCTTTTAGAGATGCTCAAAATGAGTGAAATAGTTATTTGAGATCTCACTGCTGGAGTCCTTGGGCCATTAACATTTTTTTACTCGATTTCAAGCCCTGTATGTGGACAACGTTTGAGAAAGATGGGGAGGAAGGGCTAAAATGTCCTAAATTCACCATTAAGCACTTTTTTGATAACTATAGCCCTAAAACGTAACCTTTCTTATCTCTGGGAAAGAGATTATTGTTATATTCACCTATATTCTACCAACTAAAAGAAGGAGAAAAGTGGAATTTAGTACGATATTACAAATGCCTTTCTTCCTAAATTCCATCAATTATTGGCACAATAGGTCTGGGGGAAACCTAATTGTTCAGATTTTTAAGGAAGCAGAAGATGTAGATTTTAAACACCAAGAATCATTAATACTTTGGGAAGTGCCAATAAATTGAGGTGATTAAAATCCACACCTGCTGCATCCTTACACTTTACAGTTGGCACATCATCATCATTATTGCTACACAGATCTACCTATCAGATGATGATGATTGTCGTTGTTATAAAAATCTCAGATTCATAGTCAAAGACTCACAAAATTAACAGTTCAAGCCCTAACCAAGGACCTAAGAACTGTTAAGGTATATAGGCAGTTCATTGTAAAGTTGTGTGTGTTTTGTAAAGTTAGAATATTCAAAGCCAATAAATTCAAAATACCTAGGGAGTCCCCTTTAGGTACTGCT
The DNA here is from genome assembly GCA_030440675.1 of Furcifer pardalis. Lineage (NCBI taxonomy): Eukaryota > Metazoa > Chordata > Lepidosauria > Squamata > Chamaeleonidae > Furcifer > Furcifer pardalis. Next base: position 43,353,877 of record CP126897.1, on the reverse strand, counting down.
CCAAGGGCTCTGATAACTTTTGGTGCAACAACAGATTTCTTCCTCCATAAAAGTTCAACTTCAATTTGCAAATTATACATTTTATTCATTTTTAGTTTATATAGCTATTAAAGCAATTCACACGCAATACCATAGAATAGGAAAAGGAGTAAGACAAGGCTGCATTTTGTCACCATGCTTATTCAATTTATACACAGAGCACATAATGCGCAATGCAGGAATGGAGGAATCACAATTTGGGATCAAAATTGCTGGAAGAAACATCAACAATTTGAGATATGCAGATGATACCACCCTAATGGCAGAAAGTGAGGAGGACCTAAAAAAGCTCCTAATTAGGTTGAAAGAAGAAAGTGAAAAAGCTGGCTTGAGACTCAATATCAAGAAAACCAAGATAATGGCAACAGGCCCTATCAGTCCATGGAAAATAGATGGGGAAGAAGTAGAAGCAGTGACAGATTTTACTTTCTTAGGATCTAAGCTCACTGCAGATGGTGTTTGCAGCCATGAAATAAAAAGGCGACTGATTCTTGGGAGGCAAGCGATGAGAAACCTGGGGAGCATAGTGAAAAGTAGAGACATCACATTGGAAACAGAAATTCGCATAGTCAAGTCAATGGTATTCCCTGTGGCAATGTATGGTTGCGAGAGTTGGATCATTAGGAAAGCTGAACGCAGAAGAATAGATGCCTTTGAGATGTGGTGTTGGAGGAGAGTTTTGAGAGTCCCATGGACAGCGAGGAGAACAAATAGGTCAATCTTAGAAGAAATCATCCCTGACTGTTCCTTAGAAGGTCAAATAATAAAGATGAGGCTAAAGTACTTTGTACATCAAATGGGAAGAGAGGATTCACTTGAGAAAGCTTTGATGCTTGGAAGGGTCGAGGGCAAAAGAAGAAGGGGACGGCCCAAGATGAGATGGCTAGATGGTATCGTGGAGACAATGGGCACAGAGCTGAGCGAGTTGAGGGGGATGGTGGAGGAGTGCCTGGCGGACAGTGGTCCATGGGGTCGCAGAGGGTCGGAATAGACTGTGCGACTGAACAACAAAACCACAGTTATATCCATACAACAAGCCTATAGACAAGTCTATCTTGCTACTGGAGATGGGGAATAAGAGTGGGAGATCATGATTTGCCTAAATCCATCTTGTGAAAGGATGGTAAATTCTTAAGAAAATCGAATTCATTAATGGATTGTGAGTTCAGCTCTGGTGGAATGCAGTGTGGTTTTGTGATGTAGTTTCTCTGTTATCACTTTGAGGACATTGTCTAACAAACTAGACTCCTTTCTCAACCTTTAGAGATGTGGTTCCCAACATGGGGTACCCACCCACCCTGGGGGACAGTGATGGGATGTAACAGGTTCTCACCAGCTCGCCAGAACTGGTAGTAACTTTTCCCAGTGTCTCGGAGAACCGGTAGCAGCTTTGGGGGGGGGGGACCACCTTTGGGGCTTACCTTTTCACTGGTTCCCCCACTGCGCATGCACACAAAGCACTTAGTGTGCATGCACGCCTACAGTGCTTGGCACGTATGCACGGCCTCCTTGCTGTCCTCCCAAGCGGGTAGGAGGAAGAGAAGCTGCTAGCCTGAAGCTCCCTATAGCCTGCTCCCCAGGGTAAGTAACTCACCTTTGGATGTGGTGTGTCTGTGTGTATTTTAATGTGTATTTAATACCTTTACCTATATTGACGTACTACCACAGTTCCTAAAAAGGCCTGGCGGCAGGCAGGCCTGGCAGCCTGGCTTGGGGTTTTTAAGCAAAGTCTTAGAGTTACCTCATCAATAAGCTACACCTGTGCTGTTCCAATTGCTGTTCCAATTGGAGAACCTTTAAGGAGGTACAGCTGTGTTACATTTACATTAAGGCATATTATCCTAGAGAACTGGTTAGGCAAAGACTTAGTACCTAACTTCTTTAACTGTTGAAAAGTGCCAAAATGAAGCCATCTTGTGGTGAGTTCATTCTGTAGTTCCTTCCATGTGACCTAGTGTGAGAAAGATTAGCCAGAATAAGCTTTAAGCTCTGGTTTAAAAGCTCTGGTTGATTTGTGTTTGGGGTGGGTGGGTGGATATATTTTAATGTATTTTTTATTTTATTTTTAATTTTTTTATTTAATTTATTTACAGGTTTGTGTTGTGGGTGGGTTGAGGTGTGTGTGTGCTTATTTTTATTTTATTATTTATTATTATTTTTCTTTGGCCCTGCCCACAACATCATGATGTCATGATGTTGGCTCCGCCCATGACATGATGTTAGCGCCGCCCACACTGTGATGACATCACGGTGGGGTAGTAAAAATTTTGATATCCCACTACTGCTGGGGGACAATTTGATTTTTGAAGGAGGCAATTCGAGAATGTTTAGACCAAGTTAATGGCCTTTTAGCTTCCTGCACGTGAATAGGAGTTCACTTTTTGAATAATAAGAATTATATGTCATGGTGGCAGGGGAGAGCATTGGGATTTAAGAGATGCTTAGGTGGGGCTAAGTATATACAAAACCGGGACAGAAGTATACTCAACAAAAATGGGCATCTTAGATACCGGGGTGGGTGGGGTGAATTAAGCTTATTCTTAATAGAGGGAGGGGAAGGATGAAGCCCACGTAACAACACGGAAAGATTGTTCTGCGGGCACTATCCATGCATCTTTCCACCAACCCACCTACTGGCCCCTGCCATGTGTCTTAACCACAATCTCTGCATGGGTTTATTTTGAGCACAAGAGGTGGGACTGAAATAAGGCAGTGTCTCCTTCATCCCTCCTCCGAAGCACCAGTTTGTTCCCCTCCGGCGCACTCATCATTGCCGGTGCTGAGACAGGTGACTTTGTGCTGCTGGCGGCAGATCCCTCAAGGCTGAACCCATCCACCCTACCAGCCTTCCTGTCTGCTTTGGGCCAACAACAAACACCTGGCCAAGCACACATGCAGTGATTCCATCATAGAAAGGAAACGAGGGAGGGGATATCAGAGAGTAAACAAAATAAAAAGACAACCCCTCTTGTGGCACCTTAAAGACTAACTTCTGTGTTTTAATGTGAGTGTTTGTGGACCAAGTCTACTGTGCCTGTAAATGGAGATGAACACTAGACCTTGACCTTAGCTCTGAAAATTCGGGACTTTTACATATATTTTTTTCTTGAACCAGCCAGGACAATTTCCCCAACCTTGAAATCAGGACAGTCCCGGTTTTCCGACACATAGGGCAACCCTAGCCAAGTACTGCAGGATGGAATGAGCTCCCGTCTGTCCCAGCTCCTGCCAACCTAGCAGTTTGAGAGCAAGAAATTGCAAGTAGATAAATAGGGACCACTTTGGTGGGAAGGTAACAGCATTCCGTGCGCTGCAGTGTCTAATCATGCCTGCCACACGACCACGGAAATGTCTGCAGAAGCAGACAGGGCTGGTTCTTTGGCTTTGAAACAGAGCTGAGCACTGAGCCCTAGAGTCAGATACGACTGGCTCTCAAACAAGGGAAACTTTTACCTTTTACTATGGGGTCCTGGGTAAATAATGGGGGTCCTGGGTAAATAATGGGTGTCCTGGGTAAAAACAGTTTCTACTCAGCTCACCAGCCTGATACTTTATCTTCTAATATGATTAATAAATAGCCCTATAAAACGGCCTCACTGGGAAAATGACTCTATGACCTAATGTGAATTTATTACAAACACTGGGGAATTCTTGTTCAATTAAAAACAATTTCAATTAGCTTGAAATGGATTGTAGATTTAATTGAAATTCTATGTCTGGCACTCTCTGTACCCAACGAAGTAACAATAAATTCTAATCTCTGATGAGCAAATAGATCGGAATAACTTCCTGCTTCAGCCCTCAGACCTCGAATGTGGCTATTTGGTTATAGTTTCAGCCTTGGGACATAGCTGTTATTAAGTAAGAGAGTGGAGAAACAATATTAATAATCCAGGCTGGATTATTGTATTACGCTCTACATGGGGCTGCCCTTGATGACTATTTGGAGGCTGCAGCTGATTCAGAATGTGGCTGCCCGTGTAGTGATGGGGTGCAGGCGTTATGCCTGTGCCTCACCCCTGCTACGTGAGCTGCATTGGTTGCCAGTGTGTCTCCAGGTGCAATTCAAGGTGCTGGTAATGACCTTTAAAGCCCTACATGGTAGTGGGCCAGGATACTTAAGAGACCGCATCGCCCCAAGGACATCTGCCCATCCCACTGGAGCGGACCGGAGGGGCTCTTTAAAAATACCAACTGCTAGAGAGGCTCGCCTCTCTAGCACTAGAAGAAGAGCCTTTTTGGTATCTGCTTCGGCCCTATGGAACCTCCTGCCAGTTGAACTGTTTCTCCAGGCAGAGCAGCTGCCCTTCAGGAAAGAGCTGAAAACCTGGTTGGCAGGGCAGGAGTGGGAGCCACCACCACCCCACCACCACTCGCTCATTTAGAGCAGGATAACTCATGCTTTTAATAGTTTTTAACTAGATTTTTAATCGATGCGGGTGGAAGGCATTTTTTCAGTGTTTTTAGGAATTTTAAGGATCTCTATAGTTTAAATTTTGGGTATGTTAAGTACTCCGCCCAGAGTCGCATGTCGATTGGGGTGGCTATACAAATTGAATAAAATAAATAAAGTGTTGGAGAAGCTGATTATGACAAGTCAGCTCCAAATTTAAAGGGCAAAGTAACTATTGGATCGGATAATGCTTAAATCGCATAACGTTAAGTAATCTGGGGAGGAGAATTGGATCGAATAACGTTAAGGTCCTATGGGATGGATCGGATAACAACCGCTAAAGCCTGTGTGGTTACAATGTATCTCTATGGAGCTTTAATGTTATCCGATCCATCCCATAGGATTTTAACATGGATCGGATAACACTAAAAATCGGATAACACCAAGACTTGTCGAACCAAGTTTTAGTGTTATCTGGTGTTTTACTGTAATAGCATTAGTAAGCTAGTCTCTCGGTGATACAGGTGGATGGGACAAAGCACAACAGACCCCATATTGTCCAACAGTTCTTGTAAATGGAGCAAAATGTCCACCTCTTCTCTGTAAGAAAAGTGCTTCTCTTTAGGAAACTGACCAAATATTATCTTTAAAATATTTAATAAATCATGTTCATGCTGTTGATTCCCTTTCCAGGGCTTTTTGTTAGTTTGTTTGGGTGTTAATTTTTTTTAATTGGGGCATCCTGTTTGTTTTGTTGTTATTTATAATTTATTTAGTTAGTCTATTCTTTTTGTTTACTTTCTTATTGTCTAGAATTTTTTTTTAAAAAAAATGTGTTGTTAGCCGTCCAGCATGGGAAAATATCCAAGATGGGCGTGAAATAAATAAATAAACAAACAAATCTTTACTTAGGCTGTCAACACAGATATGGAACATCAACAGGAAGCCACAGAAGCATTAATCTTGCCTAGACCCAAATGAAACAAGACTAAAAATAACACATGCTTTCATGAGGAACATGCAAAGCCACAGAAAATGATGTTGTACTTTTAAAAAGACTGGAGAAATGCCATGTGGATGGCAGGAACAATACCAATGAAATTAGTGTAGACCAGGTACATTAAGAGAAACAAATCATCCATCTGACAGCATTCTATGACTGTTCTCCACAAATGAAAGAAGGGGAAAAAGTGTTTAAAATCAGTGTGATGGAGACAATCAGCTTTTCGAGAAGAAAGAGTACAGTACTGTTTTCATCGTAATTTCTCCCCTACCACCAGCTGTGGTGACCAGTGCTTCTTGTTTGATGGGAGATACCGTACAATTGTGGAGTACACTGGTGAGTGGAGTGACAGGAGTAACCGGCAATGCAAAAAACAACAGTGTGTATCGTTCATGGACACACATCTGTGCACAAATGTACACACACATAGATACAGACACATCTGCTGAGATACCATCTCATGCCCTCAGATATGTTTCATTCACTTCAATTCAATCCATGGGATACAATTGAGATTTATGTGTAACATCCTAGGTGGGTGCATAGCATTTCACTTATTTTAACAACAACAACAACAAAAGTGGGGGAGGGTGTGAGCAGATGAATACAAAAGAAGGCGGGGAAGGGAAGTGTCACTAGGTGGACAGGAGGACAAGATGGAGCAACCGAAAGATGTGTCTGAACCGTTGGCACAGGAAAATAAACATCTACAGCAAGGGTCCCCAAACTTTTAAAGCCATGGCCCAGTTCACATTCCCACAGACTGTTGAGGAGCCAGACCCGTGGTCACACTGCTGTCACCATTGCTAGCGATGGAACCACCCCAAGCCCCACACCACTCCCCAAGTAGTGAGTAGTGTGGACACTACTCCCCCCCCCCGCTGCTGCCAGTGACCACCCCAAGCCTCCCCACCACCCACCACCACTACCCTGCTTACCAACCTGGAAGAGCAGTGCTTGGCCACTCCAGCTGCTACTTCCACCGCCTCAATCCTCCCCCACCCGGCTTGGTGTGTCCCTGCTGGCATTCTGTAGCAAGGCGGATGTTGTAAGGCTACAGTATCCACCCTGCTACAGAAAACTGGCAGGGACATGTTGAGCGAAGTGGAGGGGACAAGGACTGAAGTGGTGGCAGCAGCAATGAGGTGGAAGGTCAGATGATTTGGGCCTGCAGGCCGTAGTTTTGGGGGCCCTTGATCTACAGTGTGAATGGCTTTAAGCAAACCATAGATTGGCATCCTCGCTGACATTCAAACAAAGTGTCCTGTACAGTCCTGAGACTGTTAAAAAGTGGCCCGAGATGAGTTGATCCTAAGAAGGGTTGCTCTTCTTTCTCTTTCTAGTACAGTATTTAATTATCCTAGTTTCCCTTTTTGATTTCAGAAGGTGACTGAGAGCACAAGCAATAAGCTTGAAATGTGAGCAAACAGAACAATTGTCTCAATACTGTACTTCTAATCCTCACATTCTTGAGATGTAGGTTTATTTTAACCACACCAGGTTCAACAAGAGGTCCAAACAGTGGCATAAAGCAGCATTTTTAGAAAAAGGTCATAGTTTGAATTATGGCCACCTCTGACTACAGTTCCTTCCATCTTTTTCTGAGACAGAGAACTCACATTCTTTGTGGATCAGTGTTATTTCTCACTCCAGTCTATATAAAATCCTTCTTTGGGAACAGATGAAAAAGTACCTATGATAATACTACAATGTCACTGGGATGGAGGTGGGTCAGTGTCAACCAAAGAATGAACCAAAGCATACAAAATGTTTAACTGTTTGGATTTCTTCAGTATCACCATTAAAGTCACACCATTCTACTGTATTCATTATTTTTGTCTTCTTCCTTTTTGTTGTTATTCAGTGGCACAGTCAATTCTGACCCTTTGCGACCCCATGGACCTTTGCCCTCCAGGCATCCCTGTTCTCCCCAATCCTCCTCATCCCGCCCAGCTCTGTGCCCACTGTGTCTACAATACCATCTAGAGATCTCATTTTTGGCTGTCCTCTTCTTCTTTTGCAATCCACCTTTCTCAGCATCAAGGCTTTCTCAAGTGAATCCTCTCTTCTCATTTGATGTCCAAAGTACTTTAGCTTCATCTTTATTATAAGGAGCAGTTAGGGTTGATTTCTTCTAAGATTGACCTATTCTCCTCGCTGTCCAGAGTATAGTGTAGAGAAGGGGTTTTGGCAATCTACGGCCCACACACCAAATCCAGCCCATGGCACCAAATCATCCAGCCCCTGCCCTCACTCCAACTGCTGCTGGAAGAGGCCGTAGAGATGTTTATACCAGAGTTTATAGCAGGTGGACCACCAGTCTGGTCCCTCAACTGTCTGAGGGAGTGTGACTTGGCCCCAGACTTTAAAAGGTTGCTGACCCCTGGTGTAGAGGATAGAAACATAGACTAGGACAGGCTTTCTCAAGGTTTTTGGGTTGCAGGCTTGACCATGCCTCCTAGACTGCTGATTGGGCCAGTCAGGTGGTTCCTCCCACCTGGAAGTGGAAGTAAAATGTGCACCACACATGTGCAGAATGCGTTTTAATTTTTCTGTTTCTATGTTTGATTTATATCCTGCCCCAATCATGAAGTGCGACTCTGGGCGGTTTACAAACATATCCTTAATACAATGTAAAAGCATTCAATCAACATAATATCCATCAACACAATAAAAATATCATAAAACACACTAAAGTAGCACATGGCACATAGCAATACAGTATCACATAGCAATTAAATAATAGCAATTAAATAACAAAAAGTCCTTGCTGCTTGAACGTCCTCAATGAGGCCAGGGCTCAATGTCCTCTACTACATTGGCGGCTCTTAAAGCCCTCCTACTCCAGCCAGTGGCGAGGGCATGGAGGAGGTGTCAGCATCCCGAGCTTCAGCCGCCGGCTCTGGTGGCTCTTAAAGCCCTCCGACTCCGGCCGGTGGCAAGGGCATGGAGGAGGGGTCAGCATCCCAAACTTCAGCCATTGGCTCTGGCAGCTCTTAAAGTCCTCCAACTCCGGCCGGTGGTGAAGACACAGAGGAGGGGTCGGCATTCTGAGCTTCAGCCGCCAGCTCTGGCGGCTCTTAAAGCCCTCCGACTTCCAGGATCGGTGAGGGCATTGGGGGCTGGATGAATTGGCGTCAGGGGCCGGGTCTGGTCCATGGGCCATAGGTTGAGAATGCCTGGACTAGTACTTGGTGACAGGAAGTCACTGGAGGTTGGAACTGGTGAAACTACTCCCTAAACATCTCACTTGCATAGAAAGCCCTGTTCAAGTCTCTATACAGTACGTTAATTCTACCTTGATGGCAAACAGCATTATCTTTCTCCATGGCTTCTTCTGGGATAATCAACTCCAAATAACAATTGTTTATGTTAATAAATCCCAGTTCATATACTATCTATTGATTCTCAATTCCTATTTCCTGTGCCAAAGTGGGACCATAAAATGCACTTGCTCTCTTTGTCGTTGCTTTTACCCTGTTAAGCTTGTGATTGTTCTTTCAACTGTTCCTTTTGTATACATTAATTAAAAATATGCCCAGAATTCTGTTACATACCTACACCACTGTTAATTTCAACACAGTAAATTTCAACACCAAATTGTTGCCAGTTAAGAAGTCACAGTTTGTTATTTCCTGTCTTGTGCCAAGTCATGTGACTGTTGCGTGCAAAGAAAAAACTCAAGCAGAACTTCTTGACTGATGGCAATTTGCAGCTGAACTGTGTTCCTTTGAAGTTACATTGGTGAATTTCAGTAACAAGATTCCAGCTGACACGTTTTTAAAATATCAGTCGGCTGGTTGTCAGTTTTTTAAGAACATTTTCTGCATGAGCAAGATGGAAACGTATACGCTCTTGCATCAAATGTTACTTAGTCCATGACTCAATATAGCTTCAGTGCTGCCTCTCTATTCCATCACCAAGCAGCTCTCTAATCTATCTGACTAGTATTGCAGTGGCCTTGACATTTCTGCCCTGCTATAAAGCAAGCAATGGCCATTTTATTCCTGCAATGTAATTTTAGCTACATTTGTAGATAGGAGGAATTTATTCACATTATGAATGCATTCCTGTTTGTCCACACCCATATTTTCCAACCAGACCTCTTACTCATTCTCTGTGGGACTGATGAAGTGTGTTTGCCATTTAAAATCAGCATATTGGCATCATTTTGCAAATTTATTTCTGAAACACCCAGCCAGCTATGATCAGCTAAGAAAGTAAATCTACAATATTTGTTTGTCCTTAAATATTACGTTTCTGTATGTAATTGGGGAGGGGGGGCTGCATTACCCAAGATACTGACATAACCCATCTTCCTGAATGAGAGAAAAGGAACAAATCTGAAAACTTCCCCTTCAAAATGCATTTCTAATGCACTGAAATACTCTTTAAAAATAACTTCTGAAAGTAATTAGAAAATGTTATTTATTACAAGTATATAAACCAATTTCATTCCTGCTTATTACTTTGTGTTTGAAATTTGCATTATTCTTCAGTGACTAGTTCTTCTTCTTTCATGTTCCGATCAAACCCTGGACTGCCAAAATGAAGCCACTTTCTTCACTTTGTCATTGCCCAAACGCAAGTCCTCGTCAGTGCATGTTTCTGGCAGTAATCAGCAGACCAGTAAATTAGCTGGATTTTGTATTTCTCCACATTCACAGTGTGTTGTTATCCCCCAGCAGCCCTCAGCCTATTCAGAGTCCTCCAAGTGATGTAGAGGAGGTTGAGTTCCTCAGACATATCATCCTTTAGTGTTGTTCCTTGCCCAGTGAGCTCCTTCCTCCATCTTCTAATTTGGTTTTGCTCTTGCGTACTCTCAAGAATGTTTGTTCTTGCCATAAAGTTCTTCCTGGATCTGAGCCAGGGATACACAGAAAGAGCGTACTTGAAGATTTTGAATACAATCGAGCATACCCTGGGTGGCAAACTTGCTGTCTAATCTTTCTAACACCAGGTGAAGCCAAAGTGACTAGTTACAGAGTACAGATATATTACATGTGACCAGTGATGGGATGCAACAGGTTCGCACCAGTTCGCCAGAACCGGCAGTAACTTTTCCCAGTGTCCTGGAGAACCGGTAGCAGCTTTTGGGGGAACCACCTTCGGGGCTTACCTTTTCACTGTGCATGTGTGCATGCATGCATAGAGTGCTTGGCGCATATGCACAGCCTCCTTGCTGTCCTCCCAAGCGGGGAGGAGGAAGAGAAGCTTCTAGCCTGAAGTTCCTTATAGCCTGCTCCCCAGGGTAAGTGACTCACCTTTGGATGTGGTGTGTCTGTGTGTATTTTAATGTGTATTTAATATCTTTACCTATATTGATGTACTACCAGAGTTCCTAAAAAGGCCTGGCAGCTGGCAGGCCTGGCGTAGGGTTTTTAAGCAAAGTCTTGGAGTTACCTCATCAATAAGCTACACATGTGCTGTTCCAATTGCTGTTCCAATTGGAGAACCCTTAAGGAGGTACAACTGTTTTACATTTACATTAAGGCATATTATCCTAGAGAACCGGTATGATGACCATATCCATCTTGCAACATGGTGCTGCCCAGGCACTTATACTAACAGGTAAGTGATGGGTTTGTGTTTGGGGTGGGTGGGTTGATTTGTGTTTGGGGTGGGTGGGTAGGTGTTTGGGTTGATGGGTGTATTTTAATGTAATTTTTATTTTATTTATTTTATTTATTTTATTTATTTACGGGTTTGTGTTGTGGGTTGGTGGGTTGAGGGGTGTATGTGTGCGTGCTTATTTTTATTTTATTTTATTATTACTTTTTTCCTTTGGCCTCACCCACAACACCATGATGTCATGATGTTAGCTCCGCCCACATTGTGATGACATCACAGTGGGGTAGTAAAATTTTTGTAACAGGATGACAATAATGCCACTGAGCATGTCCCATCTCTCTAAAAGAAAGTTGGGAATGAAGGAGGAAATGATATTAGAACTTGTCTTGTGTTTCCAGAAGTGGAGCCAACCTGTCATACCCAGTGTTCTGTAGTAGATGAGTAACAGACGAGGCTGTAAGAGATGTGGCCCTGCTTGGTCATAGAATTTCAGTGGTATGCATGGATCTGGTAATAAATATCACTTTTTGATAATCTTGAAAGCCCTATTAGAATTGTTGTAAATCGGTTCTGACATGATGGCACATTACATGTCAAATTGGGAAACCTTCCCCTGCCCTAACTATTAAGCTTCTCTCTCTAGTTCATCTGTGCAGAATACACCCCAACAGAATAGAGGGCTGGGCAAGTCCAAATTCAGCATGATGGCCATTCATTTGTGGTTATGTATGGAGTCATTTTGATTTAAGTCTTCTAAGGCTGGAGCACAGCCTTTCTGACAACCATACTGGAGGCACAGTAGACGCAGACCTTAGATTCTGGTGTTGTACAGCATCCAAAATCTATATCCTGCCACTGTAAAAGTTAGTTATATTTTAGACATGGTTGTTATTGCCTTCTAACTGCTCTATTTGTTTCAGTTGAGAGGGCAGAGTTGTTTGCAGTCATAGTTGAATATTCTTTGCCTGCCACAGGGCACATACCAGTTTCAGTTCCCAAATGAACTAGCCATGGCCGAGTGACTCATAAAGCAACTAATGTACTGAAGCTATTTCCCATTGAACTTCCTTCACAAGTAGATAAAGATCCTGTGCTGGGGATTTCATATTAATTTGCCAGAGGCTATGGAAGAGTGAAGAAAATCCCTGATGACTAGACATGAGAAGATTGATTGGGGCTCTGGATTACCATGGTCAAATCAGAGTGCCATCACACAACACATTGAGGGATCAAACATGAGTTATATCATATCCAGAAAGCCAGCATCATCCACTTGTCAATCATAGACAAAAAAATATTATCTTGTAGGCCTGCAACAGGAATCATCAATATCCTAGGCCAGGCTTTTAAGTTACGGAGACCAGAAGTGAAGGGTAAAGCAATATGATGTTTAAGCAGATTCAACAGCTAGGGATTTGGAGGAGACAATGATTTAGAAGGTTATATCTTAGGACCAAACTGTATCAGTCAGAGGCCTACAGGCAATATGTGTGCTCAGGTCAAAAGGAGGATAAGATGACCCAGATATGCAAGGAGGTAGAAGTCCAAGAACTGGTTCCACCTCAGCCAAGACCCTGTAAAGATTCTGTTGTTTGACGTCCCCTATATAAGTAATAAATATGGACCCATATCCTGTGTTTTGATTCTTTATGTATGGTCTCAGTTGCACCATTGCTGAAAAAAAATGCATAATTACCTGAGGCAGAAATTCACAATTACATGGTTTGATATTCCCAGACATAATATGAATCTACAATGATCTTACCCAGATGTACTGTATCTTGGAATGTTAAATTAGATTTTGCACATGTGCTATAAACATTTAGCAATTGAGGCACTTAAAGTCAAATATACATAGTTTAATATGCAGCAGTTAACTGTTATTGGTTTCTGTGAGCTGTATGATCAGGTCTTGTACAAGGTGTTTCCTTGTTGGCTAAAGATGTTTTGTAGATGGAACTAAGTAAACACTGGAATTAAATGAACTACACAGAATGGGGACTTCTTGATAAAAACTGGAACCAAAAATAGTAGGATTTGATGGACAAAAATCAGAACAATATTTTAAACATCAAACCCAATAAATATAATTCCATTAGCTGTTTATTTCTACCAGACCAGTTAGAACACAATATTTAAGTACGATAACCCAACCAAATTCATGATATATCTCTGACTAGTTTCAATGAATGCAACAGGTTTCAAATCATCCACATGAACAACATTCTAAAAGCTGTGCTGGGTGACAAAGCAAGGTTCAAAAAACAAACAAAGCCCAGAAGAGAAGTTTTTAAGTAGGACAACTCAACAAAATTTACCTGACCTATGCAACTTGAGGAAACTGATGCAACCAGCCATAAAATGCCCTGTGAAGAACATTCTGGGCATAAAACAGACATAGCGAGAAACAATCTACAATAGCAACTTCCAGGTATTTTAATGTGTATTTATTTTTAATGTGTATTTTTATGTGTTTTATGTGTATTTAATGTGTATTTATTTTTAATGTGTATTTTATGTGTTTTATGTGTATTTAATTTGTATTTTTATGTTTAGTTATTTTTTGGGTTTTTTTTACATTGGCTTCGCCCACATTTATTTTTATTTATTTATTTATTTATTGGATTTCTATACCGCCCTACTTGGTGTGACCAACTCAGGGCGGTATACAAAATAAATTAGTATACAGTCAACCAATAAATTAGACAAGGCAAAAAATACAATATGAAAATGCAACAACACAGCAACAAAATAACAATAGCAATAAACAGCATGAATACGGTCCAACACTACAATATAATCACGTATTATAAATACACTATCACCAAATGTAACAATTACAAATACAAATATCATCAAGTATTACAGGAACTACATACGCCCACCGACAACTGTTCTTAATCAACCTCTGGGCCAGGTGAAAGGGGCCCAGGGGAGTGCGGGAGAGTCCATGCGCCACCACCACCGCCGTTCTTATTTCGGCCTCCGGGCCGAGATGGAGGTGGTCCCGGAGGGAGGGCGGGGTGAACGCCTCACCGCCTGCAGCTGCGGTCCGCTCCGTCCATCCCCGGCCAAGGTGAATGGGCCCGGGGGAGTGCGGGAGAGTCCATGCGCCACCACCACCACCGTTCTTATTTCGGCCTCCGGGCTGACTCCGCCCATGACATCATGATGTTGGCTCCGCCCACAATGTTGGCTCCGCCCACAATGTTGGCTCCGCCCACAGTATAGTAGTAAAATTTTTGGCTGCCCACCGCTGAGGACAATCCAATGAAATTCGTCTTCCCAATCAGACAAGAGGAGACTAATAGAACAAAAGCCACAAAACAACTCCAGGAACCACATTCTGATACTGTTCCAGTTAGAAAATCCATATAGCCTGGAACACTGGTGTCCACAATTTGCATCAAATATGGAGATATGATGTAACAAGCTACAAAGTCAGCGCTCTCTGCGTCTGTAGACGTTTCCATGGACATGTGGCATGCATGCATGGAATGCTGTTTACCTTCCCACCAAAGTGGTCCCTATTTATCTACTTGCAATTTCTTGCTTTCGAACTGCTAGGTTGGCAGGAGCTGGGACAGAGACGGGAGCTCACTCTGTCATGCAGTACCTGGAAATTGAACTCCAATCTTCCAGTCAGTGAGTTCAGCGTCTTAACCACTTGAGTTAAATCTCCCTATTCTGTGCTCCATTGAGCTGATGAAAATCAAGAATTAGTGTGGAGAGGAGACAGAGGTGACTAGTAGGAAGTTAAACAAATCCCTTGACTTAATTGCTAGCTCTATATTTAGCATAGCATCTAGTTTTCTTCTTATTTAACAGAAAATATTTTGGTTTCCTACAATTTCTCATAGATATTTGACATGAGATTTCCAAAGTCACTTTAAATCTTATGTGAAGTGAAATTTCTTTTTTTTAATAATTATTTTATTTTATAAAACTTACATACATATAAATCATATTAATTAACTCTTGCTGCAATTACAAAATAAAAGTACTTATACAATGTGCACCCTCCACCCTGGGATCCTGCTATTTTGGCTATACCTTTTAAAACATAACGATCTGTGCATTTGTATATACCACGGGTGGCCAACCTTTTTGCGCCATGGGGCTGACCACGCCCCTGGAACAGTTGAGTGGCCTGGATCACAGCCCCAGAAGCGGAAGCAGGCACATTTATGGCTGACATAAATACACCCACTTCCACATTTACGTCATCTGTGGGCACGTTTGCACATGTGTGGGTGTATTTTATGGCTGATGTAAGTGCGCTTGCTTCTACTTCTGGGTGCAGGGGAGATGGTGACAGGCCAGTTGGAATGGCGTTGCACGCCGAGTCCAGCTCATGGGCTGTAGGTTTGGAACCCCTGGTATATACCCTACTCCCCTATTTCCAGAATGTTATATATTCTTTACAAGACTTGGCTCCTTTAGATTTTTCCTTTAGATTTTTACTCCATGAACTTTTCCCAAATTTCCATAAACTCATTTTTCTTTGTAATACCTTTTCCCGTCTTAATTCACATGTCAGTTTATAATTTATAGCCATATTCCACAGTTCTTTGTACCACTCTTCCATTCAAACATAGCTATATAATTTTCAGCATGAGCAGAGGAGGAACCTCTTCACTATTCTGATTTTCAACGGTCATGGAGGTAGAAGAGGCCATGCTAGTTGGACTATCTGTGAAGGTGCACCTTGTTAATATCTTCAAGGCTGCGGCAGTCCATTGCAGTTAAATCCTGCATGTCTCATTTCATACATGCCTCAGAATATGGCTCCATGATCACTGTGTGTGGGTCAATTTATGGCAAGCAAGGAACCAACTTAAACAAATTCATTACATGGCAGTGACAATATAATTTTCCATTCCTTGCTATTAACAATTTATTTATGTATTATTTATTTATTTATTAGACTTATATGCCGCCCTCCTCAAAGAGACCCAGGGCTAACAAAGGTTTAAAAAGAACATACAACACAATATAAAACCCAATTTAAAATTAATATTAAAATATTAAAACTAGGCAAAGTTAAAAAGATTTTTAAAATCATGCTTTGAGAGAGGGAGGGGTCAGATGAGCCAACAGGCTGATGCTACTGTCTGACCCAAACCCCATACCTGTCCCGCCAGCCAGGTCTTAGCCCCCTTCCTAAAGGGCAGCAACTCCGACTGGAGTAAGATACCCAAATAGCATATGCCCTCTAAGTCTTCTCTTCTCCAGGCTAAATCCGAGAGATGACCCTGGGAAGGCCGGCAGAAAGCCTACGATCTGTGTTTCTGCGTGCAGATTGTGGTTTGATCGGTTACTCCCATCCTGTGATATGTGGTGTCAGCCCCTACTTTGTGGAATGCTCTATCTGTGGAGTTGTATCAAGTGCCTCCTTTGAACACCTTTAAGAAACACTTAAGGGCAGAACTTTGAAAAGAGGCATTATTTATTTATTTTATTTATTTACTCATATTTACTATCCCGCCCCAATCAGGTAGACCCGACTCTGGGCGGCATGCAAGGACATCTCTCTTAATTATTTCTTTTATATTTCTGTTTGTTTTTAGACCAGTGTTTCCTAACATTTGGTTTTTGGACTTCAATTCCCAGAAGCCTAAGTCAATCCCCCAAAGTACTGATCAGCCAATGTACTGACTTAGACCTCTGGGAATTTAAGTCCTCTTGTGGGGCATGTACAGTGAGTGGTGGGCAGCCAAAAAATTCGCTACCACATAGTGGGTGGAGCCTACATAGTGGGTGGAGCCTACATTGTGGGTGGAGCCTACATAGTGGGTGGAGCCTACATCATGGGCGATCTAGTCATGCCTGCCATATGGCCATGTATACATCTGCAAACACAGGCACCACTGGCTCTTTGGCTGTAAATAGAGATGAGCATTGCACCCTAGAGTCACATGTGACTGGCTTTTGAGCAAGGGAGACCTTGAACCACTTGCAGGTACAAACCTGAAGGGGCAGGGCAGGGAGGTGGGCATAGCCACCCAATCTCGCTCCCTCCCCCACCCAAAGGCCACCCAATTTCACCACCACCCCTGCCCAGAGGCCACCCAATTTTGCTACCCCCCCCCCTCCCGGGGGTGCGAACCTGTTGCTGCCCACTACTGGGAATGTGCCCCATGTTGGGAACCACTCAGCTAGACCAAAATTTTTTATAGTTTGATTTTAATTCATAGTTTATATTGCTGCTACCAAGAAGATTTGGTGTTTTCTGGTGTGTGTGTGTTTTTAATTGATTGTTGTAAACCGCACAGGGTGGTGAATTTTCCTTTCACCAGATGGATGGTATAGAACTGAATGAATGAATGACTGTGTGGTCTACTGTTTGCTGTCATCAGTTTGGAAGCTGCTGTTTATGGGTTTTTCTTAAAATATGAAACTTAAAACCAAAGCAGGGTTATAGTGTGGCTGTTTGAGTCTGCTCCCCTTTATTGCAGTGAGACAGGTGAATTCTGACACACTGTCCTACTTAGAATTTGCCAGACTGGACTGTTTCACATAATGTTGTTTTTCAGCCTGTAGCAAATACTGTATTGGACTGTGCTTCCTGACAATGTTTTGAATCTTTGGCTATAAACAGAGATGAGCACTGAACCCTGGAGTCGGATACTACTGGCTTTCGAGCAAGGGCAACCTTTACCTTTACCTTACCTGGCAAAATCCTAGTAAATATTTACAGTAATTGGCAGGATCTCTCTTCTGGTTTGTTTTCTAGCTTCCATTGTTTCATTTATCATCCTTCTTCCTCTGACCTCCGACCAAGCAACAAGCATGGCGTTTCTCTCCATGTATCTCTTCTTCACTTAGTCATGTAGTTGATGGTAGCATGGTAAAATGAGACTTTTACTTTAAGGCTGGTTACAGCATACGCTAGGTACACAGAAAGAGCCTCCTCAAAGATTGTGGTATTTTTGAACCACAATTGGGCCTACCCTGGTAACAGCCACCTTCTGTTGCTGGCTAATCTTTCTCACACTAGGTGAGAAAGGAACTGCAAAATGAACTCACTAAAAGGTGGCTTCGTTTTAGCAGTTTCACATCTGGCCTAGACATGGAAAAAGAAGCATAGGCCCCTAATTTTCTTTAGGAACACAGCGGAATAAAAGCTAAATACAGTAAAACACCGGATAACGATTGGATCGGATAACGCTAAAATCGCATAACGTTAAGTAATCGGGGGAGGAAAATTGGATCGAATTACGTTAAGGTCCTATGGGATGGATCGGATAACAACCACTAAAGCATGTGCGGTTACAATGTATCTCTATGGAGCTTTAACGTTATCTGATCCATCCCATAGGATTTTAACATGGATCGAATAACGCTAAAAATCGGATAACACCAAGACTTGTGGAACCAAGTTTTAGCGTTATCCGGTGTTTTACTGTACTGTATAGTAAAACCTCACATAAAGTGTCTCACTTAGAGAATAACTTGCTGAAAGAGCAGGATTTTCTCCAAATGGTCACCTCATAGAACAACTAAAAACTCACTTAACAACTAAATCGGGGGTCACCACACCTTGCTAGAAGTCACAATCGGTCACTTACTATGACAGCGGCGGCACTTTTCCCAGGTGTTTCACTTAAAGAGCAATCCCGTGGAACGCATTATGCTCTTTAAGTGAGGTACCACTGTATATGAAGAACTAAAAGCAGCCATTACAGATGTTTTTGTGTCTGTGGAAACTACTGGAAGCTAGAGGATTTTTTAAAGAGGGGGGAGAAAACAAAATAAATCAAGAAACTTCCTACAATCAGGAACCAACGATAGATGGGGGTACCATCATTTTTCTTCTTATGCTGCTGCAGTGGAATGATGGCCATGTTGTACTAGAAGAAGAGAAAGATACAACTGTGTTAGCAGAAGTCACTTACAAAAGCGCAAAAGAGAATAAAAAGATGGGGTCCCCTGTTATTTT
Organism: Furcifer pardalis; assembly: GCA_030440675.1. Classification (NCBI taxonomy): domain Eukaryota; kingdom Metazoa; phylum Chordata; class Lepidosauria; order Squamata; family Chamaeleonidae; genus Furcifer; species Furcifer pardalis. The sequence goes on along the minus strand of CP126897.1, from coordinate 43,334,929 downwards.
TCTAGTTCATCTTCTCTGCACTATTGCTTCCTTGCTGTAACTGAAACTCAAAGGTTTGTTTTCATTTCCTTCTACATACCTCTTTCTCACTTAGTCATATAGCTATTGGTAGCAAAGCCTATTTCTCTTTCTTTCTCTCTCTCACCCAATAATAATAATAATTGTTTGTTCTAAAGTCAATTCTAATTTACGGAGACCCTTCTCAAGATTTTCCAGGTACACTAGTACCTCGGATAACAATGAGACTTGGTTCCACAAGTCTCATCGTTATCCCGTTTGTAATGCTGTGTGATGCATTGATTGCACAACGTTTTTTTAAAAATCCCACCGGGGGCGGGGGGGGCGGCGGCGATCTGCCCGCCTCTTTGGAAAGGGCAGTGGGGATTCCGTGCATGGAATCCCTTTCCAAAGAGGCAGGCAGATTGCAGCATGCGATCTGCGCTTCGGTTGGGGGTTTAACCGGGACCCACACCCGATCAAAACCCAACCCAAGCGCCAATCATGCGCTGCAATCGCAGCACCCAAGTAGGTCATGGGACGTCAAAAACAGTGCATATCGGGTCCCTTAACCTCCCCAGAAGTGGCAGGGGCAGCAGAGAGCCCGAAATGGGCAGGAAAAACTCCAATTTTTCCCCGCCCATTATGGGCTCTCTGGCGCCCTTGCCATCTCTGGGGAGGTGAGGGCACCTGATCTGCACTCTTCCTGACATCCCCAGACCTACCCAGCTGGTGCTCCAAGGCAAAACGCCGGGGTTTGAATCCCGGCATTTTGCCTTGCAACACCAGCCGGGTAGGTCTAGGGATGTTCGGAACCGTGTTCCCTTTGCAAGAAAAACGCTATTCGACGCTGGGATAGCCCTTTGCTTGCAAAGGGAACCCCTGCGCCCGCAGCTGCAGAGTGACTGGGAAGCCAATGGGGGACTCCCCTGTTGGCTTTCCAGCCACCCAGCCCCTGTGCCCACAGCTGCGGGGTTGCTAGGAAGCCGAACGGAGAGCCCCCATTCAGTTTCCCAGCCACCCCGATGCTACGAACTATTACCTTGGATAACACTAACAAATCGTTATCCGATGCAAAAATTTTAAAATTTTACTCACAATTCCAAACAATTGCATAGGAAACATCTGAACTCAACAATCATGTGAAGCATTATAATGTTAGAATTAGTACCTAGAACACCAGAGATTTCTTCTATTGGACAGGCTCAAAGGAGTTGACACAGATGACCCTGTACCTTACTACCCATTGAGCAACCCAGCAATGGCCCTGTTGCCAGTCACCACTGCTGCTGATGTTCTCCAAGTACAGGCACATGGAAGGTGGCATTATATTGATTGACTACAGCACTGTTGGGAAAGCCCTTTTACAAATATGAGGATAAATGTGGTGTTTGCAACCTCTCATTAGTGTTGTGAGGGCATCCTTTCTGAAGACCGCAGATTCTGGAGCCTGTCCTGCAGGACGTTGCAGAATCTTCAGAGAAACAACATGTGACAATGTACAGTACATGGTTTTCCTGCCAGCAAATTGAAGTGGGAAGCCTTCCCTGCAGGTAGAAAGTTTCAAAACCATAGATCTTGCCTAAGCCAGAAAATACCCGTCTACTTGCAAATGGTTCAGGGACTTGAATTTTTAGATGAGAATTCTTCAGTTAAACCACTGCATGCTGCTAATCAAATTATTTGCCCATCTGTCCTACTGCGAGTGAAAGCCTGGACTTAATGAAAAAGAGTATTTCCCCTTTAGTGACTGGTACGGGTCAAATTAAAAGTCTCCCAGATCTATAAACAGATGGAACATGACTCATTACCCCATCTGTTTCCCTTTTATGGATTGTTAGCACATGAATCTGTGAGTGTTTTAGATTCTATATTTGTCCACAGAGCCTAATTTCACTTGACCTTTACATTTACAAGACTGATGAAATATGTAAGGTGAAACTTTTTATGGGAAGAACTTCTCTTGGTGAGAAAACGAGAAGCTTTTAAGCTTCATTCTGCCATGAGATCAGCCTGTTCTAAAGCAGGTGGAAGAATGTTGTTTCTCAACATAGGCAACTGTGTAAGATATCACACTGAAGTACTGCAGTATCATATTTTAATTTAAAAGTCTTTACATGCACACCTTCGTGTAGACTTCTCTGTGACTAAAATTACTGTATAACATATCTGTGTGATTATATGTTTCAAAAGAAGTACATGGAGAGACCATGTCAGATACCTCACAACAGCTCGGACAAAAGGGGTTGATGAGGGGAGTAATAAAGCATACATAGATTCATGCACACTAAAACAGAGTAGCTAACAGAGGATTTCCAGACTGCCTCATGTGAGTTAGTCTGAGATTGTTGATTCTAAATTTGCTTAAGGATGGGGGAGGAGCTAAATCATGGTGAGCCCACTTTCCCTGTCCAGACGCAAGAAACCTTTCTCCTTATGGTCTGACAAATTAAACACTTCCTCTGCTCCTCTGTGGAGGGGCAGGAGATGTGTACAGTATTTGTTTTTCCTCCTCCAGTTGATCATTTAAGCACTGCATTGATTAGGAGAGTTTTAAACAATTCCTTTATTTTTCTCTGTACAGTATTGCCGATAGAGAAACTGCTTGCAGCTGCAGTTTTGATTTGTGCTATAGAGAAAAAGAAAAATATTTTTAATAGATGGAGGGCTACAATAATCAAATATGAGAAAATAAATAATTACACTTTCCTTGCCCCTCTTCAGAGGCGCAGGGAAAACGTTTAATGTTGATATCCCATATATTAAAGGGTCTCATTAGCACAATCAGCACACCAAATATTGACACTGGAAGGAGCCTTTGGGGGGTTGCATGATTTCCGTGTATGCCAGTCCAAGTGTCCACAGGCACTAGAAATGGCCTGTGTGAGTACATTCAAAAGGTTTAACCCCCTGATTAGGTTTCAAAAATGAGTGCTTGGGAAGAGGTTGTGGTACTCTAGAATCTGCAATATGGGGGTGTCGGAGATGAGAACAACCTCCAAAGGCTCCAACGAACGAGCTATATGCCCTGTCTGGACATGCTGAAAGCCTCAGAGCCATCATCAACAAGAGACCCAAGCCAGCTTTGCAAATGACAATTAAGAGTAAATTTAACAACACTGTGAAGAAAGAGCTGAATTTGGTGGTTTCACACAATCTTTCCACATGAACATTGTGAATGGAGAATTCTGATGAAATCCTGCCTCAGATTGCATATTAGAACTCTTAGTACACAAAGACCACCTTCCTTCTCCTCCCCCTGACACCACCTTGACATTTTCCTTTAAACCATACAGGTTGGCTTTTCCATTATTTAGTGTAAACCTGCAAATCTCTTAATCAGTCTCAATAATATTGGACCTTGCTGGGCCTTGCTGGCTTGCTCTAAAACTAAATCCAGCCATTCTGCTTCATTGTGGATCTCATGCAAATTCGCAAGAATCAAGACAATACCGTTAGGATTCACTTTGTCTTGTTGGCAGCCTTCTTATTACAACTATTATTCGCTAATGAAGCAAGCATGTTTCTTTAGCCTGAAGTCTCTATTTGTGTTGCTTACCCCCAAAAATAAAATAAAAAAAAAGTAGAGTGGCAATTATGAAGTAGCTTTCTATCATCCCTATTTAAGGTAGGATTAGTTTTGGATGAAACACTTCTGATAATGGAATACTCAATGGGAGATTTATTGATTTATGAGCAACACCTTGCACTGAGTAGGACCTTTTAGAGACAGACTTAAATGGCAACTTCTTTGTGAGAGGATGTGGCTTCCTTGGAGATCCAGGTAGAAATGGAATATAATAAATCTCCTAATGCCAAACAACAATGAAGTTGCCCTTGAGATACATGGCAAACTTTCATGGCAGATGTAAAGATCCTGAAAATGTGATGGGAAGATTCCGAAGTACTCGCCCAAGACTGGAATTGTTGGAGATGCCTTGCTGCCTGATATGCTACATATCATTGGAGGGTCTAAGTCAAAGTCTTTTTGTGTGTGGAAGAAATACCATGTCACAAGCTAAAACACAAGGGGAAAAAATCAAATAGCAGGCAAATAGTAAATGCGTTCTACCTCCTTTTATTTTCAAAGAGATACTAGGCCTTCCCTGTTATACTCTTGACATGTGTCTTTAATTATTATCTCCCTATTTGAAATTACATTTATCTGAAACTGCAGGATTATAGATCAATGAAGTCAATTTGGGAACCTTTTTTAAAATTCCATAATATGTGGGTTGCCAAAGTTTAATAGAAAATGGATGACAGGGAAGACAAAGAGGAAAGAAACCAGGTAGAATTTCATACACCCTCCTGAGACATGTAATAAATTACATCAATATTCTTTTTTGTTTTTAAGAAAATTCCTCTCTCTCTCTCTCTCTCTCTCTGATAATCCAATATTCACCTTGACATTTATTGATATTGACAGGACAATGGAGTGGCAATTACTTTTTTTAAAAATTCAGAAAAAGGTATGATCTCTCCCCCCCCCCCCAAAAAAAAAAGAGCCTAGAGATCGGTTTCTGTATCCTTATTATAAGAGAGAAATGGATAAAGCTGCAAAAAGCATGGTTTAGTCATCACAGCGAAAGAAAGGCCAATGTCCTTCTCTAAAGGAATTCTTCATGACAACATAAAGTGATGTGGTATTAACAAAGAGAGAGGGGATCTCTTAAATGGAGACAGAGTTAGGCATCAGGGAATAGTTTAAGCCCAGTAAATCATAAGAAGTATTTCATCACAGAGTTCAGAACAACTTAAATTCTGAGGTAGCTTTGCTACTGACATCTGTAACTGATAATCTAACCAGAAACTCTTTCTGGCTCCTATTAAACCAAAACCACAGTGCCAGTCATTTTTTTTTAAATGGAAAAGAAAATCAACAGATGAAGCTGAGGTTTGGAAGTTCATAATTAACATCCCAGAAATGCAGAAACCATTTCAAGGCAATCCAAGACAGAAGAGTTATCACATGTTGGTATATAGTTACATACGCAAACCAAAGGCATGGACTTCGCTTTACCACCCCACCACCCCTTCTTTGAAATTGTTTAGGAAAATAATTTAAAATATGAGAGGATGGGATGAAATCTGGTGTAAAGAATTAAAATGGAGATGTTATTTTGTGAAGTTTAAAATGGAGGTTGTCGTTGTTTTCCTTCCTTAAGAGGGGGTGAAGAGAATCTTGGAATTTGGCCTTCAGGTGTACATTCCTTTTCTCTCCATAGTCAAAACAATCTCGGACAGAAGTGCAGAAGATGGACATTGAATGTTGACATTATTTTGGGTGGCAGAGAGGAAAAGGTGGAGCAAAGGATGGAATATGAGTTTTGTTATCTTGGAACGGTAGAGAAGAAACACCGTTATTGTTAAGCTTGTTCAAAGCAGGAGGAGACAGAAGTCTACCTATGCTTGCTTTTGAGTAGAACAGTAGAAAAGTACAATTCTGATTGTGTTACTTTTAGAGAAATGAGTATAAAATGTCAAGGTACAGACTCCCCAACTAGTTCACACACAGAAAAAATGGAGCACACATAGAATACTTTACAGTGGTGGGATGTCAAAATTTTTACTACCCCACCATGATGTCATCACAGTGTGGGCGGAGCTAACATCATGACATTATGATGTCATGGGCGGAGCCAACATCATGACATCATGAGCGGGGCCAAAGAAATTTAAAAAATGAATAAATAAAATAAAAATAAGCACACACGCACACACACACACCTCAAACCAACCAACCAACCACCTACAACACAAACGTGTAAATAAAATAAATAAATAAATAAATAAATAAATAAATAAATAAAAATACATTAAAATACACCCACCCACCCCAAACACAAATCAACCAGAGCTTTTAAACCAGAGTTTAAAGCTTATCCTGGCTAATCTTTCTTACACTAGGTCGGATGGAAGGAACTACAGAATGAACTCACCACAAGATGGCTTCATTTTGGCACTTTTCAACTTTTCAACAGTTAAAGAAGTTAGGCATTAAGTCTTTGTCTAACCAGTTCTCTAGGATAACATGCCTTAATGTAACTGTAAAACAGCTATACCTCCTTAAGGGTTTTCCAATTGGAACAGCAATTGGAACAGCACAGGTGTAGCTTATTGATGAGGTAACTCCAAGACTTTGCTTCAAAACCCCAAGCCAGGCCGCCAGTCTTGCCAGCAGCCAGGGTTTTTTAGGAACTGTGGTAATATGTCAATATAGGTAAAGGTATTAAATACACATTAAAATACACACAGACACACCACATGCAAAGGTAAGTCACTTACCCTGGGGAGCAGGCTATAGGGAGCTTCAGGCTAGAACCTTCTCTTCCTCCTCCCCGCTTGGGAGGACAGCAAGGAGGCCGTGCAGACGTGCCAAGCACTGTAGGTGTACATGCACACCAAGTGCTTGGCGTGCATGCGCAGTGAAAAGGTAAGCCCCAAAGGTGGTTCCCCCCAAATACTGCTACCGGTTCTCCGGGACACTGGGAAAAGTTACTACCAGTTCTGGCGAGCTGGTGCGAACCTGTTACATCCCATCACTGCTTTCATACTGTGAAGGCTTTATTTTCAATTGCAAAAAAAAAGGGGGGGGGAATGTGCTGGCAGATGATATTTTTCCTTAGCAATTACTGCAAATTCCACACCATTTTTGACAGCAACTACAATGACTACATTTTGATGTAAAAATATTCAAGTGTAAAGCTATGGGCACAGCTTTCAGAAAACCATGAAGATTAAGTTTTATTTTATTTTATAAATGGCACTCAAATTCTACAGGCTATCCTGCACCTAATATGGGTTATTCTCTCACAAATTATTTCTGTAGTTTATAGATCTTCTTCCACCATTCTGAACCCTCTGAGACTCAAACCAGGACCATCATAGCTTAAATGTTTACACTGGCTGGATTCAAAGTTTCATTTAAGAGAAGGATATTTGTCTTTTTTAAAAAACTTTCAAGACATTTTGTGGGAAACATTTATTTCTGGGCTTAGGCAGGGGTAAGTGGATTGTTATGGTACTGTATATCAAAAATAGCAGGGATTATGCAAAACTTTTATCTCAATTAATTATCGAGGCACTTCCCCCTGCTTTGTTTCATAATCTAAATTATGGGCACAACTACTTAATCCTTTCCCAACAACTTGAAAATGGTGTTGTTAATGCTTGAGAATAACATCTGTTACATTTCACAGAAAAGCATTGTAAGAATCTCTCCATACAGATTGCTCTGTAAATTGCCTCGATCCCTTTATGGCATAGAGACACGTGTTGAAAGAGCGTAGTGCAATATTCCAATCTATTGCTTTTCATTACAGTCATGCCTTGGACAATCAACTGAGATTTCCCTTGTGAGGAAAGCATGGAATTTCAGTGCAATGTAAAACTGTTCTTCAAAGAGGTTAATGCTGAACTGTTATTTAGAATGTTATGCAGGAGTCTTAAATGAAAGCCAAAGGATGTCTCAAGCGGTCCAGTGCCACATCAGTGAACAAATGTGTCAAATGTAGTCCAAGAACAACATTTCAAAGAGAAGTCTCAGTCAAATGACCAGAGAAAATTCAGAGTAATAAAGGCAGTCTGAAATTACGTATAGAGGTTCTATCCAAGAGAAAGATGGGCATATAGAGCACTGAAAGTGGAGTTGTTGTTCAACTGGCAGCTTCAGCCTGGAATGACAGATTTTAAGCAGGAACCTCTAGGATCCATTCACTGCTCAACTGCAAACTCTTCAGATCTTGGGAAGAAGCCCTTCTCATTAGGACAGCCTGTAATGAATCCACACCATTCCTCACCTTACTTTGGGACCTCTCCAGCATTCCTTCCAAGGCGGATTATTCCAAAATCCCCTCTAGAACTCACCCAAAACTCACGGCAAGGAATGTATGTTCTTCACTCTCTCAGCCACATCTGGCTGAACAAACCTGGGACTTGTCTGCGTACAGAGCCCAGCCACATAGTAGAGAGGTAAAAAGGTAGCATTAAAAAGAGGCCAGTGGACTTACTGTATCTTACCCTGCATCCCAATTCCAATGAACACACATTGATTGAAGAAAGTAGCTTTATTGAAGTTGAAGCATAGTTCTATATAAATCAGGTTACAGATCTCAGCATAGAAAAATATACTAATCAAAATTAGCTTTTAGAGAAAGAATGCTTTCAGACATATTCTCCCCTCAATAAAATTAATCTATCTATCTGTTCTATCTATCTGTTCTATCTATCTGTCTCGCCCTCCCCCGGATTCGCAACACCTGTCCGGGGGAGTTGAAAAGGGCCGCCCGCAGGAGCCACGGCCGAAGAACGCTGCCAGCCTGCGGAGACGTCTTGCCCTCCCCCGGATTCACAACACCTGTCCGGAGGAGTTGAAAAGGGCCGCCCGCAGGAGCCGCGGCAGTAGCTCCGGCTTTCCCTCCGGGGCTCCCGCTTTCCCTCTGGGGCCCCTTGATCCTCTTGCTCTCGGCCAGTCGGGCTGAGAGAGGCCAGAGCACTTGGACTTTGCCCCGCCGCCACCCGGAGACTACCTGGGGATAGGGGGTGGGTGTTCGCCGCAGTCGTACCAGGACTGGATGGCAGGTATGTTGGGGGGGATGGTGTTTTGTATTTTTACATTATTGAATCAATTATTGTATGGCTTTTGTATTGGGTATGAACTGTATTGTGAATATATTGTTTACTGTCCATTTGTACTGAATATTGTTACGGACTGTATTTTGATTATATTATGTTCATATTTATTTTATTGTGCTGTATTTTGGGATGCTGTGATTTTGTACTGTTGATCTGTTATATTGTATTGTATTCGATTTTATGTTGTAAGCCGCCCTGAGTTGGTTTTCACCAAGTAGGGCAGCATATAAATCGAAATAATAAATAAATAAATAAATAAATAAATAAATAAATTGCCATATTGAAGACTTAGGGAGATGCGGCCTGTTGAAATGGCCTTTCTCTCCCCCCCCCCCTTTTATTGGTGTTTCCTTGTCCCCCTCCCAGATTCGAACTCCTTTCCCAAGCCAAATGCTAGATTCTCCTCAGGTATGAGGTGATCCTGGGTAATTAGCATACCTCCAATCAGGTCCCAGTATTGGGGTAAACAACTCAGGCCCTATTGATGAAGCATGGTGCCTCCCTTTCTATCTCTTCCTATCCGGATCCAGGGAGTGAAAACAAACAGGTGGCCTTTTGCTAGCACCAAAAAGCCATACCTCTACTAGATTCTAAAACCTGATAAACTCCATCTTGGAAATGATTAATAACTTGAGGTCTATGACACAGCCTTATTGCTGATGAGCCCTTTGCTCACAAAATCTTTTGGGGCAACCAAGCACTTTCCCTAAATGTGATTTCAGCATGAAATATAATCTTTTTTTTTATTCTTCAGACAGGAAACCCTCCAAATCTCACAAAATGAAGAAGGGATGCCCACTTCTAGAGCCTCATCTTCATTCTGGAACTGGAATAGTTCTATCAGGGATTCCCCTAGCGATATGTGTGGCTGGATAGCAGAGTAGCACTTTTAAGCTCTTACGCAGCGAAAGCCTTAGTGCAATAACACACACACATATGCCTTCAGTGGAAAGGTGCGCTTTACTTACAGTGAGGGGAAGACAGACATACACAGGACTATATACAACAGTCTCTCTCTCTCTCCAAGCCCCACAGTAGGTAGACAGCTTGGAGTCCTCTGTTGGCTCCAACTCCAGGAGCACTCAAAAGAGTCCTGGTGATCCTTTAGCAGTTCTTTCTTATTTATTTATTTATTTATTTCCTTCGACTTATTATCCCGCCCAATCGGGTAAAAAACCCAACTCTGGGCGGCTTCTTCTCAGTTGAAGAAAAGCTCTCAACACCATCACCTCCTTCAGTGTCTCAGTCCTTCTCAGTATATAGACTCCTTCAGAATAGCAACCTCCTCACAGATAATCTCCTCCAGAATAATAGCCTCCTCCAGTATGATAGCCTCCTCCATAGACCCTTCCCAGAGGGCCACAGTTATACCCTTGTGTTGCTGGGCAGATTCTCTAATCAGCCACAGCTGGGCTGTTACATGAGCACGTGGACAAGGCATGCACAGTCTGGCCATCAGTTTGAGGCTCTATTATGTACACCTGTGTTCAGAACACATGGAGGGCCTTAAAGTTGTACTATTCCACTGGGCAGCAATCTTTGTACAATACCCCCAAATGAAAAATGTCCTAACAAGTTCCACTGAAAAAGACAGGATACGTTATTTATAACAATATGACTTTGTCAGGAGTGAAAGAGGAACTTATTTTTGTTAAATGCTGCCCTAAAAAAATTAGTGTCTGCAATATACAGCATAATTTTTCCGAGTATTATGCTGAATGTCAGTGCACAGTTATTGACAGACAAATTTGATTTTAACATAAATTCACTTACTTGCCTCAGGGAAGTCTCTTTCTATCTTTGCGTAACTGGCACTGATGAGGTTGGGTGTGTGTGTTCCAGCATGGCATGCTTTGTGACTCCTTTGGGCTTCCTCTGAAGGCTTCCTGACCAATTTCTGCACCTGTGCATTTATGAACATCTTGGACCTTTACTCCATTCACTGGAATAAGAAAACACAAATGGTTGCAACTTGAGGAGCTCCTACTATGCCATGGATTTTGGAGACCTGATGTATCATATATAGGTAGTTAAGCATCTGTGGGGGAAGCTTTAACTAGACTATTCGTGTAAGATGCACCACCAGCATATAATTATTTTATTGAATTTATTACCCCGCCCCACTCGGGAGAACCCGACTCTGGGCGTCTTACATCATAATAAATAAAAGTAAAAGATAAAAACATATAAAATCGTAAAAGTTTAAAAGTTATCTGAGCTAAAAACAGTGCAAACTGCACGCCAGTATTCCCATAGATCAGCCCCAAAGCGGCACTCCTTAAATGAGCCACTTAGTATGGGAACCCATGTTCCCTAGTCCCCAAATATGTCCTGCCAGCCAGGTTTTCAGGCCCTTCCGGAAGGGCAAGAGCTCCGTCTGCAGGCGCAGTTCGGTGGGCAGGAGGTTCCAGAGGGTCGGGGCGGACACGGAGAAGGCTCTCCTCCTCGTACAGGCGAGGTGCGCCTCTCTCGTCGAAGGAACAACAAGGGAGCCTCTCCGATCCGCCCTGGTGGGCCGGACAGGTGTTCTTGTTGGGGTGACGCGGTCTCTTAGGTATCCTGGCCCACTACCATATAGGGCTTTAAAGGTAATAACCAGCACCTTGAATTGCACCCGGAGACATACTGGCAACCAGTGCAGCTCCCGGAGTAGCTGCGAAGCACGAGCATAACGCCCACATCCCACCACTACCCGGGCCGCTGCATTTTGGACCAGCTGGAGTCTCCAGATGGTCATCAGGGGCAGCCCCATGTAGAGCGCATTACAGGAATCAAGTCTGGAGGTGACCAAGGCATGTGTGACCATGAGCAAGGAGTCCCGGTCTAGGAGGGGGCGTAACTAGCGTATTACATGAAGTTGTGCAAAAGCCCTCCTGGCCACAGCTGCCACCTGCTCCTCGAACAGTAGCCGTGAGTCCAGGAGGACCCCCAGATTACGCACCGGGTCTGTTTGGGGCAGAACTGCCCCATCCAGCACCAAAGATGGCAACTCCTGTGTTAACACAGGACCTCGTACCCACAGCCACTCAGTCTTGCCGGGATTCAGCTGTAGCCCGTTGTCCCCCATCCAGACCTTAACAGCCTTCAGGCACCTGGAAAGGACTTCCACCGCACCGCTTGGGTCCCCATGGGCAGAGATGTATAACTGGGTATCATCAGCATATTGATGATACCTAACCCCGTGGGAACGGATGATCTCACCCAGCAGCTTCATATAGATGTTGAATAGGAGAGGAGAGAGTACCGAGCCCTGAGGCACCCCATATTGCAGGGGCCTAGGGCTGGACTTCTCCTTCTCCAGGCACACCGACTGGGTCCTGCCCCTCAGGAATGAGGAGAACCAGGACAACACAGTGCCCTGGATCCCCAGACCCTGGAGCCTTCCCAGAAGGATGCCATGATCGACAGTGTCAAAAGCCGCTGAGAGATCGAGAAGAGCAAGGACAGACGGCTCCCCTCTGTCCCGCTCTCTCCAGAGATCATCCACCAGAGGCACTAGTGCGGTTTCGGTACCATATCCGGGCCTGAATCCCGACTGAAACGGGTCCAGATAATCCGCTTCATCCAGGACTTCCTGTAACTGCAGCGCCACAGCCTTTTCCAAAACCTTACCTAAAAAAGGTAGGTTGGACACTGGACGGTAGTTGGAAATTACCGTGGGATCGAGGGACAGCTTCTTCAAGAGGGGGCGCACTAAAGCGTGTTTGAAAGGTGATGGAAAATGCCCCTCTTTTAACGAAGCATTGATAATCGCCTCGATCCAGCCAACTGCCACGGTCTTGGAAGCTTTAATTAACCAGGCAGGGCAAGGGTCCAGTGCACAGGTCGTGGCGCGAACAGATACAAGAAGCCTGTCCACTTCCTCAGGGCCAACAGGGTCAAACCGATCCCAGATAACATGGCTAGACTGTGTCATGGTCAACCCCAGCTCCGTACGTTCCACGCCGGGATTCAACTTCGAGCGGATCTGAGCGATTTTCTCCGCCAGATAATCAGCAAAATCCTCAGCCGATCCCTGCCACCCAGGGCCTGGCCTGGCCTCTACCGAGGAGGGACCTGGGCGATTATCTGCGGAGGCAATAAGGGTGGTGAAGTATTGGCGCTTCACCACCCTTATCGCCACTAGGTAGTCTTTAATAGCAGCTCTAACCAGTGATCGGTCAGACTCAGCTAAAATTACCACATCTAAAAACAAAATAGAATTAAAAAGGGCTAGATGACATCTGCCCAATATCAGGCTACATCAACAGCATTTCCTCTAAGTTCCTCCTCAGTGCACGCTGAGGGGCATTGTGTGCATTGTATCATATGGGAGATAGTTGGTACTTCTCCACATTCACACAGGCTGTCATCTACAGGGAAATCCCTCTTTCTTAGATTAGCCCTTGATCTTCCTATTCTTGCACACAGTCTATTTAAAGCTTCCCCCACAGATGCTTAACTTAACAGCATCTTTTATGGCTGACAGTTCTTCAAATGAAGAGATCAGTTACCTTCAAAGTTTGATTATTATTTTTCTTTCTTTCTTTCTTTCTTTCTTTCTTTCTTTCTTTCTTTCTTTCTTTCTTTCTTTCTTTCTTTCTTTCTTTCTTTCTTTCTTTCTTTCTTTCTTTCTTTCTTTCTTTCTGCTATATGTATTTTCATTCACATCCAATTACATAGAAGCTAAGTCTTTAGTACATGTGGATGGCAAAATAAATAAATAAATAATGATAAGGTAAATTTTGAATCAGAGAACAAATGTCCCATCTGGAGGAGCCCTGAGTTGATCAAAATTCAACTTGTGGCTACTGAAGGTTGCGGCTGCCGAGGCCTGGGGTCGCCCGGCAAGGCGCGCCGCCCCTGACTGCGGCCTTCTCCTCCTCTGAGGGCTGGTGCCGCCTGCCGAGGCCGCCAAAAAGGTCCGGCTCTGGCTAAAATAGGCAGCCTTGGGGCTCTGCATGAGATCCCACACTTCAGCCACCCCTTCTTAAAGCATTTACATTATTTATGCAATTGTTTTATTATTTATTTATTTTATTTATTTATTGGATTTCTATACCGCCCTACTTGGTGCGACCAACTCAGGGCGGTGTACAACATAAATTAATATACAGTCGATCAATAGAGTCCAACAATAAGGCAGAAACATACAATATAAAAAATGTAACAATATAATAGCAAGATAATATTCTTGCTATCTGGGTACAGAGCTTTGGAAAGTGATATATTTTTTTTTTGAACCATAGCTTTTAGGATCCCGCGACCAGCATGGCAAGAGATGAAATAGGGCAACAATAAAATAAAGTTGAAGGGAAAACATTATTGTAATACTTGGCTCATGATCAGAGCAAACTTCCCTCCAAACATTGTTTGGGGAAAGCCATATCTTAGCTGTGGAACGGGAAATATAGAATGGTGTGGTGGCCAATTCTGTGAAAATGTGAACACTGGAAGAACTCTTGAATCAATATAAGTTCAATATATCAATTTAAAGGTTATAATATGCATTGCTACAATTTAAAATGGGAACCATATTTTAACTGCTGTTTTGTGTAATATACAGTACAGTTCTACCTCGCTTAAAGAGCATAATGCATTCCACAGGATTGCTCTTTAAGCGAGTTTGCTCTTTAAGCGAAACACCATTGTAAGTGACCAATTGTAGGGGGATTGCGAATCCCGATTTATTTGTTAAGTGAATTTTTGGTTGGTTTTATTTGTTAAGCGAAGCGAACATTCTGAGAAAATTCTGCTCTTTAAGCGAGTTACTCTTTAAGCGAGGTGCTCTTTATGCGAAGTTTGACTGTAATTGTTTTGAAAGATAGTTGCAATGTTGTGTGATGTTTCTAGTTGACTGTGCGACTGAACAACAACAATAATAGGCTAAAAAGCCACTTGATAAGCAAATATGTTTTTAACATGAATAATTTTACCTAACAGGCTACAGGTAGCATAAAACAGGTAGACATAATCAAATATTTGCATCACACTGATGACACAACCCAGACCTTTTCTAGAGTGCCCGGTGGAATGTGATTTCATCACAGTAAGGAACGGAAAGTTTTACTCCTGGAGGCAGAATCATGTTTTCATCAACTTTGGATGCAAAGCAAATTCTGAAAGTCATTCTTGTTTTCGTCCAAGAATTTCAAATGTGACAGAACCATATGATGGAGCAATATGACAGAACACAGACTGCTACTCTAAGATGTATGCGAGTACTGTACTGTATCTCAATTCTCTTTTCCCATTTAACAAACGGGAGGGTTGTATCCTGAAGCAACACTCCATTGTGACTCACTCGGAGAGTGTGCTCTAAGGTCATAAATGGAATCTTGAAAGCCTTGTATGAAAGTCCCAGAGCAGATAATTTGGAAACAGGAACGGCTGCCCACAAAGATGGCTATTGGCTGAAGAATGGATATCAACAATTGTACTATGTGCAGCTCCTAGAACAGGAGTGACAAGGGTGGCGTGAGCTAGGTGAATTGGTGTCAGGGGCCAGATCCAGCCCGCAAGCCGTACTTTGGGCACCCCTTGTTTAAGCAGAGAAAATGGCAGCTTAAAAATCTATCTCACCCTGTTGCAAAACCAGACCAGAATGGGCTTTCTCCACACCTTTGAGATTGAAAGGGAGACATTTAGAGCTAATCTGAATACCTTAATCTATTGTTGCTGATGGCTGTGGGAAGCTGTATTGTTGTGCTTGCTTGTCTCTCATCCTGCTTGAGCAGGCCCTTCTCCCTTTAACCCCTGAATTTGGTGTATATAAACCATGTAAGTTTCACTCCTTGTCTGAAGAAGTGGACCTGATCCAGAAAGCTAACAATAAAATTATAGCTGTTAGTCTTTAAAGTGCTACAGTGTTTTTTTTAATTTTGTTTTCTGATATGCCTGTTGCAAAACATATGGCAAGGTGCATTTTACTTCTACTTCCAGTGGGAGGAACCACGTGACCGGCCCGCTGAATCACGTGACCAGCCCATGGCCTGAAAAGTTTGGGTACCCCTGTCCTAGAAAGTTGTGGGAACAACTCAAAGGGAAACACTTATTCACAAGCAAGATGGGCATCGAATGAATAACATAGCCCTCATAGTGCAGTGGTTAAGTTGCAGTACTGCAGCCAAAACTGCTCATGTTGTGAGTTCAAACCTCATGGGCTCAGAGTTGACTTAGCCTGCCATCCATTTGAGGTTGGTAAAGCTCAGCATGCTGGAAGCAAAATGCTAATTACGTTGTGAATCACTCAGGGAGTGCTTTAAGTACTACGGGGTGGTGGTGGTGGTGTATATAAGGGTAATTGCTATTGCTGGCCTACTGTAACAATGGACATTCTGGGCCTTTACCAGTCTTTTCTTATTGCCAGGATTTCATCTTTGTTATTACTGATTATTTCTCTAAAATGGAAAGAAAGGTTGCAAAGGCAATAAAGGAGACTTTATTTGTGTTTATGGTGTGCCTTGCCTTATATACAATAGATTAATAAACTAGATATAGTTTATTTTATGGGACGTATAATCTTTTAAAATAATCTAAATCCAAAAGCAAGTCAGTGAAGCACAGCTGGAAGAAATGTCCAATGGTTATTAACTATTTGTCTTGAGTAGTAAATGCTATAGAAAAGATAATTAACCGACAAATAGATCCCAATTAAGATCTGTTACTCCTATCTACTTCTGTAGATGAGAACACAAACCTTAAATGCAAGGTTTCGAGCTGCGACCAGATTGGCAACGGCATGGAAATGGAAAGACTAAAAATTCACGTGATAGTATGCTAGAATTTGGTGGATAGCTTTATTAGAGAAATTAAATAGCAAAATGAAGTTGCCAAGAGGCGAAGAGTCACATGTCGATTGGGGCGGCTATACAAATTGAATTAAGAATAAGAATAAGAATAAGAAAGGTAAAGGTTTCCCTTATTTATTTATTTATTTATTTACTCCAATTTTTATACCGCCCTACTCGGTTGGGCTGACTCAGGGCGGTTCACAAGCACAGAGTAAACAGCAAGTCTATAGACACATCATGTAAATACAAAAAAGAGAGAGAGAGAGAAAATCGGTATCAACACCATAAACAGCTCAACATCGTTACATCATAAAAGTTCAGTCAGTATCAATTTCAAACAATAATCAAAAAATTACAAAATTCAACACATTTACACAAAGATTTTAACATTATCAAAAAGTCCAGCCGCCGCTGCGGCTTTTAAACGTAGCCTCCGGGACAGGTGGAGGGAGTCCCGGCTGGGCGCGGCGATAGCCTCTTTCCCCCGGCCGCAGGTGTGTTCCGTAGCGGCGGGGCGAGAATGTTCTGCCGGGGAAGTCCAGCCGCCGCTGCGGCTTTTAAGCAAAAGCCTCCGGGACAGGTGGAGGGAGTCCCGGCTGGGCGCGGCGATAGCCTCTTCCCCCCGGCCGCAGGTGTGTTCTGTGGCGGCGGGGCGAGAATGTACTGCCGGGGAAGTCCAGCCGCCACTGCGGCTTTTAAGCAAAAGCCTCCGGGACAGGTGGAGGGAGTCCCGGCTGGGCGCGGCAATAGCCTCTTCCCCCCGGCCGCAGGTATGTTCCGTGGCGGCGGGGCGAGAATGTTCTGCCGGGGAAGTCCAGCCGCCGCTGCGGCTTTTAAGCAAAAGCCTCCGGGACAGGTGGAGGGAATCCCGGCTGGGCGCGGCGATAGCCTCTTCCCCCCGGCCGCAGGTATGTTCCGTGGCGGCGGGGCGAGAATGTTCTGCCGGGGAAGTCCAGCCGC
The DNA here is from genome assembly GCA_030440675.1 of Furcifer pardalis. Taxonomy (NCBI): domain Eukaryota; kingdom Metazoa; phylum Chordata; class Lepidosauria; order Squamata; family Chamaeleonidae; genus Furcifer; species Furcifer pardalis. The sequence goes on along the minus strand of CP126897.1, from coordinate 43,317,563 downwards.
CGCTGCGGCTTTTAAGCAAAAGCCTCCGGGACAGGTGGAGGGAGTCCCGGCTGGGCGCGGCGATAGCCTCTTCCCCCCGGCCGCAGGTATGTTCCGTGGCGGCGGGGCGAGAATGTTCTGCCGGGGAAGTCCAGCCGCCGCTGCGGCTTTTAAGCAAAAGCCTCCGGGACAGGTGGAGGGAGTCCCGGCTGGGCGCGGCGATAGCCTCTTCCCCCCGGCCGCAGGTATGTTCCGTGGCGGCGGGGCGAGAATGTTCTGCCGGGGAAGTCCAGCCGCCGCTGCGGCTTTTAAGCAAAAGCCTCCGGGACAGGTGGAGGGAGTCCCGGCTGGGCGCGGCGATAGCCTCTTCCCCACGGCCGCAGGTGTGTTCCGTGGCGGCGGGGCCCTTGCTCAAAAGCCAGTCATATCCAACTCTAGGGGTCAGTGCTCATCTCTGTTTCAATGCTGAAGAGCCAGCGTTGTCTGCTTCTGCAGATGTTTCCGTGGCCATATGGCAGGCATGAGTAGACACCGGAGCGCATGGAATGCTGTTACCTTCCCACTGAAGTCATCCCTATTTATCTACTTGCAATTTCTTGGTTTCAAACTGCTAGTTTGGCAGGAGTAGTGGTGGTGGTGGTGGGGTGGTGGTGGTGGTGAGGGTGAGGGTGAGGGTGAGGGTGAGGGTGAGGGTGAGGGTGAGGGTGATTATTATTATTATTATTATTATTATTATTATTATTATTATTATTATTATTATTATTATTATTATTATTATTATTATTATTATTATTATTATTATTATTATTATTATAAAGGTTGCATTTGTGGACATGTGGTGTCACCGCATTGCATTCATAAATGAGAAATCTTTATAATATTATCTAGTAACACAACAGAAGATAGTTCTGGTGAAAATAATTTAATAACAACAAATGGTTTGAATAATAAAAGTTAACAGTAAAGAAGGCAATAGAAGAGCTAGAATGAAAAATGACCACATGACTTTTTTCAAATTATTTTCAGGTGAGAATGGGGGCCTAAGAAATGCCTTCACCTGTTGTCCAGAATGGATTATCTGAAGGAAATCTGGAAAATATGAATTTGTGTTCAATGTGTAAGTGATGTGACTTTGTCATTATGAATGGGACCTTGAAAGAGTGTGTGGTGGCCACATGCAGTTTGCTTTCTCTGGCAGAAAGTAATTCTCCATTGCTTTAGATAATAGCTGAAAATATGGATGCAAAAATTTCTATGTGTCTATGGCTCTATAAGCTAGTCGTTTCAAAGCACTTATATGTTAAAAATGAATGAAGAAAAGCTTCCAGTGTTTTTTTTAAACCTGCAGATGGAGGTTAGTTTTATAGTTTCAGAAACTTTTCAATGCATTGAAATTATTATCAAAATAATCTGGAATTATTTGTAATAGTTATTGTTATGCCAGGTGGGGAAAGACTAGTACAGTCAAACCTTGCATAAAGAGTGCCTCAGAGAGTAACTCACTTAAAGAGCAGAATTTTCTGTGAACGGTCGCCTCGCTTAACAAATAAAACCAACCAAAAACTCACTTAACAAATAAATCAGGTTTCACAATCTCCCCCCCCCCCCCAAGTCACAATTGGTCACTTACAATGGTGTTTCGGTTAAAGAGCAATCCTGTGGAATGCATTATGCTCTTTAAGCGAGGTAGCAGTGTATCACAAAAAGTTGAAAAAGGAATAGACATTGCAAGAAAATATGAATACTTACTTCTCAAACTCTATATTTCCAGATACCACAGAAAGAACCCGGTCATAACACGATAGCATGGCACAGAGCCAATAAAATAACTGGCTGGGGAAAGTGGAATTTGACGTAATCACTTGGCAATTACTGATATCATTTTATATTGACATCTAATCCATCTTCAGAATTTGCTGCATTCTTTACAGGGTAATTTCCTTGTTGGAAAGATTTCCAAGGTTTAGCTCTTGTCAAGTACAATAAAGGTACTAATTGTGGAAGTAACATGATTCAGCCTCCTCAACCGAGGGGGAAATTTGCTAATAATGGGCAATCTGTATAGACATGACTTTTAATATTCTTTTCTCCCTCCCTGCTAGATATTCTTCTGAAATAATTCTTCCTCATCTCTTGTAATTTATACTCCCCTTCTCCTTTCCCACTTAAGTCATTATCTAATTAGCTCTATATTTCATTCGTCCAATAAAATAAAATAAAATATTAACTTCTTTTTGTAAGAGTTTTTCTTACTCCTGGTATTGTTCCACATCTTTCAAATGACTTGGAGGAAATTGTGGTCCGGTCGCCTCTCCATCCAGGAGCTTGCTTTGTGGAGGGGGGGGGGAGAGAAGCCCTCCTCCTCTCCGCAAAGCAAGAGCCTAGATCCCAGCGCACCAGGTGTTTGCCTTGTGGGGGGGGGAGGAAGCCCTCCCCCCTCTGGAAGGCAAGTGCCTGAAGCGCTGGCATCCAGGCACTTGCTTTGCGGAGGGGGGGAGAGCACCCTCCGCAAGGCAAGTGCCTGGAGCACTGGGCTGCCTCCTTTAAGATGGGGCTGGCTGGGGGTGTCAGGCACCTCCAGCCAGCCTGTACTGTATTTTTATTTTTAACTTTGGCTCTGCCTGTGTCATTGGCTCCGCCCATGACATCATGCCGTTGGGTCCGCCCATGACATCAGCTCCGCCCACAGTGTTGTAGTAAAAATTTTTGGCTGTCCATCACTGTGTTGTATGGTGAGGTGGAGGATCCACTTTGCTCAGACCTCAGTAGCATTTTGCCATCACTAACAGAAAGAGATCTCCAAGGCAAATTCACTTTCTGAAGTGCATGAGGTGACGTTCACAAGAGGAAGTCACTATACAAATACTGTACAGTTATTTGTCTCACTCTTTCTTCTACTTTTTTCACAATTTCTTTCAATATTTCTGTCAACTACATAATGTTAGCACCAATCACAAGTAGATATGATATGGTATGAATATGAGGTATATAGGTATTTTATTCCACCCACTGTGTCTGTATGTGTGTATCTGTATATTGTAGGACCTCTAATGCACTGCTGAGGCACAAAATGGGACAAGTGAACTCTTCTCCTTGCACTGGTAAGGATTACAACTGCAGTGCAAGTTATAAAATGTATTTAATTTTTTCTCCTAGTTTAGTGCTATTCTGCTACAGTACTAATTCAAATTGATAAAATTAACAACTCTCCTTTCTCCCTTCTCCCAAATCTTTCTATCTTCTCAGCTAGTGTGCTGTCTGCCATCCTTACCACCTGTTTCCTACTCCCTGCTCTTTATTTCCTTTATTTCCCTCAAGAGTCACCTTCTCAGACTTCCTCTCTAACCAGCTCCTGTTTGCACATGTCCATGCACTGTGCATGTAGGAAGCTACTGCTGACATCAGTTCAGCTAGAAAGCTGCCCTGTAGAAATGACACAAGGTGCTCTGCCAAAAGGGCATTGGGCAGGCTGTGGCAGGCTGAAACCTACTCATAGGACTGGTTCCTCTGCGCAAGAAATACTGATTTAACAGTAAGAATGTCAACCATGGACAAAATTTATCACTGAGCTGACTTTTCAAACTGAAGTCTCCTGAGTTTTTAGTTTGAGGAGGGCAGCCAAGATGAATTAAAGTCTCAACGTTGTGAACTGTAAAGGTATACTTTTCACTGCATACTTTGCAGTGACCTACTATACAAACATTAATTTGCTGACATTCAATAAAACTGCTCTTCAGTCTACTATAATCTTAAAAACAGCACAGAATAAGCTCTAAAATCATACCAACTATGAATGAATGCATACAAATAAGGATATACTGTATTACTCCATCCTTTCTCCTGAAGCACTACCAACTTTAACAGCTGCTGCTTTTACTAGAATAAATTAAAGTAGCATGTTATTTTGCTGATTTGTTAAATTTTGAAATTCTATCTAGTACATATAGTTTTCTTTACGGTATTAATTTGGAATTATGAGAAGCTATTATGTTTTGAAGCAGTCTGACAGGATAACAATATGTTTAGAATTAATAATGGCAGAGCATGTGTGGGGTACAGGTCAGACAGTTGCCCCAGTCTGTTGGCTCATTTGTTCCCCCTCTCTCTGTGTGTCTTGTTTTAGCTTTTTTAATTTAAAAAAATCTTTTAATCTTGATTTTATATTACCGTATTTGCTGGCGTATAAGATGACTTTTTACCCCTGAAAAACATGCCTCCAAGTGGGGGGCCGTCTTGTACACTGGGTACACTTCAGTTGAATAAAATACAGTAATACCTCAGATAACGTTTACCTTGGATAACATTTACCTCAGATAACGTTTACCTCGCATAATGTTAAGCAATTTGGGGATAATTGCATCGAATAACGTTAAGGTCCTATGGGATGGATCAGATAACAACTTTTAATATCAGATGACGAACAGGAGTTAGAAGGTTTTTAAAGGGAAACTGTCATGCCAGCAAACTTGCTAGGGACTTGCCTGGCACTTGCTCTCTCCCTTTATTTGTTATCTTCCTTCTATCATTGACAGTGCCAGTTTGGTTAACAGATTAGAAAACAAACAGCATGGCAGCTCCCATAGGTTTATTGTTCCATTCAGCTTTAGTGAATTGTCTTTGGTGAATTACGTTTAATAAACTTGCACTGTTTTATGTTTACTGTACATGTCTGATAACATACAGCCTTGTGACAGTTTTTCTCCATGTCATAAGCATTTGAATATAAATTAACATGTTGAAATCAAATCTGATGTTCTTTTACGTTTTATTTGGTGTGTGGAAGGTGTGCGGAAGAGGGGGTAGTCTTATACAGTGAGTATATAACAAACTCTATATTTTGAGTGGAAATGTTGGGGGTCGTCTTATACGCCTAGTCGTCTTGTACGCCAGCAAATACGGTATGTTTGATTGTGTTTTAGGTGTTGAAAGTTGTGTTAGCTGCCCTGGGTCTTTTTGAGGGGGCGGCATATAAGTTTGCTTAAATAAATAAATAAATAAATAAATAAATAATGTGCAAAAGCAATTAAAGAACAAGGAATGAAACTGTAAGTTTGGGTGTTTTATTTAGGTGCAATGCAGATATTGCTCAAGATAAAAACAAGTGAACAGAAAGTTTATTGGAAACTAGCATATTCAGTGGCTCAGGAAAAAGTTCATTAATAGTTACGACACATGTTAATGCTCAAGTGTTCCTTGACTCTCAGTAGGTTTCTGTTTTGGGGTCGGTGATCTGGGAATAGGGAATTAAAAACGCTACAGATCTGTGGTGGAAACAGAGGCTGTTTGAGCAATTATGGCCACCTTCTCCAGCCATGTCAACTGTCAGAATCTTCTGATTATCAGCAGTCCCTGATGGTCAATCAGGAGGAAGATTGACTGTGCCAAGGATGGTCTTGGGAAAACAGATTAAATCAATGCAGGTTCTGGTCTCCTCCAGGAGCCTGCTATCCAACTGCAGGCTGGAGTTATAGTCAGCTCAGGAGCTTTTGGAACAAGGATTGGGAAGAGGAATAAAAAGAGGACAATTAAAGAGATGAAGTTAGCTATTTCTGCCTCTGAGAGAGATTATTTTACAAAGGAGAGCCACCTTGGAGAATTTTGCATTTCATCTCATACTTCCCTATTCATATTTATTTATTTTTAATTAGTGTGTGTGTGTTGTGTATTAATATTCCTTTGTATCTCACAACGGGGGTGGCAGCTTTATTCCTCCCCCACAAGGTTGTAGGCAGGATAACTCCTGGCCTTTCATGCTAATGGAGAATAAATGCATTCTTTTTATGTGTGTGCGAACTTGCTTAATGTAAAGAATCCTCCTGGAGAACAACTTATCTCATGCCCGGATCAAACCCTAGACTGCCAAAATGAAGACACTTTCGTGGCTTTGTCATTGGCCAAACTTAAGTCCTCATTGGTGCATGTTTCTAGCAGTAATTGTCAGACCAGTAAATGAGCCAGATTTTGTATCTCTCCACATTCACTCAGTGTCTTATTGTCCACCAGCAAGCCCCAATTGAGCACATTGGTCTTATATTTAGGAACTCCAACCCTCAGTCTATTCAGGGTCCTCCAAGTGATGTAGGGAAGATTGAGTTCCTCATCTATATCCTCCTTTAATGTTCTTCCTTGTCCAGTGAGCTCCTTCCTCCATCTTTTAATTTGTTTTTGTCAAGTTAAGTCCCAGGCCTGGACCAGAATCTTAATCTCAGGACTTAATACCATGTTTGATCCATCAGATCTGGTGCCCTTGCTGCTCTCAGACAGCTACCAATCATGTTGGCACCATAACCTATGTATAAGAACTCCATAATCTTGGCTAGAGCCAGCATCAGTTCTTCCCTAACTTCAACAGTATGTTCCTGAAAAGGTCCCTGGTTGTAGAGTGCCTGATACCTATCTAGCAGAGGTTTGATGTTGTCAGTCAGGCTCTGGATGTACTGGGCGTGGCATCCTCTTGCAATATTTTCCCTTGATATTACTTTCACAAGGTGGATAAATTCATGATATTTATCTGTGTGTGGGGAGAATCTTCTCCAGCCACTCTCAAAAATCCACCCATTTATCCTTCTTAAAGATAAAATGTCTGTGAAAAGGCAGGGGTTTCAGTGCAGCATTTACTATGCACACGATGGGTCTGTGTTGAATATGTGGGATCAGATCATCAACAGCTTTCATGCACTGTGCTGCTATTTTCTTGATGACAAAGATGTCCAGATTATACCCCCTCCTCCACCTACCACTGTTAAAGGATGTGGGAAGTTTCGGGTCATGGACAAGTTGGAGGTAATTGGTGTCTGCCCAGAGTACAAGTTGTGCACCATCCTCATTGGTCTGGTTCTATCCCCAAGCCTCACTGTGACAATTAAAGACTCCAATAACAAGATTTATTTGGTGATAGGTAAAATTGTCTGGTTCATTAAAATTTGCTTCTGGCAGCTGATAGACAGAGAGGTAACTGTGGTGTTTGGATGGTGAATTGTGAGAATTGTGGGGTTTGGATGGTGAGAATTTCAGTGTTATTTGTTTCCATCAGTACAGCTGATATTATATTGAGGCCAGGTCTAACAAAAGTTGACATCTCATACTGGTCATGTGGTCTCTCAATTACTAGCTCCATTCCAGCCACTTTGGGTCTGTACCTTGCTGTTCCCTTGATGTGTTTCCGAGACTAGAGCATGTCACATTTGTATTTCCTGCACATGTCCACTAGGAGGACACTCTTATTACTCGAAAGTCCCTCAATATATATTGAGATCATTGTTACGGTTGGTCTTGGCAAAGATGTTTCTGTTGGAGTGATTCTCCAGTTCCTTTGGTTTTCATCTGGTGTTAGAAAGATTAGCTGGCAAGGTTGCTGCCCAGGGTACGCCCGATTGTATTCATTGTCTATGAGGAGGCTCTTTCTATGTGCCCTGGAGAAAAACTGCTGCACGTATTCACATGAAGAAATATCAATAATTCTAAGCTATGTAGGTGGCATCATATCACTGGCAAAAAGCAGTAATGATTTAAAATTACTCCTGATGGCATGAGAGAAGAGGCATGAACACAGGGTTGCATTTGAATACTAAGAAGACTATCATAATTTCTACACAAGACATAACTTTCATGTTGACAGTGAAGAAACCAACATTGTTAAGCATTTTCTATGCTTCAGTTCAATTCCAAGTCCAAGCGAAAACTGCCATTCAGAAATAAAGCTGAACTGAACATGGCTATTTTATTTATTTATTTTATATAGTTTTAAGGTTTTTATATGGAAGCTTCCACTTCCTAATTCTGGGCTCTACCTGCGCAGAGAAGGATAAGATTACATCCTCTGGCCAGGAGGAGGAATGGACTTCAGCTGTTTGTGCTGTGTTGTTTTTTCTTATTGTAAGCTGCCCTGAGTCGCCACGGTGAGTGGGCGGCGATATACATCTAAATAAATAATAATAATAATTTATTTTATCATACTTGTATGCCACCCTACTCGGAATGACTAAGGGCGGCTAACACAATGTTGGAAAATAAAAATCCAATGAACCCATCCATTAACCCAACTATACCTCTAATTCAAAGAGATTAAAAACTTAAAGGTTCAAGATTAATTAAAAATTTAAAACTATAAATTTAAAAGACTCAAAATTTTAAATTTTTTAAATGCAAAAGGTTTAAAAGAGAGAAAGAGATGGCTGTCTAATCAAATCAACCACCCAACATGGGACCTCGTATTACTGGAGCCCCACACCTGCCCTGCCAGCCAGGTTTCTAGGCCCTTCTGAAAGGGCAACAGCTCTGTCTGTAAACGTAACTCAGTTGGCAGGAGGTTCCAAAGGGCTGGGCCGGACACGAAGAAGGCCCTCCTTCTGGTGCTAGAGAGATGTGCCTCTCTAGCTGATGGAATGATAAGCAGAGGCGTAGCTACCGCCGTATCTGCCGTATCAATTATACGGGGCCCCCGGGCCACGGGGGCCCCCAACGTGCGTAAGCAAAACAAATCTTTACCCTTCCTAAGGGCCCCCAAACAAATTTTTATACGGTGCCCCGCCAAGGCACGCTACTCTTCTGATGATAAGAGAGCCTCTCTGATCCGCCCTGGTGGGATGGACAGATGTTCTCAGGGTGACACGGTCTCTTAAGTATCCTGGCCCACTACCATGTAGGGCTTTAAAGGAAATGACCAGCACCTTGAATTGCACCCGGAGACACACAGTTCCTGAAGCAGTGGTGAGGCATTATGCTCATGCCTCACCACTGCTTCAGGAACTGTGTGTCTCCGGGTGCAGCCTCCAAATGGTCACCAAGGGCAGTCCCATGTAGAGAGCATTGCAGTAATCAAGTCTGGAGGCAACCAGAGCATGTGCGGGCGTAACTGGTGTATTACACGAAGTTGTGCAAAGCATCCAGGTAGGATAAACCTTGAAGCATCCAGGTAGGATAAACCTTTTGTAATAGGTGCACAGCTTTTTCTTCTGCTGAATTTTTAAAACTTTTGTCAGATGTCCAGAGAAGGTTACTCTGTTTCCTTTTAAGGTGGTGAATATTGTAAATAAATAAGGAAGTACTGCAGTGAGAACTGCCTGTCCTTTTCCCTATCCTTTCCCACAGAGGTCAGCTGATGCAGGAAGGTTTGACAGCAGCAGTTTCCACCAAGCTGTCTCCACTTCTCGGCCCCTTTGCCTCACCCTCACATCCTGCAAACTGAGGCCCCCCGAATCTAATCCTCTTGCTACTTAGATCAAATATACTTGAGTCTTCTGTGTAGTTTTAACAGTTGGCAAATGTAACATCCTGCATAACATTTCCTTCTTTGGTTTGTATCTCATTTGGCTGTATTACACATTTTTTATATAAACAAAACACCTGGATAATGGTGTTGGATCCAATATGTGGTCTTTGTCTCTTGAAAGCAGCTTGTTTGGACAGAACAACATTTCCACACCACAGCTATTGTGTTAAATTCTACGCCTGGGATGTCTTCCTTCCTATGCTTTAAATCTGTTAACAACAGACAAGTCACTGTTTTGGAATCTCTGCAAACTAAGTCATCTTTTATCTGCACAGCTGGGGCACGAATGTTGTATAATGCTGGGCTAGCTGGGTTTCATTTCTCTCTCCCTCTGTCACCATTTCCTGGTAAAAACATCTGAAAGAGCTTACAATTATGCCGGTGGGAAAAATGGAAGGAAAAACTGAACACAGAACCACGCCACCCCCCTCGTTGTATGAAATAAAGGAAGCTTTCATTGGCTGTACTGAGAAAAAGTATGTAAAACTCAGTGTTATCATGGAGAAACAGATGGATTTCTTACTGAGATAGCTTTAAAAAACACCCTCTAGCATATTTGGGTACAGACCCAAATAAACTAAATATAATTATTATAATATAATGAAGAAATGGCTAAAGTAAACCAATATAAGTAACCTTCATATTATTTAATAGCTGACCACTGTCTTGAGAATGAATAGCAACCTTTGTTCTAATATTTTTAAAGCACATTTTTTTCAGTAGATAATAACTTCATAGAGTTACATCTTTTACTAACGTACCATAAAATCATTTACACTAGTAAACACAGTGTGACATGGGATTCCATTTGAAATCCTGTTTTACTTAGGATTCTGTGCATACTACTATACATGACTGCTCAGGCAAATTCTAGAATTATACTGGTGTGTATCCTGAACTGCAGTGGCTTAGTGGTTAAGACACTGAACTTGATGACCAGAAGACCAGCAGTTTGAGACCCGAGTGCTGTAGACAGAGTGAACTCCCATCTCTGTCCCACTTCATGCTGACCTAGCAGTTCGAAAGCAAGAAATTCCAAGAAGATAAATAGGTACCACTTTTGTGGGATGGGAAATAGTATTCTGTGCAGTCTGATGTGTAGTCATCTCTGCCACATGACCACAGAAATGTCTGCAGACACAGACAGCACTGGCTCTTTGCCTGTAAATGGAGATGAGCACTGAACCCTAGAGTCGGAAATGACTGGCTTTCAAGCAAGGGATACCTTGACCCTGGGCACCATAAAGAAACTCTTCCAGCAACTTCGAGAATATTGCGTTGGAAGTAAACAAAAATCACGAGTCAAATGGGTGTATACAAGGAAATGCAGTCTACTTGGTATTCTGGCCTCTGATACATGTCAGGGCACTGAGTCCTTTATAGGCAACAGCCACAGTTATTTTGACATATGTTTAATATGTATATAATAAGTGGGTGCTTCGCTAAGTTGTTGAACTTATGCTGTTGTAGCTGGATCTTCTGTACCGAGTACCAAAGTAAACACACAGAGGGTTGATTAGACTGTTCCAATATATTTAATCAGTATACTCAAGATTACATGGGAACAGCCTCATATGTACTTTAACTTTATACTAAGTCCTGTTGACAACTGAATTTTGACTGAAAGCACAACAAGAGTGGATTCATTGAATCCATGGAACTTCTAGAGGAAATCACTGATTCAGTGGGCCTATTTTAACTGCAGCTCAGTGGTGGGATGTCAAAATTTTTACTACCCCACCGTGATGTCATCACAGTGTCGGCGGAGCTAAAGTCATGATGTCGTGGGTGGAACCAAAGAAAAAAATAAAAATAAAATAAAATAAAAATAAGCACACACAGACACACACACGCACCTCAACCCACCCACCCACCCACCCACAACACAATCCCATAAAATAAATAAATAAATAAATAAATAAAATAAAAATTACATTAAAATACACCCACCCACCCACATCTGAACCAATTTACAACAATTCTAATAGGGGTTTCAAGATTATCAAAAAGTGATATTTATTACCAGATCCATGCATACCAGTGAAATTCTATGACCAAGCAGGGCCACATCTCTTACAGCCTCGTCTGTTACTCATCTACTACACAACACTGGGTATCACAGCCTCAACGCAGGGCTGTGGAGTTGGTAGATAAATGTGGAGTCGGAGTCGAGGAGTCGGAGTCAGAGGAAATTTCGGGTACCTGGAGTCGGAGTCGGAGTCAGAAGTACACAAAACTGAGGGGTCGGAGTTGGGGTCAGAGTAGGAGTTGGAACCAGTGGTGGGATGTCAAAAATTTTACTACCCCACTGTGATGTCATCACAGTGTGGGCATAGCTAATGTCATGACATCATGGCATTGTGGGTGGGGCCAAATAATAATAATAATAATAATAATAATAATAATAATAATAATAATAATAATAATAATAATAATAAGCATACACACACACCCCTCAACCCACCCACCCACCCACAACACAAACCCGTAAATTAATTAATTAAATAAATAAATATTACATTAAAATACACCCACCCACCCACCCCAAAAATAAATCAACCCGCCCACACACCCACCATACATAAATCTGTCACTTACCTGTTAGTATAAGTGCCTGGGCAGCACCATGTTGCAAGATGGATATAGTTATTGTACCATTTCTCTAGGATAATATGCCTTAATGTAAAACAGCTGTACCTTCTTAAGGGTTCTCCAATTGGAACAGCAATTGGAACAGCACAGGTGTAGCTTATTGATGAGGTAACTCCAAGACTTTTCTTAAAAAACCCAAGCCAGGCCTGCCGGCCGCCAGGCCTGCCGGCCGCCAGGCCTGCCGGCCGCCAGGCCTACCAGCTGCCAGGCCTGGTGGCTGCCAGGCCTTTTTAGGAACTGTGGTAGTACATCAATATAGGTAAAGGTATTAAATACACATTAAAATACACACAGACACACCACACCGAAAGGTGAGTCACTTACCCTGGGGAGCAGGCTATAGGGAGCTTCAGGCTAGCAGCTTCTCTTCCTCCTCCCTGCTTGGGAGGACAGCAAGGAGGCTGTGCATGCACACCAACTGCTTGGCGCGGATGCGCAGTGGGGGAACCACTGAAAGGGTAAACCCCAAAGGTGGTTCCCCCCAAAAGCTGCCACCGGTTCTCCGGGGCACTGGGAAAAGTTACTACCGGTTCTGGGGAACTGGTGAGAACCTGTTACATCCCATCACTGCTGCAGCTTATAGTTAGATTTCACCCATAATGTGCCATTGAAATCAGCAGGCTGAGATGCATCTATCTAGCTCGCTATCATATGGCTTTATAAACACATAGTAGATAACCTATAATATGTACAAACAGGGCAATACCATAGTATAATACCATAGTATAATATTTGGGATGCAATTCTAGCTCATTTCCTCGTGGTGCATCCCGGATAAAACTAAAGAGCTAGAAAGAGCAGCATAGATACTTGGAAATAAACAGTATTTTGATTCAGTTCTATACACACTTGTGTACAAACCAGTGGGGATTAGCTTCAAGAGGTTTTACACATGAGTAGGCTGTAAATCTTTTCCTTTAAAAAGCCCAAACACAATATAGTTCCTTATTTATCCAATATACATAGAGACATAGGTCCTTAAATCAGTCAAAAATCAATACACTATTTCCAGTAAAGGAACAGATTAATTTCTTCTGTACTTCCAGCTACTTTTCTGTGTAGTTTCCTGCTCAGTTGTGCATTTAAACCCTGTAGTTCATTTACATTGTTCATTTTATAGACAGTTGAGCCCCTTGGCAGAAAGAAAGATTAGGTTACACTGCAGTAAAGGAGGCTGTCAAGGAGCAACGGATGTTCAAAAGAGAGACACCTAGGAAGTACAAACTTTGAAACAAATGCTAGGCAGGACTAGAGTGAACCTAATGGTTAAACTGGAAGAACAGCAATGGATTGTAGTAACTCTGTTATTGTAAAATTTCTCTCTCCCCAATTAAGCATAAACATTTTCCAGATTTGGCACTGGAATCCTGCAATTTATTATATACTGTATTTTAAAAACAATGGTTAAGAGTGAAAATGAATAGAAGCCAACCCAGGCAGGATATGATAATCAAAATAAATCTGCAATAATGTTAATAAGGACTGAACATTTATAACCAGATCCATCTCTGTTAAAGAAAACTTCCTAAAAATAGCACATGAAGTTAGTAGAGTAGGATTTTAACCAAAGAGCTGGAGGGGTTGTGGGGAGGAAGGAGGAATTTTGCTTTTGAACACACTGTACCAAAATAACCAGTTTTTGAAATGAAATCTTGTTGATTAGCATAGTAAATCATAACTAGAGTAGGTACACTGATCAGTGGGGATTTGGTCAGTTCTACTGGCTCAGTGGGCCTATCCTAGTTGCAACTTACTACACTAAGCAACAGAATTTTGGTACGTGATATTACGCACTAAAATATATGAAAACGTGAGACTTTCTTGCTGCTGTCTCTTCTCATAGGAGAAAACAAAGGATTACTACATAAATATTTGATAGTCTTTTTGCTCACAGCAGCAGGATTAGAAGTTGTTTATAAATACATGCTCTTGATATCACCTCTTGACTTAAAGAACCTGGCAGTGAGCCCTCATGGGCAATCTAACAAATAAGTCCAGCCTATTAAGGATGTGAAAATCAAAGAAATGTTGATAAGTCGCACAGTTGATTCTGACCCTTTGCGACCCCATGGACCACTGTCCGCCAGGCACTCCTGTCCTCCACCATCCCCCTCAACTCGCTCAGCTCTGTGCCCATTGTGTCCACAATACCATCTAGCCATCTAACAAATGCAAATACAATAAATAATAATCTCATTTTTTGCTGCCCCCTTCTTCTTTTGCCCTCAACCTTTCCAAGCATCAAGGCTTTCTCAAGTGAGTCTTCTCTTCTCATTTGATGTCCTAAGTACCTTAGCTTCATCTTTACTATTTGCCCTTCTAAGGAGCAGTCAGGGTCGATTTCTTCTAAAATTGACCTATTTGTTCTCCTCATGGTATGTTTTTACTTCCATTTGTTGAATATTTGAACACAAACCACATACAGCTTGACCTCCTAATTAGCGAACTTCATTTGTCTCAAACTTGGATTTCCTTTATGGACATCTTTAGTAGGAATAGATGGTTTTGCTTAACTAAATTATTGTCCAGCTTTCTTTGGCATGACACTACATATCACTTAGGAGAACATGGAAAAACTCACTCATAATGGAAAATGATGTAAAACCGTGCTGCCCAATATGCCATGTAGCATAATGGGGCCTGGGTGCTCACCGCGGGCCACATTAATGATGTGCAGGGGCCTAATTGGCCCACGGACTGTAGTTTAGTCACCCGTGACTTAAACACTTTTTACTGTGGTGGTCATTGACCGTAATAAATTGATTTGAATTTGAATTTGACATGAAACCCGGCAAGGCACCAGGCTTTGATGGCATCCAACCAGAGTTCTTTATTCATGCAGGGAAATATAATTTTTTTTTGAATAGCTCATTTTTTTCAGTTCTCTTCAAAGATTAGGAGATACTCCCCATAAATTTAGAAGTGCCTGGCGGACAGTGGTCCATGGTGTTGGAAAGGGTCGGAATCGACTGTGCAACTGAAGAACAAAAAAAAATCATAGCATTGTTAAAAGAAGGTAAACCCATAGATCAACCTCAAAGTTATCATCCTGTAGCCTTTCTCACTTCTGTTTACAAACTGTTGGAATGAGTACTATATAATAGAATTAGTGCTATAATACTTACTAAGATTCCAATTGAACAGGTGGGTTTTCGTCCTCGGAGAAGTTGCCTGGCCCAGGTTTTGTCACTAACGACATTCATAGAAGCGGGTTATCAGATGACACTAAAAACATCTGTCATTTTTATTGATTTGTCTGCAGCATATGACACCGTGTGGCACCAGGCCCTGATATGTAAACTCTTGTAAATTATACAATGCCAAAGAACTACTAAACTTATTGATAGCATGCTCAAGGACCAAGGCTTCCAGGTTATTTTTATCAACAAGATGAGTTCTAGAAAAACCCTCAACAACGGTCTTGGCTGCATTGCTCTTTGCACTGTATATAGCTGACTTACCAGCTACACCAGTGGTGCCCAAACTAAGGCCCAGGGGCCGGGTGTGGCCCCCGATGCCAATTCATCTGGCCCACAAAGCCCTCGCCGCTCCTGGAAGCGGAAGTAAAACGCGCCCGTACGGGTGCATTTTATTTCCGCTTCCAGGAACGGCGAGGGTTTTGTAGGCCGGATGAATTGGTGTCAGGGGCCGCACCTGGCCCTCGGGCCTTAGTGACCGGCTCCTTGAACCACATGATCGGCCCACAACCCAAAAAGTTTGGGTACCCCGAGCTACACAAACAGGAAGTTTAAGTATACTGATGACTAGGTGATAGCTAACAGGTAGGGACCCTAACAACTGATATCTCTGCAATGATAAATTACTTTCGTAAATGGCGCCTTAAACCAAATATCACCAAGACAGCTGCTCATCAACCTTGCTTGCTTTCATCTGAATAATAAATTAGCACACTGAGACCTAACAATATATATATGGACAGGAAACGTCTTGCTCATAATAAAGAGCCTTTGTACCTAGGCATCACCCTAGATTGTACTTTGGCATTTAAATCACACCTCCTAAAAACTGGAACAAAAATTATAATGAGGAATAATATTATACAGAAATTGTGCGGTACAACTTGGGGATCCTCAGCCACTGCACTAAGTCTAGTTTATTCCGCTGCAGCATACTGCACCCCTGTTCGGTTAAACAGCACCCATATAAGCAAGGTTGATGAGCAGCTTAATAACACCGTGTGCATTTTACTTTGAACAATTAGGTCCACATCTGCTTACTGACTTCCAGTGGTAAGTAACATTCGTACACCAGAACTTCGCAGGAAAAATGCTCTTTTAAGAGAGTACCACAAAATAGTTCAGAATCCAGAACTATCAGTAAATTCTGACATATTAGATATGAATAGTAACAGACCCCGTTCAAGATATCCACCTTTATCCAGCACTACTATCAGAGTCAATGAATTTTTTGGAATTGTTTATTTTGTTTTGTTTTGTTTTCTGATATGCCTGAACCACAGAGTCAATGAAGAGTTCAATCCGCAGGACACATGCAAAAGAGAATGGTTGGAAAAAGTGTCACACCAGTACCTGAATATTCAACGTGTAACCGAAACACCACCTGGTTTTTATCAATCTCACAGGATATAGACTAGCCTTAATAGAATACGTACATGGCAAGGTAGATGTGCAGACTTTTTTTTTTTTTTGCATAAATAGGGGAAACTACCATCACCAGCATGTGAGTGTAAGGCAACACAACAGACTGTGCAACATATAGAAAAATGTAGCCTTAGAGCAAATGAGGATAATAATGAAGACTTTCTAAGAGCGACTCCTGGTGCAATTGAACATATAATTTGTTTAGATGTTTGTTTATAAATTAATGTTTAGTTTTATACAAGTATATTCATTATTGTTATATGTTGACTCAATGTTTTTAAGGCTACTGCATCATCCAGACAAGATCCAAAGAGAACAGAGAGACACTATCATGGTTCTGAATGACTGCCAGCTCTCTACCAGCTAGTAAGTTGGAACCCAATATGCTCAGTACCCAGCTTCCAAACCAGTGGTGGGCAGCCAAAAATTTTACTACCACACTGTGGGCGGAGCCAACATCGTGGGCAGAGCCAACATCATGACATTAAATAGACAAAAACACATAAAAATACAAATTAAATACACATAAAACACATAAAAATACACATTAAAAATAAATACATATTAAATACACATTAAAATACACACCCACACCCAAACGTGAGGTACTTACCCTGGGGAGCAGGCTATAGGGTGCTTCAGGCTAGCAGCTTCTCTTCCTCCTCCCCACTTGGGAGGACAGCAAGGAGGCTGCCCATTCGTGCCAAGTGCTATAGGCGCACATGCACACCAGGCGCTTGGCGCACATGCGCAGTGGGGGAACTGGCGAAAAGGTAAGTCCCCGAGGTGGTTCCCCCCCCAAAAAAAAGCCGCTACCGGTTCTCCATGACACTGGGAAAAGTTACTACCAGTTCTGGTGAACTGGTGCGAACCTGTTGCTGCCCATCACTGTTCCAAGCCTATCATAAAAAGCTCTTTTCTGAAGCAAAAGCAGGCTCAAATTAGAGATATTTTGATTTCCAGCAAGCAATGTTCACCCAGAAATTTCTTGGCATTCACAGAGGTGAACATATAGATTCCTTTCAGCACTGTACACAGGGAACTCTTGAGACTGAATGCTTTCCAGGCAATGAACAGGAAGGGTCTCCCTCCAGATTGGCCCCTGACCAGAGTGCAGAAACAGAGCTTACAGACAGAGCTATATACCAAGATACCTTAGAAAGTTTTTCTTCTAGCTTTTTGTTTTGACGGGTACCTCTGGTTTGTGTGTTTAATATAGCCAACATGTACAAGGCTGTATTATTAATTTTTGGAGAAAATAATAATAATAAGAACTTAGCAACTTAAAACATGGAATGAGGGGGCATGCCTGCCACTGGAGATAATAGTTATTTAATATTTAACAGGCAATAGTAGCTGCAAGATCATTAGGCCCTGAGTCTAAAATAGCTTAACCAGATTTGATTAACCAGGAAAAATTGGGGGAGGCCACTATTCAACTAAGAACAGTGAACATTTTTGTTTTGCTTGTTGAGGTTTGAAGAACATCCCTTGATTTTCTGTACCCAATTAAAAACATGACAGGGAAGTTCATCACGCCACAAACATCCAAGTAAATAACCAATATATAAGCCCAAATGTGTGTGTTTTCTTTTCATAACAGGTTGGAGGCTGCACAAATGCTTCTGAGCCACACAAATTGTCCTCTAAGTGACAGAGAGGGAACATCTACAGTGCCTTCTTGTTAAAGCGCTAATCACACACTGTTTCTTCACTACATTTGTTTGTTTGGCTGAATAGCTCAACACATTATTAATTATATCTAGCTGGAGAATCAGAAGATGTGAGTTTGATTCCCCACTATGCCTCTAGGCATGTGGTGGGCTGCTCCTGGTTCGGACCGGTTCGCCCAAACTGGTAGCAGCAATCTGGAGGGGATTGCCGGGGGGGGGGGTAGTAAACCCCCAGGCTATCGGCTCTGTCACCTCTCTGGCCGGCTTCCGGATGTCTCTTCCAGACAGCCCCAAATGGCTGCTCAGAAGTGTGCATGTGTCAAAACTCCATTTGATGCATGTGCACTGAAAAATAGAAGTGTGCATGCATCAAATGGAGTTTTGACGCATGTGCACTTCTGAGCAGCCATTTTGGGTTGCCCAGAAAGGGGGCAGCACCTGGAGGAGCAGCGGTGGCAGCCTTTCCTCGGCGCACCGCCAGGCCAGGCCAGGCTTGGCCAGGCCGCACCGCCAGGCTGCCAGGCTGCTTTGCCACAATGCTGCTTTGCTACAGCGCTGCCATGCCACTTTGCCACCGCACCGTGCCACCACACTGCCGCTGTTCCTGCCTGCCTGCCTGCCTGCTTGCTTGCTGTTCCCTGCCCCCAGGCCAGGTAAGTGATGGGTTTGTGTTTGGGGTTGGTGGGTGGGTTGAGGTGTGTGTGTTTTATGTAGTTTGTTTTTATGTGTATTTAATGTATTTATGTATTATGTGTATTTATTTTAATTTGTATTTTAATGTGTATTTTTATTTTATTTTAATTTTTTAATTTGGCTCCACCCACAATGTCATGACATCATGACGTCAGGATGTTGGTTCCGCCCAAGACATTATGATGTCATGACATTGGCTCTGCCCACAACATCAGCTCCGCCCACAGTGTGGTAGTAAAATTTTTGACAGCTCACGTCTGCTCTAGGGAGAAGAGTACTCTGAGTAGACATAAGCACACTCCTCAGTCTCAGGATGCCATCAGAAGGGAATGGTGAACCACTTCTGTGTATTCTTTACCTAAAAACCCTTGAAAAGAGTCGCCACAAATCAGAACTGACTTGGCAGCATACAATTGCTATATTATTATAGTTAACAGTACCTAATTGGGATTATTGTTCAGATTTAGGTTCACAAAGTTAATAAAATAATATTCAGGAATGCTCTATTTCTTGTAGCCAATCAAATCTGACTGGATATTACTGAACCTGAACAGTAGTCCTATCAGCAGCTCTTCCACTGTGATCATGAGGCCTATTCAAGACAGTGATGTGCTTGTTATAGGTTCTAATTTGCAATAGGTGTAGAACCACCTGTTTCTAACTCATTCCAAGCCAAATAACATACTTCCTGGAGTCCTTCATTTGGGAACACTGGAAGAACGTGACTCAGACCTTTGAGGGGAAAGCAGACAGAAAGCAGAAGGTGACATAGCCATGCTGCCTATGTGCCAAACCAACACCAAGCTAGTGTTCAAAATATTAACGATGCAAAAGGCTCTTTCTTGTAACCAGTAGTGGCTTTGCCTACTTGCCTACAGAGAATCTCTGTGTTCTAAGAGACGGCAGAATGAATGCTTTTGCCCATTTTCCCACAGAACATTATACCTGCTCAACTCTGTAAGGTTGTGGGGAGAGCACAATTAAAGAAGAAAAAAAATTACATTAGTTGTTCTTTGAAACAGTGCAAATTCTCTTACTGCTTTTCTATTGGTTTCCTGCGTCAGACTATCCATTATTGCAATACTCTAGCAGCCTTTTAAAGCCAGGGGCCGGGTCACAATCCTTCAGACAGATGGCCATTTTGCCCTTCTTCCATCACATGGCACTTCCTGGTGTGGTGGAGACGGGGTGGAGAGCACATGAAATGGTGCTGTAGGCCACACCTGGCCCAATGGCCCACAGGTTGAGAATCCCTGCTCTAGCAATTGCATTTAGTCCTTATAGCTTCTCAGTCACTATTCAAGAACTTATTTTGATCCATACAGCCCTTACTGGTATTATAATATGGTTTCCGTCCTTCATACCACGCCAGGCATGAAACTCAACTAAAAGTTTAACCCACTACTACAAGTTTATTGCATCAGTCAATTGACCATGGTAAAGTCCAAGAAGCCAAACAATCAAAACTAGGACATAGTAGCATGTGCACAACAATTAAAATTGGCACAATAAAATTGGTATATATTATGAAATATATACATATAAAACAATTTAAAATATACAATTAAAATGTAGATAGGACTGTTGGGAGGAGGGTGTTAACCCAGAGGACATGCTTGTAGCAGACCGACAAACATGGAGCTTTCATTTCCTTAGAGCAGTGATGTAGAAAATGAAGGTCTCCGCTTGTTCATTGGACTGCATCTTCCATCAGTCCTGTTGAGGGGTACTCGGAGCTGTAATCCAGCAACAACTGGACAGTTGTACTTTACCCACTCTTGCCTTAGAAGTATTGTCAGTATCTAAAGGCCAGATCTTGGGATGCCACATTACCTGGCAAGTTGGGTTTTGCCCAGGTATTAGGTCTGCTACCCTGTGCTTGACTAGCTTATCACCACCAGTTGACCAGGATTCTGAACTTTCTTTCTTTCCCTTAAAAAAAAAGAGAGAGAGAAGTCTAGCTCTTATAGAACTGGGGATATAAGGCAAAATGCACAGACACACTTTGGCCAATTGTTTCACAAGAACAAACTATTGGCCTTTCTGTATGATTAGCCAATACTTATTTATTTATTATTTATTTATTTATTTTTACTTGTTTAGCCGCCCGCTCACCAAAGCGATTCGGGGCGGCTTAAAGTGCAAGAGACAAACACTAAACATAAAACAATTCAATACCCCATACACATGAATAAAGCATCATAAAACTCTAAAATCTAAAAATCTTAAAATCTCAAATCTAATACTCTAGAATGCAGATGGCAGAATTGACCGATGAACGTATGACCCAGCGGGGGGAGGGTAGGTCCAGTGGCAGCACCCCACACCCACTGAGCCAGCCATGTCTTTAAATCTCTTCTAAAGGACATCAGTTGTGGTTGGAGATGGAGGTCAGTTGGCAGGAGGTTCCAATGGGCCAGAGTGGATACCGAGAATGCCCTCCATCTAGTGCTGGAGAGGCGAGCCTCTCCAGCTGTTGGTACCTGTAGGGAGCCCCTCCGGTCCGCTCTTGTGCGATGGGCACAGTAGTGGGATGTCAAAAATTTTACTACCCCACCGCGATGTCATCACAGTGTCGGTGGAGCTAACGTCATGATGTCATTACATCGTGGGCAGGGCCAAAGAAAAATAAAATAAAATAAGCACACACACACACACACACACTGGATGGGCAGATGTTCTCGGGGTGATATGGTCTCTTAAGTAAGTGAAAATAAGTGAATAAGTGAAAACATACACAGTTTTTAAAAGTACTCAGAGCTATGTAAACCAAAGATGTACAGTTGAATGATTCTGTCTGTAAATGCTGCACAGAAAACAGATGGTCCAGAGGAGGAGTCAGCAAAATTGGCTCTCCAGATGTTCTTGGACTTCAATTCCCAGAAGCCTTGATCAGCAAAAGTGCTGACTTGGGCTTCTGGTAATTGAAGTCCAAGAACACCTGGATAACCAAGTTTGCTGGCCCCTGATCCAGAGCAATGAATGCCGTCTGTAGTCACTATAGTTCACCAAAGAAACCTGTCAAAAAATCTGTTACGATTTCTTTCACAGCAGTTTCTGCTTTGGCAAGAGGAATTGTATGAATATGGGACACTATCGCTCTATCATTCCAGCATTCTATGTATCTTTGGCCCTCCAGGAATATACTTTTCAGTGTATGTTCCTCATTCCTCTGAAAATTTACCTAGGAGTCCAGATGGGTAATGCCCTGAGAAAAGAAAGAGTTGGTAAAAACGAGGTCAGGTGGGGGATAAACCATTAGAAGGTTCAACTAATGATTGTTGTGAATATTAAATTGATGTCCCTTCTCAAGAACTAATTCTACATTTATTTATATTTTATTTTAAAATTTATTTTATTTCAATTATCTTAGGAGTATGATGTAGTTTGTTGAACTGCAGCTACATGGTCAAATACTTCAGGCTTTACTGCAGGTAAAAATTGATTGACTTTGATTTTTGTTTTCTTGATCACATGACACAAAAGCAAGATCAAATCACTCAATTCCCAACGATGGAATGTTTTTTCCAGTGGTGGGATGTCAAAATTTTTACTATCCCACCATGACATCATCACAGTGTGGGCGGAGCTAACATCATGACATTGTGGGTGGGGCCAACATCATGACATCATGATGTTGTGGGTGGGGCCAAAGAAAAAAAATTAAAATAATAACAATGATAAAATAAAAATAAGCACACACACACCTCAACCCACCCACCCACAACACAAACCCGTAAATAAATTAAATAAATTAAATAAATAAATAAATAATACATTAAAATACACCCACCCACCCACTTTGCTTAAAAACCCTGAGCCAGGCTGTAGTATGTCAATATAGGTAAAAGTATTAAATACACATTAAAATACACACAGACACACCACATCCAAAGGTGAGTCACTTACCCTGGGGAGCAGGCTGTAGGGAGCTTCAAGCTAGCAGCTTCTCTTTCTCCTCCCTGCTTGGGAGGACAGCAAGGAGGCCGTGCATACGCGCCAAGCACTGTAGGCGGGCATGCACATCAAGTGCTTACCAGTGAAAAGGTAAGCCCCGAAGGTGGTTCCCCCCAAAAGCTGCTACCTTTTCTCCAGGACACTGGGAAAAGTTACTACCGGTTCTGGAGAACTGGTGCGAACCTGTTACATCCCATCACTGGTTTTTTCTCTGCCTCTGGGGGATTCCATTTTTTTTAAAGCAAGAATGACTCGAAAGGACTTATCCTCATGGGAGCGATTGTGTCAGTCTGCAAAATGATTGGTGGGTGTGTCTGTGGGTGGTGTTCTGATGACATATGCAGTTGGGGCATGATGTTTAAGGACAGCATGAACACGCAGACCTGAGATCTGTCCTGAAATGTCCCAGAATCTTTTAGATTTTTTAAAAAACAAATGAGTTCAGCACTGAATCATTGCATTATTATGGTAGTTTAACACTAAAACACCTTGGCACAGAAAAATAATTAATCAGCCCAGAGTCTCACACTCCCAATTCATAGTTTTCCCTCCCCACCCGAGACCCTTCTACTTTGATGCAGAAAAGAGTGTGTTGTGTGTGTGCATGTGCGCACACGCACGCACGCACACACACACAGAGAGGGGAACCCCACCTGATGATGACATGCCGAGGGAGGGGGCTTTGCCTACCCCAGATGTAACAGCACACCAGCCATGCTGGGTCCGGGGGAGGGGATTGGCTGCTTCCTTTAGACCCGGTGGACTCCTTTGCCCGGCCTTTTCAGCCCAAAGACAGAAGGCCTGGGGGTAGCATCTGTCATTTGACCTGGGTAGCCGCCCTGGACTGGGGCTGTCCAAGGACCGCCCCATCCCAGAGCTTGGAAATCGCCCTGAGGGAAAAGGACGCTGGGTAAGAAGGAACCCCATTGGTCCATCCCAGAAACCTGCACTAAGGGCCCCTCTGCAGACAAGTACCTTACTGTACAAGACTAGGCAATAAAGTGTGGCCCTGATTAATTCCAACCAGAGTGTCCATCTGTCTCTTCGGGTGTGGGGTGGCAAAGAGAGCGAGAATGGTGCTTTGGAAAAGGCTCTTTCCCCTCCCCTCCTGCCTCATGAGAGAGGCTAAGGAGAGTACATGCACACATTGACATACCAGCACTCACCTCACTGCAAAGCCTCTGTCCCTAGACACTTCTTTCTAATCACTTTCCTAGGCAGGGTCCCTGTTTGCTTATTTATATAGAGTACATATATTTTACAACTACTAGGGAAGACAAGATAAGAAAACAGTCACTGAGGACAGAAAACACCTACAGATGCTTCAAAATGGAATTGCAATTAGAAGGAACCAACGCCCTGGTGCAAAACTTCACAGAAAGGGAATGTGAGTTAATTTGCATTGCCATCACTATCTAGTCACACCCTTACTCAGACATGTCCACATATCTTCTCAAATTAAGTGCATCTCACATCTTAGTAAATGTGCATGAGAAGTTGACTCATTTGTATTTCTTGGACTAAAATTTCCAGATGTTCCCAACCAAAATGACAGGTGTCCTTTTTAGCTGATGAATTCTGGATTATGTAATCTAATAAAGAATTTTTCAACCTCTGCTATGAATCTGTTTCCTTAATACAGTATGCCCCATAGCAGTGAAATAAAATTGCAGTTAATGGGGGATAAAGTAGAAATAAGGGAAATGTTGAAACATACAGATGGGGGGGGGGGATACAACAATTAATATTCCTAATTTGCATTATAGAAAAACTATATTAATATGTATAATATGCATATATGTTTGCAGATGAGGCTGCCTAAAGTTTGTGTAATACGCAGATTAGGCCGCCCAGATCTGGGGAACTGGAATAATGTCACTAATTTTACACATCACAGTAAGTGGGAATTTCCTGCTCTTACAACATCATTCCTTCAGCATGCAAATCTTTCGGTGTTTGATGTCCGAGATAAGAGATATGCAAACAAATCTGAGCTACCTTGTTATTTACAAATTACAAAACATAAGCAGCTAATTTACATAATGTGTTTGAGGCAAGCTCACTGTTAAAATCACAGTCTTCTTTTCAGTGATGCTCTGCTTCTAGATACTGCGGCATCACTGTCTCATCTAGTGAGGCACTTATTTATTTATTTATTTATTTATTTAGATGTATATTGCCGCCCACTCACCAAGGCACCTCAAGGCGGCTTACAATCAGGAAAACAACACAGCACACACAAAAAAATTAATACATTTTTCTAAATCAATAATAGATTTCTCTCTCCCCTCTGGCTATTAGTGGGTTCCCAGAGTATCTTGAAAAGTTGTGAGAATCATGATATAACCATGGTTCAAATGTAGCTGCCCCTGGGCTTCTGCAATGTCAAATGGCAGTTGGGATCTTGGTTGCCACCTTCTTCCTGCTCTTGCCCGGGGGCGGGGGGAGGTGGCATGATGTTTCACTGACCTCCCCTTGGGCTTCTGCGATGTCAAATGGCAGTTGGGATCTTGGCTGCCACCTCCTTCCTGCTCTTGCCCTTCACCGCCACACTTCCTAGAAGAGCTGTAAAATCTTCCTGGTTTGTTGATACTCATTAGCTAGGACTCAGCAGGAACCATCTCCTCATATATGGTCTCAAAAATCCAAAATAAAATACAAACAAAATCACTCTGTGTGGATTTCTCCTTTCAGTTCATCTCCGGCACAAACATATTGAAATTCCACTATGGAAACCATGGTGTTACGGAAGGGGTTCCCAGCCTAAGGCATATGGGCTGGATTCGGCCCCCAGCACCATTTCATGTGGGGGCCCCACCCCTCCAAGGACATTTGAGAAGTAAATGGCCTCCCCTTTGAAGATGATGGGACAAAATGACCACCCCCATCATGCAGGCAGGACATATGTGTAGATAAGGTAGCATTAGGCTAAATAACCACTCCAGTTTCTTCAAGAAATATATTGAAAGCATTGTAAAATAGAGGATACAGTCCATCAAAAGATCAGCAAGCATTTCAAAGCAGAAATTAGCCATTAAAGGTGCCAGGGAAAGCACTCGGCCCCCCTCCTTCCACAAGTCTCACATTTTGCAGAATGGCTCCACAGCATTCCATAGAGAGAATAGCTGTCTCTCTGTGTGTCTGGATCACTGGGTTATACCTCAGGCCCTCCCCCTTAAGGATTCCAGCCAATGATCTTAGAGCAAGGCATGTCAATCACATATTAAGTTCCATTTCTCCAATTCCATGAGGCACATATTGTTTACATTCTTCTTCCTCCCCCAGATGTGGAATTGCCATTTTGAAAGTACTAAAACACATTTAAGTGGGTAACAAGGCTAACAGAAAAAGCACCGCTTATTCTGTGACACCTGCCTTCACTATCATGTTGGACCTGCAGTTCTAATCTTATGCATCCTAAGTAAGGAACTGACTGTCATCCAGCAACTTCCACTCCCTGAATGTCACTAATGGGTCACAACAATCTATGAGACAGGTGATTTTTGCAAAGTGTCTCTTCTATAAGGGATAATTGGGATCCTATATCTATTAAACAGCTGTGTTGTACCCTTCAAAACTTACATAAACATTACATTCAGGTCCTATCAATTCCCACAACACTTCATTTTCGCATCTAGTTAGATTTCTCTTTTTTTAGGCCTACTGTTTGGCTATATTGCTTTGAATAATTTCTCCTGTATCTGTCTGCATCAGGCTTCCTAGGTTTTTCATGAAATTCTGATGAACTAAACCTGGGTCAGTACAATGGCCTGTTAGCACAATGTTTCTCAAATTACAGTGTTCAGTCCACAATAGAAACACTATAACCCCCACCTATGCTCTCTAGTGATTTCACCTCTTTTATGCCCATGAGATTAAGGAAAAAGTGGCCCTTTCCTGTGTGATCAATTTAAGTTCGGCCATTTCTCTGTCAGATTTTAAATACTGTACAGGTATTTAGTTTCTCAGTCAGAAAAAACCCTTTAATGCACTTTCTGCAACTCACTCTGTTTGCCAGTATTTAAACAATTCTTGTTTACATTTTCTGACTTCTTTGTGCATGATTTTTCTTTCTAAAGATATTAACTGCTCTATGTAAGATACAAATATTGGCTTGTTGACAGTTTATACCTCTAATTTTAAGGACACTTAACAAGGTCTCATGCTCGCAACATTTAAATAGCCACTCCTGCACATACACAGTGAATTCACTTTTAGTGGTTCCCTTTCCTTCAAGAATGCACATGGCACAAGTATATACTGTATTTCCCTGAAAATAAGACCTAACCAGAAAATAAACCCTAGCATGAGTTTCAGGATGCTCATAATATAAGCCCTACCCCAAAAATAAGCCCCAGTTAAGATTGTCAGCCAGTTTTTAACTGGAGTGAAAGAGAGGGGTGGGTGGGTAAGTAGGTCCTCCCTTCTGCTCCCTCTACCCCTTTTCCGGCCTGTGCCGACCTGCACCAGTGAGTAAAGGAGCAGAAGCAGTTGGAGATGGGGCCTCCTCCTGCCAGCAGAGGTGGGCGGTGGCAGCAAAGCACGGGCGATTTTCAGCCCCTCCAGCAGCAGCAGCATAGAGGTTTGAAAACAAATGTGGCAGGCAGGCTAGCCAGGGAGCTCCACCCTGTATGTTATAATTGACAAAACAACAACAACAAGACATCCTTGAAAATAAGTCCTAATGCATCTTTCGGAGCAAAAAATTAATATAAGACCTGTCTTATTTTGGGGGGAATACAGTAGTTGGTTTAAGTATCTTGAAGGAGGCCCCTTGATATGTCTCATAAAATTTTGTTTTAGCTCAGAAACTGGAACAATATTGCTAAATGCTGTTTCTATAATTGCAAAGCATTCTATAGCAATAGCTTTCCTGCCTGCTCCTAAAGCTAAATTTAAGCTTTTTATTATTTTCTTATTATTACCTTTTCTGGTATTTTATCACCTCCTGCTAATTCCCTGTCTTGCTGAACAGTATAATCTGTCTCTCCAGATGGTTTGGGTGTGACTCCTGAAAATATGTTCAGGGTAACTTTATGATCTACTGCAGAAACCCAAACTGCATTTTCAGTTTACAAAGCTTTAGCTAATAATTGATGTTGCAATTCAGGCGAAGAATGTATTGCTGGGATGGCGGTTGCTATTGGATTATCATCTACTTCAGAATTATCTTGCCACCTCAGCTAAAAATGTATCTACATAATTTCTTCCATTTCCCATGCAATCTTTTTGTTCCACATTCCCTCCTAAAATACAACACAAAGTCTTATACAATTCTACAAATACAGACTGATCCTATCAGCTATCTACTGTAGCAATAAAGTTTTTACAATGAAACAATAAACTTGCAGCAGGTGGTCATTTCATAGATAAGTAAATCAATTTCGGGTTACAAAGGTAAATACTTATGCAAATAAATGGCAATGGTAAAAAGATTACAGTTTCCAGGAAAATTAGAGGGAGGATATTGGGGGATTAGGTAAAGACAAAGTCAATGCAACAACCAATGGTAGAATGTGTTTGATGAGCTTGTCACCAATGGGCATGCTCGGCTTGAAGACAGGAACCAATCAGGATTGCTGCATGTCCGAGGTGGGAGGATTGACCAGCCATTCAGCATCATTGGATCTTTACTTGATGATGCACCTAGGCATTCCCCACCCAAATAATCCTAATCTTGTCCCAAGGCAGTAAACCCAGTGATGGGATGACAAAAAAATTTACTACCCCACCGTGATGTCATCACAGTGAGGGTGGAGCTAACATCATGACATCATGATGTCATGATGTTATGGGCGGGGCCAAAAAATAAAAAAAAATTATTTTTTAAATTAAAAAAATAAAATAAAATAAAATAAACACACACACCTCTCAACCCACCCACCCAACCAAACAACCACAACACAAACCCATCAATAAATTAAAGAAATAAAATTAATATAGAAATAAAAATTAAATAAAAATACACCAACCTACCCAAACACCCACCCTCCCACCCACCCCAAACACAAATAAACCCACTAGTTTCACTAGTGAGGCATTTCACTAGTGAGGAATTTTAGACAGACTGATTGAGAGGCTAGAAAGAAAGAGAATTACACTGTTTCTCAGGCATTATAACTCTCTGTCTTCTGAACATATGCTTCTGGATGTTGCATGTCACTTGTCTATTACTGCCCACTCTTGTGAATTTATTGAAAATGTGGGGAGATATGGTAACAGGAAGCAAATCTTTCCCAAAACTGAAAAGTTATCTTTCACAAAACAAAATAGAACAACCCAATTTACTCCGATCATATCTCAGCTGCAAATCACTTTCCCTAACACTTTAGATCTTACAATCTGGCCCCCAGTAACAGAGGCAGAAATCAGGGGTTTAATTTCTTCGCTGCCCTCTGGAAAAGCGCCTGGGGAGGATCTGATTTCCCCAGACTTGTTCAAAGCCTTTGCAGAATGGTGGGCACCCATGTTAGCTAAAGTTTTCTCACAAATAAATGATTTGGGACAAATGCCAGCGGGATGGAAGTTGAGTATTATCGTCCCTATTTTTAAGAAAGGCGATAGAACGGACCCACATAATTACAGACCAATTAGCCTGTTAGACATATCAGCTAAATTGTATAGTAAATTTCTTTTACATAAATTGGAAGACTGGGTGCATGAAAACCAGGTTATACATCCCCATCAAGCAGGTTTTAGAAAAGGTTTTAGTACAGTAAATCATTGCCAAACCCTTCACCAACTAGCTTTCTCGGGTATAAATGGTCCAACTAAATCACTTTATGTTGCATTTGTTGACCTGGCAGCAGCTTTTGACTCCATCGACAGAAACTGCTTATGGGAAAAACTAGCAGGAACAAACATTGACAAACGGTTACTCTTCTTAATACGTGAACTATATACAGATACTGATGCTCAAATTAGGGTAGGAACCTCAGGCTCTTTAACAAACAGAATTCCAATAAAGAATGGAGTCAAACAGGGCTGCGTACTGGCTCCACTCCTATTCAACTTTTATATAAATAATATAGTTGAGAGGCTGTCTGGCCCCCATTTTTTCCCGCCATCTCTTGGCCAACAAAAAATATCCATCTTATTGTATGCAGATGATATGGCCTTAATCTCCCTCACTAAGATCGGCCTAAGAAGGCTGTTGCAAGAGCTAGGTACATACTGCAAGGAGGAGTCACTTATTATTAATTATGAGAAGACAAAAG
This sequence comes from Furcifer pardalis, assembly GCA_030440675.1. NCBI lineage: Eukaryota > Metazoa > Chordata > Lepidosauria > Squamata > Chamaeleonidae > Furcifer > Furcifer pardalis. The sequence goes on along the minus strand of CP126897.1, from coordinate 43,287,499 downwards.
TGATCGTATTTAGGAAAAGATCAAAAAAATCACATTGGAGCATACAAAGTCATACCATAGCTCAATGTAGCTCCTTCAAATATCTGGGAGTTATATTTAAAGAGACCTTGAACTGGAAGGAACATATAGAAACCATCAAGTCATCCGCAAAGAGGCTAGTTGGGTCTATTCTTAGATTTTACTACACAAAGGGAGGTCACCTCATTGATCCGGTCCTGAAACTATACATTAGTAAGGTCGTACCTCACCTTTTGCATGCTGCCAAAATCTGGGGTTGGAAAAAAGATAAAATCACCAGCCTAGAAACTATCAAAAATCTTTTTATGAGGCGTATCCTAGCCCTTCCAAAAGGGACAACAGCAGCACTCATGAGAGCAGAAACTGGATTGCCCTCTATTAGGGCCTGCATACATTTAGGCATTGTTAAAGCATGGAATAAACGCAATTATGATTCACCAGGCTCAAAGTCTTTCAGTGAACAATCATTTAAACTCTTGATGGCGAAAGATAATACCCGCGCCAGATTCTTAAACAATATCCTGTTACGCTATTCCATTCCAGAAGACCTGCTAAATAATTCAGCAGACAATAATCAGCTTAGAGATTGGATATATTATTCAGACTCCCTGATTGACAGAGCTTTAATCCTGCAATCTAAAAACTCTTCCTAGTACAAATCAATAAAAACAAACCATCATAGATCCTTTTATTTAGCCCACCTCTCAAAACACAACCTTAGGGTAGCATTTACTTCCTTGCAATTTCAAACAATGCAAACTGCCATATTGAGTGGGCGTTACCACAAAACACCAAGAGATCAATGTTTCTGTATTTGTGGTGCCCCAGTCCAGGAGGACCTCCCACATTACATTCTCACTTGTCCATTATATACAGATCCTAGAGCCAAATTTCTGGCCGGCATACTTGATGGGCGAAAAGATAAATCCGTTCACGATATATTGGTGTTCTTGTTAGCAGATACTAATTTACGGGTTACTAAAAATATGTCACTATTTGCCTTTACGGCAAAGAAGATAAAGGCCAAGGAGGTTCTACAGAGAGCAAATAATTAGAACAAGTGTAAGTGAAGGTAGATATTTGCTGTACGAATAGTTTTTTGGTGTATAGTATTTTATCCGAGAGTTTACCTTTTTTCCCTATATTATTATTGTATCGATATGTCGTAAAGTTTTTTATATCTGTTACCAAATTGTAATGGCCTATGGCTACATGCAATAAAATACTATACACCAAAAGACTATTCCTATACAGCAAACTTATTACTTACTTACACAAAACAAAATACAGTGCAATATTGCAAATGCCTTAACTATAGCCATAAAGGTAAAGAGCTGTTGCTTGAAAGCCAGTCATATCTGGCTCTAGGGTTAAGTGCTCATCTCTGTTTATAGCCTAAGAGCCAGTGCCGTCTGTGTCTGCAGACAATTCCATAGACATGTGGCAGGCATGACTAGACACCGGAGTGCAGAGAATACTATTTACCTTCCCACTGAAGTGGTACCTATTTATCTACTTGCAGTTACTTGCTTTCAAACTGCTGGGTTGGCAGAAGCTGGGATAGAAATGGGAGCTCACTCCATCGTGCAGCACTCAGGTCTTGAACTCCAACCTTCCAGTCTTCAAGTTCAGCATCTTAACCACTTGAGTCATTGCAGTCCCCAACTATAGCCACACAGATGCTATAGGTTGTTTTCAACCAAACCAATGAAAGGTTTCCTTAAGAAGCCTGAATAAATTGTATCAGTACGTTTTATCAAGGTCGTATAAGACGACTGGGCGTATAAGACGACCCCCCAACATTTCCACTCAAAATATAGAGTTTGTTATATACTCGCCGTATAAGACTACCCCCTCTTCCGCACACCTTCCACACACCAAATAAAACATAAAAGAACATCAGATTTGATTTCAACATCTCCCTATGGCCGGCACTAGTGCGCAAGTGCGCATGTGCGAGCTCTGCATAGACAAGGGGCAGGGCAGAGCACTACTAGTTCCTGCCAAAAAGGCTGGCACCCCTGTCTCGCTGCTGATGCTCGCCGCAGCCATGCTGGATACCGCGTGATACTGGATGGTATGTAGAATGAGGTGGGTGGGCATCGGGAGGCCACTATGGGCACCAGGCAGGCATCGGGAGGCCACTATGGGCAACGGGTGAGCATTGTGAGGCCACTATGGGCAGCTATGTCTATCCCAACTGAAGTGCACCCAGCGTATAAGATGACCCCCCCCCCCTTGGAGGCATGTTTTTCGGGGGGGGGGGAGTAGTCTTATACACCAGCATATACAGTACACCTTTTCATAAACTGAAGAAGAGGTGGGTGTACAATTTTCAACACTTTTTAATTTGTGGAACCTATCTCAGAACAGAGGGAGACAAACTGTTACTCCTTCATGCTTTACCTAACTAACAATAATTTCATGTCAGAGATTACTCTGGGTTGAAAGGATTTTTAGGGGATGCCCAAATTGAAATTGCGTAAAATGGAAGAGAACAGCAGATGAAGGAAAGGGTTTGGGAAAGAGGCAAATGGGTAAACAAAGCTCTTTCCATAAAGGATCAGTCGTTCTTGCATGAGCAATTGAACCTAACACTGTCAATGGTGTCACGAAAGCCAGGTGTTGGACAAGAGGACCAGTTTCCACACAGCAAGATAAGCAGGGATGGGTTATTGAAATTTGAAAGAAGTGAATACATAACGCAGTTTTCAAATCCACCCCTCAAGATGATTTAGTCAGGAGTCTAAAATTACCATATTAAGCCATAGCCTAGGCCAGTGACGGCGAACCTTTTAGAGACCGAGTGCCCAAACTGCAACCCAAAAAACACTTATTTTTCCCAAAATGCCAAGACAGCAACAGGGGAGGAAGTAAACGCTCCCATTGGGCTGCTGGGCAGAGGGGCGGGGTGAACTCTGTGTTGGGGGGAGGAAGCACTCCCATTGGGCTGCTGGGCAGAGGAGCAGAGCGAACTCTGTGCTGGGGTGACTGCATGGGTGCCCACAGAGAGGGCACACGTGCCAGAGGTTCTCCACTACTGGCCTAGGCAGATCAGTTACTTTTCCTCCCCTTTCAACTCTACTCCTATTCCTTTAATAGCAACCAGTCCGGAATTAAACAGGTGATGTTCTGTCTGCCATTGAGAGTGAGAGGAGAAGAGAGAGATATGTGCTTAATTTCTGGATGTTAGTGGTTGTTAGTGTCAAAGTGAATTAACAATTCAAAACAGCAAGGGCTGTTAGACAAAAGCAGTCTAATTTGTTCAAGATAAATTAATTTGTAAAGCATTTTAAATAAAATTAAGTGGCAAATAATTCATTGCTAGAACACTGGCATGTGAGACAAGCCCCCCCCCCCCCAACTGATCTGTTAGATGCGTTTTTCTTCTGCAAGTAAAAAAAACTAGTTAGTTTGTTTTTTCTTAATGAAAGCTGAAATGTGGGGAAAGGACTTGGAATGAATTCCTATAATTTGCTCAGTATAACACCTTTGTGTAACAATCCTAGTGAAATTCAAACACTTAGAGAATGGCATCTCATTCAGCTTTGCTTTATTTCTAAAGACGTACGCTTTGGGACTACAATTTCAGGCTGTTACTGCACGGCCTCTGCCATCACAGGGCCCATTCAGGATAATGACCACTGAGCCAAGAACAGTCTAGCCTCACTTAGAATTTAGTCTGCAAAGTGACTAAAGGGCCATTGTGTGTCCACTTGTGTTAGCAGAACCAAAACTAAGAATGCCAAGGCCTCACAGAAGTCCTTTGAATCTTAGTTTTAATTAGAGTTGTGTTATATAACCAGCAGAATTTGGAAGTATCCATTTCTTCAGCCCCTGCCCCCCAAATATATAAGTTCACATGCACGTTCTCCTCTCCAAGCTTCCTAGAGTGCATAGCTTGCATTTAGGGAGAATAAGATCTTACAGTAGTCTATAGAAAAATATTTGGCATTCTTAATAGAACCTTGAAACATTTCCAATGTCCCTCCTATCCATATGAATCGTGTCTGTTTTGCCCAAGTATGGCATATATATGGGGGCTTCTTGACTGGAAGAAATCTCCAGGTGCAAATGCAACAAAGTGGTAAATAATTTGCATTCACTTGACATTTGTTGTTCAGTCGCACAGTCGATTCCGACCCTTTGCGACCCCATGGACCACTGTCCGCCAGGCACTCCTGTCCTCCACCATCCCCCTCAACTCGCTCAGCTCTGTGCCCATTGTGTCCACAACACCATCTAGCCATCTCATTTTTGGCCGCCCCCTTCTTCTTTTGCCCTCAACCCTTCCAAGCATCAAGGTTTTCTCAAGTGAGTCTTCTCTTCTCATTTGATGTCCAAAGTACTTTAGCTTCATCTGTACTATTTGACCTTCTAAGGAGCAGTCAGGGTTGATTTCTTCAAAGATTGACCTATTTGTTCTCCTCGCTGTCCAGGGGACTCTCAAAACTCTCCTCCAACACCACATCTCAAAGACATCTATTCTTCTGTGCTCAGCTTTCCTAATGGTCCAGCTCTCATAACATACATTGCCACAGGGAATACCATTACTTTGACTACAGTAATACCTCATATAACATTAGTATCGAATAACACGAAAATCGCATAACATCAAGGAATCTGGGGGGAAGAATTGCATCAGATAACATTAAGATCCTATGGGATGCTTCAGATAACAACCGCGAAAGCCTGTGTGGTTACAATGTATCTCTATGGATCCCATAGAGGATCAGATAACACGAAAAATCATATAACACGAAGACTTGTGGAACCAGGTTTTAGTGTTATATGAGGTTTTACTGTATATGAATTTTTGTTTGCAATTTGATGTCTCTGCTTTTCACTATGCTCCCCAGGTTTCTCACTTGACATACATCTATTATAATTATGAGTCCCAAAATGTGGAGTTCTTCACCAAAAAAATATGCCACAAATTTCTGCATCGTTTTTGCAAAGGGCCTTAAATCCAAACTTGTCATTTCATTGGAAACTTATGCCAATTTTTTAAAAAAAATAGTTTGCAATGCAAACTCTGCATTTTGCAGGGTTTCCCAAAGTGGTGCATCTGGCCAATGTGCGGAGGGCAATGAATAGCTCAAAACAGATGTTGTCCATTTCATGGAAACCTATGCCAAAACTTAAATTTTAAAACTATACTGTAGGCCACCACACGTGTAAACCAGTTGCTCCATTCTGGAAGGCTCTGCAAAAGATAGCATTTAAGATTGCAAAACTTTGCTAAAGGAGTGAGCTATAAAACAACTGCAAAGGTTTGACATGTTTTTGTGGGGAGCTCATAATTTGGGACTGTAAATTTATAGCGTAGTTACTTGATATGACACAAATACTTTCAATAAGAGTGCTCGTTGACTTGAAACAGCAAGAAAGAACAGCTTAACCTCTCTGGAATGCAATAGTAGGCAAATTTTTTCCTCATAAAAATATGTGATGCATCAAATTCTGTAGTTTTCTATGAAACAGGACTAGGTTGGCCGGAGAAATATACAGTGAATGATCTGTAGTATGCAGGCAAACACACCACTGTGTTAATTCCCTGAAAGCAATTACAAAATGACCCCCCCCCACACACACACACACACCTAAATTATGCTACAGAAATGAAGGAATACCTGTACATTTTCCCCTCAGAAGGACCGTGAGAGCCATTCATTTTTGGTCTGCAGAACTGATTTTTGTGATCAATTTTTAAAATTCTCTCTTCTGTATCAGACTCCAATTGGTGAATCATAGTATTTTTAAAATAATGCTTTCAAAAGTTGAAGGCATAAGAAAAGTGGAAGCCTCAGCTAAGATAGATTGACTAAATAAAGGAAGCCATGGCCTTCATTTTGCAAGATCTAAGCAAAGCTGTTATTAACAGGTGTTTGGGAAGCTTTATAGGATCATCCTATGTCAGATGTAACTTGACAGGAAATAACAATTTCAGGGCACATAACAAGAATAATTGGGGGAAAAGTTTATCCCATGAACCTAAATGAAGTTACAGGTACTGTATATAAAAAAGAGCTATATGATTACCTGTTTTTGGGCAGGCAATTTTGGCGAGGAGTCCCGGTGGTGGTGGCTGCAGCAGTGTTTTGTGGCCGGTCGGCCCTGCGGCTCAGCTGATCCTCGTTCCCTCCGGCCAGGCCAACCAAGGGAGAAGTCCCGGTGGTGGTGGTTGCAGCTTTATCCATCCCAGCCGCAGATGGTCCTCTTTGGGCATCAGTGGCGGGGCCCGCAGGTTGTGGGAGGGAGGGTCTTTAACCACCCGCAGATGGCAGCGCTTTATCCTCTCCCAGTACTGGGAGGGTGGGACCTGAGGCCAGCTGAGTGCCGGTGTTTGGGTCACACGGTGCAGTCCGCGGCTTTTACCTGGTCCTGGGTAAAAGCCGTTCACACTGGAGATGTGTATTGCCTTGGGATAATATCCGCTCTATCTTCTCGTGTCCCCCTGTTCATTTATTGACATCCCCCTTCTTATCCTCCTCTCCCACCCTCTTTCATAACCATGATAAACATTCTCCATACACCCTTTACAGCAATATACATAATACCCATAAGTGCTCAAGCACCACTTTATTTTTTAAAGAAAGAAAGAAACTCACAAAATTGTATTTTGCACTTTTCTTCCATTTGGCCCAAACTTTTCATTTCAACAGAATTAAATGCAACATCATATCCTTTCCAAGAGACACTCTAGTGGAAATTTGAATACAGTATCACAGAATAGTACCTAATACCTCCAGCGCTAACTTTCATGGCCCAACTGCTCAGCAGGAAAATAGTTTATATGAAGGCACTTATGAAAGAATAGTAAATGACTGTCTAAAGATATATACTTAAATTATGCAAGATAAAACTTATACATATCCTAATGCAGGGGTCCCCAACCAGCAGGCTGCAGGCCAGTACCAGGCCACGGGCTGTCCCGAACTGGGCTGTGGGGACGGGTGACACAGCAGATGGGCAGGTGGCCGGGCCCCTCCTCCACATTGTTTAACTATGGCAGGGCTTTGCCCCCCCCCCACCTGTATGCACCATCCAATCCCACCACCCCCACTTATCAGTCTGTGCAAAAATTGTTTAGCATGAAACTGGTCTGTGGTGCAAAATGGTTGGGGACCCTTGTCCTAATGGACAACAGGAGATGCTCCAGTATGATTCTATTATAGAGTTTGGGGAGGAAATATACTGTAGATCATATGAACATATCATACTCCAATCAGACCAGTGTGATCTACTTTGATGGGAGTTCATATATAAAGGTGCTTTATCAGCCCTGCTCTGTTTAACTGGATAGTAGGGACAAAACTCAGAAATGTCTGTATATAAATGTGTGTTCTAGCATTGAATTACAGTTGTACAGTACTTCACTTAAAGAGCAAAATGTGTTCCACAGGATTGTTCTTTAAGTAAGTTTGCTCTTTAAGCGAAACACCATTGTAAATGACCAACTGTGACTTCTGGTGGTGGGAATTGTGAACCCCGATTGATTTGTTAAGCAAGTTTTGGGTTGGTTTTATTCGTTAAGCGAAGCAAACTTTCTGAGAAAATTCAGCTCTTTAAGTGAGTTACTCTTTAAGCGAGGCACTCTTTATGCGAGGTTTTACTGTATATTAATGTTGTCCAGCTTCTAAAGGGTTAGAAAGTGTTCTTGAGATTCTGGAGGAAAAGGGCTGGGATGAATTAATATTAAGTGCTACTGCATAAGGGGAAAGATCTGAGCTTAATTCTATTGCTGATTTCTTTCTAACTGAACTAAAGCCTACAGGAAAACCTTTGAAGTTCTGCTTTTGTAAAGGCTGAATTGGTAGATGTTGGGAAGGATGCCTGACAATACATAGTTGTCAATTTTAGGATTTTGCTGTGGCTTGTCTTTCATTATTTTTCTTCCAATGTCCCAATAATAGCATTTCCTACCCTTTTCCCAGAATTTCCAGTGTTTGTCTGGAAGGATACATTTTTATTATATTTTTAAGACCAGGGAAATGATATGTTCATTCGGCATACTGAAATAAAAGGAGCCACACTTCATTATACAATCGAGAATTCTTCCAAAATTTTGAAACTTTGGGATACTCCATTCCAAACATATATGTACATACATACTTTCAGGGTCTGCATAAAATGTCACACATCTGTTGCTGCCTCTTACATTTCGTAGACTGTATACATTGGTATACATTTATACCAATGGAGGACAGCAAAAGTTTTTACTACTACACTGTGGGTGGAGCCAACATTGTGGGCGGAGCCAATGTTATGACATCATGGGCAGAGCCAATATCATGATGTCATGGGCGGAGCCAATGTAAAAAACCCATAAAATAAGTACACATAAAAATACACATTAAATACACAAAAAATATAAAAATACACATTAAAAATAAATGCACATTAGATAGACATAAAAACACATAAAATACAAATTAAATACACATAAAACACATAAAAAGACACATAAAAATAAATACACATTAAAATACACACCAACATCCCACACCCAAAGGTGAGTCACTTACCCTGGAGAGCAGGCTATAGGGAGCTTCAGGCTAGCAGCTTCTCTTCCTCCTCCCCACTTGGGAGGACAGCAAGGAGGCCGTGCATGTGCACCAAGCAATGTAGGCGTGCATGCAAACCAAGCATTTGGCATGCATGTGCAGTTGGGGAACCAGCAAAAAGGTAAGCCCCCAAGTGATTCCCCCCAAAAGCTGCTACCGGTTCTCTGGGACACTGGGGAAAATTACTACCGGTTCTGGTGAACTGGTGCGGACCTGTTGTTGCCCATCACTGATTTATACAATCCTTTGATATACCACCTTTCCCTTTGTGATCCTGCCTGGATTTTAAGTCCAGCCACCCTCACAGGTACATTTGGTGTTTGTTTTAGTTTTTGATAGTTTCGTTTTAATCTTATAAATTGCCTTAGATTATTTTCAAGCAAAAATCAGTACATAAGTGTTTTAAATGAATTAGAAATCTTCCTCTCTCCCAAAATATATTTGCTAGTCTTTAAGGAACAATAATGGGACTGTAGTAGCTTATTGGTTAAGACACTGAACTTGACAACTTGCTAGTGCTGGGTGTATTAAGGTGCTATATTGGGCTACCCATCAGTGTTAGACTGTTTCAGTATAGGAAAACATTGGATACTTAAACCAATTAGGCACATGAACTTGGGAGATATATTGCTAGGATGCCCAAATTGAGCATCCCACAATGCTGTGAGACCAAGTTGATGCAAAAAATGAATTTATGAATGTCACTAGGAAATAAGTTATATCTGGTTGTTTATATTTTTATAATCCATCTCCAGAGGTTGATGGATTCAGAGGATTTCCTGAGGTTTCTGCTAGTTTTTTATATACACAGTTGGCTATTCTGCAGAGATCCTCACTTAATTGATATGATTTCATGCAAACAGGATTTTAACTGTAGGTTTTCTAGAGAGTTTTAGACATTAAAATACTTAGATTTTTTGTGAGAGGTGGTAGAAGGTCCATGACAAGTTAGCAGTGGTTCATGAGAAGCATGAGCAAGCAAAGATTTGGATGGTAGACACATATCTGAGTTTATCACAATTCTTTCCACACAACATGGCCTAGCTAATGTTGTTTACATGTTAAAAGAGTCACGTGGTGAAGGATCTTTTGGTATTAGCTCAAAGAACCAGTTAAAAGACTTGGTTTTATTAAGAATCAAGAGAGGAGTGCAACTTGAACCACATGCCATCTTGTTGTGGTGGATAATTTTCATCTTCTGCAATTCAGGGATGTAGACAAGATGCAGGAGGTTTAAGGCCTACTGTTTGTTCTTTGGATTCTTACTTGAAATACTCTGTGAAGCTAGACTTAGGTGCCTGTGCCTGCAACTGTGTCAGTCATATCCCACATTGTGATTTCTGGAAGGGGCAACATTTGTTTTTCCATAGCATATAACATGTCTGGTGCATTTTACTGAATAATTAGCAGTGAACTAGGACCCTTGTCTAAACCATGGCTTTAATCAAAGAACTGGCTGGTAAGTTTTAGTCAGTAAATCAAACATAGTTGTCTTAAAGACTTATTTTTCAACTGCACCAGACAGTTCCTTAGGCTCTGGGAGTAAGATTGCCCACAACGTAGGCTCCGCCCATGATGTAGGCTCTGCCCATGACATAGGCTCCACCCATTACATCCACCCATTATATAGGCTCCACCCACAATGTGGTAGAGAAAATTTTTGCTGCCCACCACTGCTAAACAGGTACAGTAAAACCTCGGATAACGCTAAAACTTGCTTCCACAAGTCTTGGTGTTATCCGATTTTTAGTGTTATCCGATGCATGTTAAAATCCTATGGGATGGATCGGATAACGTTTAAGCTCCATAGAGATACATTGTAACCGCACAGGCTTTAGCGGTTGTTATCCGATACATCCCATAGGACCTTAACGTTGTTCGATGCAATTCTCCCCCCAGATTACTTAACGTTATGCGATTTTAGCGTTATCCGAGGTAAACGTTATCCGAGGTATTACTGTACTAGAACTCAGGTCTACTGAGTCTAAGTACAACTCTCTATCCATTACATCACACTGTATATCCCATGTACAGTAATACCTCATATAACATTAGTATCGAATAACACTAAAATCGCATAACATTAAGGAATCTGGGGGGAAGAATTGCATCAGATAACATTAAGATCCTATGGGATGCTTCAGATAACAACCGCTAAAGCCTGTGTGGTTACAATGTATCTCTATGGATCCCATAGAGGATCAGATAACACTAAAAATCATATAACACCAAGACTTGTGGAACCAGGTTTTAGTGTTATATGAGGTTTTACTGTATAAATTAATAAATAATTGTGTGCAGTCAAATCAATTCTAACATGGCAACCCTTTCCCTGGTAGAAAATACTGTACTCAGAAGTGATTTAGCATTCCCTTCTTCTGTGGAGGTTCTGGAACTGTGCAGTTTGCCCATGACCACATACTCTGGATCTTCTCACAAGGAAGCACAGGGGGGAATAGAACTCCCAACTCCAGCTTTGCAACCAGATACCTAAACCACATTCCAGTCATATATTCTTGCTCCAGCTTCTAAAGAGATGGCTTTGATCTATGAAAGCTCACTTTAAGGTGTCACAATTTCTTGGCGTTTGCTTTTTATTTTGGTTAACCTCGTATTTCTTTTTGATAAATCAAACTTGCTTTATTTTTAGATCCTCTTTAGCCCTCTTCTTCATGCTCCTTTAAACTTTCCATCTCTCAGACTTCTGATTTGTTGCCTATCACATCTTGCACACCTTTCCTTTGGTCACCTTGTTCCTGGGCTCCCTAGCTTCCTTGAGATAAGAAATAATAGCTTGAAGGTAATGCTCTCCAGAAATCTATCACTAACTTTCAAATTGTTATCCTCCAGGTGTCAAAATACTGACATGAAACGTATAAAACTATTATTTGCTTTGGTTATGTCAGTAGCAGAATAAAGTTGCCCTAATCAAGTTCTATAATGACATGGAAGATTTTGAAAACAGTAAAATGTAGCTGAAAATGTTGTGACATTTTAATTAAGCTCTTGGAGGAAACAGATGTTTAACGCAGTAATTGCACAAGCCTCTTCCAACCTCCATTTAAAAGTACAGTTGAACTTGACTTGGGAAGTTTTCAATTTATAACAATGTTTGGCTGAAAGTTTTAAAAAATTAGATACTTTTACTTGATTTTTGCATGAAATATTTAGGACTGACTTGGATTCTTAGATCATATAAAAAGGTGTAGTAAGCAACGTAATTGTTACCACACATTTTAACATCTACAGAGTGGAAATTCTCCAACCTCCAGCAAGTGATTTAATGAATTAAGGACTACAGTTTTGCATTCCATTCACAGCAGTTGGTCAGCAGTTCAATGTGATAATTTTGGAAAACAAGTTACAACTAAAATTACTTGCTTCTGCTGTGATCTGGATCAAATTTGTCAAGTCTGGGTCATAAGCAACAGTCTGAAGTTAGCCAGAAGCTGAAAACTGTTGTCATATGATGTCAAGCTGCATCTGATTTATGACTATCCTAAAAGGGTTTTCCACTGTAAATCCTGCCTCATGCCTCAATGTGGCACAGTGGTGACCCTGGCCTTCCAACAGCTATGGTGGTGGGAGTACATTCCCCTGGCAGGTTCAACCATGCCACAAAAGTGTCAGCTAGTGGCCTGGAATGGTCCTCCATTCTGGAATCGCAGGTCAGCTAAGTGGGGTCAGGTACTCAGGTATTACTCTAACATGGCCAACTTCAACATGAGCCCAGCCAACTGTGTCATCATATTTAAAATAGCTAAAGCAGCATCAAAAACAGGGGCCTCAGTTCCCCGTGCGCCATCGGACCCTGCTATGGTAGCAGTAGGACCTTCTGATGGCGAGAGGTGGTTAAAATCTTGTGGGAGACGGTTTGAACCCAGCTCTCCTCAGCTTTGTTCTGACACTCCATCTATACTGGCTCTCAAGTTTTCAAACTGAGAATTGAAAGCTATACTGTATTAGCAATTGACTCCAAAAACAAGGACAACCAGCAGCTAGACTGAAGGAGCAAAACAGAAATTGGGATTGAAGAATCACTCTTCAATGAGCTGTGTATTCTTGAGTTAATGGAGATGGCAATAGCTGCCATCTCAATTGAAGACCAGACTATCTACTACAGTGGTGGCAAACCTATGGCACGTGTGCCAGAGGTGGCACTCAGATCTCTCTCTGTGGACACCCATGCAGTCACCCCAGCACAGAGTTTGCCTTGTCTCTCTGTCCAGCAACACAATAGGAGTGCTCCCTCTCTCCCTTAGCAGAGTCCACCCCACGCTCTGCCCAGCAGCCCAATGGGAGCACTTCCTCCCTCCTCCCAGTACAGAGTTCACCCCGCCTCTCTGCCCAGCAGCCCAGTGGGAATGCTTCCTCCCTCCCCTGTTGCTGGGTTGGCACTTTGAAATAAGTAAGTGGGTTTTGGGTTGCAGTTTGGGAACTAGGTCTCTAAAAGGTTTTACTGTTCTACAAGTGAAAAATTCCGTTGTTAGCCAATTGTTTATACTAACCACAGGTAGAATAGAATGTTCTAATTCTACCTCTGTTTTTGGCTACTAGAAGTTGTCCTAAAAGTTGCCATTCATAGGGGAAATGGGAAATTGTAGCTAAATGTACCTTTATGTACAAAATATTCATCACAAAATATTTAGAAAATATTCTCTACATGATAGCCACCTTTTTTGACACATACACACAAAGTCTTATCCCACACACATGGCAATTACGTTCCAAGATATCTGTCCCTATGTATGGCAACTTTGGGGACACCCTGCATGCATCAACAAGAACTTTCTAGTGAAAATGTGGTTTGAATTGAGATGTTAGTTTTCAAAGTACAGTAAAACCTCATATAACACTAAAACCTGGTTCCACAAGTCTTCGTGTTATATGATTTTTCGTGTTATCTGATCCTCTATGGGATCCATAGAGATACATTGTAACCACACAGGCTTTCGCGGTTGTTATCTGAAGCATCCCATAGGATCTTAATGTTATCTGATGCAATTCTTCCCCCCAGATTCCTTGATGTTATGCGATTTTCGTGTTATTCGATACTAATGTTATATGAGGTATTACTGTATTGTGATATCCTTACTTCTGTTCTCTTTCACACTTGGGGGGAAAAACAGATTCTTCTATCTGAAGAGATGGTGGAAATTATACTAATACAGTACTATTATTACTGAAATTAATTTAAACCTGGGCCTCAATCTGTACCTTTCTTCACTATATAGTAGTAGATTTCATCACTCCATTGACTTCTTTCAGATTACTGCTGAGTTGTAACGTGAGGCTTCCAATCTGAAATATAAATCTGTACTTTTAAGAGACATGGTAAAATATGAAAAGCTTACAAAAAAGGATAACGTCAGATAAATTATACATGCTATTGCACTTTGGGGAAGCTAGAGTATGGTAAGAGTGATTCTCAAAACAAAGGTTATCTTTACTGAGCTCATGAATATAGAATTTAGAACTATGCAAAAATAACCCAGATTACTGTATCATGTGTGTCTGGAATATATTTGTATTTCCAGGAAAAAAATGATATTATTTAATCTTCACTCCATATGTTCTAGTGTGTAGAAGTTAGGGGAAAATCTGTTTACTATGGGAAGGTAACTCCAGTTGTTTCTTCTTCTATATCAGTGATTTAAATATCTGGATGCAATTCCAAAAGGTTTGGAGTTCAGTTCCCTACTGTGCTTCCTTGGACACGATGTTCCATAGGGTCTCTCAGAATGGAGATGGGGGGAACCCTTGCTGTCTGTATACATCCAAGAGAATCCTAAATGAGTTTTAAAGCCATCAGTAGTACCCAAACTCTAATACAAAAAAAATTACAAATATATTTTAAAAGTTAATAGTAGCAGATAAATCCTTATTACAACCAATACCTGAGAAAGGACCAGTGGTGGGCAGCATAAATGTTCACTACCACACTGTGGACAGAGCCTATTACCTGGGTGGAGCCTACATCATGGGCGGAGCCTACGTCATGGGCGGAGCCTACATCATGGGCGATCTAGTCATGCCTGCCATATGACCATGTATACATCTGCAAACACAGGCAGCACTGGCTCTTTGGCTGTAAATGGAGATGAGCACTGCACCCTAGAGTCAGATATGACTGGCTTTTGAGCAAGGGAGACCTTGAACCACTTGCAGGGACAAAATCTGATGGGGCAGGGCAGGGAAGTCGTCGTGGCCACCCAATTTTGCCACCCCCCTGCCCAAAGGTCACCCAATTTTGCTAGCCCCCCTCCGGGGGGGTGCAAACCTGTTGCTGCCCACCACTGGAAAGGAGTAATGCGATGCATGGATACAGAAATAAGAGGTCATCTCACTATTCCAGGTCTACTGGAATAGTGGAGGAGTAAAACTTCATATTACCCCAAGTGCCCTTAGAATCCCCCGCCCTTTTTATTGATATACCTTGCTGTCTCTATGTTAAACAACTTAATTATAATACACAAACTATAATGCATCTCTCAGTGAATAACAACAGCTCATGAAGTGAGCTTGCTGAAATATCCTGTTCTTCTTCTGAAGTATTCTTTTAGAAAGATTTAGAAGGTGGGTCCTAGTAAAAGTGTATTTTTGATCTGTCACATCCAGAATCTAAAGCAGGCTCCATCAGAGAGAAATCTGGCTCTACTGCCATTCAATTTTTTCATTCAGTAAAATGATTTGTCTTGCCGCAACGTTCCTCTGGGTAATGTTTGTAATAAAGTTTCAGCTATACAGTACTCCTACGTTGACAATTCACTTGTAATTTGTCTGCAGTAAGATTTTGGTGTTTTTCTAACTCATTTGCATTCCTCCATTAGGCTATTTACTTTATTAATGTGTTTTTAAAGATGGCTGGAGATCCCACTACGGTAATGGAGTAGACTGCATAGCCAGTAACTCAACGCCAAGTGTAAATAACCTGACTCCCTAAAGGGACCAACGGCTATGGGCAGATGAGCCCCTTTAGGTGGGGTGATGGTCAGTGAAGGAAATGCCACTGGAAACCATCATTTTGGGCCCAACAACAAAATGAGCGGATGAGGAACCACTTCACTATTCTGATTCCCAACAGTCAATGAGGCAGAAGAGGCCATGCCAGATGGACTGGCTGTGAAGGCGCACCTTGTCAATATCCTCAAAGCTGCGGCAGTCCATTGCAGTCCCTGTGTCAAATCCTGCATGTCTCATTTTATACATGCCTCAGGAGATGGCTCCGTGATGATAGCGTGTGGGTCACTTCATGGTAAGCTGGGATCCACCTTAAACAAATTCATGCCAATGGCATTTCCCCCTGAAACCATTCAGGATAAAATGTATACAGTCATACCTCGCATAACAAATTTAATCCATTCTGTGAGGTTGCTCGCTATGCAAAAATTCGCTATGCGAGTCTGACTCGCATAACGAATTTTTCGCTATGCAAGTCGGACTTTTCCCTATGGAAAAACTCGCATAACGAGCGTTTCTATGGGGAAAACTCGCATAGCGAAAAAATTCGCTATGCGAGTTTTCCCCATAGAAACGCTTGTTATGCGAGTTTTTTCATAGGGAAAAGTCCGACTTGCATAGCGAAAAATTCGTTATGCGAGTCAGACTGCTTAGCAAAAAACTTGCTCGTTATGCGAGTTTTTCGCTAAGCAAAATGCTCGTTATGCGAGGTTTGACTGTACGTGGATACGAGTAGCAGACGATGATAAAGATTTTATATATTTAAATGTTACCAATGTTTATATTTTGTATTTTATACTCTGTAATTCTTCCTCCAAGTCTTTCTAACCAAGATTTCTTTCTTACAAATACAGTACTGAGGAATATTTATAGCATATTTAGTGGACATGGTGGTTTCAAAATCTTTATTCATTTTCGTAACAGCTTTAAGCTCTAGATTTCATCACTGGAAGACTCCCAAAGTGATGCAGAGCAAGATTTGTCTATGCAGCTCACTGTGTCTTTCCATAATCTTAATTGCTGACCAGGGAAAACTCCCACAATCGAAGGAACAGGCATTCTGACCACAGTTTGCCTCAGAAACCGTAGCTTGCCGGGAGGGCCAGAAACTTAGCAATTGAATGTTGAAGTGATTCCATTTTATAAATAGGGAATTAAAGGAAGCCCGTATCTGAAACCCACTTGCTAAATGTGGTGGTAGAAGTCTAGGCTTATTTATTTGCTCAGATTTATATTGCCACCCTCTCTCCTCGGCGGCGCAGGGCGGCTTACAGTCTAAATAGCAACAGTACAGTAACAATCATAAAATACAACCTCACAAAATAGCCTCTGGCTGTTGGTGAAGGCCTGGAGGTGGGGGCGAGGTCCTCTGCTGCCTGCCAGGCCATGGTTTCGTTTCCCTCAGGGTGTTGGTGTGGGCCCAGAGGAGGTTTTTTTTTTGCCCATTTAAGGCTCTCTGGCACCCTTGCCACCTCTGGGGAGGTCGGGGGACCCGATCCATGCTGTTCCCAATGTTCCCAGACCTCCCCGGGCGGTGCTGCAAGGCAAAATGCCAGGGTTTGAATCCCGGCGTTTTGCCTTACAGTGCCGCCCGGGGAGGTCTGGGGACTTCAGAAACAGAGCAGATTGGGTCCCCCAACCTCCCCAGAGGCAGCAGGGGCACCAAAGAGCCTGAAATGGGTGGGGGGGGGGAAACTCCCATTGTGTTCCTTCCACCTAACACTACTCCAGCCAATGGACCAACAGGCCATCTCCAATTACAAGGGTGCTTTTCCACCAAAGCGTTGATATGACAGATAGATCAAACCTCACCCTCCATGAATTTTGGAGAGGCCATTTTGACATTGTGAGCTGTCTGCAGATTATCACCACTGCCTAGGATGGGGTCAGCCAGAGAAACCTAAATTCTGCTTGGTGCAACCTATGGCCAGACTGTGTTGTGACTCCTGACTCCAATACTTTGGGACCTGCACCAGAGTCAACAGTGTTGGAGGAGATTGTTTCTTTGGGGAGGACCATGGAGCTGGAGGTGACTGAGAAGGATGTCTGTGAGGGTCACGGCCATGAGCTAACCATCTAGGACTTGGTGAAACTGCAGAAGGAGGCGATGGAGGAGCGGATCTCATTTGAGGAGGAGGAAATGAGTGAGGATCACCCCTTTACCAGGGAACTCAAGGAGGCATGTCAAATGTGGGTAAAATTTCAGACTTTTGTACTGCACCACCACCCAGATGAGGCTCTAGCCCAGAGAATTATAAACATTGTTGACACCAACCTCATGCCCCCTTTCTGAGAGATGTTTAATAGGTGCTAGAGGCAGCAGACAATGGAAAGGTTCCTAGTAAAACAGCCTAGACATGAAGAACCTGCTTGTGCTAGTGCTGCCCATTTGCCCTCCTCCTCCAAAGTGTTGAAATTGTTTTGCAAATGTTTTTAAATGTTGAGCAGTTGAAGTTTGCCGTGTTTTCCCTGTTGAAGTGTGATTTATGTAGAGATGAAGTTTACTGTACCATGTTTGAAAAGTTGATGTGTGATGTTTTAAAAGTTGAAGTTGGGTGTTTGGAATATTATTGCTTGATTAATCATATCCCTGTACAGTATTTATGCCTTTAAAGTGCACTTTACAAAGAGTTTTGAACAGATAAAATATATTTTTAAACTTTTTTTTCTGACCTCTGGAACAGATTAGTTTTCAGTCCATTCTATGGGAAACCGTGTTTCGAGTTACAAATGTTTCATATTGCAAAACGTCTTGAGGAACACATTAATTTCCTAACTTGAGGTACCACTGTATTTTGGCGTTGAACAATGCTGTAATCAATTCCCTTGACATGTAACATCTAACTTGATCACTGCCTCTCAATTTCGAAGGTGGAAAGCACACACCTGAGTCTTGCTCAGGTTAGATTTTAAATGGTTGATGGTGTAATACTGTCATAATTCTTCAAGTGCTCCAGTCAGATTTCCCGCTATCTTGTCAAAATGTGATCCTTGTATGACCATTGCTGTGTTGTCCATGTAGCTGAACAATTTTGTATTGCCAGGAACTGATTGTTTGTGTGTATATTATGCAATGTTGGAGACAATACACTTCCTTGTGGCAGTTCAATCTTTTGTAACCTCCATCTACTGTTCTTACTATTCACATCAAATCTCTGGTTATGGAGAAAGCAGTCAATGATACTAGTAAGCTTGTTATCTCTGTTAAGATTATTTATTTTACGTAGCAGTATCGTATGCTGTAATTAGGGCAATCAAAGCTACTCCCATATTTAGCATATCAGAATAAACAAAAAAAAAAAAACCCCACCAAAAACATTGCGGCACGTTAAAGACTAAGTGTTGTATTTTATTGCTAGCTTTCATGGATCAAGTCCACTTCGTCCTGTATTTTAAAAAAATGAACCCATCCTCAGTGAGTTGTGTGAGGTTAAGAATTTGACCACAAGCCTGAAGCCTGCTTGCTCTGTACTATCTTGCCATCAATAAATTCCAAAATACAATTGAAAATCATCTAGTCCAGTGGTTCCCAACAAGGGGTACACAGCCCACTAGTGGACTTCAATTCCCAGAAGCCTAAGTCAGTACATTGGCTGATCAGTGCTTTGGGGAAATGACTTAGGCTTCTGGGAATTGAAGTCTAAAAACCAGCATTTGGGAAACACCGATCCAGTCCAGTGCCTTATAAAGGTGGCAAAGGAGCGACACTGGTCAGTAGCTTTTTAGTTCATCTGGGTCTTTGCCAGGTTTCAATAAAGCAACAGCTCCAACCTGTCTCCACAATTAGGAACCTTAAGTTCATCTATCCCCCACTAGGTGAGAGCCTTGTCAAGACATGGGGGCTTGAGCGGTCAACTAGGCAGTGTAGTCTATTACAGTACTTATCAATGATAGGCAATGACCAAAACTCACCAAAACATCCTCCATTGGATCCCTTGGGCCAGGTGAATGTGGAGGGCACACGTCATGGTCCACCTAGCCAGCGGGTGACATGATATTCAAATAGCTAAAAATCCACATGTAGATGGACTTGATTTCCCAAGTCCACTTGCATGTGTGGAATGTCATCACAGAGATGTCTACCAATGGACAGACTCCTCACTAAACAGGTATCCAAGGTAAGTTCAGCTATGCAGTTGTTCAGTAATCACAGGAGCGATTCCAAAGTGCAAGGTCCAAGCTGCTTTATCTGCTTTGTTCTTATGTCATGGATACCTGCTGCTTTTTACAGCTTCTTATTGAAGATTGAAGGGTACTGCGGTGGTTCATTAAGATGCTTAACTTGATTACTAGAATGTTGGCAGGTCAGCAGTTTGTGACCCGAGTACTGCACAGTGGAATGATCTCCCGTTTCTGTCCCAGCTCCTGCCAACCTAGCAGTTTGAAAGCAAGAAATTCAAATTAGATAATGCTTTGATGGGAAGGTAAACAGTGTTCTGTGCACTCCAGTGTCGAAGCATGCCTGCCAAATGTCCATGGAAACATCTGTAGATGCAGACACAGTGCTGGCTCTTTGGCTATAAACAGAGATGAGCACTGAACCCTAGAGTCAGATACAACTGGCTTTTGAGCAAGAGTGACCTTTACTTTTACCTTAGTGAAGATTGAACCATGGTATACAAAATTTTGCACTACTGTATTTTTATTTAATTGTCAACATTCAAAGCTGTATAGTTATTCTATACTTATTATTTCACTTCTTTTTTATCTAAATCTAATCTGGCTGTTTGTATGAATTTTTTTGTATACAACTGAAGAGTTAAGGGTACCTTGTCTTCTATTTTTTATACTGCAGAATAATGTAAGTAGCCCCACATCCTGCTGAAGTAACTCCGTCTATTCCTAAACTTTAGTCTAGCTTCCTTCGATAATGGTCCATGGTTCTTCTTGTTATTCTGATAGTTAAGAAAAGAGCAGTAGACTGGTAATTCTCACGCTGCCAACATATAACATAAGAATATACAGTATCTTAAAATGGAGTCTGCTTGTGCAATAGATTGAAATGAAGATGAGGAATTCTGCTGATTTCTAATGTGCAAAGAGTTTTTCAGCACCAAAAGAGTGAAGGTGTTTCTAGACACATAAGCAATTCCAGTCATTATGTTTGAAGTAATGCAGTCAACTCTATTGAATATTTGGAATAATATCTAGGAGGTTCTCAGATCCACTATGTAAAACCTATGACATGTTAGATTTTAAAATGATGTATGTTTAAAATGTTATTTGACAATTTAAAAATAACTTAAGGGAAGAATGCAAATAATTAATTGGAAATTGAGTTATTTAGATTCTCCTCTAATTGCAGTTTTAATTATGGCATATTATTGCAATGTGTGAAATCTACATTAGAACCCTGTATAACGAAAAAACTCCGTTCTGCGGGGCTCTTCATTATATGAGTTTTTTCATTATACGAAGTGCTATTGGCGATACCCTACATAACGAAAATAAAATGTTCATTATACAGGGTTTCGTTATGCGAGGTATACCTCACTTAACGAAACACTGTATAACGAACATTTTATTTTCATTATGCGGGGTATACCTCGCTTAACGAAATCCCGTATAACAAACATTTTATTTTCGTTATGCGGGGTATACCTTGCTTAACGAAAATCCCATATAACGAAAAATTCATAATGGGGGGTATCATGGTTAATGCAAAAATGCTTCGTTATATGAATTTTTGTTATACGAAGCGTTCGTTATATGGGGTTCCACTGTACTTATCTTTGTAACAGAGTATTTTTGTACAATATAATTTAAAATGGAAAAACAAAACACAGCCAACACTACCACCTCATTCTGGTGCCTGCATAGGCAATGACCTGATCTACATGACTGGTCTGATATTTGAATGTAGGTGTTTATGGTGCACATTCAGCACCATTGTCACTTGACAACATTCGTTACACTGAAATCAGCAGGACACAAATAATTTCAGTATTGTATGCAGCAATCAGTGTGTTACCAAAATGACATAAAACAAATGGAGCTTCTGTCACAAATCATTGCTGTAATGAGAATGAGGAGCTCATGGTTTTAGAGCTATATAATTTGCTTGATTGGCTTGTAATCTTATTATTAAAGTACAATTTTCTCTGGCATTTTGCTACAGAGTACATGGGCACTCTACATTTTTAGAGAGCTTACTTCTTGGGAGGCAAGCTATGACAAACCTAGGCATCATAATAAAAAGTAGAGACATCACCCTGCCAATGAAAGCCTGCATAGTTAAATTAATGGTCCTCCCAGTAGTAATGTACGACCGTGAGCAGGGGTGGATTTTCCTATAGGCTAACTAGGCTTCAGCCTAGGGCCTCAAGATCAAGACGGGCCTTTATATTGATATATATCATAGTAATGATGTATTTTATTATCTCTCATGTAATTTACAAACTTAAAATTGGGAGGTGAAAGGGCCACATAAGTGGAATAGCCTAGGGCCTCTTTTCATGTAAATCCAGCCCTGGCTGTAAGAGCAGGACCATAAGGAAGGCTTAGTGCAGATGAATAGATGCCTTTGAGCTGTGGTACTGGAGGAGACTATTGAGAGTCCCCTAGACTTGCAAGGAGATCAAATCAGTCAATCCTGAAGGAAATCAACCCTTATTGCACCTTGGAAGGACAAATACGGAAGATGAAGCTCAAGTACAGGAAAACCTTGTATAACGAAATTAACATAAAATCATACTATTAAAAAATCCATAAGGCTCTAAGAGGCGACAAAACTTTTTATTCATTCTGCAGGAGCCAACTATATCATCAGACCAAAAAGACTCTCTAAAGAGATCACATAGGACTTACAGCAACACTGAAATGGGCCCTTTGCTATAACACCACAGTTGTAACTTTGTTTAAATAAATATTTGTAATTGCATTTTAAATCCTTCTAAGGATGGATACTTAAAGGATAATTGGGGTGAAATATAGCAATAAAAATAGTCCCCAAATATTGTAAATTTTGGAATGGAATAAAGACTGGTTAAAGAAATATGGCCATTGCAGGGAATTGACAAAGTTTAAAGAACTGATAAATCAATTGGAAAAAAGGCAACCCCAGTAAAGGGAATAGTTAGTAAGGTGTATGAACTTTTAATGAACTGTGGAACAGCTCAGAAATTATTGAGAAATGTGGGAGTTGGATTTAAAGGTTAAAATCAGAGAGGCAAAGTTGAATAGAATATGTAATCAAAGAATTGTGAAGAACATGTCAGTGAGAATCAAGGAACACTGTTATAAAACAGTATGGAGTTGGTACATGACACCAATTTGATTAAATCATTATGATCACAATGGGGGTATAAGGAAAGTCCTAGGGCTTATTTTCATTTATGGTGGGAATGTAAGGTGGTGAATAAGATTTGGGTAAAAGTCTTTGAGGAAATTAATAAGATATCTTTAAAGTTAAAATGTGTCCTAAGACTGCCTTGCTAATGGAATTGGGTGATTTAAATACATTATACATAAGCACAAGAAAGACTTGATTGTCATTATTGTAATAGCTATGAGATTACTAATGGCTAAAAATTGGAAAATGTACATGCATTTGGAATGGAAGAATGGTATAAGCAATTATGGAATACGGTATGGCTATAAATGGCAAGTTGATGTGTGAACTAAATTTTTTTTAAAGGGTTGAGAAAGAAAAATGAGTTTATAGATATTTGGGCAGATATTATGTATTTTATAAATCTAAAGGAGTTAAATCTGGTCAAGAATATTCTACTTTTTGGAAATAGGGGATAAGATGTAAATAAGTAAATAGGGAGTTTGGCTTAGAGAATTGTGGATAAGAGAATAAGGTTCCATGTTGGTAGACACACATTGTAGACGCATTCTTAAGCATTTTAATTTGTATTATTTTTGTGTAATGATGAGATTTGTTTTAAGTGATGTGTCATGTTTGTTTTTGATTATTATTTTTAATTAAAAAATAAGTATACACATACACAATTTTTACAGTGGATTTCAGAAAATGTTCATGACAAACAATGTCTGCATGGTGTGACATGTAGACTGGTTTTCTCTGCCAAAGGTAAATAGAATGCATACGTTTGAGGTTGTAATTGTTGGTAACTAGAGCAGACTAGAAGTAATGAATAAATTGGCTAAGACAGCCTGCTCTGCACTAGCTGCACCTCCCTCAAGAGCTGACAGTGGTGAATCAGAGGCCTTAAAGAATCCATAAAAACTGCACCAGTGAGCAGAAGCAAGGCAGGAGAGGATCAATCTACTACAAAAGCAGTCTGCAGCAGATGAGAAGGAAAAATACACAAAACCCCATCAAAAGTTCATACCTGCACGAGAATAAATACACAATAAATTATCTAAATAATAAAAAAAATCAAATAGGAAAAACGTCTCAGGAGAAAACAAAAAATAACCACATGGATAACTCATCTCTTAAATGTGAAGAAAACCAAGAAAATAAAAGCAAAAAATATAATCAACAACAGTGATCAAAGAAAGATGGGGAAAGTTAAAACCAACAAGCTTCTATTTATTTTAACAGTATTAAAGAGGTAATAGTACCACTCTATTCTTTCCTCAGACTTTGCATGGAATAATGTGTCCATTTCTGAGGAACTGGAGTAGGCTCAAGGGGGGATGACAGAAGGGGTGTTAAACACTCCAAAAATAAACCCCCTGAAGAAGGAAGCTACATAAATTTATCCTACATAAATGAAGCCAGAGACTAGAGTCAGAATTTGAAGAGTTGTCATGTAGGACAATGATGGGGAACCTATGGCACATGTTCCAAAGGTGGCACTTGGAACTATCTCTGTGGGCACCAGTGCTGTCACCCCAGCACAAAATTCACCCCAACACTCTACCCAACCCAGCAGCCCAATGGGAGCACTTCATCCTTCCCACTAACACTGAATTCACCCTGCTCCTATGCCCAATAGCCTAATGGACAGTGGTGGGATGTCAAATTTTTTACTACCCTACCGTGATGTCATCAGTGTGGGCGGAACTAACATCATGACATTGTGGGTGGAGCCAAATAAATAAATAAATAAATAAATAAATACTAATAATAATAATAATAATAAAATAATAATAATAATAATAATAATAATAATAATAATAATAATAATAATAATAATAATAATAATAATAATAAATAAGCACACTCACATACACACCCCTCAACCCACCCACCCACCCACAACACAAGGACAGCAAGGAGGACAGTAAGGAGGTCGTGCATATGCGCCAAGCACTGTAGACATGCATGTACACCAAGTGCTTGGTGCACATGCACAGTGAAAAGGTAAGCCCCGAAGGTGGTTCCCCCCCAAAGCTGCTACCTGTTCTCTGGGACACTGGGAAAAGTTACTACCGGTTCTGGCGAACTGGTGAGAACCTGTTACATCCCATCACTGCTAATGGAAGCGTTTCCTTCCTCCCGTTGCTATGTTGGAACTTTGTGATCAATAAGTGGGTTTGGGGTTGCAGTTGGGGCACTCAGTCTCTAAATTGTTTGCCATCACTGATGTAGGAGCTGCAAACTCCTTTTTTTGTGGTTCCAGGAGGTAGAATCCAGACCAATGGATTGAAACTTCAGGAAAGGATATTTTGACTGGATGTATGAAACAACTTCCTGTCAGGAGATCTGTTCAACAATGGAATGTTCTGTCTTGGCAGATAGAGGATTTTTCTCTGCTGGAGGTTCAATCCAAGGTTGAACAGTATTTGTTGGGGTATTTTAGCCGTGGATTTACTGTTTGAACAAAGGCTTGGACTTAAAAAGATCCTTGGGGGCACTTCCAGCTTTACAGTTGTGTGTTTGTAAACAACTATAAAGCGTTCTACTTTATTGAAGACGGTTTTGAAAGTTGATGCTCTATATTCCCTAATAAGACTTGAAATCCACACAGGCACTTTTTAAAACAAAGCCAACCCAAGCCATCTATTTAGAATTAACTGGATCTTACTATTATTCAGATAGGCATTGAGGTGCAGCCAAAAGTAAAAAAAAACACCCCAATATCACAGAAAACTATTAATACACTTAATAAGCAGTGCAAAGTTGTCACTTACTTCTATTGAGTTAAACTGCTCCAACAGCCTTTCTGGCTGAAGTGTATAAATGTATTAAATAAACAAATGAATGTCTGACACAGAAAAAATATTCCTGACTTTAAAATAAAGGAGGTAAAGGTTTCCCTTGCTCGAAAGCCAGTCGTATCTGACTCTAGGGGTCAGTGCTCATCTCTGTTTCTAAGCCGAAGAGCCAGCACTGTCCGCTTCCGCAGACGTTTCCATGGTCATGTGGCAGGCATGACTAGACACCGGAGCACATGGAACGCTGTTACCTTCCCACCGAAGTGGTCCCTATTTATCTACTTGCAATTTCTTGCTTTCGAACTGCTAGGTTGGCAGGAGCTGGGACAGAGACGGGAGCTCATTCTGTCCTGCAGTACTCGGGAATTGAACTGCTGACCTTCTGCCTCCCAGTCAGCGTCTTAGTGACTAGAGCCACTGCAGTCCCACAGAGTAAAAAACCGTTCATTTTGAACATGTGTGGGTATTACTGATGTAAATACAGCCTGGCTTGGATGAACATCTGGCAATCTCCTAACTTTGCCAAGATTTTATTGGTCATTTTCACCAAGCTGTTATGTATTTTTAAATGCAATCTTGACTAGTGGCCAATGTGTGGAAAAACTAGAGGATGGTGAATAGGAAAAAAAATGTGTTGAAACCGCTAAATTCTTTCTTTATTCGTGTCGGAGGCACCACAAGCGTGTAACATACAATGCTAAAATTAACATATCTAAAACAAAAAGGAATTAAAAGGGTTAGATGACATCCGCCCAATATATCGATAAACAGCAACAGCATTTCCTAAAGCAAGATTGCAAGCACATACTAGATTTCAAACTAATGCTATGCAGTAAATGTTTTAATAATATAAAGGTAAAGGTTTCCCTTGCTCGAAAGCCAGTCGTATCTGACTCTAGGGGTCAGTGCTCATCTCTGTTTCTAAGCCGGAGAGCCAGCGCTGTCTGCTTCCCCAGACGTTTCCATGGTCATGTGGCAGGCATGACTAGACACCGGAGCGCATGGAACGTTGTTACCTTCCCACCGAAGTGGTCCCTATTTATCTACTTGCAATTTCTTGCTTTCGAACTGCTAGGTTGGCAGGAGCTGGGACAGAGAAGGGAGCTCATTCCGTCCTGCAGTACTTGGGAATCGAACTGCTGACCTTCCGCCTCCCAGTCAGCGTCTTAGTGACTTGAGCCACTGCAGTCATATGCATTCATATTGTCATATCGTGTACATTTACAAAATGTGCTGAAAACAAAACCAATTTCGTGTTACTAAGCAAAATATCATTTACTTTCATTTTACAAAGGAAAGTCTGACCGTTAACGTTTTATTATTATTATTAAATTAGATTAAGCCTCGTTAATTACAAAATATGTTTAACAAAAGAGATCGTTTCCTCCCCCCCCCCCCAATTATTTTCCATTTTCTACTAAGAAACGAAACGTAAGTTGTTACAAGTACAGGAAAACTAGAAGTTAGTAGATAATACCGATAATGCTCTGTCTAGGCAGTTTTACTTGAAAATAAGCCTGGCTGAGCTCGAAGCATAGGAAATTTTTTAAATTATACTGTACACGATGCGACCACTTCAGTTAAAAAAACAAGCAGAGGTAATTTTTTTTTTGGCATATAGCCAGCCCCTTAAATAGCTTCGTTCCAACGCCGAGACAGGCGGAGGCACGTGCTCAGCCGGGCCACGCCCCTTTCACGCCCCCTATTTCCCCCCCACCCACTCCTCCAGCATCCTTTCTTGTCTATCTCCTTGGTCGAAAGCCAAAGCGGGGCTGGGGCACGTGACTCTGACATCCGGGTCACCTGTGGGCGGGGAATAGTGGGAAGCCCCTCCTTCCTCCCCCCCCTGCCGGAGTGGGGCTGGCGGGATTGGGTTGGCTGCTGACTCGGCGCGCACGCGCAGGGGGGGGGGCACGAGCCCGGGTGGCCAGTGCTCGCGTCCCCGCAACTCGGGAGCGCGCTCCTGAGGTGGGACTCTCTTCTTAGCATCTCCTCAGAGAAAGGAGTTGCCGCCGGCTGCAGGGCAGCGGCGCGGCGCTGGAGAGCGAAGAAGAGGAGGAGGAGGAGGAAGAGGGGGGGGCGAGAAGTGGCGACGGCAAACGGGGCCTAAGCGGGGGGGATTACCGGGCCGGCGGTGGCGTTTATTAGGGCGGCGCCGGGTGTCGCGTCGTCGTTTCTGAGGCGGCCGCTGTGAGGAAAGCCTCCCGACCTTCGTCCGTTCCCCCGCCATTTCATGCGCTTGTGACCGTCGCGGCGGCGGCGGCAGCTTTTGAGGACTCTCCATCCTCCTCCTCACCCTTTCTCTCCTCCTTCCCCGGCGAAGGGAAGGGGGGCTCCTCTTCCCTGAGTTACAAGAGGGTCGGACGGACGGGCTTGTTCCGAACTGGCGGCGGCGCCTTCCCCTCGGCCGCCAGGGGCACCCGGTTGGCGGGAGAGTGGCGTCGGTTGCCCTGGGCAAGAGGTGGGCGAAGAAGGGAGAGCCACCAGCGGCCCGTCCCCAGCGTGGCAGGAGAAAGCGGCCGGGCGAGGCGGAGGTGAGCGGCTTTCGTTATGTTCTTCTCTCCCGCCACTTCGTCTTTCTTCCCACCCCGCCAGGTCACGGTGAGAAAGGTCAGTTTCGCACGTAAACGGGTCCGTGTCTCTTGGCGGGGGCCCCGGGGACGGATCTGCCCCCCCCCCCGGGGGCAGAACTTTTGGGATGGACTGAGTCAGTTCTCTCGCCGCTGCCTTCTCGTCCCAGGGCCGTAGCTAGGATTCTAGATGCGGGTGGGGGAATATTTTTTTTCAGGATGGGCAACAGTGTCATAGATGATGTTCAGTCGCACAGATGTTGTTGTTCAGTCGATTCCGACCCTTTGCGACCCCATGGACCACTGCCCTCCAGGCACCTCTGTCCTCCACCATCCTCCTTAACTCGCTCAGCTTTGTGCCCACAATACCATCTAGCCATCTCATTTTTGGCCGCCCCTTTCTTCTTTTGCCCTCCACCCTTCCCAGCATCAAGGCTTTCTCAAGTGGATCCTCTCTTCTCATTTGGTGTCCAAAGTACTTTAGCTTCATCAGGGTGGGTGTCATCCACCCTGTCTCCCCCCTGGCTACGGCCCTGTCTCATCCTATACAAGTAATACCTCAGATAACATTAGTATCGAATAACACTAAAATCGCATAACATTAAGCAATCTGGGGGGAAGAATTGCATCAGATAACATTAAGATCCTATGGGATGCATCAGATAACAACCGCTAAAGCCTGTGTGATTACAATGTATCTCTATGGATCCCATAGGATTTTAACATGCATCGGATAACACTAAAAATCGGATAACACCAAGACTTGTGGAACCAGGTTTTAGTGTTATCTGAGGTTTTACTGTATATAAAAGCGGGGCTGTCTTTTACACTTTGTTGTTTCTGTCCTGACAACCTTTCTGTGAAGGAATGGAGGGGCCAGCTTGAAAAGGGTCGTGACTGAATAGAAACTTGGACTTGAGGATGTGTAGTCCACAGCAACAACTCACTTGCCCAGTGCCTTGTTGAGCAGGACCTTTCCTGTGCATGGTTTGGGAAACCTGCTTTGCTTATTCATTTCTATGCATAGGGTGTTGTGGTTTTTTAAAAATATAAGTCTAGCAACATTCACAGTAATGCCATCTACAAAGGATTGGAGCCTTTGGTCTAAATTGGGGGTCTCCAAACTATGGCCTGGGAGCCGGATTCGGGTCCCAATGCCAATTCATCCAGCCCACGAAGCCCTCGTCGCTCCCAGAAGCTCCACTTCTGGGAGTGAAAAGGGCTTAGTGGGCTGGATGAATTGGCGTCAGGGCCCAAATCCAGCCCCTGGGCCATAGTGACCAGCCCCCTGAACCACGTGATCTGCCCGTGGCCCAAAATGTTTGGGCACCCCTGGCCTAAATACATCAACTACTCCCACCCAAGTCAGTGGCTGAACGTAAGACTCTGGTAGGGTTGAGTGGCTCCGTTCCAAGTTGAGAGTGGCAGCTGGATTTATGTCACTGTTTTCTTAAAGCATCTGCTACACATTATTCTTCACCCCAGGTATAAACAGTACAGATGATATGGCCAGCAGAGTGCAGAAAGGGCCCCAGCATTGTACTTCTGCTTGGTAAGTGGAGAAGGGGAGAGAGGGAAATTTAGCCAAGATATTTTAGAGAATTAAGAGGTGGGGAAGAGAATGAGAAATTCAGTATCAAGTAAAAAGTTGAATTATTTTCTTATTTTTAAAACGGATCCCTGCCTCTGTTAATTTTGAGGGCCATAATTTTCTTCCCTCATGTCCTGTGTGTAGGGCCAACACTCATCATAAATGTGTTTCTGCATGAAACAAAGGCCAAATGGTGTGTGTCCCCCCTCCCATAAACATCTTACTGTACCATTCAGAGGTCATGCTGCTTATGGTTTTTCTAAACAAAATGCTTTTGTATTTCCATTTTGGTGGTTCGATGTTGACTTTAGTGCTGGGTTCATGAGCCAAACTGTTATTTGGCTAGTGAAATCAAAAGGTAAGGTGAACTTTCCCAGTTGTAATCTTACTTCAGTCAGGCATGTGGTGCTACTACTTTTTAAGGGTGTATGCCAAAGGGTGTGAATATATAGTTGCTTCATTATTTGCGTTTGAGTTTCTTCTGGCTTATATAAACCCTTTAGAAGATGAATGGCATTCAAAAAATGCTGTCATCATCAATTCTATTAAGGTTTTGCAAACAAAAGACTGATTTTCTTTGAGTCAATTTGCCTCATGTTCAGTCTTTTTCTTCTGTCTTCAACTTTCCCTAACATATTTTTAGTTAACCATGTCTCCTCAAGATATGTTCTGTGTTAACTGGTTGGTATTGTTTTTTTGTTCACATGGAGAAGGCAATGAACCTGAAGGAACTCGTAACAAAAACTTTGTTTCCAAATGTGGATCATTCAGCAGATTAAGTTGCTTATGAATTACAATGATTATAGTAACCTATTGTTTTTCTATTTTTCTATTGGATACAAGTTCCTCTTTCTTACAAGAGTAAATATAAAACACAGCCAGATTTTTCAGATTACAGTCTATTTTTTTCTAGCATTGTTTGAAACTGAAAGTGAAAAGGTAACCTGGAGAAGCATGTACAGTACTCTCAAGTATATTTGAGGGCCATGAATTGTAAGCTTACAGCTGCGTGAAGCAATGGAGTTATTTATACAATACACATTTAAATAGAGATGGGAAGATGCAATATTGTTATGTTGCTAAGCCAGTTAGCTCTGGTATTTATTTTTAAACTTGGTTACTGGAGTGTATGTTTGCAGCTGGAATTCAAAAGAATCCTGGTAAAAGAGCTTGACTTTTAATTGTTTTATCTCTATGATACATCCAGCTTTCTATTGCTGACATTATTTTTTGAAATGCCCCTTATCTGAGGACAGAATGCTTAAGTGTGTTGATTCAATTTTCTGTTCTTGCCATATTTTTCAGATGGCTGAGAAATATAGGGCTCAAAAGTAAATAACAGTAATAAAATAACTCAAAAATGTATTTAATGGCTGGGCCATTTCTGTGGCTGAACCTTCTCACATATATGGTAGATTTTATCCTTGCACCAAGGAAGACAGCATTTAAGGAGTAAATGCCACCAGTTGATTTCATTCATTAATAATGTTTGCCAGGAGTGCGCAAACTGCGGCCTGCGACGCCTAATGATCTGGCCCGCACCGCCCACACTGCTCCCAAAAGCAGAAGTAAAACATCCCCACGCATGTGTAAAATGCTGCTGTAAAGCACCTGGGGCTGTCATAAACGCGTAAACACGTTTACAATAGCCACGGGTACATTTACTGCTGTGTTTTGTGGTGGCACATTTTACTTCCACTTCAGGTGGGAGGAACCACATTACCAGCCTGCTCAACCATGTGACTGACCCACAGCCTGAAAGGTTTGGGCACCCTTGATGTATGCCATGGGTGGTACTTTGGCAGCATCAAAATTTTCATGGCAGTATATCATACATTGGCATTATTCATCTATTGGTTTATTTCCTGAAGAAAATAATATGTAAGAGCTGCTTTTAGAAACATGCATTGTGATTAAACTTGAGTACAGTCAAACCTCGCATAAAGAGCGCCTCGCTTAAAGAGCAACTCATTTAAAGAGCAGAATTTTCTCTGAATGTTTGCTTCGCTTAACAAATAAAACCAACTAAAAACTCGCTTAACAAATAAATCAGGGTTCACAATCCCCCTCACAATTGGTCACTTACAATGGTGTTTCACTTAAAGAGCAAACTTGCTTAAAGAGCAATCCTGTGGAATGCATTATGCTCTTTAAGCGAGGTATAACTGTACAGTAGTTGAAATTTTGAGTCCTTCTAAATTGATATTTTGTTGATGTAGACAGTGACTGCAGATTCTGATGCAGATATTTGTTACTAGTATCTTTTGACTTGGGGCTCTTATTGGGGTGTTTTAGTGATTGATATAGGAAAGGCCTAAATCTTACTGGGCAGTCCTCTCCTGCTTTGGGAATGGTTTGCAAAGACCATCTTTTAAAACTAAGGCTAAATCTCAAAAAGTTTGCCATGTAGTGAATTCTGCACAGTGCATATGCAGTAGTAACTAATAGATCGACATTACTTCTTGTAATGTGTGCCTCACCTTTTTGTTTTCATACACCTAAGGTAATTTATATTATTTTAAGCATACAGGATCATGAGAGATTATAGTATGTTAAGTTACTCAATATTACAAATTTATGTTGTGCTTTATGAAAATGAATCTCTGGTGGTTGGTACAAAATATATTTGGATAAATACAAAATATCAAGATCATCAAATAGATACCAGATATGTCCTTGTTGTCTCTTATTTTGTCTTATTAGACATAATAACCAATACAATAAAGGCTACAATAAAGGGCCAGCAAAAAATAACATGACAACTTAAAGCAAAAATAATATATAACCTACATTTGCCCGTTGCAATAAAAAAAATCTAGATGGCTCTCCCACATAGGTGTTAACTTGATGTTATTTTATCCTGGAAAAGCTTGATGAAATAGAAATGTTTTAAGAGATTTTTGGAAGGCCAATATAGAAGGAGTGGCTTTGATTTTAGATTGCAGCTCATTTCAGAGCCTGGGGGCTACAACCAAAAACACACGCTTTCTGGTACCAGCTTTCCTAACCTTTTTTGGTGTGGCCACCCTCAATTTCATTATTTGGGTGCATGGGTGTAGGAGCATCCTGAAGATAGTGTGGTCCCAAACCGTATAGGGCTTTGTATGTTAATACTAATATCTTCAACCTAACATGGAATTAAACAGGAAACCAATGCAGGTCAACCAGGATCAAGATAATATGGTCATAATGACCAATACCCAATATGTCTGGCTGCCACATTTTGGATTCATTGGATTCTCTACCAGTCTTAAGAGCAGCCCCACATAGAGAGCATCACAATAGTCAATTCTGGATATTACCAAGACATAG
The DNA here is from genome assembly GCA_030440675.1 of Furcifer pardalis. Taxonomy (NCBI): domain Eukaryota; kingdom Metazoa; phylum Chordata; class Lepidosauria; order Squamata; family Chamaeleonidae; genus Furcifer; species Furcifer pardalis. Next base: position 43,254,407 of record CP126897.1, on the reverse strand, counting down.
GTCAGTGAGAATAAAGAGTTCCTGTCCATCAATGGGCAAAGCTGAGCAATGCGCTGCAGATGGAAAAAGGTGGACATAACCATAGCCACGGCCTACTGTTCCTCCCTGAGAAGGTCATTGAACAGAGCGAACAGCACTGTCTTAGTTTCATGTTGGGCCCTGAACCCAGACTGCAGTGAATCAAGGCATTCAGTCCTCTCTAGGAACAGTATTAGTTGGTCTGCCAACACACTCTCCACTAAAAATGGGATATTGGTGATTGGATGGTAGTTGTTAAAGTAAAGTGAAGTATCATCAGTATGCTGATGATACTCAGTTGTACATCTCAGCCCATGGTGATCCAAGTGATGCAGTGGAAGTCCTATCCAGGTGTCTGGAGGCTGTGAGGGTCTGGATGGGGGACAGTGGGCTACAACTGAATCTCGGCAAGACTGAGTAGCTATGAGTAAGGGCCCCTGCATTATCCCGGGAGTTACCACTTTTGGTACTGGATGGGGCTCTTTTGCATAATTTGGGGGTTCTCTTGGACTCACGACTCCTGCTAGAAGAGCAGGTGGCAGTTGTTTCCAGGAGGACTTTCACTCAACTTTGAGTGATTCGCCAGTTACTCCTGTTCCTGGACTGGGACTACTTGTTTATGGTCAGGCGTGCTCTTGTCACTTCCAGACTAGATTACTGTAATGCGCTCTACATGGGGCTGCCCTTGATGACCATTCAGAGGCTGCAACTGGTGCAAAATGTGGCTGCCCATGCGGTGATGGGGTGCTGCCATTATGCTCATGCCTCACCCCTGTTGCAGGAACTGCATTGGCTGCCGGTGTGCCTCCGGGTGCAATTCAAGGTGCTGGTAATTACCTTTAAAGCCCTACAATGTGGTAGTGGACCAAGTTACTTAATAGACCACGTTACCCCAAGGACACCTGCCTGTCCTACCAGAGTAGACTGGAGGGGCTCCCTAATGGTTCCACTGGCTAGAGAGGCTTGCCTCTCTAGCACTAGAAGGAGGGCCTTTTCTTCATCTGCTCTGGCCCTATGGAGCCTCTTGCCAACTGAACTACGCCTCCAGGCAGAGCAATTGACCTTTAGGAAAGGCCTTAAAATTTGGCTGGCCCAGCAGGTTTGGGGTACTGCTGATGGGGGAGTGCACCCCCCGCTGGCTTATATGAAAGGCCGTTCGGGTTTTATTTTAACCTATTGTGAATGTTGGGAGGGCATTTTAAGTGTTTTTATGATTTTAACTGCCGTAAGGCTGTTTTTATACTTGAATGTTTTTATGGTTGATTGTAAGCCACCCGGAGTTGCTTCAGCAAGGGGACAGCGATAGAAATTGAATAAAATAAATAAATTATCGGTCACTAGATTAGGCTTTTTTAGGATGTGCCAGATGATGATTTCTTCCTACAAAGAGGAATTAATAATCTTTGGTGCCCTACCCATTAAGCTTTGGCTAGCAGTTGTTACTAGCCATGCTGGGCAAGGGTCTAGCAGAGTAGAGGTGGCCCTGCAACCAGCAAGTGCCCTGGAGATTTCCTGAGATGTTACAGGCTGAAATTGATCCAGTAAACATGGTCAGGATAGTGCCTTGGACATCTTCATCTGATCTATTGCATCAAGTCTGGAGTTCAGGTCCCGCTGGATGACACTTATCTTATTGTTGAATTGCTGAGCTAAAAGATTACAATTTTTAATGCTTGGTGATAAACTCCATGGCTGCTCCACACCCAGAAGTTCTCTGATAATATGAAACAACTCCCTGTGATGATTATTGGAGCTCTCAATCCTGTTAGTGTTATAGTTTTTCCTTGCCAGTTTTAAGGTGTTATCATATTTTCTGGTACAGACCTTAACTGCAGCTACTTTGTCATCCATAGGAGCTTTTTTCCTACTTGATTTCTAGCCTCCCGCTGGAGTGCTTCAGAGCTCTCAATTCATCACTAAACCATAGAGTTGGGGAAACTCTGAGATGGATTCAGCACTTAGGAGCGATAGTGTACACCACTATGGCAGGCTTCGTATACCAGTTATCCACCAGAGTAGAGATAGTATTGCCAGCCACCATGGTCAGAAACCCTCCAAAGGCTTTCTGGAATTCCATTGGATCCTTTAGCCAGGGAAGGCAGACCATTGTAAAACATTCCTGCTCCCCATGAGGATGGGTACCATCTCCATCTTAAATTGAAGCAGAAAATGATCCGGCCATGACAAAGGGGCAGTAATAATTTAATTCACCTTCCGAGAGAAAACAAAGTCCAAAGAGTGTCTCACCATGTGGGTAGTGTTGATGACATGCTGGGATAGCCCCATGGATGTCATGGCTTCCATGACTTCTAAAGCCACCCTAGACAAACTTCGAAGTCCCCCACGACCAAATCCTAGGGGTGCTCAATGTTGCGGCAACGTCCATCAACTCAAGGAGGGAAAGTGTTGGATTGCCAGACCCAGTACACCAACACAGTCCACTCTCTGTCCCTAGCTCCCACTTCCACGTGCAGGCACTCAAGATCCAATATAAATCTAAATAAATAAATAAATAAATCCAAACTTGACAAGAACAAGAGTCTGATTAACTTAAAGTTGTTCCAGGTAATGATGGCAACCCTGCCTTTCCAATCTGCCCTGATGCAACACAGAAAAATTCGGTGGGCATATGTGGGATAGAGATACCATTCCCTTTCTGCCTACCCAAATCTCAATAACACATGCCAGGTCGGCACCAGCATCCAGGACCCTTATTCCGCATTGACTGGGCATTCAAACGCATCGAGGACAGACCAGAAGGAGATTGACCAAAGAGGCTACTATGCCCTTATGGTATGGGTTGGAGACTGTAAAGCAAAACAGATGTTAAATACCTGTTATGCATTCCCTTGTAACAGCCACCTTTCCAACTCTCGCCATACTTTCCATTACCTGTGAGCACCAGAATTTTCAACCCCCTCAGCTCCATCTCACCTTAGCAACCAACAGCTTCTTAACAAAACAAAAACTAAACTAAAAGTGGAAAAAGTCTGAAACAGATAATTATAACCTACTCCACACCCCTGTAAAAGGCTAAGACCCTATCAAAAAAAAAAAAAGGGGGGGGGGGGACAAAATTCAGAAAAACAGCAAAAAACATATAGGATTAAATTATTAATAAGAAAAAGGGAAAAAACTCTTCCAAAAGAAAAAAAGATCTACAGTAAGAAGTAGAGCATGCAAAAAGTGCCAAAATTAGTTAATTTATAAATTAATCAATTGGACAATCTATAGCCTAGTTAATTACCTAATTAATCAATTACTTAATGTATCTAAAGCAAGAATTCTCAGCCTTTTTAAGCCAGGGTCCGGGTCACTCTTCCTCAGACAGCTTTGGGGGCCAGACAGCTATTTTGCCCTTTTCCCACCACGTGGCACTTCCTTGTGTGGCAGAGGCATGGGGGGCACATGAAATGGTGCCACAGGCCGCTAAGTGGTTTTTCCCATTGAAAATTTGTTGTACGATTTTTTTCCATAGGGAACATTGTTGTGCAGGATGCCATTCCCCCCCCCCCCACACACACACCTAATTGTTATGCGATTTCGTTGCTATACGGGGCAATTGTTGTATGAGGGTCCACTGTATAGGTAACTACATCCTTTAATCCATCCATCACATCCAAGTTCAATTTCTCTTCCCTATCCAGCATACAGATTACCTTTATAATTCTCAACTCCATTCTTGGACACCATCACATTAATCTAATATCAATTTTACTTGAAACAAATTCTGTTTCTTTTATTTGTTCAAACCCATTTTCTGAGCAGGTACCCCCCGCCTCCAAGTATATTTTAGACCAAGCACGATTTCTAATAGTGGTTCAGGTTCTGTTTCCATTTAGGAAAAGTAAAGTGACTCTTACTCGGTTCAGCTAAACTTTGAGGTTCCCAATTGTGGGGAATGAGAGACCTGAGTATGCCTTCAGTATATTACTCTCTTCCTCTGCACCTGGTTACCACAGTTCAGTTTGCTTCAAAATAAACAATGTGAGCTCAGAGTGTACATTCTTCTCTCAAGTGGAAGGGGAGGCTAATTGGGCACAGGGTTGTTCCACAGAGACTTTCCTTTGCCAGCAGGTGTTCTTTGTGGTTTAGAAAGTGAAAATGGAGGACTTATGCGTTACTTTACCAGAATTTTCAGAAGCATAGCTATGTTAATGTTGCTGCAAAAATAAGAGTCTTGTGACACATTAAAGAGGAATATATTTTGGCTTACATTTTTGTGGACTATATCAAGTGCCTATAATGGCAGTCATTCTTGGCTCACAGGTACAGTATACATATGACTGGATAGGAAGCTTGTAAACTAAGATGTCCCATGCCTACTATAGCAATGTTATTACAAAACTCAGTAATATTGTCCCTAGTACCAGCAATACACGAGCAGATCATCATTGACAGTATAAAGCCATTTTTCCTTCTCTACAAGATAGTGTGTGGAAAAGAATAAATCTGTAGTCATACATCAGAAATGGGGAAGGAAGCATGCATCAGATAACATTAACATCCTATAGGATGCATTGGATAACGTTAAAACTCCATAGAAATACATTGCTCAGGCTTTAGCGAACATCCGATGCATCCCATAAGATTTAACGTTATTCGATGGACCCCCCCCCCCCGGATTGCTTAACGTCATGCGATTTTAGCGTTATCTGATGCAAACATTATCCGAGGTATTACTGTATATGTTCTAGAACTCAGTGTGCTTTTGCTACCAAAGTTTGATAAAGAATTTTCAAGTGGATGAGAAATTTAGAATAAATGCATAACATCTGTTTATATTCACATAAAGTAGATGAAGACATGATTCCTGTTTTCTCATCATCTTATCTGTAGGACTCCAGAACTTAAATGTATGTCTGTTATCTATGGTATTACCCATCTTCTCTTATAGCTTACATTTAAACTGCTTTTACTCTCTCTTTAGAAAAATGTCTGTTCAATAGATGGCTAACAGCATTACAGTAATACCTCATATAACATTAGTATTGAATAACACGAAAATCGCATAACATTAAGGAATCTGGGGGGAAGAATTGCATCGGATAACATTAAGATCCTATGGGATGCTTCAGATAACAACCGCTAAAGCCTGTGTGGTTACAATGTATCTCTATGGCTCCCATAGGATTTTAACATGCATCGGATAACACTAAAAATCATATAACATCAAGACTTGTGGAACCAGGTTTTAGTGTTATATGAGGTTTAACTGTACTTTAATATGAAAGTTAACAACTTATACTTTCAGTTCAAGTTTCCACTGGTTACTTAGTTCTTGTTTAATCATTGACCTTTCTTTTGATCTGCACATCTGATATAAACATTTCATTTTCACCTGGTGAAAATAAATTGCTCTCATTAATTATCAGGACATGCTTCATTTTTCTTTGCCACTTCATTGTTGTTGGGCAGGCCTATCTCAAAGAAAAAGATAGAAGAAAGAAAAAACAAAGTAAAATATTTTGAAACACTTAGTGAAACCCACTATAAAAGAGAGCTAGTGTCTCAAAATGTGAAATAATGGGTTTAACTTGCTAAAAGTGCCTAAAGAGTTGTGATTTACTTCAGGGACGATTTTAAAAAGGTCCGTGAAAGTACAGGCTCATGGTTTGAGAGTGCTCTTGGTTTCATCATTCTTTCTAGAAGTCCAGGCAATATCTGAGGGTAAGAGAAACTAGTAGCAGTAAGAGAACCTGGTTAGCAGTAGAGTAATAACATATATTTCAAGGAGCTCTGTAGGTGGTATGCTGTTCAAAGACTTGGAACTTAAGACAATAATTTTTCTCTCCATTAAAAATGCCTGCTTTCCACAGCTATAATTACTATTGAGTCAAGGACTTGAATTGGTTTTAAAAGATACTTTTTAAAGAGATGCTCATGCATGGTAATGTTCATTTTCATTTGCCGTATCCATTTTTGATATTGGCTATCATCATGGTGATAGTCTTCCTGTTTTTAACTCCTTGGAACAGTTCTTCCGAGGACATCCCACACCAGTCTCTCAGGTTCTTCAGCCATGAAGTCTGTCTACATCGAGCGCCTCTTCCCAGGGATCTTTCCTTGCAGAGCGAGTTGGGGTATTCTAGATTTTATGTTGTTCCTCCTGACATGGCCAAGGTACTTGAGCTTTCTTTGCTTAATGGTCTTAAAGAGTTCTTGTTCTTTATCCATTCGGTGCAATACTTCTACATTAGTCACATGATCAACCCACGATATCTTTAGCAGATGTCTGTAGATCCACATTTCAAAAACATCAAGTCTCTTTTCAGATGCTTTAGTCCAGTGTTTCCCAAATGCTGGTGTTTGGACTTCAATTCCCCAAAGCACTGATCAGTCAATATACTGGCTTAAGCTTCTGGGAACTGAAGTCCAAACACCAGCATTTGGGAAACACTGCTTTTAGTCAATGTCCAAGCTGGATTTGTTTTAGAAGGAAATACTTAAACTATTTAAGACAAGATCAAGTGATATGGGTTAAAAACTTCTGGATAATAATTCTAAGAATAAAGTTTCATTTCTTAAAATGTCATGCAATAACATATATATTTAAATAATATATATTATATTTATTGTATAAAATTTAATTATATGTATTAAAGTATATATATATATAATTTAATACGTATAATTAATTTTTTATACAATAAATATAATATACATACACACATATGTATATATGGTTAACTGTCATGGGATGAAATAATCCACTAATCTCTGTGCTAATCTGAACCAACAGGATGTTTGTCTTGGGTGTTCAGGACAAATCAGCAACAACTAAAAATGCAATTATTTTTGAACTTTATCTGTAAAGCAAGATTTTCTTTTCTTTCTGTGAGCTTGGAAAATATTCTGTGCATCCCTAACTATTCTAACACACTGATTCTCCACTTAGGATTCTGTGTGGTTCATTGATATGCGTTAGAACAGAAAGCAAAAATGTAAGCTTCTAAAAGAGACAGTATAGCAGAGGGAGTGGGCCTCACAGCTGAGTGGTGATTTCAGTCCAGGTCTCCAAAGTTTTGATGCCATGTTAATTAATTTATAAAATATTACATTTCAAGTACTTAAGGGCTCTTGGACCTGTAGAACTTTTTAAGGCCTTAAATTTTTTTTAAAAAATTTAAATTTAATAAACATTGCTTTGTTGTTGTTCAGTAACACAGTCGATTCCGACCCTTTGTGACCCCATGGACCACCGCCCTCCAGGCACCTCTGTGCTCCACCATCCTCCTCAACCCGCCAAGCTCTGTGCCTATTGCTTCTATAATACCATCCAGCCATCTTATTTTTGGCTGCACCCTTCTTCTTTTGCCTTCCATCTTTCCCAGCATCTGGCCTTTCGCAAGTGCATCCTGTCTTCTCTTTTGATGTCCAAAGTACTTAAGCTTCATCATGCGAGATTAGTATATTTAGGATTTAAGGATTGGCTCCCTTTGGCCATGGCCAGCTGTGCTGTATACCATCTTGTTCTAGAGGATTTCCATTCCTCCGGATCAACTCTGCTGGAGACTGTGGGAGGCTTGAATAAGAAAGAGAAATTTTCAAAATGCAAGTGCTTCAATTTGTGGAAGTGCATCTACTAAAACAAAGCTGCTATTATATAGAAATGTCTCTTCTAAGGGTTTTTATGTGTACACTCACAGAATGTTAGTTTTTCTGACATCCCTGTCCGTGAAACTTCATTTATCTGGTTTAATGAGTTAATTTGCTGGATTAGAGTCACTGTCATTTCTTAATACAGCATTTGTCAGTACTTTTTATCTTTAAGTTGACATTGCTGTTAATGAAACAATGCACATAGTGACAGGATGCCTCATACCTACACCAGTTGAGAAGATATATCCTCTTGTTGGTATTGCTCCATCTAAGATAAGGAGAGAAGCAACAGTGGACACCAAGAGAACTAAGCAAGAGAAAGACAATTGACATCCTCTGAACGCATATAACCCTCAAGTCTGCTGACTCAGATCCAGGAAGAGCTTTATGGCAGGAACAAACATTATTCAGGGTATACAACAGCAAAATGAATTTAGCAGATTGAGGAAGGAGCTCACTGGACAAAGGATATCGCTGAAGAACTTGACCTCCCCTATGTCAAGTGGGGTTACTGGTGGATAACAACATGCTGCATGGATGTAGAGAGATACAGAATCCAGATCATCTGCTAGTCTGCCAGTTACTACTGGAAACATGTACCGACAAGGACTTAAGTTTAGTGAACAACAAAGTCAAGAAGGTGGCTTTATTTTGGCAATTTAAAGTCTGACCTAGACACAAAAGAAGAAGAAGAAGACTCTTAAGTGGGCAATTGTGTCTTTCCTTTTGTTTTAGGCCTGCGGCTTCCACCAGTACTAGTGAGTATAGTCAGTATTTAAAGTTTGTGGCACTCCAAAAGTTTGAAAATTCAGAATTCCATGGCTAACTTAGGGGATTCAGTGTTTTTCAGACTCGATGATATTCACAGTGTCCAGCCTTTTACAGAATATAGAGCAGGGGTGCCCAAACTACAGCCCATGGGCTGGATCCTGCCTTCGGTGCCAAATCATCTGACCCATGCTGCACTCACAGCTCCTGGAAGTGGAAGTAGAATGTGTGGGTGCATTATGTGCATGCACATTTTACTTCCACTTCCGGTGGGAGGAACCATGTGACCGGCTTAACGATGTGACTGGCCTATGGCCCAATAAGTTTGGGCCATAGAGTGTTAATTTGTCCATAGAACACGTCATAAAGGTAAAGGGTTCCCTTGCTTGAAAGCCAGTCGTATCCGATTCTAGGGGTCAGTGCTCATCTCTGTTTCAAAGCCGAAGAGCCAGCACTGTCTGCTTCTGTAGACATTTCCGTGGTCATGTGGCAGTCATGACTAGACACCGGAGCGCACAAAAATAAAGTTTTTATACCTCAAGTCTAATGAGGTACACAGAAAGATCTTCCTCAAAGATTGTGGTATTTTTGAACCACAATTGGGTGTACTCTGGTAATGGCAACCTTGTGTTGCCATCTAATCTTTCTCATACTAGGTCAGGCAAAAGGAACTGCAGAATGAACTTACCAAAACATCCCTTCATTTAGGCATAGTAGCCGTGTTAGACTGTGGTTCAGGCACATCAGAAAACAAAATAAAAAAAAAACACTAGTACAGTAATACCTCGGATAACGCTAAGACTTGGTTCCACAAGTCTTGGTGTTATCCTATTTTTAGTGTTATCCGATCCATGTTAAAATCTTATGGGATGTATCAGATAACGTTAAAGCTCCATAGAGATACATTGTAACCGCACAGGCTTTAGCGGTTGTTATCCGATACGTCCCATAGAACCTTAACGTTATTCGATCCAATTCTCCTCCCCAGATTACTTAACGTTATGCGATTTTAGCGTTATCTGAGGTAAACGTTATCTGAGGTATTACTGTACTTTAAAGACTAACTGCTATATTTTTATTGTTAGCTTTCGTGGATCTTGAAGTGAATATAGCAGTTAGTCTTTAAAGTGCTACAGTGTTTTTTTTAAAATATATATTCATTTAGGCAGTTTCACATCTGACCTAGACACAGAAAAAGAAGAATGAGGAATTTGGATCTGTTTTTATTTTGTGGAAATTAAATCATGTAACATTTCACTTCAGGATCATTTATGACCTCATTTTTTATCACTTCAGTATCATCCCTCTGCACCTTGCATTTGCAGGATATTTGTTTTATTTGTCCTTGTTCAAGGGACCTAGATTGGAATATACACCTCAGTCTGGATAATAATATGTTCCTGTGATAAGACAGTGATGTAGATTACTATGAAGCTAAAAAGTAGTAGCAACATGTTCTAATCGGTGCTAATTCAAAACTTTTTTTGCCTAGCATTTTCAGCCTACTAGTTGAATCATTGTCATGCTTTTAATTTTGTAATTGTATCATAGTTACTCCAGATGTTTAAAATCATGTACACTGCTCTGAAATCTCTCAAAAATGAAGTGTACTTTATAGGATTTGGCTGTATTTAAAGGTAAAAGTAAAGGTCACCCTTGCTCAAAAGCCAGTCATATCCGACTCTAGGGTTCAGTACTCATCTCTGTTTCATAGCTGAAGAGCCAGTGCTGTCCGCTTCTGCATACATTTCTGTTGTCATGTGGCAGGCATGACTAGACATTGGAGTGCACAGAACGCTGTTTACCTTCCCACCAAAGTGGTCCCTATTTATCTACTTGCAATTTCTTGCTTTCAAACTGCTAGGTTGGCAGGAGCTGAGACAAAGACAGGATCTCATTCTGTCCTGCAATATTTGGGTATCGAACTGCTGGCCTGCCATCTTCAAGTCAGCGCCTTAGCCATTTGAGCCACTGCAGTTCCCTCTGGCTGTATTTAGTTAGGGACAATTAATACATAACCATGTAGGTCAGGGGTTGTCAACCTTTTTAAATTGGGGGCAGTTGAGGGGGCCGGACTGGTGGTCTCCCCGCCATTTATAGCTGCCGTAAATGCATCTGCGGCTGTCGGAAATGTGTTTATGGCTGTTGTAGAGGAGTCCAATTCTGGTGGTGGCTGCTGCTGGAGTGAGGGTGTGGGCTGGATGATTTGGCACCATGGGCCGGATCCAGCCCGTGAGCTGTAGGTTGCCACCCACTGATGTAGATTGATAGATTTTTTTTATACTTGAAATACTATATTGTCTCAGTTAGCGTTGAATCTCTGGAACTAGTTTTCTTGTTATAAATGAAAATAGTAACATAATACAGCTCTAGACCACTGGTGGTCAAACTATGGCCCACAGCACCAATTCATCCAGCCCGCGCCGCTCCTGGAAGCAGAAAATGCATATGCACATAATGCTGCTGTAAACGCATCCATGGCCATTGTAAACGCATTTACGATAGCCATGGATGCATTTTACAGCTGGAGGAACCACGTGACCAGCCTGTGGACCAAAAGGTTTGGCCACCCCTGCTCTAAACTATTGTGTTAAGTCTGGGGATCCTATCTATTCAAGATGCAGTTCACTTCACAGAAGGTATGCTTTGGAACCAACTGTTCTGAATTTGGACCAGTGTATAATCTGTGCACTTTATTATGAGATTATTTAGATGAAAGTGTGAAATAGAGAAGATATTAGGAAATTAGTCTTTCTATTAGTAGGAAATTAAAGTATGGCTCAATGAGTAATACATATGATACATTATATCAGATGGCTGTCTCAGAAAGTAAATAAACATAGGTAATTTATGCCCAAATTTTTACTGCTTGAAAATTTTGAGATACAGTACAGTAATATCTCGGATAACGCTAAGACTTGGTTCCACAAGTCTTGGTGTTATCTGATTTTTAGTGTTATCCGATCCATGTTAAAATCCTATGGGATGGATCGGATAACGTTAAAGCTCCATAGAGATACATTGTAACCGCATAGGCTTTAGCGGTTGTTATCCGATCCATCCCATAGGACCTTAACGTTATTCAATCCAATTCTCCTCCCCAGATTACTTAACGTTATGCGATTTTAGCGTTATCCAAGGTAAACGTTATCCGAGGTATTACTGTACTGTAGTTCACATTGCCTTACCAGTTTTTTAAGATAAAGTGGTGTTCTTTACTTTGTGTTTTAGATAATATGTATAATTCTTAAAATACTTTAAATTTCTTTCTCTCTAGATACCGAACATGATATCTGAAATGGGATTACTGGATTGTTAAATCAAATACAAAAACAAGTATATATTGAAGTCAAAGTGCCATGAGAAAATTTGCATACTGCAAGGTGGTCCTTGCCACCTCACTGGTTTGGGTCCTTTTGGATATGTTTTTGCTACTTTACTTCAGTGAATGTAACAAATGTGATGAGAAGAAAGAGCGAGGTCTTCCACCGGGTGATGGTGAGTATGTAAGTTTTTTGATATGCAAACATGATAACTTTCAATAAGCAGGAAAAGGTTTGTTTCAACACAGATTTAGTTGATGTTGATTTCTGTTTCATGAAATATTCAGTAGTTAAAATCACAAAATTAGTAAGAGATTCTTCTTCTGTGTCTAGGCCAGATGCGAAAATGCCAAAATGAAGCCACTTTTTGATGAATTCATTCCGCAGTTCCTAGCCCAATTTAGTGTGAGAAAGATTAGGTGGCGCAACACGATTGCCGTTGCCTAAGGTATGCCCAATTGTATGCCTCCTTATGCACAAGTACATCAGTGTCCAATGTATCTCTGGATGTGTACACTGGAACAAGATCGTTGTCGGCTGGTACTCACATCCAAGTATACATTTGTTTCCTGGGACAAACAGAAACAATGCCACTGGCATGCATTTATTTAAGGTGGATCCCAGCTTGCAATGAAGCAACCCGCATACTGTGATCGTGGAGCTATCTCCTGTGGCACAAATGAAATGAGACATACAGGATTTAACACCAGAACTGCAGTGGACTGCCACAACCTTGAGGATATTAACAAGATGACCCTTTACAGCCTGTCCATCTGACATGGCCTCTTCCACCACCATGACCATTGGGAATCAGAATAGTGAAGTGCTTCCTCCTCCACTCATTTTGCTGTTGGGCCCAATATGATGGTTTCCAGTGGGATTTCCTCCACTGAAGGGGCCATCACCCCACCTAAAGGGGCTCATCTGCCCATTTCCGTTGGCCCCTTTAGGGAGTCAGGTTATTTATCGCCGCCCAACATTCGGCGTTGAGCCGCTGGCTGTACGGTCTACCAGTGGTTCCCAACAAGGGGTACACAGCCCGCTAGTGGACTTCAATTCCCAGAAGCCTCAGTCAGTACATTGGCTGATCAGTGCTTTGGGGAAATGACTTAGGCTTCTGGGAATTGAAGTCCAAAAACCAGCATTTGGGAAACACTGGTCTACTCCATTACCGTAGCGGGATGTGTGACCAGACATCTTTAAAAAAACCAGCAAAATCTTACTGCAAACAAATTACAAGTGAATTGTCAAAGTAGGAGTACTGTATAGCCGAAACTTTATTACAAACATTACCCAGAGGAAGGTTGCTGCAACATAAATGGGGCTATTGCCCCACCTTTAGGTCTACTCCATTACCGTTGCGGGATGTCCAGCCAGACAAAAGAACAAGCTAATACTTTCCAAACTACTTCTCCTTCTCCAGCCACCAAAGATGGTTTGCCTAAATTTCACTTGTGAATAAGTGTCCTTCCTGTTATATTTTCAAAATGAAACATTTTCAAAATGAAATACATTTCTTAGAACAGTATGTGGTGTATGGTCAGAGACGAAACCAAGGAAACAAATACATCAAACTCCACCACTGTAGTTCTGATCCAAGAACACTTTTCAAAAAATTTGTTTATTAATCTTCTCAGAAAGAGCCTCCTCAAAGATTGTTAAAATGTTCTACCTGAGCCTATGTTAATCTACTAAATTATAAAAGGCTGATAATTTATTGGTGACCTCATTTTTGTTTTATGCTTGCCTACAGTGAGGACATCAATTAATGTGTAATGAATCTGGTAATTTGAGAACCCAGCCCCCCCAATTTTTTTTTTGTAATGACCTGTTTATTGCTGTTTATATTGGTTAGCCAGTAGTTCTGGGTCCTAAATGCAAGTTCATCACAAGACACCTGCCTGAAAATGGTAAACAAAAGATTCCCTCTAGGGGATAACTAAAACCTTCAACCTTCCACCTGCCCCCAAGCTTATCCTGAAAATTGACACTTACGGTAATTTAAAATGCTGATATTTCCTCTGGAAGCTTAAAACTACAGTACAGTATTCAGTTAGGCATTGAGAGTGACTAGAAATAACTTTTAGCCATCACTAAACCGGGTGGCATTAAACTTCTGAATTACATATGCTGAAGACTAGTTTCTAATGTGCTGAGACATGCCATATACTATTAATATGAAACAAGTTGATTTTGACTGCAACATAGATGTAATGGACTGCTGTGTCCATATGTACTTATAGTGATTTGTTACAGCGAATGGTACTGGGCACATGCTAAGAACACCACTTGAATTAGTATTGTTTAGCTGTACCTCAATAATGAAACTGTTGTTTAGCTTAACAGGTAAATTAATTAGTTCCAATAAAAGTTTGAGATTGGGTATTAGACTTTATGTGAGAAGCAGTGTCATACTAATTTCAGTTTACGAACAAATACATGTTGGATTTAGAAGATATATTTTTCGAGTTTAATTGCTATTGTGCAACACAGTTTCTGTAGTAACATATTGTATTCCTGGTTTTATATTACCTGACAATATTGTTTAGTTGTTCGTCATACAAAACTGAAAGCAACTAAAACTAAATAGTACAACAGTGTAAGGAATGTGAAGTATCAGCAAAATATAATAAAGTTAAAACAATATAAACCCCATCAGTTTGTATAGCCAAAGTAGCTAAAAATTACCAATTTCTGTTTTAGATATGAGGGCACCATCAGCTAAGCATCCTTTCAGAAAATGTTCTAAATTTTAGTTTACATACTAATAGTAGAGGGGATTAGTTTTGTATCAGTTATTAAAGGCTGTATGTTATTTTAAAAGACATTACATTTTATCCACTTAAGCATGGGTCTAAAAGCATATTTCTCATGTTTTTTTTTTAAAAAATCCCTCATTATTCACCTAGGAGGCTTTTGACAGTTGACCTTTCAAGCTTAGGTGCTTTTAAGTGAATGGATGCTGCATTATTCATTTACTGGAATATTTTTATATTTTGTATTTTTACAAAATTTGTAAGATTTTGTTCTTTTTCTCTCTTAATTATATATTTATTTATTGATTTATTTATTTCAAACCATCTTAAATCCTCTTCATGGGAGAAAAGCTAAAAATAGAATAAATAAAACAAGTCCAGAACAGTCTTTCCCATTATGGTTTCCTCAAAGTGTTTTGGAAGCCAGCTTCCAACAACCTAGCCATCATGACCAATAGTCAAGGACAATGGATGTTTGAATCCAAAATTATGTATTGGGGGAATCCTGCTGTAGGTACCTTTAACAAATTTATTTATTTATTTATTTATTATTATTTTGATTTATATCGCCGCCCCTCTCCAAGGACTCTGGGCAGCTCACAAAGATCAAAAAACACAAGGCTTAACAAAATTTTACGAGATTTCAGACATAAAAATTTAAAAGATTTAACAGATTAAAAATCAAGAGATTTAAAGATTAAAAAGTTCTTTATTACAAAAAAAAGGTTTTTAAGCTTTTTCTGAAGGGCAGTACAGCTCCTTTGTTTAAAAAAATGTCTTTGTCATTCAGGGATATTCTAATAAGGATGTGCATGGTAAAAAAAATTCTTATTTCTTTTGCTTTGCATTCTTTTGAGAGTTCCCCTTTTATTTTCTTTCATTTCATATTCTTTGTGTACCAGTCCTTTCATTTAATGCCATGGTATGGGGGAGGGGCGGCGGCAGCAGCAGGCATGTTGATTTTTAAAGGGGCAATTCGAGAATGAGTTAGAAGACCAAGTTAAAGGCCTTCTAGGCTTCCTCCGCATGAATAGGAGCTCACTTTTTGAATAATAAGAATTATATGTCACGGGAGAGTGGGTCATCAGGAGTTTAGAGATGTTTGGGTGGGGGATTGCCAAAAAAAGTTTGGAAATCAACCTTTATCGTGGAAGAGAATGGCTCTTTTGGGGTCATTTGTTTCAGGTTTCCTGTTTGTGTTTTCTGGCGTTCCAAAAGCCCCAAAGGACCTTTTAAAATGACTCCAAAAATGGGGAACAGTATATGAAAAAGAAAAACCATAGCTGGCATCTAGGTTTGTAGCAGGGTTTAGTTCCCATCTCTGTTTCTTTGTTGTGTAGCCTGTTGAGTGTCAATAGTTGCTTGAGATTGGGGTGGTGGTGGCATATAGGCAAGTAGTTTGGGAAAGTGAACCAAATGTTTGCCTCAAATTCCCCAACATTATGCGATTTTAGCGTTATCTGATCCAATCGTTATCTGGTGTTTTACTGTACCACAATTTTGAGGAGGCTCTTTCTGTGCACCCCAGAAAATTAAATAATAAGATGTTAACATGGTTTAGAAAAGACATTAAGAGAAGAGGAGTATGCCACACCTGAGTAGGGCCCCCTCTTTGGTCACCAGAGACTTACTATATGTCTCACAGTATCCCAACAACTCATGCTTGGCACATATGTATTATTTGTTATTTTATTTATTTCAGTGTTTATATACCACATAATACAGGTATGATAAAAGTCTTTCAATGGTTTCTGAGAGACTGCCTCCATACCCATGTATCACAAAACACAGCCTTTTCTCTGTATGACTATTGCTTTTTTTAAACGAACACATTTTCCCATACTCAGCTTTTAAAGTCCTTGGGATGGCCCGACATAACATAACATAAGATACATTTGGCAGGAATGCAAAAGAGGGATACTGTTCTGTGATACTGATATTGACTATTTATTGACTATTTTCATTTGATATTGACTATTGATTTATTGATATGTTGTGACTATAACTATACATGTGTGTAAACCGCCCTGAGTTGGCTCTGCCAAGTAGGGCGGTATAGAAATTCAAATATAATAATAATAATAATAATAATAATAATAATAATAATAATAATAATAATAATTCTTGTTCAGGATTCTTCTTCAGTTAGTGTATCTGTACCGAATATTGGCTATCATCATGGCAATAGTCTTCCTGTTCATAACTCTTCAGAAACAATACTTTCGAGGAAATTCCACATCAGTATCTCAGGCTCTTCAGCCATGAAGTCCGTCTGTGTCCAGGGCCTCTCTTTTCAGGAATCTTCCCTTGCAGAGCATGTTGGAATATTCTTTATTTCATTTTGTACCTCATGATATGCCCAATATATTGCAACTTTCTTTGCTTAATGGTCTTAAACAGTTCTTGTTCTTTATTTGTCTAGGGCAGGCATGCCCAAACTACGGCCCGCGGGCCGGATCCGGCCCACCAGACCATTTCATCCGGCCCCCGACATGGTATAGGAACTCTTATTATTTTATTTTATTTTTTTTTAAAAAAATTTTTTGCGGACTTTTTTTTTTGCGGAGGGATCACAAATCAGTGCCTAGTTCCTTCCTTCTGCTGCTTAGTACTAGGACTTCTGCCGAATCTAATTTAGAATTGCTGAATCCCTCCGCCTAGCTGATTTGGCTGTTAAGAGTGGAGAGAGAGACTGAGCCTGAGGCCATCCGGGAGCTAAAAGTAAGCGTCCACCATTTTGTCTTAGCCTTCCGCTTATTCAGGGCTGAGGGGGGGGGAGAATGGTTTCTTCTGGGAGAGGGAGAAAGAGGTGTGTGTGTGTGTGTGTGTGTGTGAGAGAGAGAGAGAGAGAGAGAGAGAGAGAGAGAGAGATGTGTGTGTGTGTGTGTCCAGGATTACAAGCAGTTTCTTCTGGGAGAGGGAGAAAGAGGTGTGGGGGGGGAGAGAGAAAGAGGTGTGTGTTGGGGAGAGAAAGAGGTGTGTGTGTGTGTGTGTGTGTGTGTGTGTGTGTGTGTGTGTGTGTGTGTGTGTGTGTGTGTGTCTCCCGACCTCCCTAGAGCTGATGCGCGCTAATTTTGAACTTCCCCCACCCTCTTTTATGTTGCAGCAAGCTAGAATGTCAGGATTCGAATCCTGACATTTTGCCTTGCTGCAGCCTCCAGGGAGGTGGGAGAACTTTGGAAACAGCTTGGATCGGGTCCCCACACCTCCCTGGACCCGGCGGGGGTGTCAGAGACCCCAAAATTGGTAAAAAAAACGTCCGTTTTTTTTACCAATTTTGGGGTTTCTGACCCCCCGCCGGGTCCAGGGAGGTGTGGGGACCCGATCCAAGCTGTTTCTGGGCTTCCCCGACGTCCTGAGCCAGAGCAGCAAGCCAGAATGTTGGGATTCGAACTCTGACATTCTGGCTTGCTGCACTGGCTCAGGACGTCGGGGAAGCCCAGAAACAGCTTGGATCGTGTCTGCCCACCTCCCTGGACCCGCGGGGGGGGGTGTGTGTGTCAGAAACCCCAAAATTGGTAAAAAAAAAAGTCCGTTTTTTTACCAATTTTGGGGTTTCTGACCCCCCCCCCGCTGGGTCCAGGGAGGTGTGGGGACCCGATACAAGCTGTTTGTGGGCATCCCCGACGTCCTCAACCAGTGCAGCAAGCCAGAATGTCGGGATTCGAACCCTGACATTCTGGCTTGCTGCACTGGCTCAGGACGTCGGGGAATCCCAGAAACAGCTTGGATCGTGTCCCCTGCCTGCTCCAGAGAGATCAGAGGACCCGATCTACAGCTGCAGGGTGGCTGGGAAAGCTGACGGGGACTCCCTGTCGGCTTCCCTAGCCACCCGCCCTTGCCTCCGTAGCTGCAGGGTGGCTGGGAAGCTGAACGGAGAACCCCGTTCAGCTTTCCACCCACCCTGCTGCTAAGAATGATTGTATCGGATAACGTTAAAATCGTGTTATTCGATACAAGATCTTTCCGAAAATCTTGTAACGTTATACGGTTTTAGCGCTATATGATACTCATATTATACGGGGTATTACTGTATTGGTATAAGTTGGAAGTCAAAATTGATTTACAGTATTATGGCTGTGCATTGTGTAATTCCTGATTTTAAATTGATTGGGAGACCCAATGCGCGCTAATTTTGAAGTTCCCCCACCCTCTGAGGCTGCAGGAAGCCAGGCAGGACATGATGTCAGGAAGCAGATCTTTTCTAAGGCTAATGACTTTTCATTGCTAATTAAAATCTAAAGTTTCAGGTAGGTGGGGATTTAATTGGCAATGAAAAGTCATTAGCCTTAGAAAAGATCCGCTTCCTGTCAGGAAGCGGATCTTTTCTAAGGCTAATGACTTTTCATTGCTAATTAAAATCCAGAGTTCCAGGTATGTGGGGTTTTAATTGGCAATGAAAAGTCATTAGCCTTATAAAAGATCTGCTTCCTGACATGATGTCAGAAGCAGATCTTTTCTAAGGCTAATGACTTTTCATTGCCAATTAAAATCCAAAGTTTCAGGTAGGTGGGGTTTTAATTGGCAATGAAAAGTCATTAGCCTTAGAAAAGATCCGCTTCCTGACATCATGTCAGGAAGCGGATCTTTTATAAGGCTAATGACTTTTCATTGCTAATTAAAATCCAAAGTTCAAGGTATGTGGGGTTTTAATTGGCAATGAAAAGTCATTAGCCTTATAAAAGATCTGCTTCCTGACATGATGTCAGAAGCAGATCTTTTCTAAGGCTAATGACTTTTCATTGCTAATTAAAATCCAAAGTTTCAGGTAGGTGGGGTTTTAATTGGCAATGAAAAGTCATTAGCCTTAGAAAAGATCCGCTTCCTGACATCATGTCAGGAAGCGGATCTTTTATAAGGCTAATGACTTTTCATTGCTAATTAAAATCCAAAGTTCAAGGTATGTGGGGTTTTAATTGGCAATGAAAAGTCATTAGCCTTAGAAAAGATCTGCTTCCTGACATGATGTCAGAAGCGGATCTTTTCTAAGGCTAATGACTTTTCATTGCTAATTAAAATCCAAAGTTCCAGCTATGTGGGGTTTTAATTGGCAATGAAAAGTCATTAGCCTTTTCTAAGGCTAATGACTTTTCATTGCTAATTAAAATCCCACCTACCTGAAGCTTTGGAACACAACAACAGCTCCTTGGATGCCACAATGACCAAGCTGGATGTGAGTTTCTAGGATCTGTCATTTTTTTTTAAAAGGCGGCGAAGGAGGAGCCGGTGAAAGAGGAGCCGGCGGCAAAGGCGTTAGTGGTGGTGGCGGCGGCGGCGGCGGCAAGGCTGGGTGGATGTATGTACCATGGAGAGATAGTTCGGCCCTCGGAGCCTCTGATAAAATGTTATCCGGCCCCCGGGCCGAAAAGTTTGGGCACCCTTGGTCTAGGGGAATACTTCTACATTAGTCACATGGTCAACCCATGATATCTTTAGCAGCCGTCTATAAATCCAGATTTCAAAAGCTTTGATTTTCTTTTCAGATGCTTTAATCAATGTCCAAGCTTCAACTCCATATAGAAACACTGGGAATACATAACATCTCACTATTCGGATTTTTGTAGCAAGAGTTAGGGCTCTATTGCACAATAAATGTTGCATTTTTATGAAGGTGGATCTTGCTTTTTCTATTTGTATTTTAATCTATACCTCGGGATCCCCATTTTCATTTAACATACTCTCCAAATAGAAAATTTTATCTACTCTGTTTCTTGTGTTCCTGCCATTAGCTTGCCATGAGTTAGTGTTCAGCTTATAACAAGATATTTAGTCTTCTTGGTGTTGAGATCCAAACCATATTCTGTGCTTGAAGCTCTAACTCGATCCAGCATCAACTGCAGGTATGCGAGGTTTGTGGCCAACATTGTGTCATCAGCATATCAGATGTTATTCAGATATTCCCCATTAATTTTAATGCCAATGTATAAATCTGATAGTGCTTCTGAAAAAATACTCTCCAACTATATATTAAACAGTGTCAGGGACAACACACATCCTTGCTGCATACATCGGTGAATTTGAACCTACTCTGTCAGCTGCTTTTCAACTCTTAGCTTGACCTGTCTGATTCCAATAAAGGTTGGTGAGGATTCTAATATCTTTATTATCTACACCTATTTTCTTCAGTGCTGTGATCATCTTCTCATGGTGGCAACTATCAAAGGCTTGTGCATAATCTATAAAGCATGCATGAATGTCATACCTCATGTTTCTACAATTTTATATGAGGATCTGCATCATAAACAGTGCCTCTCTGATACCAATAGAATTCTGGAATACAAATTGTGTCTCATGTGTGCTTTCTTATAAATTATACTACCGATTGTTTTCAAAAAGACCTTAAGAGCATGACTCATGAAGCTAATCGTTCTGTACTCCTCACTGGAGTTTGCATTTGGTTTCTTTGACAATGTAACAAAGGTTGATAGTGGCCAATTACTTGGAAGGATCCCTGTGTCATAAATGGTGTTTAAAAGGTCTGTCAATTCTTTGATGTTAACTTTGAACAGGAGTTTCAAAATTTCTACTGTGATGTTATCTGGCTCTCTTGCTCTCCTGTCTTTGGATCTTTACAAAGTTCTTACAACTTTACTCTCCAGTATTGGTGGTCCAGTATTGCCTCTTTCATTAGTCCAATATGGGTATTTGTCTTGCCTAGTTGATCTGTTCTTTGATCATATTGGATGAGTATTGTAGTCTGACGAATCCATTTTGTAGATCCTTGAGCTTGGAATCTCTGTCTTGTGGATCTGAGCAAATGCAGTTGTACCTGAGAGTTTGACTGAAGACAATGGATTTTGTTTTGTGTTCTGGGTGAAAGCTGGAAGCATGTCGGTAGGTACATCGATCAGTGGGCTTGCGATATAGTGTGGTACTATGATGTCCATTTTGTAGCTTCACAGTGGTGTCTTGCCAGTTTGTTGTGTAGACTAGTCTAAGGTGAGGTTGATATTTGGATGAAAGTTATTGAAATCCTGGTGAAATTTACTCTTAAGGTTTGCATTCCATGGGTCCAGATCAAAGATATGTTATCAATGTACCTCAAATAGAGAAGTGGTTTATGGGTACAGCAGTTAAGAAAACTTTCTAGATCAGCCATGAATATATTAGCATATTATGGAGCCATGTGAGTACCCATGGGTGTTCCATTGATCCGGAGGTAAGTTTTATTGTCAAAGTTGAAATAGTTGTGTGTGAGCACAAAGTGGCAGATGGTAGTGACTATGTGGGCTTCATCTTTATTTTGAATAGTACTCCTGATGGCTTGTAGTCTATCTTTGTGTGGAATGTTTCTACAACCATTGTTGCTAAGATGGTATTTTCTGGTAGGCCATGTGTGTACTGAAGTTTTCTTAGAAAGTCTGTGGCTTACATAGCTGGGTACATCGGGCTCAGCGCAGGCGCAGAACCCATTAGTGTGAATCCCCAAACAACATACTCGGAGAACGACAGTTACTGGTAAGTGAAACCTGTCTTTTTCGCTATGCGAGTTTTCCCCATAGAAATGCTCGTTATGTGAGTTTTTCCATAGGGAAAAGTCCGACTCGCATAGCGAAAAATTCGTTATGCGAGTCGGACAGCTTAGCAAAAAACTTGCTCGTTATGCAAGTTTTTCGCTAAGCGAAACGCTCGTTATGCAAGGTTTGACTGTACACTAGTACCCCGGATAACGTTATGACATGGTTCCACAAGTCATGACGTTGTCCGGTTTTTACCGTTGTCCGGGGTATACATCGAACAATGCTAAAAAAAACTTGAGAAGAGGCGCTCGCACGAGCGTGAAAAGGCGCGCCAGCGAGAGCCTCTTCTACCAAACGGGTATAGCAACGGGGATCGCACGTCAAGGCAAGGGATCAAAGCGGGGGGTGCCACCCCCACTTCGATCCCTTACCTTAACTGCGATCCCCATTTCGCACACCTGGGCAAGGGTCGGCTTTTCCGAATTCCCCCCTTACCCTTTCGGAACATTGGGTGGCTTGCAGGCACGTGCGCATCAGTGGGGGTTAGCGCAGAATACGGAGGTCTCCCCCGTATCCTGCGCTAACCCCCACCGATGTGCTCCACTCGCCCGATGTTTCGAAAGGGTAAAGATCCTTACCCTTTCGGAACATTGGGTGGCTTGCAAGCGCGCGTGTGTCGGTGGGGGTTAGCGCAGGATACGGAGGTCTCCCCCGTATCCTGCGCTAACCCCCACCGACGCGTGCCGCTCACCCGAAGTTTTGAAAGGGTAAGGATCCTTACCCTTTCGGAACATCGGGTGACTTGCAGGCGGCGCGCCTTGGTGGGGGTTAGCGCAGGATACGGAGGTCTCCCCCTTATCCTGCGCTAACCCCCACTAATGCGTGCCACTCACCCGAAGTTTTGAAAGGGTAAGGATCCCCGTACCCTTTCCAAACATCGTGGGGGCGGGTGCTGGGGGGTTTTTGGATTGGGTAAATGTTCTACCCAATCCAACTCCCCCACCCCCCACGCATATGCTTGTTCCGGATAATGTTAAAAATCGTGCTTTAGAAATTTTTGAAAAATTGTGCTTTAGAAATTTTTGGAAAATAACAGAAAAAGAAAACAAGGAGAAAAAGCCTTTTTGGTATCTTTCATTAAAATATAAAAGGTTCATCTGTATATTCTGGCCATCTTTACTTCCTAGCCTTTTAATGTCTGTTTAACTTCACCTTTTTTAACTTATGGATTTCTAGGATTTGTACTTCTCCTTTGTTGTTCAGTCGCACAGTTGATTCTGACCTTTTGCGACCCCATGGACTATTCCCCATCAGGAACCTCCGCCCTCCACCATCCTCCTCAGCCCACCCAGCTCTGTGCCCGTTGCGTCTACAATACCATCTAGCCATTTCATTTTTGGCCGCCTCCTTCTTCTTTTGCCTTCCACCTTTCCCAGCATCAAGGCTTTCTCAAGTGAATCCTCTCTTCTCATTTGATGTCCAAAGTACTTTAGGGGCCTTTCAAATACCATGTGACCTAAAATAGGCCACTTTTTGCCTCCCCTTCCCCCGTGTGACTTTCCGTGACCTTTGACCAACCTCTCCCCCCTAAAATGGTCACGTGGCATTTGAAAGACCCCTTAGATTCATCTTTACTATTTGACCTTATAAGGAGTAGTCAGGGTTGATTTCTAAGACCAACCTATTTGTTCTCACTCTCCAGGGTACTCTCAAAACTCTCTTCAAACACCACATTTCAAAGGCATCTATCCTTTTGCACTCAGCTGTCCTTATGGTCCAGCTCTCACAACCATACATAACCACCAGGAATACCATTGCTTTGACTATGTGGACTTTTGTTTGCAAGGTGATGTCTTTGCTTTTAACTATGTTCCCCAAGTTTCTCAGCCCTACCCAGGAGACCTCCTCCACTGCCCCAGGTGCAGAGCGATGAGGCGCCGCGGGGTCACTATCGCTCATGAACGTCCCCCCATAACCCTGCTCGGGAGACCTCCTCTTTCACTGCCCCAGGCATGAGGCGAAGAGGCACGGTGGGGTCGCTGCTGTCTGGGAAGGTCCCACCATAGCCCTGCCCGGGAGACCTCCTCCTCCACTGTCCCAGGTGTGGGGTGAAGAGGCACATTTGAAAATATAATATATTACACTCACAGTCTAATATTCCTACATGGTTAAGACATTGGACCAATTCATCATAATTTTAGATCTGAATTAGACCTACATTGCAGACACTAATGTGTATTTTACTGCAATATTCTAAATTTGTTACATGATTTTATTTAGAAAAAAGTTTTCTACAGTTGGCTAGTAAGAAATTTTGTAAAAAAAAAATACATCCATCTATTAACTATTTACAGCTTAACAAAACCAAACTTCATGGTTATAAATCTGAACCCCAATCAGGGTTCTATCAAGCTGCTTTGCAAACTTATCTCTTATGCCAGCCAACCATTTTGCACCTCTGTGGTCTGTATGTTTAAATTACCGTAATGCTGTAAAGTCTCACTCTTATGTCTGACAAAGTGGACTTGATCCACGAAAGCTAACATTAAAATACAGGAGTTAGTCTTTAAGGAGACACAACCTTTTTTTAGTTTTTATTTATTTATTTACTCTCTGATATGCTTGCACATATCAGTCAGTGCCTATTGACTGAAAAGTAGCTTCCCTGCAAGCAATCTGAAATAAGGGTTGTATCTCCTTTCTTAACTTTTATAAGAACATAAAAAGAAGAGAATTGCTCTGCCAGATCAGACCAGCGATTCCTCTAGCCTACAGTTCTGTGCCTTAAGTGGCAGTGAGATGCCTTTGGAGAGGGAGCGGAGAAGCACAACATGAGCCTGGTGACATCCTTCTGCTATTGTTCACCTGGAATAGATATTAAAAGGCATGCTTCTCTGATTCAGGAGGTGATGGATTATCGTCATGGATAGTAGCCTTTGACAGCCTTATCCTCAATGAATCCCTCTAATCCCCCTTTGAAGCCATCTAAATTGGCAGAGACCACTCTATCTTATGGGAGTGGATTTCACAACTGAGCTAAGCAGCGTGTCGGCTTTTTCTTTCTATGTGTCCCGAGCCTCCTAATTAGCTTCAGTAGATGATTGCAGATTCTGATGTTATATTTGAGGGAAGGAATCTCTCTAGCTAAAATTCCTGTACCATACATAATTTTATACATTTCCCTTACGTTTTCTGTTGACTTTTTTTGAAAACTAAAGAGGCCGAACATTGTAACCTTTCCTCATAGCTGAGTTGTTGCACCCTTGTTTGTCTTGTTTACCCTTCTCTACACCTCCCCCCCTGGACTGCAGTGGCTCAAATGGCTAAGATGCCGACTGGAAGGTGGCAGGTCAGCAGTTTGATACCCGAATACTGCAGGATGGAATAAGCTCCCATCTTTGTCCCAGCTTCTGTCAACTTAGCAGTTTGAAAGCAAGAAATTGCGAGTAGATAAATAGGGACCACTTTGGTGAGAAGGTAAACAGCGTTTCATGCGCTCTGGTGTCTAGTGATGCCTGCCACATGACCACGGAAACGTTTGCAGAAGCAGACAGTGCTGGCTCTTCAGCCTGAAACAGATGAGCACTGAACCCTAGAGTCGGCTACGACTGGCTTTCTAGCAAGGGTGACCTTTACCTTTTACACCTCCCCCAGTAATTCTTTTGAAGCAGACAGGTATTTTTGGAGCTCTTTGTAATCTGTTTTTACTTTACCTATCCTAAACAAATTGGTGTCAAAAAGCATGTTGCTGCTTGCTAAATTTAAATCATATATTAACTTATTGAAAAAAGCAAGTTCCAAGTAAAGATCTTTGGTGGGCACCAGTGTTTACATGCATTGTAACTAGTGTCTAATAAAGAACTTTCCTCCATAGGTATTAAGTTTGCTCAGTACTGTTGGCAGTACTTTATACGGATCCTTTTGAAAGTGCAGGGAAAGATTTCTTACAAGGATATCTCATGTACCCTTGTTGCTAGCATTTTTTTTAAATCCGTGGGTATTATTTTTTTCCTGATCTTTATAATTTATTCAATTTATTTAAATTATTTTTATTGTAAAGATTTTTTAAATATGTTGTATGCTGTCCAGAGTTGAAAAATATCCCAGATGGATGGGATATAAATGTAATATACAAACAAACATGTTATACTAACTAGCCTGCAATTTCATGGATTATCCCTGAACTTTGTTTTAAAATTGGTATCTTTCTAGTCTCGTAGTGTGGATGTCAGTCTTCAAAACATTTTACATATACCACCAAGGAAACAGTTTGGGCTTCTTAAGTGTTTTTATTTTAATTTTATTTTGCTATTACATTAAGCTACCTTCTAATTTTGTCCTCTTTGCCTTGACATTCATTATTACTATAATTTGTTCATCTTCTCTAGTTGCTTGTAATAAACAGTGTATTCATCTAGAATTTGTTTCAGAATAGCATGTAAGCAGGGTCTAAATAAGCTAAAGAAATGTGTTGTAAAGAATTCATGCTTGTGTTTCTACTAAATAGATTTTAATCCACTTAATAGGTCACATACATTTTGTATTTTCTCTTTGTTGAATTCTTATACATTCATTGCTTATAAGGGATGCTTTATCTTAAAATTGTAGTTTTTGTCCCTTTCACATTCATGTAGTAATGCAGACATTTATGTTAGTTCCAGAACTGATTCAAAAACCTCATGAAGGCCCAGGAGAAATGGGAAAACCTGTTGTTATTCCTAAAGATGACCAAGAAAAGATGAAGGAGATGTTTAAAATAAATCAGTTTAATTTAATGGCCAGTGAAATGATTGCACTCAACAGATCATTACCTGATGTCAGATTGGAAGGGTAAGTGCATTTACTGTTGATTTAATGATATGTACACTGAAAATGAATATGGTTTGAATAATATTATGTATTTATACATTTATTGACATGCAATAAGTAACATTTTCAGAATTAGTGTATATTGTGCTTTCTGAGGGACTGCAGTAGCTCAAGTCGTTAAGATACTGAGCTTGAAGACTGGAAGGTCAGGGTTCGATACTCATGTACTGCATAACAAAGTGAGCTCCCTTCTCTGTCCCAGCTCATGCCAACCTAGCAGTTTGAAAGCAAGAAATTGCAAGTAGATACATTGGGGCCACTTCGGTGGGAAGGTAAACAGCGTTCTGTGTACTCTGGTGTCTAGTCATGGTTGCCACATGTCCATGGAAACGTCTGCATACACAGACAGCGCTGGCTCTTTGGCTATAAACAGAGATGAGCACTGAACCCTAGAGTTGGATATGACTGGCTTTCAGGCAAGGGCAACCTTTACCTATACCTATTGTGCTTTCTAGACTGTTTTGTGCCAAATGCACTTCAAGAATAAATCAGTACAGAGAAACTAACACTATTAGTCTTCAATCCAATGTGGATACTGACCTCTTGTTTTGTAACAGGATTCAATTTGAACTTGCCTAGTCTAGATCTTCTCCAGTCCAAGTGCTTCATCCAGACTGAAGTCTGGCTTTACAATTAAAGAGAGTAAAGCAACATCTGGAACCCCTACTCATTCATACTTTAGGAATTCCAATTTACTTCACAGGAAATCCTGAAAGAGCTGTATACTTTCTCACAGTGGGGGAGGGGACTCACTCCTTGCCAAGGCTGATGTCAGCACTATGCACCAAGAGAACTCTTCCAGCGGGGAAGCAGTGATTTTTTTTAAAAAAAATGCAATAATTGAACTCAGTTTCTGCCCTGGGAACGATGGGAACCTGTTCAGAACAGCAGGGAGAAAGTGCAACCACCACTGCCATGTGCCGCTAATGATGACTAACACATAAGTCCAGGGACCAAACATGCCTTTGGCCCCTGGCGGGAAGCATCGGGGATGGGTCTGGCCCCTGGCGGAAAAATGTTGAGAATGCCTGTCTTATTCTATGCAGCAACACCACTTGACTACACAAAAATAAATTTGAACTAATAATAATAAAATAAAATTTGAGCTTTAAAGACAGGACATCATGTGAAATTACAATAGTACCCCAAATTACGAATGCCTTGAGTTACGAAAGGGTTATTTGTGTAAATTGGTGTCTGACTTACGAAAGGGGCTTGTGTAGATTTTTACAGATCAAAATGGCGCTGCCACAATTTTGGTCTCTAAAAATCAAATTTTTAGTGCTCAAAAGGGTGTTGCCACCATTTTGAGCTCTAGAAATCCACCACCCCACTGAAAATAATAATAAAAAAATCACTTACCTTGGAGGAGGTGGAAAAAGCGGCAGTGATCAGTTTCAGAGAATGGTGGGGACCGAGGGGATCCATTTCCCAGAGCCTTTCAAAGGTGGACGGGGTGGACACGCCGGACACAGTGGCACAAATGGCCACAGGGATGTTTTTTATGACATGCTTGTGGCCATTTGTGCCGCTATGTCTGACATGTCTGCCACCGCCTCTGGAAAAATGGGGGGGGGGGGCTTTTTTGATCGCAGCAAAGGCTCGAGGCTACACAGAATGGTGGGGACCGAAGCAATCTTTCCTCCAGACCCTTCCAGAGTCTGCAGAACTTAGTGGACGGGCCAGTGACAGCTGTAGAAACAACCACAGGGACATTTTTTACGATGCCCTCGTGGCTGTTTCTGCCACTGTTCCTGGCTCGTCTACCAGGTGCCCAGGCTCTGGAAGGGTCTGGAGTAAAGATTCCTTTGGTCTGCTGCTTTCTGCATAGCCCAGAGCCTTTGCTGCGATCGAAAAAGCCCCCCCCCTTTTTTTTTTCAGTCACAGCAAAGGCTCTGGGCTATGCAGAAAGTTGTGGACCACAGGGCTGCAAACCCATTCCTTTCTTCGTCCTGGGCTTGTTTCACCCCGCAGCTCATTGCCAGCCCTCCAGGTCTGGCTGGGAAGGCACTAAGGGGTGAAACGGAGCCCAGGACAACGAGCGGAATGGTGCAGTTCAGCTCTGAACCTTACCCCCAGCCTGACTAGAGCCTCATGGATATTGTCCCCCACCCACGCTCTACCGGACTGTAGAAGCAGCAGGGGCGGTGGCAGCGCTTCTCACTCTCCAGAGCAGCAGGAGGAAGGAAGCAGCAGCAGTATCAAAAAGGTAGGGAGATCTTAACGCTGGGTTTTTTTTCTATGCATCCCTATGGGAATGCATTGAGCTATGAAAAATTGAGTTACGAAAGAGACCATGGAACAGATTTTTTCTGTAACTTGGGGCTTTACTGTACTGTTCTTCCATTTGTATAGTATGATTTGTATTGTATGGTTATTTTGTCTGTAGTATAATCTGCACTACCTAGGCTGGTCCATGCAAGGAATACTGGTTCTCCAACTAAGAGCTTTCTTTAGATATCAAGTATTAGTAGAGGTGATTTGCTGTGTCTGGTGAGAATGCCCAATTACATTTAATGTTAGTGTGGAGAAAAAAGAAACAGAAAAATTTAGGCTAGAGCAGTGTTTCCCAACCTTTGGTTCTTGGACTTCAATTCCCAGAAGACTAATTCAGTATATTGGCTGATCAGTGCTTCTGGGAATTGAAGTCTCAAAACCAAAGGTTGGACAACACTGCACTTAGAGCAGGCTTTCTCAATGTTTTCAGGTCACAGGCCGAATCACTTCCTCTCAGACGGCTAAGCGGGCCAGTCATGTGGTTCCATGTGAATTCTTGTGCATTTTCGCCTGTTTTTGGCAAGTTCTCTCATGTTTTCGGCATGTTTTTAGCAAGTTCTTTTATGAAAACCCGTGTTTTTGCCAAGTTCTTGTGTGAAAATGCAATTTTTGCTGCATTTTCTGCGTGTTTTTGTTGTTTCTGCCACTTGTGGTGGGTTGGAATGAGGGCGGTGGGCCGAATCCGGCCCACGGACCCTAGGTTGTGAATGCCTGAGCTATAGGGACTCCTGACATGTGGACAATACTCTAGTACCCCGGATAATGTTATGACTTGGTTCCACAAGTCCCGTCATTATCTGGTTTTTAATGTTGTGCGATACATTGATCACACAATGTTAAAAAAAGCCCTGTTTCCCTGGAGGCTGCAGCAAGCCAGAACGTCGGGATTTGAATCCTGACATTTTGGCTTGCTGCAGCCTCCAGGGAGGTGGGGGAACTTTGGAAACAGCTTGGATCGGGTCTCCCCACCTCCCTGGACCCGGCGGGGGTGGGTGGGTCAGAGACCCCAAAATTGGTAAAAAAAAAATCCGTTTTTTTTTTTTACCAATTTTGGGGCCTCTGACACCCCCCCCCCGGCCGGGTCCATGGAGGTGGGGAGACCCAATCCAAGCTGTTTCTGGGCTTCCCCGACGTCCTCAGCTAGTGCAGCAAGCCAGAATGTCGGGATTCGAATCCCGACATTCTGGCTTGATGCAGCCTCAAAGAGGGTGGGGGAACTTCAAAAATAGCGCGCATCGGCTCTAGGGAGGCCGGGAGACCCGATGCGTGCTAATTTTGAAGTTCCCCCACCCTCTTTGAGGCTGCAGCAAGCCAGAATGTCGGGATTCGAACCCTGACATTTTGGCTTGCTGCACTGGCTGAGGACGTCAGGTTAAAAAGTCCATTTTTTTACCAATTTTGAGGTCTCTGACCCCCCCCCCCCGATCAGGTCCAGGGAGGATGTTTTTTTTACCAATTTTGAGGTCTCTGACCCCCCCCCCCCCCGGCCGGGTCCAGGGAGGTGTGGAGACCCGATCTAAGCTGTTTTTGGGCTTCCCCGATGTCCTCAGCCAGTGCAGCAAGACAGAATGTCGGGATTTGAACTCTGACATTCTGGCTTGCTGCACTGGCTGAGGACGTCGGGGAAGCCCAGAAACAGCTTGGATCGTGTCCCCTGCCTGCTCCAGAGAGATCAGAGGACCCGATCTACAGCTGCAGGGTGGCTGGGGAAGCTGATGGGGACTCCCTGTCGGCTTCCCTAGCCACCCGCCCTTGCCTCCGCAGCTGTGGGGTGGCTGGGGAAGCCGACGGGGGAGCCCCCCGTCAGCTTTCCAGCCTCCCCACCCCTGCCTCCGTAGCTGCAGGGTGGCTGGGAAGCTGAACGGAGAACCCCGTTCAGCTTTCCAGCCACCCTGCTGCTAAGAATGACTGTATCGGATAATGTTAAAAATCGCGTTATTCGATACAAGATTTTTCCGAAAATCTTGTACCATTATGCGGTTTTCATGCTATACGGTACTCACGTTATCCAGGGTATTACTGTACCTGAGTAATGGCTGCAGCAGAATGCCCCATCTCCAAGCTTGTATGGGGGTAAGTAAGAGGAAGTCCCTGTCCTTGTGCTATATTTCAGATATACAATGAAAAATCAGGGACAAGACTTTTACTTTGAGGTTTCTTTTTTTCTTTTTAATTTTTTATTAAATTTTCAAATAAAAATACAATTATAAAGAAACATACAATACTATACATACAAAATACAAAAAAGAAATAAATGAATCTTAATAAAATCGTACCTGGCCCCAGCTCTAGTTGCATTTCTAGAATACTTGAAATTTCTTTTTCTATTTTTTCCCCAAAAGACTTATCACATTACAACTCCACCACATATGTACATATGTTCCCGTTGATCATTTGCATCTCCAACATGTCTTACTTATTTTACTATCTATCTGATGCAACCTAACTGGGGTCAAGTACCATCGCCATAGCAACTTGTAGCTGTGTTCTTTAACCCTTACAGACATAGTTCTCATAATTCTTCTTTTCCATTTTTTCTTCCATGCTGTTTCAGAAATTATAACATTCAAATCTTCTTCCCAAATATTTTTCAGAATTTCCTGTGCTTTACCTCCTTTATTTAGCATCATGTATATCCTACTAACAATTCCCTTAATGCCCAACTCCCCTTTTCTTAATCTTGTTAACAATTCTTCAAATACTGTTTTTCTCCCTTTCTAAACTCCTTTCATATAGATATTTGTTGTTCCATTTAGTTACCGCTATAATTTGAAACCAATTCAATTCCATTTGAATAAATAATTCCGTCTTTTTGACTCTATCCTGACAAACTTTTATTCAATCCTTCAACAATAGCACTCTATTTTTGGTAAGAACACTATTGATCTTTCTATCTATTCTTTTTGGGAAAGTATTAATATCTTCCAATTAAATAATCAGGGATGTATCTGGAATAAGCTCCTTCTTTACTTTGAGGTTTCTGTTGTGCAAAATTTTCAAGTGTTACTGGTAAATTGGTTACAGCACCATAGAATTGTAAGCACCAAATATCTTATACAATATCTTACCTGGCAGATTTATGTATGTAATAATTGATGTGTACATTATAGCTGGTCAACATGGTAATTCGGATGTTTCAGGCTGTAACTCCTAGCCAGAATGGTGCTGCTGGGCTCAAAGTCCTGTTGTTTCCAACTTGTATTTTCCAGTTTCCCTGCTAAAGCATATAGAAGTGCAAGTTGGATGTCTTCCACTATATTAGTGTATTGCATCTA
Organism: Furcifer pardalis; assembly: GCA_030440675.1. Lineage (NCBI taxonomy): Eukaryota > Metazoa > Chordata > Lepidosauria > Squamata > Chamaeleonidae > Furcifer > Furcifer pardalis. The sequence goes on along the minus strand of CP126897.1, from coordinate 43,222,059 downwards.
AAATGCAAAGTACTCTTTGTTCCCTTCTGTAGATTTTTCAGTGAAAATCTTAGGAAAGTCCATTGCTGTCAGAGCCCATCTGGCACAAGATCAGCATAACATGTTCTTATTTTGTACATAATTTGATAGTTCCTTCCATGACATTAAGTCCATGATTTAAGATTTTGTTAATGCCACTTTCATAGTTTCATGTACGTCAGTTCAAGAACTTCATCCACAGAACTTTCTGTTAGAATTTCTGATTTTTTGTTCATGATGTTGAACCCTAGTTGTGGAAGTAATTCCAAATGTAGACAAAGAAAATATATATTATTTTGATATAATTAATTTATTTTTCATGCCATTTTTATGGCTTCCATACAAAGTTTGATCAAAGCCTGTCACAGTTCTTTGCCGTTGTAGTTCTCTTTTGAATACAGTTGTACCTCACTTAAAGAGCATAATGTGTTCCACAGGATTGCTCTTTAAGCGAAACACCATTGTAAATTACCAATTGTGACTTCTGGTGTGTGTGTGGGGGGGGGGGGCGGGAATTGTGAACCCTGATTTATTTGCTAAGCGAGTTTTTGGTTGGTTTTATTTGTTAAGCGAAACGAACATTCAGAGAAAATTTTCTCTTTAAGCAAGTTGCTTTCTAAGCAAGGCGCTCTTTATACGAGGTTTGACTATAGTTCTAAATGGAATAGGATTTCAAATTCAATGGCAACTGAATACTTGGTGCATTCAGAGTTTCTAGTGCTTTCTCTGCTGCTTCAAAATGTCTTAGGTCAATACTTTTCCAACTTTGATATCTTATAAAAGAAGTGCATATGTGTATTAGGTTGCAGCAGACCCTGGACCAGAACTTTCAGAGAAGTGTATCACCTAATATATGTGTCATAAAAGTCTCTCATATACCATATTTGCCGGTGTATAAGACTCACTCCCCCCTTAAAATACACTGGGGAAATGGAGTCTGTCTCCTACTGTATATAGTGGTGTATAGTGGATTATTTTGGCAGTACAGTAACGGGTGGGTGGGTGGGTGTCTTATACACTAGTACCTCAGATAACATTATGACTTAGTTCCAGAAGTCATAACATTATCCGGTTTTTAATGTTGTATGATGCATTGATCGCACAGCATTAAAAAAAAGCCCTGTTCCCTTTCTGAAGAGGAAAGGGAACAAAGGGGTGATCTGGTTTGCTTGTGGAAGCACCTCCAGCCATCCCGACCCTAAAGCAGGCAGCCCGCCTGGACTCCGTGCTTTGGGATCGGGGTGGCCAGGGGTGGAAGGCACCTCCAGACACCCCAATCCTAAAGCAGGCAGCCCACATGGGCTGCCTGCTTTGGGATTGGGGTAGCTGGAGCAACCAGCCTTCCACCCCAATCCCAAAGCAGAGAGCCCGTAGCACTGGTTTGGCTGGGGGGCGGGTACAGGTGTGCCCAATCTCCCCCCAACCAAACTGGCGGGTGTAATCTTTGGTAGATCTCTGCCCCAAAGCCTGCAGAGCTGGTCTCTAGCCCTTCGGACTTTGGGGCAGAGATCAATGTCAGGGAATTTGAGGGAAACAATTGTGTTGTGCGATGCAAATGTTTGCCTCAAATTCCCTGACGTTATCTGATTTTAGCGTTATCCGAGGCAATTGTTATCAAGGTATTACTGTACTATGATGTGTTTTCTATGCCGGCAAATACAGTAACACATTTGTTTTTTAAAAGTGGACCAAATAATGTTGTTTGAGGTCTGTATACTATTTGGATGTGAGGATCACATCAACTGTCATAATGGACATCCTAGTGACTTTATTTAGCCTGATCTAGCTCACTCCGACCCTGTCATGTAGACAAATCCTAAAATGTTCCATGGCAAATTTGACACAATCCAAATTACACTTATGGTGGCCACAGCAGATGCAGCAACATGTAGACATACTTGGGTAAGAAATAGAATGTAGATTAGAAATCCAAAGCGAATCTGGGTAACTTCCCCATTCCCAAAAGGGAAGTTCTTTGGAAACCTGCTTGATGAGTTAGCAGTCAAAACGGAAGAGAAAAGACAATGATGGATTGCAAAATGGACCTGGTCAAAAATTGTGCCACCACAGCAGGCTTTATGAAAAGAAGATACCTAAGTGACTCTAATTACCTCCTGTTGACCACACAGAGTCTAGGTTTCAGGCCTTGATTTTGTTAATTTGAACTTTGCTCTGCCTACATTTCTTTTTCCAAATAGCTTGATTTTTAAATTACCAGTAATAGTAATAGATGCAAAAATGGTTGTGAATATGATGTACAGTCAAAACTCGCATAACGAGTGTTTTGCTTAGCGAAAAACTTGCATAACGAGCAAGTTTTTTGCTAAGCGGTCTGACTCGCATAACGAATTTTTTGCTATGCGAGTCGGAGTTTTCCCTTTGGAAAAACTCGCATAACGAGCATTTCTATGGGGAAAACTCGCATAGTGAGTTACTATGGGGAAAACTCGCGTAGCGAGTTTTCCCCATAGAAACGCTCGTTATGTGAGTTTTTCCATAGGGAAAAGTCCGACTTGCATAGCAAAAAATTCGTTATGCGAGTCAGACTCGCATAGCGAATTTTTCACATAGCAAGCAACCTCGCAGAATGAATTAAATTCGTTATGTGAGGTATGACTGTACATTTAATTAAATCATCCTAGATGCAGTGTTCATTTGTGGGAGAAATGCATACTTCATGCATCAAGTACATGTTGTGCTTTTTACCAATGTTCATGTGAAACAAGCTAGTTCAGCACAATTATGAATCTTTACAAGCTTGTATTTACAACTATGCAAGAATACACACTACATGCATGAATACACACATTTACTACAAGATGTCTTCAGGTTGCTGATAAAATTAGAACAATGTTTTTAGCTATTTATGATGCTAGAAAAAATGTCATTTCATAAGAATTCTTACTATATTGCATACATGTCAAAATTTATATTAAACTGCATGCTAGTGTAACATAGTAGTATGGAATGCATTTTTATTGTTCTACTTCATTTCTTTATTCTTAGGTGTAAGACAAAGTTATATCCAGATAACCTTTCTACAACAAGTGTTGTCATTGTCTTTCACAATGAAGCTTGGAGTACACTCCTGAGAACAGTTCATAGTGTCATAAACCGATCGCCACGACACATGCTGGAAGAAATTATTCTTGTTGATGATGCTAGTGAACGAGGTAAGATTTTGACAATCATTGCATCAGATGATGTTTGTATATATATTCTACAGAAATGTAAGCTTTCATCATAGCCTCAGGGTTACTCTGTAGGTAAAATCTCTTGTAGAAGAAACATGCATGGTAGTGTCCAAGAGTTTTCCTTATGATGTGGGTAACAGAAACAAGATTAGATTTGTTAAAAAATGAGCATCCCTTATACTAATTTGGATTTTGACTACTTTACTGTGTTTATGAGCTTTAGGCTCTTGTTCCATTATATTGCAAGGCAGCAGTTTTGTATACCTGTTCTCCTTTTAGTTCAGATCGATCGATCGATTGTACTTTTGTGCCACTTTTTTCTTCCAGGTGTGGGGACTCAACACACCTCACAAATCATTTAAAAAGTTAAGAATTTTAAAAATACATAAAAATAATTAAAAATAACTAAATATGAAAATCATAAAAATTAAGCATTTTAAAAGCATATTTAAAAGGACATTTTGGCAGCAAATGAAGGACAGATAGCTTTGTTAAAATTAAACATTAAAAGTTTATTGGAATAGAAATGTTTTTAATTGCTACTGAAAAGTGAGGCGAGAAGGGACCAGCCAAAACTCAGAAGGGAGGGCATTCCATAATGTGGAGACAATCACCAAGGGGCGTTTGGATCTTAATTAAATGTAAAAGCCTCCTGGATAAGCTTAAGGCCTAAAAAGGGTTGTAAAGGGAAGTAGGGTCTGTTAATAAGGTATTTATAGTTGTAGTATTTTTGTTTTGTTTTCTTAAAAAAACTGCTTTCATAACTGACAAAGAATTTTAGCCAAGAGAAGTTTCCCAATTTCTTTTGTAATTTTGCAAAGGGAGATTTGTCACCCAAGGCAGCAAAAGTCAAAAGTTAGTTGTATGATGATTTGGGCTGTCTGTGTCTTTGGCTTCTTCAGTTAAACCATTGCAACAGTTTTGGTTATATTGATTGTTTGTGCACATGGATGAAGCTGGCTGGAAAACTCAGTGAGTTAGGTACATTTTCCTGGAGTCAAGAAGTTGGGAACTCAATTACCTACTGTGCCTTCTAGGAGAGAGCTAGCCTGCTTAGCCTTAAGCAAGCTGCACAGTTCCAGGGCATTTCCAGAGCCACTTCTAAGTAAGGTAAAGGTCACCCTTGCGCGAAAGCCAGTTGTATCTGTCTCTAGGGTTTAGTGCTCATTACTGTTTATGGCCAAAGAGCCAGCGTTGTCTGCGTCTGCAGATGTTTCCATGGACATGTGGCAGCCATGACTAGACACCGGAGTACATGGAACACTGTTTACCTTCTCACCAAAGTGGTTCCTATTTATCTACTTGCAGTTTCTTGCTATTGAGCGGCTAGGTTGGCAGGAGCTGGAACAAAGACAGGAGCTCACTCCATCATGCACTACCTAGGAATCGAACACTGACTTTCCAGTCAGTGAGTTCACCATCTTAACCACTTGAGCCACCGCAGTCCCTTCTGAGTATCCAGTACCTAAAAAATCGTGGAAGGGGTCAACCAACTTGGAATTATATTGAGGGCACACTAGTAGTAGTAAAGTCTATGGATGGAGTATTTAAGCTATATTTTGTCCATTTTTTTCAGACTTTTTGAAGAGACCATTGGAGAATTATGTGAAAAAGTTACCCGTACCAGTTCATGTGATTCGAATGGAGCAACGTTCTGGCTTGATCAGAGCCAGATTGAAAGGAGCTGCTGCTTCTAAGGGCGAAGTCATCACCTTTTTAGATGCACATTGTGAATGTACAGTAGGATGGCTCGAGCCTCTGTTAGCACGCATAAAAGCTGACAGGTGGTTATTTTATAAAACCTCTTAAAGGTTAATATTTACTAATTCAGCTAAACTGTTTTTTTAAAGCATAGTGGAATCTTTGAAAGCAATGGGTATACAGTCATGTGTACCCTGGTAATGGCAACCTTGTGTTGCCAGCTAATCTTTCTCATACTAGGTCAGGTGAAAGGAATAGCCAAATGAGCTCACCAAAAGGTGTCTTCATTTTGGCAGTTTCACGTCTGGCCTAGACATGGGAGAAGAAGACTGGGAAATGTAATGCTGAGTAAAGATTAATAGAATAGAATACATTAGTACCTCAGATAACGTTAAGACTTGGTTCCACAAGTCTTAACGTTATCCAGTTTTTAACGTTGTGCGATGCATTGATCACACAATGTTTTAAAAAAGCCCTGTTCCCTTTCTTCTCCGGCCAAAGGCAAACCTAACAGCAAGAGAAATTCGCCCTGCCCCCTGCTGAAACAACAGGGTGGGCAGGGCAAATCCTTCCCTGTTATCCTTTGGTCGGAGGCTAAACCTAACAGAGAGATCCCCACCCCCTCCCCGCTGAAACACCAGGGTGAGCAGGGCAAATCCTTCGCTATTAGCCTAACGGCTAGAGAGATCCCTGCTGTTATGTTTGCCTTTGGCCAAGGCTAAACCTAACAGCCAGAGAGATTCTCCCTGCCCCCCTGCTGAAACAACAGGGTGGGCAGGGCGAATCCTGGCTGCTTTGCCCTCCAGGCTTTGGGGCAGAGATCAATGTAGGGGAATTTGAGGCAAACATTTGCATCGCACAGCGTTATCTTAACGTTGTGCGATGCAAATGTTTGCCTCAAATTCCATGACGTTTTATCCGATTTTAGCCTTATCCAAAGCAATCGTTATCTGAGGTATTACTATATAGCTATTTTGAATTTTGCTGTTGGTGTATAACAGGGGTTTCCAACCTACGGCCCGCAGGCCAGCCCCGGCCCACAATGCCATTCCATCCAGCCCATTGCTGCCTCCACTGCACCCAGAAGTGGAAGTGGGTGCGTTTACATCAGCCGTAAAATGCACATCTGCAAATGCACCCGTGATGTAAACGTGGAAGTGGGCACATTTACAACAGCCATAAATGCTTCTGCTTCTGTGGGCGTGGTCTGGCCCGCTTAGCTATCCGGGAGCATAGTCAGGCCTCGGGAGGGGGGGGGCATGGCCAGGCCCACAGTGCAAAAAGGTTGGCCACCCCTAGTGTAATCTATACATACAACTGGGAAGCCTTGGATATTCTGCCTCATTCTCTTAATATCATTATGCTGTCACTTTGCAACATGCCTGAAAATTAAACATCATGTTCTCTTAGGGTAAAAGGAAGCTACCTTCTGTAAAGTCATATCTTTGATCCTTTCATCGCAGTGTTGTCTAATCTGAGTACCAATGGTTTTCCAGAGTTGTTGGTTAAAGTCTTACCCCAAACTAGATGAATGAGCATTGGGTTGAATGTATAGTGAAACCTCGAATACCAAAAAAAATAAATGCTATGTGATTTTTTCGTTATACAATTTTTTTTGTATAATGAAAATTCCTTGGGGCAATTCGCATAACGAAAATTTTTCGTTACGTGAGTTTTTCTATGGAAAATTTCATTATATGAATTTTTTCAGAGGGAGCACTATTTTCTCATAGTGAAAATTTTCATTATACGAGACGCCATGTCTTTTCAATCTCTTTCCGTTATGTGAGTTTTCCGCTATATGAGCATTCGTTATGTGAGGTTCCACTGCATGACCTTTTGCATGTCGAGAATATGATTTGTGACTAAATTAAGATTCCTCCTGTTTTGTTTTGAAAAGAAATAGCTTGGGGAGCTAAGCAACATTTCTGAATATGATGAACTTGAGTTGTAATGCAGCATTTTGCTATTATCCCATGTTTCTATGTAAATTGTGTAATAAAAGTTAGTATACCTTCAGAATATGAATGCAGGTTAGTGAATCAGAGAGGAAGTATTGACTAAAAAAAAGGATCTTAGAAGCAACTATTTAGAGCACATGCCATATGTTATTGTATAATATTCCATCAGTGATGGGTTGCTGGGCTCTCTATGGATTTCCAATACAATCTTCTCTTATTTGTTTTCATAAATACTGGTAGTTAATCTATAAAATGCATCGAGGATGGTCCACCCAATTTTGCATAATACTGAGCTTTGCTGAGACTACTACCGGTAGAACTGATGGGATTTCAGAGTCCATAGTTTACTGACTCATTTGTGCCTGTTTAAACACTTTTGGAAATATGTGCTCTCTTGGAATATTAAAGACCTTATTTAGCTTTAGGCTATGTTATCTCTACAGATTGGCTCCCACATTTCTTTATGCAGAACATGTAGGAGAGAATATCAGAGTAAACAAAACAACAACAAAAAGACAAAAAACATTGTGGCACCTTAAAGCCTAACTCCTGTATTTAAATGTGAACTTCCATGGATCAAGTCCTTGTAGGAGAGAGATTCTGAGCACACCAGCAATGGTTGATGTTTTAGAACCCATAAACAGACATCCCCCCATCATGGAGCACTAAATGAGGAAAAGAATAGTTGATGACATTCAGACCTTACCCAACCTGATATTGGCCAGAATCCTCTTGGTGTGAGTGTGAGGTTTGTGCAACTTGGTGTAGTTAATTGCAGCTAATAGATGAAGTGCTTAGGCTGCATCTCTGCAGTTCAAATGCATCCTGGCACCTCATCAATAAGTCAAGAGTAAATATTAAAGTTTACAAGAATACCAGGATTCAAAGGGGCAATTTTGTATTTGGACTTCCTTTGTGTCAGTACAACTAGAAAAAAGTATATACAGTGGTGTAAAACTTATGATCATTGGGGCTTGTTTACTGTAAAATATGCATAAAGTATGCATAGGATTCATTTGTTAATGAGATATTCTTGTGTGGTATTAACTACTCCTTTATTGAATCATGAAATGCATTCTCCTATAATGGTGTATGTCATTTCTTTCTTTAGGAAAACAGTGGTTTGCCCTATCATTGATGTAATCAGTGATGATACATTTGAATATATGGCAGGCTCTGATATGACTTATGGTGGATTCAACTGGAAGTTGAATTTCCGGTGGTATCCTGTTCCTCAGAGAGAAATGGACCGAAGAAAAGGTGACAGAACCCTTCCAGTGAGGTAAGGGGAGAGGTGGTTAATATAATTTCAATATCTTTTCTGTCTATTCTTCTTTTCAAACAGTAGTGACATCTAGATAGTGTCTAAGGAGGTTTCTGTATTGAAAGGAGTCACATATTTGAAAGGAACCCTGAGAAATACATAATAAATGACAATTATAGAAACAGCTTTTAATTAAATATGTTTTGGAAGCTCTACTGAAACTGGAAGTTCTTCCAGCCTTTATTGAGTACTTGCAAGAGATGAACAGCTGTAAGACTCTTTGGATACTTCTTCATCAGTTCTTTTAGTCCCTGCAGTATCTGTAACCTGGAAAAGAGATCCATTTAAAAATAATATATCATTCCTTCTAATTCTTTACCTGGTGCTAGGACCATCAATTGAGCGGCAAAATAAAGCAACCCAAAGAAAAAGTGGAAGTGTTTCCATTTTTGGGTCCCTATCAGAGTGAAGTATATTTATGTTAAAAGAGAAAAAAGTAGAAACTACCAAACATGTCAGAGGCATACTTAGTGGTACCTGTTATCAGTGAAATATTTTTGACATTTTCCCTCCTTCATAAGCTTCCATGACCAAATGGGGATTGGGAATTTGAACTCCAAGCTTTTAAGTCTTAGTATATTCATTGCATCACACTGGTTTTTGCCAGTCTCCCATTTTCAGATTTCATTCCTCTGTTAAATTTGGAGAGTGATGAGTCTGTAAAGGATAGCCCCCATTTTCTGGGGTGGGGCAAATGTACATGTTACACAGGGTAAGCCTAATAATGATGTGGTGGCAGCAAGAATCACAAGTACTTCTCCCATTTCTTTTTTCTTCCACTGACAATCAAAACACATGTTTGCTTTTTTCTTGACTTGGAGATGATCAGGCTCCTGTTTGGGGTTGGAAAGAGTTATATTTGTTGTGACAAGAACAACAAGTTACAAGTAAGCAAAAGTTTTAGAGGTGTGCAAAAAGTAGTGACAACTGAGTTTTGAAGTGTATTTCATATATCTGCAAACCTTTGGATTCAACACAACATGTTGATACCTTCATTTTTGTTCACACTGGCCAGATTTTGATTCTTTTTTTTTTTTGATACTTCAATTTAGCTCAGTAATGGAAATGAGAGATAGCCATAAACATTAAATGCAAAATCTTTGTATCTTCTTCCAGGACACCTACAATGGCAGGAGGCTTGTTTTCTATTCACAGAGACTATTTTCAAGAAATTGGGACATATGATGCTGGAATGGATATATGGGGAGGAGAAAACCTGGAGATTTCTTTCAGGGTAAATAGCATCTCTCTTGTTCTTCTATTAACTTATATGTTAAAGTAGACAAAGAAGTTATAGTGGCCCAAATCTTTTTGCTTAGCTTAATGAATTGCACCATTGGATCACTAGAGATTTTATGAGTCAACTCCTCTATAGGCTCCACTGACATAAATGGGCGTACACTAATTGCAACCTACTTTAGCTGTGTGATGTAAATCAGCATATGCCAAACAAATGTATATAGCTCTTAATGAATCATGCAAGATAATTACTGGCTGACTGAATCTTACGCCCACTGAAAACATCTATTTGGCTGGCATTGCCTCTCCAGAAGTATGTTGACAAATAGCAAATGAAATAAGATAATACAACACAAAACACATTCATTTCATGGACACCAACATTGTAGATAAAAGCTAAAGTTGAGGATAAGTTTTCTGCACACCCTGTCAAGCTCTAATATTAAAATAGATGAGGCTAGACTAAGTCTTTTGAGAGAAAGAACAAATGCTCTTGCTGAATGGATGAATGCCATAGAATATCTCCCACCAGGACAAGATTCTAGCTTGATCATCTGGAGGTCACTTAAGAGACCTCAAAGTAAATTTGCAAGGATTATAGTCATAATTTTGTGTCAGAAATTATTCTGGGTTGAACTTTTTTTTTGCTGGAGAAGCTCCGCTCAGGGGATGCCTGAATGAGGCTCCTTTCATGTCCCCAAGATCTTTTCTCACCAAAATGGTCCCTATTTATCTACTTGCAGTCTCTTGCTTTCAAACTGCTAGGTTGGCAGGAGGTGGGACAGAGACGGGTGCACAAACTGTCATGCAGTACCCGGGTCTCGAACTGCCGACTTGTCAGCCTTCCAGCTAACAAGGCGAGCTTCTTAACCACTGAGCCACTGCAGCCTCTATTGCAAAGATTGAAGAATAATCAAATAAAATGGAGCTATTTAGATATAGGACAAAATCTTTTGTTACTGTGGAGAAATTCAGTAAACACAGCTTTTAAGTGTGTGCCATTTATATCCCAGAAAAGAAAATCTATTAAATTACCTAGAAAACACTATTGAGATGGTTGTTTCTGGTCAAGAATAGTCTAATTCCATGATGGCAAACCTTGGCAATCCAGCTGTTCTAGAACTTCAATTCTCAGAAGCCCTGATCAGCGGGAGTGATGACTTGGGCTTCTGGGAATTGAAGTCCAAGAATACTTGGAGTGCCAAGTTTCACCATCACTCTAATCTATTAAATATTTAGTTTTTAAAATTGTATTTATATTTTATATTTGCACATAATTTAAAATTGTGCAATGATCTGACAGCAAATAAAGAAGAAAGAGTAGGCCCATTTGAATCAATGGCATTTACTGAGGAATTGATTTAATAAACATTCAGTGATTACTGTATTGTAGTGTGATTTTCCATGCCGAGCAACAGGATTTTGGCCACTTCCTTTTTTTTCATAATCTGAAGGTAAATGAAAGTGTTTATAAATAGTTAGTGAGATTCCTTTGTAGGTAAGGGAGACAACTACTGTTTTAAGAGAACACTCTGGAACAAAAATACAAACCATACCTGTAAAACTCTGAACAAAAGCTCTAGATTCTGCTTTAATCTCGGGGTGTGGGTGTACCACTTAATTGAGTAATGCTTAAACTTCTATCATGTTCCCTCAGGCACTTATGATCAAATGTCTGTTTTGATGTCCCAGACACCAGTGATCTAGTATCTATAGACCAGGGGTGCCCAAACTACAGCCGATGGGCCAGATCCAGTCCCCAAAGCCAATTCATCCCACCAGTGCTGCCCTCATCGCTCCCAGAAGCAAAATATGCCTGGGCACATTTTACCTCCGCTTACGGGAGTGACGAAGGTGGCACGGGTCAAATGAGTTGGGGTTGGATCCGTCCCACAGGGCGTAGTTTGGGCACTCCTGGTTTAAGCAGAGAAAATGGCAATTTAAAATATATCTCAACTTGTAAAACACATTTGCTTCCACTGAGAGGAACCATGTGACCAGCCCGCTGAACCATGTGACCAGCCGGCAGTCTGAAAAGTTTGGGCACCCCTGCCATAGACTGAATAGTTTCTACATTCTAAGTAGCAACTTTTTGTGCACAAACCCTAGTTTCTGTTTGCATAACATTGGCAAACGTTCAATCTTCCTTCTCACACGGAGTATACTTGCATCAGTCCAATTATCTAACTACCTCATCAGGATTCAGTGGCACATGGAATGCTTGGAGAGAGTTTCTCTGCACACTGTAAACAGGGTTGCAGGGCAGTATCCACAGTCCAAATATGAAAGTCTATACATACTTTTATTTGTATAAATCTTACGGAAGTTTCTTACACCTGGTGTTGTCGTTTGCACACTTATCAGGAATTACACCACACTAATTTTTTTTTAATATGCATATATTTTTAAATGGTTTGACATTTTCAGATTTGGCAGTGTGGGGGAACTTTGGAAATTGTGACATGTTCACATGTTGGACACGTTTTTCGAAAAGCCACTCCTTATACTTTCCCAGGAGGCACAGGACAGATTATTAATAAAAATAATAGACGACTTGCAGAAGTTTGGATGGATGAGTTCAAGAATTTCTTCTACATAATTTCTCCAGGTGAGGAAGACATCTCCGTCATAAAATAATTTCATAAAGTGGGTTTGGTCATTGTTTCATCTCACCAATTGATAGCACATCACCGATGTCTCAGAAGATTTTTGCCAACTCTTTGCCTGAGGCTTGGACGTTCAGTGAAAAAGATAGCTTTATGAGTGAGTTATGTCCCCTCCATCCTGGGTGTGTATGTGCATGAGTTTCGTGTGTTTATGCATGTCTGTTTGGTAATGGTACATAGAAACTGTCTATTAAAACAATACATTTGAATATGTGAGCTCTTTGATGGATTTCTTTGTTACACTAGATTTACTTTCAGCTGAAGCGTTTAAAAGCCACAATAATTGAAACGGGACAACCTGGTTTAGGAAATGACATAGAATATTTTTACTTTACACGTTTGACAAGTTTTTATTCTTGTTTGGATTGTTACTAACAAGCATTTGTGAAGCAGTTTCTACCAGCTCAGTTTGTTGTTTAGCAGTTGCACTTATATACCACTCCATAGTGCTTAGAGCATTTCCTGAACGATTCACAAGATAATTAGCATTTTGCCCCTGACAAGCTGGGTACACATTTTACCAACCTTGGATGAATGGAACGCTGAGTCAGCAGTTTGGTCTGCAATATGCAGTGGCTCTCTAGTTTATTTCATGGGAAATTTTGTATACAGTATCTCCCATGTTTGTAGCATATGTGATTGTTTTTATTACAGTCTGAGTGGTAAGTATACCTATTTAGTAAACAAATAAAATCGGTGTCATGGCTTATTAATTTTTCTAGTTTGAACTGAGCTTTAATTTAATGTTTTTAAAATTATTCAAAATATGCACTAAAATTTTCAGTTCCACAGAGATTGAAGCGCAAGTTGAAGACTTGAGGGTGTGGCTCAGCCCCAGGGAGAACATGAGGCAAATATTTGGGGGCAGTGCTTTCATGAACAAGCTGTAATCTTATACCTGGTAGTATTTGTTGTTGAAATTGCTAGGCTTGCTGCCCAGATTTAACAAGAATCCAAACAAATTGTGCAATGAAACTAATGGTTATCATTCTGCAGGAATAATGGAGAATTCTTTTCTTTTCTTTTTTTTTTTATATTTTGTGTATTTATCCTGGGAACTGTTTTACACTATCATGTTACAACACAGAACATTCAAAGTCACATATAGTAATACCCCGGATAATGATTGTACCGTATAACGTTAAAACCGCATAACGTTACAAGATTTTTGGAAAAATCTTGTATCGAATAATGTGATTTTTAGCGTTATCCGGAACAATCGTGGGGGAGGAGGGGTTGGATTGGGTAGAACATCTACCCAATCCAACACACACCCCCAGGGCCCGCCCGCCCGATGTTTGGAAAGGGTATGGGCCCCCATACCCTTTCCAAACATCGTGCAGGTGCACGCCTGTCAAACGTGGCTTGGAGGGCATACGGAGAAAATCTCCGTATCCTCCCCAAACCGTGTTTGGCGCGGGCATGCCAACGCGCCCGATGTTTTTTAGCATTGTTCAGTGTATACCCCGGACAACGCTAAAAACCAGATAACAACATGACTTGTGGAACCAAGTCATAACGTTATCTGGGGTATTAGTGTATATAATTTCCTGTGTGGCTAGGATATTCTTACAGTTCCATATCTACTGTTGAATTTTATTTAGATATCTACAGTAAGACTACTTTTTAAAAGTATGGTGCAAACTTCAGTGTATGCTTCAGAGCCTACAGTCACATTTGTGTATAAAGATAACTTCTCACAAGCAGTATATATTTTTGTAAAGAAATCTAGTAACTGAACTTGTGTTCCTTCTGTTTTCTGGAATTAACAATATGCAATTTTTTGTAGGGGTTACAAAAGTAGATTATGGAGACATATCCTCACGAGTTGCACTAAGACACAAACTGCAGTGCAATCCATTTTCTTGGTACCTGGAGTATGTGTATCCTGATTCCCAAATACCACGTCACTATTTCTCTTTGGGAGAGGTAAATATTTTAAGTATTATCCAATTTCAGATTAACAATTGGAGTTTCTTATATGTCTTTAGTGTAGAAATAAATATATCACCTGTGGTTTTTCATGAACGGAGTTTATGTTCAGTAAGACACTTATTTCCCACATTTAGAACCATAGAATTACTGAGTTGGAAGGGACCATTTAGTCCATCGGGTCTAACCCCCTACTCAATGCAGAAATCCAAATCAAAGCAGATATATGGTTGTCCAATTCTCTCTTGAATGCTTCCAGTGTTGGATAACTCACCACCTCTCAAGGCAATTCGTTCCACTGTTGTACTGCTCTAACTGTTAAGAAGTTTTGTAATGATATAGTTGGAAGCTGCATATCATATTATATCAGTCCCCAAACAATTTCTTAATGTAAATTGTTCTCCAGCTACTGAAAACTACTAGGGTTTTCATAGGCCATTGCTGTACATTGTGCTTTTATGTAACAGTTTCTGAAGCTAAATTAACTCTTGCTTTGGGGTATGGAAAATAATTTCCCCCCCTCAAAGCAACCTCATTTCCATTTACTTTGTTTAGCACATTCTTACACAGTTCAAAAAGATGGTTGATTTAAAAATGAAGTAGCGATCAATTACACTTCCTGCTGAGTATCAAATTCTGGTGTATCTGAGTACAGTCAAACCTCACATAAAGAGTGCCTCGTTTAAAGAGTAACTCACTTAAAGAGCAGAATTTTATCTGAATGGTTGCTTCACTTAACAAATAAAGCCCACCAAAAACTCGCTTAACAAATAAATCAGGGTTCGAAATCCCCCCCCCCCCGGCCCAGAAGTCACAGTTGGTCACTTACAATGCTGTTTTGCTTAAAGAGCAAACTCACTTAAAGAGCAATCCTGTGGAACACATTATGCTCTTTAAGCGAGGTACAACTGTATCGAGTTTAGCTTCAGAAACTGTCTCTAAGATGAGACCAAAGAAGAATATGGCCTGTTTTTCCATTGAGTGTGTTGCATAGTGCACAGTCAGAAAGACTCCTATTTCTCGAAGCTAAACTTAAGGCCCAGACGTAATATTCCTTACTTCAAGCGGGCTAATCATTTTTGTTTCTCTTGTAGGAACTGTAGGGAGTATAGTATACACAAGGTGTTTATTTGCCTGAGTTGTAATGGTTGGTAAGCACACAGTGCCATCCAAGGAGTCCATGTCATTTACAGAGAGCAGTAACAGTGGCTCTGTGAACACAGCATAGGATTGACATAAAACCAGGGAAGGAAGATGAATCTCTCCACCATAGATTTCTTGGGGAGGGGGGAATCTGTATAGACTTTACATCCTCTTGGCCTAGAAAATATGACCTTTCCCAGTAGAAATGTAATGAACATTCAAAACACTTCTCATTCCTGGCAAATTTCCAAAATTTATCATACCAATATTCTCTGCTGCGACTTCTTCCTGCTTTGGTGAAATTTCCTGGCTTCCTGCAAAAAGAGGACCCGAGTCATATTCTTGATTTTATTTGTATTTGTTGTTGGCCATTGTTCTGTACAGGAACTGTCCATTGTTTTGTACAGGAAACTGCCAGTTTCTGTGCAGTTTAATACCTTCTGGTGAATCTTGTGCAAGAAAGATGCCCATCTACATAAGAACGATAATAGTCCTACATGGTTTTAAGTTTCTTCTAACCTTTCCAGATCAAGGAAAGATGTCATTCTGCATAAGAATCTTTCATAGCTCAGTGTTTCTGTCAGAAAATTTTGAGCATAAAGCTTAGGAGAAATCCTGTGAGATTTCCTATGATGTAACTTGGGGAGAAGAATTTGCATAGGAGAAAAGAGTGAGTCTTTCTCCCTCCAGTTTCCCTCTTAATGCTGAGAGTTGCAAGATTTGTATCTCTGCTCTTTACTGGGAAATATCACCAGCCAAAGGAAGGATCCTGATCAGTTTCCTACTCTGCCTCAGGTATAAGCTGGTAACTAAGGGGATTTTTTTTTTGAAAAAAATGCTGGCCTTCCAGGTTCTTATTTGTGGTCTCTGTGAATCACACATTTGGGTTTTGCGCTTACGCAGAACTCCCAGTCGGATTGTACCAATCAATCAGAGCTTTGAAAGAAGTAAAAAGATTGTTAGGGATATCCCACCTCCTCTGCCATTAGTTGTCATGCCAAACTGCTTCTCGCCTTATTCCTTCTCAACATTACAATGTAGATACAGTAACACCTCAGATAACGCTAAGACTTGGTTCCACAAGTCTTGGTGTTATCTGATTTTTAGTGTTATCCGATGCATGTTAGAATCCTATGGGATGGATCGGATAACGTTAAAGCTCCACAGAGATACATTGTAACCGCACAGGCTTTAGCGGTTGTTATCCGATCCATCCCATAGAACCTTAACGTTATTTGATCCAATTCTCCTCCCCAGAGTACTTAACGTTATGCGATTTTAGCGTTATCCGAGGTAAACGTTATCCAAGGTATTACTGTACTGACCTTTAATGGCCAGCTCTTGTAATTTATCTTGGAAGTAAATATATATTATGTATTTCAAGGTTTTTTCACTGAATATTTTCAGCCCATGGATAAGTGAAGGCAGTATCATTGAATCCATGGATCATATCATACAGTCATACCTTGCATAACGAATTTAATTTGTTCTGCAAGGTTGCTCGCTATGCGAAAAATTCGCTATGCGAGTGACTCGCATAACGAATTTTTCGCTATGAGAGTCAGACTTTTCCCTATGGAAAAACTTGCATAATGAGCGTTTCTATGGGGAAAACTCGCATAGCGAAAAAATTCATTACGCAAGTTTTCCCCATAGAAACACTTGTTATGCGAGTTTTTCCATAGGGAAAAGTCTGACTCGCATAGCGAAAAATTCATTTCGCTATCCGAGTTTTCCCCATAGAAACACTTATTATGCGAGTTTTTCCATAGGGAAAAGTCCAGCTCGCATAGCGAAAAATTCGTTATGCAAGTCAGACCACTTAGCAAAAAACTTGCTCGTTATGTGAGTTTTTCGCTAAGCGAAATGCTCGTTATGCGAGGTTTGACTGTATCTAAGATATCTTGACGTTGGTCCATATTAAGGAGGAACAGGGAACAACAAGGGAACTACGGTCGCAGTCATTGGCTAGTGGACCCTGCCATCGGAAACTAGACTCGCCAGGTACCAACGGCTGCATCTTCTACGATGCTATGGGACAGTTAGATCAGATCACCAGTGACTGACTACAAACAGGAAGTCCCTGCCAGCCAGTGATTGAGGACAGCGCTCTGTCCAGAGGGAGGAGGGGGGTTCCTGAGCCTGTAATTGGTGTTGCGGGTACCAGGGGACGGGCCACTCTCAGGGAACGCGGGTCAGATGTTTAATTGCTGTCCCTTGTTCCGGTCCCCTGGCTACACCTCTGGTTCCTGGGTACCCTGTCCAGAGTGAACCCACCCTTACGCTGCTGCTGCTGAATGCCAGGTCGGTCTGTAATAATGCCCCCCTACTTGCTGATTCCATCTTGGGGGAGCGGTCCGACCTGGCATGCATCACCGAAACCTGGCTGAGACCAAAGGACGGTGTGCCTCTGTCAGATCTATGTCCAGCCGGGTTTGGTATTTGGCACCAGCCTAGGGAGGAGGGGAGGGGTGGGGGCGTCGCCATAGTGGCCAGGGAGGCCTTGGGAGTCACCAGAGCCACTGCTCCGCAAGTTCCAGGTTGTGAGGCCCTGTTCCTGCACATGGGCTCTAAGAGTCAGCAGGGAATCCTACTTTTGTACCTGCCTCCCTGCAGGGTAGCAGGTTCCCTACCTGAGCTCCTTGAGGCCATCACCATGCTGGCGTTGGAGTTCCCCAGACTAATGGTCTTGGGGGACTTCAATTTGCCATCATTGGGTATTGGCTCCGAGGTGGCTCGGGAGTTCATAGCTTCCATGGCAGCTGTGGGCCTGACTCAGGTAATTCAGGGACCAACCAGGAGCAGTGGCCACACCCCGGACCTAGTTTTCTTGTCGGAGCAGTGGCAGAGTGATCTGAAATTACAGAAATTAGATATTACACCTGTGCCATGGTCAGATCACTTTCTGGTGACTTTGGACTTCCTGGGGGCGATGCTTCTCAGCGGGGAGGTGGGGCCTATTAGATTGGCCCGCCCCCGGCGACTGATGGATCCTGATGGATTCCAAAGGGAACTTGGGGATATTCCCCTGGACCGGCATAGAGATTCACCTGAGGTTGACCTCTGGAAAGAGAGGGCGGTGGCAGTTTTGGATGTAATCGCTCCACTACGGCCTCTCCGTACTCATGGGCACCATTCGTCTCCGTGGTTTACTGAGGGTGCTCAAAGGGGCTAAGAGACGCCAAGAGCGCCGCTGGGTGAAGACACGGAGTGAGTCTGACCGAACACTAGTTAGAGCTACTATTAAAGCCTACATAGTGGCGATGGAGGGGGTGAAACGCCAGTATTTCACCTCCCTCATTGCCTCCGCAGATAACTGCCCAACTACACTGTTCCGGGTGACAAGGTCCCTCCTTAGTAAGGGGGGGCCGGGCCCCGGGTGGCAGGGGTCAGCTGAGGCTTTTGCTGATTATCTGACAGAGAAAATCACTCAGATTCACTTGAAGTTGAATCCTGGCATGGAAAATGTAGAGCTGGGGTTGCCTGAGGTACAGTCTGGCCATGTTATCTGGGATCGGTTGGATCCAGTTGTTCCTGAGGAAGTGGACAGGCTCCTGCAATTAGACTCTTGTCCCGCCTGGCTTGTTAAATCGGCCAGGTTGGTGACTGGCGGCTGGGTCGAGGCAATTATTAATTCCTCGCTCTGGGAGGGTTTTTTCCCGGCATCTTTTAAACATGCATTGGTGCACCCCCTCCTGAAGAAGCCTTCCCTCGACCCAACCATAATGGCCAATTTTCGACCTGTATCCAACTTACCCTTTTTGGGTAAAGTATTGGAAAAGGCAGTGGCATGGCGGCTACAGAAGATCCTGGATGAAGCGGATTATCTAGACCCATTTCAGTCAGGATTCAGGCCCGGATATGGTACGGAAACTGCATTGGTCGCACTGATGGATGATCTCTGGAGGGAGCGGGATGGTGGACATCCAACTGTCCTGGCTCTTCTTGACCTCTCAGCGGCGTTTGATACCATCGACCATGGTATCCTTCTGGGAAGGCTCCGAGGATTGGGGATCCAGGGCACAGTGTTGGCCTGGTTTTCCTCATTTTTGAAGGGCCGGACCCAGTCGGTGTGGTTGGAGGGTGAGATGTCCAGCCCTAGGCTGCTCCAATACGGGGTGCCTCAGGGCTCGGTGCTGTCATCTCTCCTATTTAATATCTACATGAAACCGTTGGGCGACATCATCCGTTCCCACGGGGTGAGGTATCATCAGTATGCAGATGATACCCAACTGTATATCTCAGCCCGTGGGAACACTAGCGATGCAGTGGAAGTCCTTTCCAGGTGCCTGGAGGCTGTCAGGGTCTGGATGGGGGACAACGGGCTACAGCTGAATCCTAGCAAGACTGAGTGGCTGTGGGTTGGGGGTCCTGTGTTATCTTGGGAACTACCATCTTTGGTTCTGGATGGGGCAATTCTGCACCAAATAGATCCGTACGTAATCTGGGGGTCCTCTTGGACTCGCGACTACTGCTCAAAGAGCAGGTGGCAGTCATGGCCAGTAGGGCCTTTGCACAACTTCATGTGATTCGCCAGTTACGGCCGTTCCTAGACCGGGACTCCTTTCTCATGGTCACACATGCCTTAGTCACCTCCAGACTTGATTATTGTAATGCGCTCTACATGGGGCTGCCCTTGGTGACCATTCGGAGGCTACATCTGGTCCAGAATGTGGCTGCACGAGTGGTGTTGGGGTGCGAGCGTTATGCCCGTGCCTCACCGCTGCTGAAGGAGCTGCACTGGCTTCCAGTTTGCCTCCGGGTGCAATTCAAGGTGCTGGTTATTACCTTTAAAGCCCTACATGGTAGTGGACCAGGATACTTAAGAGACCACATCATCCCAAGGACATCTGCCCGTCCCACCAGAGCGGACCGGAGAGGCTCTCTGGTTGTGCCATCGGCCAGAGAGGCGCACCTCTCTGGCACTAGAAGGAGGGCCTTCTCTGTGTCTGCTCCGGTCCTGTGGAACCTCCTCCTAATAGAACTACGCCTGCAAACGGAGCTGCTATCCTTCAGGAAAGGATTGAAAACCTGGCTGGCAGGTCAGGTCTGGGGAATGGATCGATCAATTTCCCCAGCTGGCTGGATGGTTTGACACCCAGTGCCTTCTAGCTATAATGCCTAGCCATAATGCCTGGTTTTTAATGCTAAGTCTTTAAGCTCTTTTAAAACTTTTAAAACTTTTAATTTCTAAATTGGTTTTAAATTGTTGTCTTGATGATTGTTGGGAATCACCCTGGGTCCCTTCGTGGAGGAGGGTGATAAACAAAATTAAATAAATAAACAGAATAAGTGAGCCCAGACAACTGATTGAGCTAGTGTTTTGTTCATTTCAACAAGGCTTTTTTTACACCTATCTTCATTAGATATACAGCTGGCTTTTGAGCAAGTGCAACCTTTACCTCATTAAATATTCTTAACCTTGACATACGTTTAATTAATTTGTCTAGATTTTCCACTCCTGTACTTCCCCTTCTGCAGTTTCTGCACTTTCCCCTACTTCACCTTGTTTTGGATGGTGTAGAGCAGGAGTGTCCAAACTTTTCAGGCCACGGACCGGTTATGTGGTTCAGGGAGTCGGTCACTATGGCCCATCAGCTGGATCCTGCCCCCAATGCCAATTCAACCAGCCCACAAAGCTCTCATTGCTCCCAGAAGAGGAAGTAAAATGCACCCATACGGACATGTTTTACTTCCGCTTCTGGAAGCAACAAGGGCTTCACGGGCCAGATGAATTCGGATTGGAGGCAGGATCCAGCCCAAGGGCCATAGTTTGGGCACCCCTGCTATAGAGAGAACAAAGGAAGAATTTGCAGAAGCCATGGATCTGAGAAATGCTCCTTTTACCTTTCTAAGGGGAGATGAGAACAGGATAACTAATCAGGCTCCTGATAGTGCAGATGGCCTCTTTACTTATAATGTCCACATAATATCTGTCTGCTTTGAATATGTGGGGTATCCTGAATGGTATTTTGTTTTGTTTCCAGATTAGAAATGTCGAAACTAATCAATGTCTGGATAACATGGCAAGGAAAGAAAATGAAAAAGTTGGAATATTCAACTGTCATGGAATGGGTGGCAATCAGGTAACAATTGAATATTCTTAAACTTTGCATTACTGTCTTTTAGGAAAAATTTAAAAACATGGCTGGCGGGACAGGTATTGGGGTGCGGGTTGTACGACAACCCGTGCCCGTTGGTTGGTGCAAGCTCCCTCTCTCTTTTAACCTCTTTTAACATTTCTTTTAACTTCTTTTAACCTGAAGAGTGTGTTTTAACTTTTTAATTCTGTTATTAATTTGTCTTTTAAAACTTAAAATTCTTTGTTCTATACAGTAAAACTCTGAGTTATGAAAAAAATCAGCTCCATGACCTCTTTTGTAAGTCAATTTTCTTCGCAACTTGAGGCATCCCTGGGCCAGAGGGTCACTCAGGCCAGTTGGCTCATTTGACTCCCTCCCTCCCTCTCTCTCCCTCTCTCTCTCTCTCTCTCTCTCTCTCTCTCTCTCTCACACACACACACACACACACACACACACACACACACACACACACACACACACACACACACACACACACACACACACACACACACACACACACACACACACACACTCACACACCCCGGGGTTTTTAGCTGTGTTTTAATCTTTGCTTTTTTCTTTTCTAATTTTTACTGTTTTTTAAATTTTAACTTTTTATTATCTTTTGTGATGGGTGGGTTTATATTGTGGGATTGTATAATTTGTATCTTTTATTTGTTGTCAGTCATCCTGAGTCATTCGTGAGGAGGGCAGGATAGAAGTATGATGATAAATAAAATCCCCATGGGGGAGCTGCGGGGTGTGTTGAAGCCCAATCCTAGGCTCCAAATCACCCTGCAGCTCCTTCCCAGCCAGACTAGCGGCTGGGACTGACCTGTGGGGTGAATTGGATCCCAGTCCGAGGCTCCAAATCACCCCGTATTTTGTTCCCAGCCATACCGGGGGCTGGGACTGAGGTGCGGGGTGAATTAGAGCCCAATCCTAGGATCCAATTCACCCCACACCTCAGTCCCAGCCAGATCGGAGGCTGCCCTTCCTCTCCCCTCCCCAGGAAGCTTTCCCTTTTTCCGTTCGGTAAGTCCTTTCTGGGGTGGGGAGAAGAAAGGTCCCCCGCGCTAGCTCAGAAAGGGCTTTCCCAATGGAGCAAGGGGAAGCTCTTTCTGGACTAGCAACAGGGACCCTTCCTCTCCCCTCCCCAGAAAGGGCTTTCCGAAAGGAGTAAGGGAAAACTCTTTCTGGGGAGGGGAGAGGAAGGACAGCCTTCGATCTGGCTAGCAACAAGGTGCGTGGTGATTTGGAGCCTCGGACTGAGCTCCAATTCACCCTGCACTTCAGTCCAAACTCTTTCCACTCTTCAGGCACCCCCCCCCCCCGGTCTTCTCAGCCTCCGATCTGGCTGGGAAGGCACTGGGGGGAGGGGGGAGTGAAATGAGCCCAGTCCAAAGAGCGGAAAGGCTTTTCTGCTATTCATGCTGGGCTCAACTTTTTTTTTTTAAACTTTCTCAAGTTGGTTTTTTTTAAAAAAAAAAAATCATGACACCAATTTACAAAAAAAAACCTTTCATAACTCGAGACATTCGTAACTTGAGGCATTCGTAATTCAGGGTTTTACTGTACTTTTATTGATGATTTTACATGATATGTTAAACCGCCCTGAGTTGCCTTGGTAAGGAGGACGGTATACAAATTTGAAAAATAAATAAAAAAATTAGGATTCTGAACAATATCAATGGTTTTAAAAACATTTTTAGCATAATAGTTAATTGTGTGGCTTCCCAATTGTTGATGTCAGTAGTGGAGTTTCTAAAAGTGTATTTTAATAGACTTTTTGTTCTTAGACACAATCATGAATTAAGTAATTACCAGTGGAACCCCAAAAGACAAATGGTTTGACTTAAAAAATATTTGACATACAAATAGAAATCCTGGCTAAAAAAATGGACTTACAAATTTTTAATAGGAAAAATTTGACATACAAAAAAAATACAGTGTCATCTAGTGGCCTCTTCTGGTAATGCAATGTGTTTTTGAAATACAAATTTTTCAACATACAAATAACAGGAAAAAATTGTATGTAGAGGTTTTACTGTATGTTGATTTATTTCTTACTTCAGGCTGCATTGACATAGTTACCTGCAAATAACCCTCAAAGAACTCAGTAGGGATAATCCGTTAAGTAGATGTGTGTGTTTGATTGCTCTCTTAGACTCCCTTTGTAGAATATGTTTTATTTTTGTTGATATTGACAATCTTAATTCAACCATTGTGATGGTGAAAGATTGTCGTGCTAGAAGTAGTATAATTCTGTTACTCGCTGAAGATATTCTTGGTTTAGGGCTGAGGTGGTTTATATGGCTTGCTGAAAGCTGAGCAATACAGTAAAACTACAGTATTTTTGGTTTTTTTTAAACCCACAACTATTATAAAGTGCAAATATAATGCACCTGCCTTAACAACTGTAATTTATACACACATATATGATGCAGTGGCTCAAACATGCTGACTGGAAGGCGGGGGAGTTCAGCAGTTCGATTCCCGAGTACTGCAATGAGCTCCTGTCTTTGTCCCAGCTCTTGCCAAATTAGCAGTTCGAAAGCAAGAAATTGCAAGTAGATAAATAAGGACCACTTCAGTGGGAAGATAAACAGCGTTCCGTGCACTCCGTGCTTGCCTCATGACCACAGAAACATCTGCAGAAGCAGGCAGTGCTGGCTCTTCGGCTGTGAAACAGATGAGCACTGAACCCTAGAGTCGGATACGACTGGCTTTATAGCAAGGGTAACCTTTACTATATGATGGTAGTAATTTTTTATTTTTAAAAAATACATTCTTAAGCGTACTGTACAAAGGTGCAGTGTGATTCTGACTACTGGAGAGGATGTGTGGATTTGCAAATTCACCAAAGTGAGTTGTGCTCCTCATTCTCTAATAAAATATTCCTTTATTCACTAATTCAGTGCTCTTGGACTTGAACAAATAGATGTGAACGTTCAGGTAATAGCTGTCACAGGGCTTTTTTTGTCCTTCCAAAGTATACTTTTTTATACTGAAAATTGAGTCTCATAAAGATCAGTATATGTTCCAATCCCCAAAAAGGGAAATGCCAAGGACTGTTCAAATTATCGAACAATTGCGCTCATCCCACACGCTAGCAAGGTGATGCTTAAGATAATACAGGATAGACTGCAACAGCATGTGGAGAGAGAATTACCAGAAGTGCAGGCAGGGTTCAGAAGAGGCAGGGGGACCAGAGACTACATCGCCAACATAAGATGGATCATGGAAAAAACAAAGGAATATCAGAAACAAGTATACTTCTGTTTCATTGACTACACTAAGGCCTTTGATTGTGTAGACCACAACAAAATAAAGAGATGGGAATCCCAGAACACCTTATATGTCTCATGAGAAATTTGTACATGAAGCAAGAAGCAACAGTTAGGACAGAATACGGAATGACAGAGTGGTTTGGAATAGGAAAAGGAGTAAGACAAGGCTGCATTTTGTCACCCTGCTTATTCAACTTGTACACAGAGCACATAATGCGCAATGCAGGGGTGGAGGAATCACAATTTGGGATCAAAATTGCTGGGAGAAACATCAACAATTTGAGATATGCAGATGATACCACCCTAATGGCTGAAAGTGAGGAGGACCTAAAGAAGCTCCTGATTAGGTTGAAAGAAAAAGTAAAAAAGCTGGCTTGAGACTCAATATCAAGAAAACCAAGATAATGGCAACAGGCCCTATCTGTCCCTGGAAAATAGATGGGGAAGCAGTGACAGATTTTACTTTCTTAGGATCAAAGCTCACTCCAGATGGTGATTGCAGCCATGAAATAAAAAGGCGATTGATTCTTGGGAGGCAAGCAATGAGAAACCTGGGGAGCATAATGAAAAGTAGAGACATCATATTGAAAACAAAAATTCGTATTGTCAAAGCAATGGTATTCCCTGTGGCAATGTATGGTTGTGAGAGCTGGACCATTAGGAAAGCTGAGCGCAGAAGAATAGATGCCTTTGAGATGTGGTGTTGGAGGAGAGTTTTGAGAGTTCCCTGGACAGCAAGGAGAACAAATAGGTCAATCTTAGAAGAAATTTACCCAGAATGCTCCTTAGAAAGTCAAATTGTAAAGATGAAGCTGAGGTACTTTGGACACCAAATGAGAAGAGAGGATTCGCTTGAGAAAGCCTTGATGCTGGGAAAGGTGGAGGGCAAAAGAAAAAGGGGGCGGCCAAAAATGAGATGGTTGGATGGTATTGTGGAGACAATGGGCACAGAACTGAGCGAGTTGAGGGGGATGGTGGAGGACAGAAGTGCCTGGCGGGCAATGGTCCATGGGGTCACAGAGGGTCGGAATCGACTGTGCGACTGAACAACAACAAAAAAGCTTCAAGGCTGTTGTAGGTATGAGTGCTTGAACTATGAGCTGGAAGTCCAGAGTTCAAATGGCAGCTTAGTTATAAACTCAGTGGGCAGCATAATATAAACTGTATATTGTTCTTAGCCCTGCCCCAATTCCTTGTAATACATATTCATTGATATAAAGCCTGATAGTTCTGAACTCAAGTTAATATAGTCTTAACTTATGTAGACTTAAATCCCACAATGCAGCAGACTGAAAGCTAATGCTGATCTCTTAATAGACATACTGTGTGTTCAGGAAGGTGCTCGCTTACATCTTTCCCTCTGTGCATCAACATCCTTTGTTAATTTTTAAGGCCCAGATCTATGTGGGGAGCATGAAATACCTGGCATCGGCAAAAATGGAAGCTTGTCTTAATGAAAAAAGTATTTGCAATTCTTTATGTTTTCCAAATTGTTCTGTCAGGTAGTGAAGATTGTGGTATGGAGTTATTGCACATTGCTTTCAAATTCCATGCTACCAAATAATACTGTCCATACATTAAATAACAGAACAGCAGGCAAAGCATTGAAAAACATAGCAGCCTTAATACAAAGGTAGTTCTGCAGTAGTTCTTCTCCACTGCAGAATTATCCAAACATTCAATAGGAAATCATTCACTTTGGAGAATTTACTAGTCTATTGGCCAACTATTTGTTAAGAATAAGTTTACTGTTCATCACGAAGGGATAAAAATTGTTTCAATAACTGGATAACTGTTTTCTATCAAGGTTTTCTCATACACAGCCAACAAGGAAATCCGAACAGATGATTTGTGCTTAGATGTCTCTAAGCTTAATGGTCCTGTCACAATGCTCAAGTGCCACCACTTAAAAGGCAATCAGCTTTGGGAATATGATCCCGTGGTAAGTCTTCCTGTGACTGAAGTCCAAAAAAGGTTATGTGAATGCAACTCTCTCCCTGCTAATGTTCCATATTATGGAGACTGGCAGGAAGCAAAGTGCTAAATGTTTTCTAGATTTCTGGTAGAGTTACAAGTAGTGATTAACATTTAAAACCCCATTGTATTTGCAGCTATCCTGGACCTTAAGTTCTTTCATAGTTCTAGTTTTTTCATATTCCATGACTTAGACAAGATACATATGTATATAAATTACAGTTTTATCCTTTGAGATGAAGAATAGGATCTTGACTCCCTCATGACCAGCCATCATATGAAAGAATAATGCTGTAATTTGTATACTTAACAAAACATATATATTATAACTGACAAGCACTGTCTTTCTATTTTGTACTTAGCAGTAAGCAAAATTGGAAAAGTCTTGTTAAAAGTGACCTTGATACAAATTTTCTTGAGGTATTGAGGTTATTCATATGATGTGCAACAACCACATTAAAGACATATTGGATGCAGATACTATAAAGATGACATACTACTCTAGAATTACAGAATGTTACTGAAATTCTCCTTAGAAGACAAGTGGTGTAAAATGTTCAGTGCTTATAAAATTATTTATTAAGAACACTAGTAGCTATGATAGGTCTTTGTCACTGTTATAGTTGAATGCTTAAAATTTCCTGAATTCTTAAAAGTAGCTAAAATAGTAATTTAGTCCATTTTAGCTGCTTCTTTAAAAAAAACTGAATGCAGATACGTGAGGCAGAACATGACCCAATGCTTGAACTACCCTTCCTTCTTTATTTATATATTTAATTTTGATCATGCTTTGCTTATGTAATGGAGATTCAAGGTGGCATGCATGAATGTTTACATTTTATATCCTTCCCTCACCATTGAGTGATACCACATAGCCATAACTATAAAGCAACTTCAGAGATTAAAGCTACACTACAAAAAGGGGTGAATTTATCCTCAGTGGGCTGCAATTGTAAAGTAATGTAGTCATAATTTCAAGTGACTTATTTATAATTAGTCACTTCCATACTCTGGAAATTCTGAACAGCTAATCATCCTAGTTCCCATGGAATTTCCACAAAGGAAGTACATATCATACATCACTTTTCTAAATAACTGTGCTTTGTGGCTCTGTCTTGCTAGCCAGAATTTAAGGGTATTGTCTAATCTTCAAAACTTTATTTATTAATTAGCTAGTTTTATTTTGTTTTTCCGATTTCTTCTGTGAAACTCAAGGCAGTTATTATTATTATTATTATTATTATTATTATTATTATTATTATTATTATTATTATTATTATTATTATTATTATTATTATTATTATTATTATTATTATTATTATTACTTGATTCTCGGTCCCTTTCTTTTGTCTCCATGTCAATCCTCCAAAGTGTATATCAGGCTAAAGGGGGGGGGGGGCCTTAAACTTCACTTCTTCAATTCCAACTCTAAATACCACACAACAGTGGGAATTTCTGGCCATCCTAATGCATATCTTGATCCATTCAGAAATCATTGAACATATTTACTTGAATGTAAAGATTGTTCAGTTCCGTATATGCTTTAAATCAGTGGTGTACAATTTGTGGCCCTGGTTCCACCTAAAGCCCCCAAAAGCTGGAAAGATCACATGTACATCATCACAAAGCCCAGCTCTTCACTATAGGCTAAAAATACATCAAAGATCTCTGTTCTCTTATTTTAATAAGATTACCATTTGCCTGCTGTAGCATCAGTGGGGAAATGTGTTTACCTCTCCCTCTTCAGTCTTGATCATTGTAAACCAGTGGGGCCCAAACTAAGGCCCGGGGGCCGAGTGCGGCCCCCGACAGCAATTCATCCGGCCTGCAAAGCCCTCATCGCTCCTGGAATTGGAAGTAAAACGCGACCATATGGGTGCGTTTTACTTCCGCTTCCAGGAGCAATGAGGGCTTCGTGGGCCGGATGAATTGCCATCGGGGGCCACAACCAGCCCCTGGGCCTTAGTGACCGGCTTCCTGAACCACATGATTGGCTCACTGCCCAAAAAGTTTGGGCACCCCTGTTGTAAACCATGGATGCATCCCACCTCTTATTGGAAATGAACAGCAAGTGTTTCTCTCCCTTCGGTCAAGAAACATGCTTTTCTGTCAGTTGCTGTGTTGTCTTTGAAGGAAACAGAACTGTGCACATTTGCTTTTTTTAAAAGGTGTTTTCATTTTTAAAATGTTAAACAAAACATCTTCTTTTTTCCTCTCCTACTATTTATGCCAAAGAAATTAACCCTGCTGCATGTGAACAGTAATCAGTGCCTGGATAAAGCCACTGAAGAAGAGAGCCAGGTACCCAGCATCAAAGACTGCAATGGCAGCCGCTCTCAACAGTGGCTTCTTCGTAATGTCACACTTCCAGAAATATTCTGAAAGGTTTCTAAGAAGAGGATTGACTGGACTACCTCAGCAAGTACATTTGCTGCGTGCGTACGTATGTAGCAAGCAAAGGCTGCAAGATTTCTTGGCCCCTGGAGCAGACTGTTCTGAATTGTCAAGAGCCACAAGCCAGCCATCCTGTTGTTAAATATGTGGAACTATCTACATGAGTACTTGTGAACCTGTACGCACTGATGTTTACAAGGTATTTCTTCAGAGAATCATTTTATAGAACACTTGCAGTCAGTGGAAACATAATCAAGTATGTATGCTCTCTGAAGAGTGGCACAATCTAATTTGCTTTTACATTAGCAACCTTGGCTGAAGGTGCTGTAATAAAGATTCCTCTTCAGATCCTTCTCCCTCCCCCCCCCCCGATTTAACATTAACCAAGGTATCAAAAGTAGATACAGATATAAATGGAGCTAGTTCAGTATCAAGATCAGAATCAGTGAAGCAAGGAATATGTAAAACACTGTTCAGGGGCGAGAGAGCAGAATTATTAAAAACTAAAATTTGTAATACTAAATATCAAATGTATATGTAGTTTTGTTTTACCACCATGGAAAAAATAACCAAGCGAGAGATCGATTTTCTGTCTGGTTGTGTGGTAATCCATTAATATTTTTTCCTCCCCTAATTGGTCTGAATTTTTTTTAGGCAGAACCAAAGCTGAGCATAAATAAAATTGGGCCTATGAAAGTCAGCTCACTTTGGGTGTGCTTGGGGGTGATGGGATATTTTGGTTTTGGGGCTATTGCAACTGTTAACTACACCTTTTCTAATTATCTGAAAAACTGGAGGCTTAGCATCTTCGTTCTTTGTGACTTGCTATTTCGGATGAACATAGGTCAGCTAGCTTCTGACCTTCCATTGCCTATCTCAAAGCTTTGTTAGTGCATTTTACATTTGTTAACTTGACTGATTATGCTTAATGCCCATGTCTCTTTACTACTGTACTACAGATTTGGTTTTCACAGCAATAAATCATTCTTTCATTCCAGTCACCAGAGCCTGCAGATATGACTTATTCAGGTAATAGGTAGTTGGCATCTGAATGTTTCCCGGATGAATTTCCATTCCATAGTTGAAATTCATACTTTTTAATTGTAATGTTGATCTGCCTTTTTCTAATAAAATCTAAGGAAAATGTTAAAACTAGCCTCTTAAAAATCGATATAGCCAAAGGCCTTATGATTATATTAGTTTAGCACTTGAGACTGAATAGCCTTATTTAATGATATCTATTAAGAAAAATAGTGTTGAAAAAGAAGAAGAAATATGGTTTCTAATATACAAATGAATCTCCTTTTCCAGAAAGAAATAAAGATTTTGGTAGGCTGAATTTTTTGAAGTATATCAGTGTAATCATTTTCCTATGAAGCAAATTATTAATATATGTGTAGAGAAAGAATGTACAATTCTGTCTCATTCAAGTTGGCTATAGTTGATCAGCCATTGTCTTAGGGCCCCATGATGTGTAGCATTTTATAAGAGAGTTCTAGAACTATGCTGTTCCGCACAAAACGGACTCACCAGTATACAATTGTTATTCCTGCCATCATATGAGCAGTGAACTATATGCAGCTCCAGTGTATATAGATGTGAATTGGATGTATTAGTAATGATTTCAGTTAAATGGTAGCTTAATTCAAACTGTACTTTAACTAGGGGAACCTTCATTGCTGTAGAATTTTTTGTTTGTATGGGTTGAAGTTCATATCTGCTATGTGCCTTCAGATGTAGAATTTTTAATTCATTATACCCTCAGAGAAGAAAGTGCTATTTTCAAATACAGAGTGATTCTAGCAGTAAAAATTAAATCTGTACTAAATTGTTCATTAATCTTATATTTAAAAAGCAAGAACTATGGAGCTAAAGAAGTAACATCAGGTAATCTGGAGCTAATATAGAATGCTGTGGCTCAATTGCTGTATTTACATCCGTTGAAACAGAGATGAGCACTGACCCCTAGAGTCAGATACTACTGGCTTTTGAGCAAGGAAAACCTTTAACTTTACTTACTTCTAGCAATCATGTAAAGCTAAATTAGGTTGGAAGATGTAAGCTTGCCAGAGGCCTCCCTGTGATCTTCCAAGTCAGGTCTGTTATATCTAAGCAAACATTCTAATCGCTGCCAAAGACTAATAAGCTAAACTTTTATCCTTTTCTTATACAGTGGTACCTCGCATAATGAATGCTTCGTATAATGACAAAACTGCATAACAAAGCGTTCATTTGGCAATACCCCGCATAATGAAAAAAAAATAGTTATGCAGGATATCACCATTGCCTAACTTCAACTCATACAAACAAATTTTTTTCGTTATGCGGGTTTTTTTGGTAGCCGGGGTATACCCGGTCAATGGGAATCCCAGATAACGAACATTTTTTGTTTGTTATCCGGGGCATCTCCCATTAACTTTGCAAAACGATAAAAACCGCATAGCCAAGAACTCAGTGGAATGGGTTTTTTTCATTATGCTGGGTTCTACTGTATATGTTTGCTAACAAACAAAGTTATGTTTTTAGATTAATAGGTAGGCTAGTTGCAGAAAGTATATGCTGAGAAGTAATGCCTACTTTATAATTTAATTAATTTTCTAAAGTTTCCACTTCAGGTTTGTAATTCTTCTCTTAACTGGACAGTTCGTCATTTTACCAAAAATGACTTGAATACAGTTCTGGGCCATTCCATCGTTGCGTGTGGGTGTCCCATACGTAACACTGGCAAATTAAATAACATTAATTTGTTATTTAAATTAATAACAAATTAATTGTTATTTCAGGACAAATAACAATTTATCCTGAAAAATTTCAGGACTGTTGTTTCTGAACCTGGAATCTCTTTGTACCAAATGTGAATTAGAAAAACCATGCTTATTCCTATTTGTGAAAAATTGTTGCTTCTATAACAATATTTTTGTGAGATTATGGTGTCCGATTGTCCTGCACATAACAATAAAATGGCCCAGAACTGGTAAGTTATTTTTCTATTTAAATTTTAAAAATCATTTCAGAATGCAAAAATTATATTTCAAAACAGATAGCCACAATCATAAATTTACCATAATGGCAAAGATTACCAATCATTCTGCTTTTCTTCCATCATAGTTGAAACATTTTCAGTCTTGAAACTATGCACTTTTTAAATTATGAACCAGCATGTCTACATTTTGTAAAAACCCTCTATGTTCCAGCTGGTTTAGCAAATATAATTCCCGTATCAGTCTTTTAGTCTTAGAATTCAAGCAAAGTAAAGCAGGTTTTGGCATGCAACATCCTGACAACTACAATGGAATGAGATTTATTTATCTTTAGGATTATATTTTCTAACACCATGCCCACATTTGCTTTGCGGACTAAAAATTAAGTCTTTTCCATCAGGTGCAGTTTTTTTAGTTTTGATGTAGAACCACAGAAAATGACAATACAGTAATACCTCGGCTAACGCTAAGACTTGGTTCCACAAGTCTTGGTGTTATCCGATTTTTAGTGTTATCCGATGCATGTTAAAATCCTATGGGATGTATCAGATAACGTTAAAGCTCCATAGGGATACATTGTAACCGCACAGGCTTTAGCGGTTGTTATCCGATACATCCCATAGGACCTTAACGTTATTCGATCCAATTCTCCTCCCCAGATTACTTAACGTTATGCGATTTTAGCGTTATCCGAGGTAAACGTTATCTGAGGTATTACTGTATTTCCCTTTTTAAGTCCAACACAAATTTGTACCTATTCTTGTTAACTTTCAACAACACAACTGAAACTTGGTACCACTATGCTAATGTTTAGAACAGTTTTCACATGAAGAGGAATCATGTATTTACTTTTGTCAAATGAGAAGTTCATTATTTCAAAAGGCAATACTTTGCAAGTTGGCTACCTATTTGTCCATATAATCCACGCTGTTTTCCTTAATATGTAATCAGATGTGTTGACGTTTGAAGAGTCTCCTCCTAAATTGGAATGCATTCAAATATAATGTTTTCCCTGTTCAAATTTAGTTCTGTTATTCATTGTCCCTGTTATATTAGAAAAAAATGTTAACTGTTGTAAATATTGAAAATTGTATTTGCCCATATGATCTTACTTTAATCATCATGAAACCGGTCCTTGAAGAAATAATAACCGAAGTCTTGAAAATTGCTCAGAAAGCTGTCATTATTAAAATTGGAATTAGAAAGTATTAAAGTAATGGATGGATGAAAGGAATATGGATCTCTTTTTAAATAGGGGGATTCAGGGGCTTGGAGGCCAAATTTGTGACCCATGGGCTGCGTTTTTTGTTGTTGTTCAGTCGCACAGTCGATTCTGACCCTTTGCGACCCATGGACCACTGTCGGCCAGGCACTTCTGTCTTCCACCATCTTCCTCAACTCGCTCAGCTCTGTGCCCGTTGTGTCTACAATACCATCTAGCCATCTCATTTTGGGCCGCCCCTTCTTCTTTTGCCCTCCACCCTTCCCAGCATCAAGGCTTTCTCAAGTGAATCCTCTCTTCTCATTTGATGTCCAAAGTACTTTAGCTTCATCTTTATTATTTGACCTTCTAAGGAGCAGTCAGGTTTGATTTCTTCTAAGATTGACCAATTTGTTCTCCTTGCTGTCCAGGGGACTCTCAAAACTCCTCCAACACCATATTTCAAAGGCATCTATTCTTCTGCGCTCAGCTTTCCTTATGGTCCAGCTCTCACAACCATGAAAATGTGCATTTTAAAAAAGTGTCCAGGGAGTACCAAATGGAGACTGCAAGTTTTAAGCTGATTATTAGAGTAGGTTGTGCAGTGAAAAGTGAAATCACAATCTTGGTTTTTTGTATAATTTTTAAAAGAGGGGTTCTTGGGTATCTTTGGGGGGCTGAGTGTGACCTGCAGAATGCCTGGTGCCTCCTCTAATCCATAAACCACAAATAGCAATACTAGCTTTAACATGCTTTAATGTGTTCCTAACTAGAAATTGTGATATTGAAGGGGATTTTACTTAAAAAAAAAACCAAAAACAAATTTATTTTTTATTTATTTATTGTTCATATTTGGTATTCCGCCCCAATCGGGTAGACCCGACTCTTGATTGCTCTTAGACTTCTGCGTTAAGCCATTTTTTAAACAATAAGGCTCATTAGGTTAAAAATATAGAGATAAGTCAAGGACAGTAGGTTCCCTTTTTGTTCCTTTGTTTGTATTTTTAAATGCATGCTTGTCTTAGGAAGACCTCTTTAAGGCTTGCACAGAGGCATCTTTAGATCAGTTTGAAGGGAATTCAGCAAGCATGGGAGTCACTGGAGTTATAGTCCAACAACATATGGCGACCCATTCTCTTTCCCTGATTTAACTATTTAATGGTTAATGGTTTTATTGGCTCACAAATGCTCAGGTAACTAGTACAAATGGTGCAAAATTAATTACTGAATTATTTATTCTGATATGCTAGTTCTCATTAATATCCAAGGATCTCGGCTTGTAATCTGATTTTTAAAGGCCTTACATATAACTAGCATTTGGATATAAATAGAATATGGGTTAATTGAAGATAGATCTTTAGTTGTCTTAATTAAGCTGCTAAAAGGCAATCCTTGGTGTAAGTAGTGCCATCTATTTAAAAATCCAAGACTATCCTCTGGCTGCAAACTTTGTCTTTCAGAAGTAGTGCAATCCCTTCCAAAATTGGTGATGTACCTGCAAACAGATTGTCCAGCTTTCGAATGCACATTGCCTCTTTAGTATATGAGTTAAGGTCCATGTTATTGCTCTTTATCTGCCCCAGTGTCACCTCTAGAGACCTGTTTACAAGGTCCTCAAGTCTCCAAGGCTTTGAAGGTGGAGAAAAAAGGTTCAGTGGTTGTTGGCTCCATTTCATTAACTTCTCTTTCTTTAAAAAAAGGGAAAAACTAGCCATTCTTCAAACTTAACATTAACATATAACAACAGTTATAGAACAACAAAAACAGTATACGTATAATTTGAAGCAACATGTAATCCCAGGAATATTTACAGGAGTAATTGACAGCCTAAAGCTGATGTTTTAAAATTGGTCAATTCCCTCCCATCAAGTGCCTGAAAAAAGAGAAGTGTCTTAATCTGGGACTGAAAATAAAATGTTTAGATCAGGTCGCGCCTCCCTTGAAGGAATATCCACAAATGGGTGGAGGAGGTCACAACTGAAAGAAACCCTTTTCTTGGAGGAGATATTGAAGAAAACCATGGATGGTTTAAAACGGGGCTCTGGATGGGAGACAATGGGTTACAACTGAATCCTGGCAAGACTGAGTGGTTGTGGGTTGGTGGGGGTCCTTTGTCAACAAAGGAGTTACTATCTTTGGTTCTGGATGGGGCTAGTCTGCCCCAAACAGACTCAGTGTGCGATTTGGGGGTCCTCCTGGACTCACAACTCCTGCTTGATGAGCAGGTGGCAGTTGTGGCTAGGAGGGCTTTTGCACAGTTGTGTGTAATTCGCCAGTTGCGCCCACTCTTTGACAGGGACTCCTTGCTCATGATCATCCACGCTCTGGTCACCTCCAGATTAGATTATTGCAATGCGCTCTACATGGGGCTGCCCTTGATGACCATCTGGAGGCTGCAGCTGGTCCAGAATGTGGCAGCTCGGGTGGTGTTGGGATGTGGGTGTTACTCTCATGCATCCCCACTGCTTCGGGAGCTTCACTGGTTACCAGTTTGCCTCCGGGTGCAATTCAAGGTGCTGCTCGTTACCTTTAAAGCCCTACATGGTAGTGGGCCAGGATACTTGAGAGACTGCATCTCCCCAAGGGTATCTGTCCGTCCCACCAGAGCGGATCGGAGAGGTGCCTTAGTTGTGCCATCTGCCCGAGAGACTCGACTCTCTGGCACTAGAAAGACAGCCTTCTTGTTTGCTCCGACTCGGTGGAACTGCCTGCCTTTGGAGTTGCGCCTCCAGACAGAGCTATTGGCTTTTAGGAAGGGTCTGAAAACTTGGCTGGCGGGAATGGTGTGGGGTTATGATGGTTCATTGACCCCACCCCGCTGGCTTATTTAACATCTTACACTTGCCCTCTTATCCCTTTTACTCCACTAATTCCTTTAGTTAAAGGAATAAGAGGTTGTTTTAAATTGGTTTTTAATCTTTTGCTTTGTTTCTTAGAGTTTTTAACTGTTTATTGTATGTCAATTGTGATCCGCCCTGAGTTGCCTGTGCGACTTAATTAAATAAAATAAAATAAATAAATAAATAAAAATAAATACTGTGGGCTGGATCCGACCCCCAGCGCCAATTCATCCAATCCGCTCTGCCCTCGACACTCCCAGAAGAGGAAGTAAAATGTGTCTCATGTTTTACTTCTACTTCCAGGAGCGACAACAGTGGTGTGGACTGGATGAATTGGTGTTGGTAGCCAGATCCAGCCCTGGTCCATAGTTTGGGGGGTCCTGGTTTAAACTGAGAAAATGGCAACTTAAAATCTATCTCATCCTGTTGCAAAACAGATTGCAAGGCATGTTTTCCTTCCGCTTCCTGTGGGAGGAACCACGTGACTGCCCCGCTGAACCACATGACTGGCCCACAGCCTGAAAAGTTTGGGCACCCCTGATTTAAAATCACAGTTAGTTCATCTCAAGAAAGAAGTTCCATCCTAAGCTGGAATCCTGAGCCCCCAAAATGGTAAAACCAGCTGAAGTGGGCCTGGAAAATATTCCAATCCTAAACAACTGGCAGGAAGATGTTTATTGCTCAGACGTCCTGGTTCTGTGATCATTCTGGCTCCTGCATTCTGTACTAGCTTCATGTGCTTCAAAGGGAACCCTGCATATAGTGCCGCAAACCTGGAAGGTACCAGAGCATAGACTGCTGAAGCTAGGTCACGTAGCTGAGCCATCAACTGAACGTGTCACATCCACCTACTCCATTAATGTGACCCAGTCGATGAGCTCACTCCT
The DNA here is from genome assembly GCA_030440675.1 of Furcifer pardalis. Classification (NCBI taxonomy): domain Eukaryota; kingdom Metazoa; phylum Chordata; class Lepidosauria; order Squamata; family Chamaeleonidae; genus Furcifer; species Furcifer pardalis. The sequence continues at coordinate 43,185,231 of CP126897.1, read as the reverse complement.
TCAGGGGATTATATCTTCATCTAGAACAGTGTTTCCCAACTTTTGGTATTTATTTATTTATTTATTTAGACTTGCGTTGCCGCCCACTCGCCATGGCAACTCAGGGCAGCTTACAGTCAGTAACAAGAGTGACAGTATAAAATCAAATCCCAGTACTATGACTAAAATCAGTAAACTTAAACAGCTAAAATACACCTTGTTAAATCATCTTTAAACAATTAAACTAAAATCCCCAAATGACGGGTTATTTAGAATAATTATATGAGCCAGCAGGGATGGGGTGATGGCTGCTGCTATCGTAGCACGCCACACCCACTGGGCCAGCCAGGTCTTCAGGCCTTTCCTGAATGTTAGCAATTCTGATTGGAGGTGGAGGTCATTCGGCAGGAGGTTCCAAAGGGCCAGGACGGATACCATCTAGGGCTAGAGAGGTGAGTTTATCCAGCAGTTGGTACCCTTAGAGAGCCCCTCCGGTCCGCTCTAGTGGGACAGGCTGATATCCTTGGGATGATGCGGTATCTTAGGTAACCTGGCCCACTACCATGTAGGGCTTTAAAGGTAATAACCAGCACCTTGAATTGCACCCGGAGGCACACTGGTAGCCAAAGCAGCTCCCGCAGCAAGGGTGAGGCATGGTCATAGCGACCACACCCCATCACCACATGGAGCACCACATTCTGCACCAGCTGCGGCCTCCGAATGGTCATCAAGGGCAGCCCCATGTAGAGTGTGTTACAATAATCTAACCAGGAGGTGACCAGTGCATGGGTGACCGTGAGCAAGGAGTCCCTGTCCAGGAACAGGCGTAACTGGCGAATCACTCGAACTTGAGCAAAAGTCCTTCTGGCCACGAGTGCCACCTGCTCCTCAAAAGCAGGAGTCATGAGTCCAGGAGGACCCCCAGATTAAGCCAGCCTCCAGGCACCTGGATAGGACTTTGACCGCATCACTTGGATCACCATAGGCTGAGATGTACAACAATATCATCAGCATACTGATGATACTTTACCCTGTGGGAACGTATGATCTCACCCAATGGCTTCATGTAGATGTTGAACAGGAAGGGCGAGAGTACCTAGCCCTGTGGCACCCCACATGTGAGGGGCTTCAGGCTGGACCTCTCGCTCCCCAACCACATCGACTGGAAGGAGGAAAACCAGGACCACGCCTTGCCCAGAAGCCTAAGTCAATTCCCCAAAACGCTGATCAGCCAATGTACTGACACCCCCTGTGGGACATGGGCCACATTATGGGAACAACTGACCTAGAACCTTTTGAACACCATCTAGTCACTGTTGGCATCAACAGGACCTCAGTCTTGTCTAGGGTGAGCTTTAGCTTGTGGCAGTTGGGACCTGTTTCAGCACATCCGTCACTGCATGGGCTTCAGATGAAAATGAGAAATAAAGCTATAGGTAGTTAGAATACTGGTAACAACCTGCTTCAGCACTCTGGATGATATGAACAAACCATTTGTATTAATGTTAAAGGAGCATAAGTCCTACTCTTGGCAAGACCCAAAATTAGAGCATCTACAAGACCAAGCCAAATTCCTGAGAATGATCCCCTGGCACTGCCTATTCATGTAATCATGTAGACGTTTGCAGAACTGCTGTGAAATGCACCCATACTATCAGCAGAAGGTTTAGCATGGTGCAAAACACCAGTAAGAAATCAAGAGTTGCCAGCAGCTTTATGCACACTCCATGTCTCTCCTGACACAAGTTATTGCACTCTTTTTGCAAAAAGTCGTCAATAATTTTCTTGGCTCAGCTCACTGACCAAAGTAGGCAACAGATAGCTCCACAGCATCCTCTGTACCACCACATAATAGCCTCAAACTACCTAGAAAAGCTTGATAAATAGCTAAGAGAATTTGAACCATTGGAAGATGACAAGAATGATCCAGCAGATATAACCAGATAAGTACAGGTATGAAAAGATAGCTTTTCACCTCTAGATACAATAGTTGTGGACAGTGTAGACAACCCATACTATCAGCAGAAGGTTTAGCATGGTGCAAAACACCAGTAAGAAATCAAGAGTTGCCAGCAGCTTTATGCACACTCCATGTCTCTCCTGACACAAGTTATTGCACTCTTTTTGCAAAAAGTCGTCAATAATTTTCTTGGCTCAGCTCACTGACCAAAGTAGGCAACAGATAGCTCCACAGCATCCTCTGTACCACCACATAATAGCCTCAAACTACCTAGAAAAGCTTGATAAATAGCTAAGAGAGTTATCATGAAGAGGTTATAATAGAGATGGAGAAATAAGTCTCCATATTGGAGGTGAAAACCCTCGACATGAGCATATAAATATTGACCTTGTTGAATGCATATTGGCTTCTATGAAATGCCTTAATTAAATACTCCAGGATTGGAGTTATATCCCTATGGTTGACTATAAATAATGAATATTGTGATATATTTGCGGTGGGAACTAGACACATGTAATATGTAATTGTCTTAGTTTATGGGATAAAATGGCACTTATTTCTCTTATTATGTAATGTAATTCTATGGGGTAGCTGCATTCCTCAGATTGCAGTAGGTATCCAATGACAACAAAAGCAAAAAGATCAATAGGGCTAGACTTGTACCCAAATACAATCTTTAAGATGATAATCTCACAATAGGTAAAAACACTTTTTGCTGCTTACTAGCTGAAACCCCTCAAACATGTTATCAGTGATGTATAGCTCATCCTAGACAGTACAAGTACCTCTCATAAGCTCTGGCCATAAGTTTACATGTCCAAACACAGCCAGTTGAGCTGTCTGAAATTTGATAGGATGTCTCAGTAGCAACACCAGGTGTACTAATACAAAAACCAGACTGTGTGATAAGACCCAAGTTCCAACTTTGTCTCCATGTCAACATTAAATAATGTTACAGGACCAATAATATAACCTATAATAGTGGTGGTGACTCTATGGCACGCGTGCCAGAGGTGGCACTCGGAGCCCTCTTTGTGGGCACCCGTGTAGTCACCCCAGCATAGTTTGCACTACCCCTCTGCCCAGTAGCCCAATGGGAACACTTCCTCCCTCCCCCCAGCGCAGAGTTCGCTCTGCCCAGCAGCCCAATGAGAACATTTCCTTCCTCCCCTGTTGCTGTTTTGGCCCTTTGCAATAAATAAGTGGGTTTGGGGTTGCAGTTTGGGCACTTGGTCTCTAAAAGGTTCGCCATCACTGATCTATAACATTAGACGTTCATGAAGTTGCTTATCCTCCAATTTGACATGTACAGTATCATCCTATATGAAGAGACCAGTGTCTACAAAATGATAAATGGACAGAGAAACAGCAATACTGACAGCTGATCTGTGAAGATAAATTTCTATTTTCTTCAGTTTGTTTTTAAGCAGTCTTCTGTACCTGTAATTTTGCATTTCTGGTTTGCCTTTTGATTTCAACCTTTCATCCACCAGAATAGGAAATGGCAAAATGCAACTCCTAATCCTGTTGGGATGCGGCCACCATTCTCTTCACAACTGACTTCTAACTAAGGCTGATGAGGGCTGCAGCCCAGTATCTGGAAAGCTACACTGTCCACAACTATTGTATCTAGAGGTGAAAAGCTATCTTTTCATACCTGTACTTATCTGGTTATATCTGCTGGATCATTCTTGTCATCTTCCAATGGTTCAAATTCTCTTAGCTATTTATACCCACATGCAACAAACAGCATGCCTTTTGGAAGGGAGTTGCTCCAGGTTAAGAAATCACTGTGTGAGCGATCAGTTACATACTGAGTGTGTAACTGATGGGTATGTTTGTGCTTGCCGCATGGTGGCGCTACACAGAGAGTCTTGTTCAAGGATAGTAATCTGGGGGTCCTCTTGGACTCACGACTATTGTTCGAAGAGCAGGTGGCAGCCGTGGCCAAGAGGGCTTTTGCACAACTTCGTGTAATACGCCAGTTACGCCCACTCCTAGACCGGGATGCCTTGCTCATGGTCACACATGCTCTGGTCACCTCCAGACTTGATTATTGTAATGCGCTCTACATGGGGCTGCCCTTGATAACCATTCGGAGGCTGCAGCTGGTACAGAATGTGGCGGCCCGGGTAGTGATGGGGTGCGGACGCTACGCTTGCGTCTCACCACTGCTTCGGCAGCTGCACTGGTTGCCAGTATGTCTCCGGGTGCAATTCAAGGTGCTGGTTAGTACCTTTAAAGCCCTATTATGGTAGTGGGCCAGAATACTTAAGAGACCCTGTCACCCCAAGAACATCGGTCCGTCCCACCAGGGTGGATCGGAGAGGCTCTCTTGTTATTCCATCGGCTAGAGAGGCGCACCTCTCTAGCACCAGGAGGAGGGCCTTCTCTGTAGCCGCCCCAGCCCTGTGGAACTTGCTACCAATTGAGTTACGCCTACAGACAGAGCTACTGCCCTTTCGGAAGGGCCTAAAAACCTGGCTGGCAGGGCAAGTGTGTGGATCCAGGAAAACGGGATCCCATGTTGGATGGCTGATCGAATGGGACAGCCACCCTTTCGGCTTCTTGCCTTCGTTGTTTTAATTTTAATTTTTGTAAATTTTTAAAATTTTAAATTTTTTAGTATTTTATCAGTTACAGTCTCCATTATCTGAATTGTTAAGTGTATTTTTCTGTATGCAGAGGGCATGATGGGACTGTTTAGTAGGTTACACTTAATGGGGAATTGATTGTTTAACTATGTATTTTTTAATATATGTTGTAAGCCGCCCAGAGTTGGGTTTACCTGATTGGGGCGGGATATGAAATTGGAATAAATAAATAAAATAGTCTAGATATCAAAGTCCAAAAGGCAACCCGAGATCTGTTTACTGGTAGTCCGAGTCAGTAGTCTAATCCAAAGGGTGTTCAAGGGTGTCGTCAGAGTTGGCAGAGAAGTCAGGGTCACTGCAGTCAGGTCAGGGTCTAGGCAGGCAGTCTGAAGTCAAGCAGGATGTCAGTCTTTGCACAAGAGTTGTACCGACGCTGGCAGGCTGCAAGAAGCTTGCTTATAAGCCTCCCAGCTAATCAGTAGCAGCTGGGAGCCTTCTTTGATGCTTCGCTCTAGCCTGCCTGCGTCTCAGGTGTAGCTGTTTCCTGGAACTTTCCCTGATTGAGGGCTGATCACTGTCAGACCCAGACCCCTGATCTGATAGGTCAGCTGCTGGGGAAAACAGACTTGGGCCAAGCAAAGGCTGAGATCCCTGGCTCAGGGCATCCTCGGGCTCAGGTGCAGGCAGAACTGGGCTATGAATAGGGAGTGCCCCCTGATCCAGGTGCTCGTCGGAGGAGGGCTGGATCACAACAATGAAGATAATTTGTGTAGCTGCGCAGCAGGGTATGAGCAGGAACTGTTAAATAACTACTGTTAAAATAATTAAGTTGGTACTATTTATTTATTTCCAATGCTAGTGTGTGTGTATAGATACCTACAACCAAGGATACATTCCATGTTGCTGATAAAGTGGGATATGACTTGTGAAGAACTTATGCCAAATACAAACTTTAATCTTCAAGGTGTCACAAGACTCCTGGTTGTTTTTGATGCATTGCTATGCCACGAAAAAATCTAGGATGGAAAGGAAGGCCTATAGCACCACTTTCTGAGATGAACTGTCTAGGAGGTACCAGTGCCACCATAATGCAGTGGTTCCAAAGGTCTGAATAGACAGGGTGCTCGAGCAAGGTAATGTCAGTGCTGTTAGAAGTAACAATGTTGTTAAAACCAATACTCTCCTCAGCCATTGTTCCGCATAAATAACTCTTCACAGAGGCAGCTGAAAATAAACTGGACTATTCTGTTAGATAGGTGGTGTCCTGTACATTGACAAGAACTTTTGATTCTTCACACACACATTCTCATTTCCACTTTATGGCATAGAACCATGGACTTTAGCATAGGGTGTCATTAAAAAAGAAGCACTATGTATCTATCCCAGAATGCTTAGAATTTCTTGGACTGAGGAGGTGATTAAGCTAAGAAATCATACTGCACACTACATTCAGAAAACTGGAATATTTAAACATGAGAAATGAAAAGTACAGACTGCTGTAGCTGGTCCTTCAAGACAATAAATGAAGGAAATGTATAGGAAAGAAAAGAGTGTAATAGTTAAAAGATTTTAGAGAATAATTTGGATGCCACACAACATCAGTGTTTACAGCTGCTGCATCCAAAGTAAGATTGGTCATTCCTTGATTGACCAGACTATCAAAGGATAAGTCCCTGTTGGTCGCAATTCACTTTCCATTCATTTTGCTGTCGTACTCTTCTCCATGTTCAATCAAAACTTCATGATTGGGTCTTCCCATCTTTCGGGAGGCCTGCCAAGGGGTCTTTTTACCCTGGGATACCACTTGGTGGCTGCTGCTGTCCAATGTCGGTCTGTCATTCAAGAGATGTGTCCAGCCCAGCGCAATTTCCATTTATAATATTCGGCAACAGCTTCATGGATTCAGCTTTGTTTTCTTACCTGGGCGTTAGGGATGTGGTCACGAAGGGATATCTTTAGCATGGCTTTTATGGCTCTTGATCATTTTTACTCAAACTTTCATTAATGGCTATGTTTCACTCCCATAAAGGACCGTAGGTAGTACTGTCGAATTACACAGGTCTGCAACCAAAAAACTGCATAGGATTTTTTTTACTGTTTCTTAAAGATTTTAACTTTGTGAAACCGAGAAAAATACTAACAAAATTCCATCTTGTCAAGTTTACTTGCAAAACTCGTGTTTTTAGTTTAATTTAGTGTGAAGTTTGCCTTTAACCCAAAATCTGATCTCCTATTCTTGATTCTAAAAGCCCTATCCAAAAATTATTTCTTACTTTCATTTAATATTTATTAGAGCTAGAATCAAGAATAATGCAAAGACAAAAAAAAAAAGAATTGGGGGGGAGAGAAACATAGTCAGTGGTGGGCATCAGCAGGTTCGCACCAGTTCACCAGTAGTAGAAATTCTGGCTGGCCGCGCCCATCCAAGTTTTGAAATAATGTAGTCCTAATTCAAGAGCAATGCAGGGCTTTTCCCCTGGCCACGTCCACCATACCATACCCACAGTGTATGGTAGCAATAGGAAAGCAATAGCAATAGGAAAAAGATTCATCATGGACATCACTACAATCATATACATTCAGGTGTCAAAGAAAATAGGCAGCAGAGTAACTATTTGACCACCATATTAATTTTTCATGCAAGCATAAAAGGATTTCCAAGATGAATTCAAAAAACGAAGAGGAACTAGAGCTATTGCAAACTCTGACCATTTGAGCATACCAAATTTTTCAGAAGAAGAAGAAATGCTTTATAGAATACAGTAGAAACTGTATCATGGGAAACTATGGATTGGATTGTTTTAAAAGAAAAACTACCACAACATTTGAATTTCAGCAAGTTATCAAATTTGAAGAAGGGTTGGATGTTGCTAATGAAAATGCCTCGGTTGGATGGCTGCACATTACTCATTAACTGTTCTTCCTGGTCTGGTTAGTGATTCTAAGGGATCTAGGAGAAATTTTCCTAGCCTTGGCTGGTGATTCTATACACACTTTGAAGCAGTAAATGTTCTAAATTGGCTTCTTAAAAGTGGTGGGATCAAAAATAGGGTGGGAGAAGACCTTTTCTTAGTCGGAACAAGAGAATAAACTTCATTGAGTCCATTATACATGGGAGCAGAATAAAATCAATACATTTCCCTGTGCAGTACAGTAAAACACCGGATAACGATTGGATCGGATAACGCTAAAATCGCATAGCATTAAGTAATCTCGGGAGGAGGATTGGATCGAATAACGTTAAGGTCCTATGGGATGGATCGGATAACAACCGCTAAAGCCTGTGGGGTTACAATGTATCTCTATGGAGCTTTAACGTTATCCGATCCATCCATTTAACATGGATCGGATAACACTAAAAATCGGATAACACCAAGACTTGTGGAACCAAGTTTTAGTGTTATCCGGTGTTTTACTGTACTTGCTGTTAATATAATGCATGGGTGCCCAAACTACGGCCCGTGGGCCAGATCCAGCCCATGATGCCAATTCATCCAGCCCGTTCCACCCTCGTTGTTCCCAGAAGCGGAAGTAAAACTCACCCGATCTGGCCCACAGGGAGTAGTTTGGGCACGCATGATATAATGGAAGCCCAGTAAATGGACTATAATAAGCTTTGGACATTTGAAAAATTAAATTTCATGACTGATGGAATATCAATAAACTAAAGGTGGACAGGTTCTTGAGATTAATTTCTCCCTCCCTGACCTACCAATATCCTCTTTCCTGAATGGAAAAAGTGGGAGGGTTCTGAATTTTTTAAAAAATAATCTTAAAAGAGCAGGAGCTTGCAACTAGTTCTAAAAAGCTTTTAAATGTGGAAATTCACTTTTTATTTTAAATAAAACAGGAACAAGAGAACCGAGGCATCATGCTATAGTTGTTGCTGAATGTGAATTACGCAAATTACCATATTTTTAAGTATGGTCAGGTGCATCCTTTGATATGGGGTGCTAGAAGTGAAATAGCTACATTAGCCACAATTGTGAATATATCCATTCTGGTAATTTTGACGTTGAATTCGTTGTGTCGGGGAGAAAACACAGCAAGCACCATCAAGTTGCAGCTGAGTCATTGTGAACCTCAATATAATTGAAAACACCTAAATGTCGGTTTTCATCAACTTCCCATAAGTGGCAGGAGAGGCATCCTTTTCCTCTGCTGTCTGAAATATCCAGAGCTAATATGAAGCACATTGAGTTTATGGCCTGGATGCCTTTTCTCATTTTAAGATGGCAGCTGTCCTCAAAAGAGGCTGATTTTCTAGGCTGGTTGAATGAGCTAATAGGGAAAATGTTGCCTCAGTGTTAGGTGTGGTGCAGCATTGCTTTCGACACTGAAGAAAACCTTGGGTCCAAATAGCAGTTTGCCTGGGAACCACACCCTGGGTGGCCCTTGGCAAGGTCAGCCGAAGCCACATCACAACATTCTTGTGAGATTCAAATACTAAATTTCTGGGTGGAAGGGTGGAACGCATGAGCTAACATATGCCGTTCAGTGTAGTGTGTCTCTACCTTGATATGACCAGTATCGGCAACACCCTGTGTAATTAAAATGGGATAACATGCTTTGTTACAGAAATGAGAAATTTCACTTTGTTCTAAAATATTTGTGGTGATTTGGCTGAGAAATAAAACAGCTGTTAGGCGAGGCAATGTGTGTCACCGAAATAACCGGGCTTAACTGCACAATGTTCATCCATAGCTATGGGAGTAGAAATTAGTTGAGAGTACCGGATGATCCCTGATCTCAGCCACCTCATGGCCCTCCCAATGGCACTGGTGAGACAGACAAGACCTATTCTGCTGTACTTCCCTAGGACTGGGAAGAGAACAACTTTTGCTCTTTATCTCCCGTGGGTCTAAGCTCATGGCAAGGTCCTAGTGAGGGCTGTGCCAAAAAGCCTCAAAAGTAAATTTTCGGCACAGTTGTAGGAGGGAGGCAGGAGCCAAAGAGAAGGAGAGACAAGTGGAAAGAGCTGCTTATTATTTGGAGAATAGCAGGAAGTGACATCATTACTGCACTTGTTAAAGACAGTCAAAGATGTCACCTTACAAACACTTTTCCCCTTTGTGCTTATTTTGAACTACAGTAATACCTCGGATAACGCTAAGACTTGGTTCCACAAGTCTTGGTGTTATCCGATTTTTAGTGTTATCCGATCCATGTTAAAATCCTGTGGGATGGATCGGATAACGTTAAAGCTCCATAGAGATACATTGTAACCACACAGGCTTTAGCGGTTGTTATCCGATCCATCCCATAGGACCTTAACGTTATTCGATCCAATTCTCCTCCTCAGATTACTTAACGTTATATGATTTTAGCATTATCCGAGGTAAACGTTATCCGAGGTATTACTGTATTTTGTTGCCTCTCTCCATTGGAATCCTTTGTGCCCTTCCTCATATGCCATGTGCGGCAAAATGGCCCTATTGGGGTAGGGGGGGTGAATCAATCACTGCTGACACAGAAAAGCAACACCTTTAAGTTAAATCAGTGGAAATGTTAGAAACCCCTGGCTGTGGTGTCAATATAAGCCAGATGCACCCTAGTACTTCATCGATTAGTAATGGAAATTTGTGCAAACCTTTATGCAGACAGTAGTAAGTTTTTCTGCCCTTCCTCACTATTGGGATAAAGCTACCTCTCAGTTCTTTTTAGTAAACCTAGCTTCTCAAAGTAGGGAATGGCTTTTATTATTCTGCCATTGGTCTAAATGATTCACAACTGACATTATAGAACAATGGATTTTGATGTGAATCAAGCCCATTCTGACCTACATTATCTCTGTCATTTCATCTAGGTAGTTTTCACACTGGACCTTTCTCTTGGTAATACAGTAATACCTCGGATAACATTTGCATCAGATAACGCTAAAACCGCATAACGTTAAGAAATCAGGGGACGGGGGAGTTGCATCGAATAATGTTAAGACCCTATTGGCAGGGGTGCCCAAACTTTTTAGGCCGTGGCCCGATCAGGTGGTTCAGGGAGCCAGTCACTAAGGTCCAGGGGCCGGGTGCGGCCCCCGATGCCAATTCATCCGGCCCGCGAAGCCCTCGCCGCTCCTGGAATCGGAAGTAAAATCCACTCCCGAGCCTTAGTTTGGGCACCACTGCCCTATGGGATGCAGCGGATAACGTTCACTAAAGCCTGTGCCGGTTACAGTGTATCTCTATGGAGTTTGAATGTTATCCGATGCATCCCATAGGATTTTAACATGCATCGGATTACACTAAAAATCGGATAACACTAAGACTTGTGGAACCAAGTTTTAGCGTTATCCGAGGTTTTACTGTACAAAAACTAATAGTCAACTAATAGTCTCAAATATCTGCTGGATCAACTGCCAAATTCAACAGGATCTATTGTAGGATCACAAACTAAATTCAAACTAGATACTCTATCATCCTTTGGTATTGCCTTCCTGATCTTAGAGTCAGAAAATATAAGTAAAATAAAACCAAATAAAAACAAGACAAATACAAAAGAAAATGCAGTGAAACAAAAATGCACATTTCTTGTACTGTGAAATATTTCCTGATCCCCATGAACTCTGTTCTCAAATTGAACTCAGTCCTCTGCATTCTACCTCCTGAAAATACAAATACAGTAAACACCTATTTTATAAAAGCCTCATTTTACAGAAACCCCATTTTACAGAAGGGCTTTTTGCTGAAAATGTGTCCCATTTTACAGGGGGAGAAACTGTTTTACAGAAAGCAATTTCCCAGAGTGCATTGCACCTGATGGGCTATAAGAGACCACCCGCAGCCATTCTGGTCTCTGTGAGTGCCAGTAGAGTAGTCTGGAGAGGCATTAGAGTATTTTTATTTTTGAGGGGGATCAAATTTTTTTTCAATGTGTTCTTATGGGAATGCCTCATTTTACAGGAAAAAATTGAGTTAAGAAAAAGGCTATGTAAGGAACTTTTCCCGTAAAACAGGGTTTTACTGTATTTTGTTTCATCATAGTTCAACCAAAAATTGGCACGAGACATTTTTGTCCCAAGGAGGCAATAGGTTTGAGTTTTCAAGAACAGAGCAGGACATTTAAGGATAGGGCATTTTGGAAAGCTTGTCATACATTGGATTGCTATCAGTTGGAGAAAACATGATAGCATGTAACAACAACCGCAACAACAGGACGTAGGCTGGCGTAAAGGTGTAAAAAGTATATTAGGAAAAGTTTGTTCCAGCAGCAACAAAACTCTTATGAAAGCTGCATTGCCTCGTCTTGACTTTAAATACAAGTTTGACCCCAGAGACACAGAAACAAGCTCCTAAAAATGTACTGTGGGCATAATTCCATCCTGGACTGCTCCATTTATAAGATACTTATACTGGAAGGCGGAAGGTCAGCAGTTCAATTCCCAAGTACTGCAGGACAGAATGCGCTCCTGTCTTTGTCCCAGCTCCTGCCAACCTAGCAGTTTGAAAGCAAGAATTTGCAAGTAGATAAATAGGGACCACTTCGGTGTGAAGGTAACAGCCTTCCGTGCACTCCGGTGTCTAGTCATGCCTGCCACATGACCACAGAAATGTCTGCAAAAGCAGACAGCGTTGGCTCTTCAGCTTTGAAACAGAGATGAGCACTGAACCATAGAGACGGATATGACTGGCTTTCGAGCAAGGGAAATATTTACCATTAGCATTTACCTTTACCATTGTCCAGAAAACTCTTAAGAAATATCTGGACAATTTGACACTCATCCCAAGCATTACAGGGAGCACCTTTGCTCCCAATATTAGCTGGAATCCTGTTAAAAATGTATGCTGGTGTAACTCAATTGGCATAAATGTCAGTTACACTCTGCCGTACATTATGAACACAAGCATTTGTTCTCACGTACCAAGTCATATAAATGATATGTGATACCAAATGGCTAGTCTATTATATCCAGTGATGGGATGTAACAGGTTCTCACCAGTTCGCCAGAACCAGTAGTAACTTTTCCCAGTGTCTCAGAGAACCGGTAGCAGCTTTTGGGGGGGAACCACCTTCAGGGCTTACCTTTTCACTGGTTCCCCCACTGCGCATGCACGCCAAGCACATGGTGTGCATGCACGCCTACTGTGCTTGGCACGTATGCACAGCCTCCTTGCTGTCCACCCAAGCGGGGTGGAGGAAGAGAAGCTGTGGTGTGTCTGTGTGTATTTTAATGTGTATTTAATACCTTTACCTATATTGACATACTACCACAATTCCTAAAAATGCCTGGCTTGGGGTTTTTAAGCAAAGTCTTGGAGTTACCTCAGCAATAAGCTACACCTGTGCTGTTCCAATTGCTGTTCCAATTGGAGAACCCTTAAGGAGGTACAGCTGTTTTACATTTACATTAAGGCATATTATCCTAGACTAGAATTGGTACGATGACCATATCCATCTTGCAACATGGTGCTGCCCAGGCACTTATACTAACAGGTAAGTGAGGGGTTTGTGTTTGGGGTGGGTGGGTGGGTTGATTTATGTTTGGAGTGGATGGGTTGTATTTTAATGTAATTTTTATTTTATTTATTTATTTAACTTATTTACGGGTTTGTGTTGTGGGTGAGTGGGTGGGTGGGTTGAGGTGTGGGTGTGTGTTTATTTTTTTTATTTTTTTATTTGGCCCCGCCTATGACACCATGACATTAGCTCCGCCCACACTGTGATGATGTCATGGTGGGGTAGTAAGCGAAAGTAAAACGCACCTTGCAACCTGTTTTGAAACAGGATGAGATAGATTTTTAGCTGCCGTTTTCTCTGCTTAAACCAGGGACACTCAAACTATGGCCCATGGGCCGGATATGGCCCTCAGTGCCAATTCATCCAGCCAACGCCACCAATGTTCCTCTGAGAAAGGAGAAAGACGCTTGATACAATGAAGACTGGGGCTGTTGACATGACATTCAAAATGGGCCTCCCCTTTATTCTTAACAGAAGTTTGAGAACTGCCTGTCCCATTGTAGTCCATCGGACATTAAACGCCAGACGCTAAACATCAAATAAAAAGCTGTGCTATTTCTCTTTTTTAAATTTCCCTTTCAAACCTCCACTTGGGTCAGCTTCACACAAAATATCAAATTATGGGCACTAACCATTCCTATTGTGGCTTCAGACAGAAGTGAAATTTCCTGAATTTGAGGCTATATTTTTCAACTCCAGGAAATCAGCTCAGCATTTCCAAAGACAGAGTGTCCCCCCTCCCCTCCCAAACAACACTGAATGGAAAGAAAGAGTACCTGGCAGAATCCCAAAACTAATTATGTACAAAAATTTCCAGAGCAAACTTATTACATTTCCTACCACACTTTTTGATGCATCAATTTAGATATAATATTACAAATAGCTACATCATTACAGAAACAGAATAACAGGATCAGACTCTGAAGTTAATTATACTTGGAACTCTGCTTATACACAAATAATAAAAATGCATGTATTTCCCAAACACTTGACTTAGACTTGAGTTAATGTGCAACTTCCAATATCAGCTTTGTACAATAATTGCAACCGCAGGAGATGAATGTCGGCTTTCTGGAATAAGGACTACAGTAAAACTTCTACATATGATTTTTCCCCGTCCCACAAGGCTATTTGTATGTCGGGAAAAATTGTATGTCGAAAACATACATAATTCTGGATCTCCAGAAGTGGCCACTAGATGTCACCATATATGTTTTGTATGTTGAATTTTTCCTATTAAAAATTGTACATTGATTTTTTTTTTTAGCCAGGATTTCTATTTATTCAGTCAAACCTCGCATAAAGAGCACTTCGTTTAAAGAGTAACTTGCTTAAAGAGCAGAATTTTCTCTGAATGTTCGCTTCACTTAACAAATAAAAACAACCAAAAACTTGCTTAACAAATAAATCGGGGTTCGCAATCTGTCCCACAATTGGTCACTTACAATGGAGTTTCGCTTAAAGAGCAAACTCGCTTAAAGAGCAATCTTGTGGAACGCATTATGCTCTTTAAGCGAGGTACAACTGTATATCGAATTTTTGTAAGTCAAACAGTTTGTATGTCAGGGTTCCACTGTATTAGCTTTTACCTGCCCTAGTCAGCAGTTCGATTCCCAAGTACTGCAGGACAGAATGAGCTCCTGTCTTTGTCCCAGCTCCTGCCAACCTAGCAGTTCAAAAGCAAGAAATTGCAAGTAGATAAATAGGGACCACTTCGGTGGGAAGGTAACAGTGTTCCGTGCACTCCGGTGTCTAGTCATGCCTGCCACATGACCACAGAAACGTCTGCAGAAGCAGACAGCGCTGGCTTTTCAGCTTTGAAACAAAGATGAGCACTGAACCCTAGAGTCGGATACGGCTGGCTTTCGAGCAAGGGAAACCTTTACCTTTACTAACAAACTGAAGTAAGCATGTATGTGGAAGATTCCTTTGGTATCAACTGGAGTTGTGCGCTGATCACATAATTACCATCAGATATTAACACAACTTGATGCAGAGGCTACTAAAGTCAGCATGGTATCAAGAATAAGATTTGGAAATTGAAAGCATCGCTTTTCACTGACTATATGGGAAAGCAAAAAACTGCTGCAACTTTATTACACTTCACCTTCTGCAGGGGATCTCAATGGTATTGTTTCCTCCCCTTGTTCCTACAAGCGTACCGTGGGCACAATCTTGTCCTGGGGTGCTGCAATGTGAGAAGTCACAGGCACCATTCTTCCATCCACAGGTGAGGTAACAATCTCTTAGGGAGCCCGGGGACACCCAAGATCTCATTCCTCTGCTGAAGGCATTGTAGAACAGCATGAGGCTCATCAGATGCTTGTATTCTTTATTGGCAATGCTATATATTGCTACCTAATCTACATTGCTATTTCCTACCTGATCTGGCTGGTTTGTAAGCATAAACAGCCAGTGATTGAAACTTATCATAGATTTCTCTAGCCTGGAGCAGAACCTCATGTTCTCTGAAGCGGCAAAATGTTTTACGCTGGCTTCCTGAATGAAACGAGTCTTATGGTAGTGGGATAATGGGCTTTATTATCCTTACAAAACCAAATGCTACACAAATAAAATCAAAGTACAGCACATATATTTTTTTCTAAGCTGTCGCATTTGGTTTCATTCTTGCAAGTAAACAAACAGCCAGTAATTCAGCAAACATGAAATTTCTTGGGCATTGGAGCAGATTTATGACCCCGCCATAGATGGTGATGCACCATGATCTGTACTGGTTCAGCGTGAAAATGAAGCTTATGGGTCACTGCCCCAGTAAAGTTCTCCAAAGCATGCTGTATCAAATATCGGGCACAAATAGCAGCAAACTAATTTGGAGCTGGAAAGCTTGTATTATTGATTTTGGTGAACATATGTAAAAGCAAAAAGAAACAATCAAAAAACAGCTTTATTTCACTTGTTAGCTTTAAAGATGGCACAAGGCATTTTGGCTTTTTGCTTGCTTGCTTTTGTTATGTATACTGAAACAAACTGTCTTTCAATTTATTTTGTTTGTGAACTGTGAGAAAAGTAAATTGGTTCAAACCTAAATGTTCTCCCTCTCTCTCATGCATGCAAATTGTTTGCAATCTTGGCAAACAGGTGTCTGCTAAGCTACAGAAGAAAGTTCTTTCTTTGGGAATAGAAATACGATGTTCCATTTGTATTTGTAGAGCAAAAGAGGCATTGAGAAATACAAATGAATGAGCATGAAAATTGTCAGACCTATGGCTCCTATAAGTAAGGGCTGTAGGAATGTATGCTACCATGAATTCTGTGGGAAGGATCAAACATTGGAACAATTCGTCATACGTATTGTCAACTTGTCTCTGACTTATTGTGATCATTTGGAGGATGTTCTAGGTAGTGGATACTCAGAGGTGATTTACTGTGCTCTTCTTTGGGGTGCCCTGGGTCTGTAAAGTATGCTCAGGGCTAGGCGGGCTGCCTTTTCTCCTGGGTGGCATAGTTGGGATTTGAACTTCGAATCTCTGGCTTACTTCAACTCATTTAGCTATAGCTAAGTGAGTATCCTTATTCATAATAAATCTCACCACATTTGCTGAAATACAGGGGGATAAAGGTAACTTGGGGAGCAAATTCAAGGCCCCCAGATCCTCCTGGTTTCTGCCAGGGCTAGAAATGGCTAGAAATAGATGGATGGATGGAAGGGAGGGAGGGAGGGTAAAGATAAGCATTTTTGTTGGGATGAGTGCAGTGATGGGCAGTGACAGGTTCGCACCAGTTCACCAGAACCGGTAGTAACTTTTCCCGGTGTCCCAGATAATTGGTAGCGGCTTTTGGGGGGAACCACCTCGGGGGCTTACCTTTTTGCTGGTTCCCCCACTGTGCATGCGCACCAAGCGCGTGGTGTGCATGCATGCCTAGAGCGCTTGGTGTGCATGCACGCCTACAGCGCTTTGTGCACATGCACGACCTCCTTGCTGTCCTCCCAAGCAGGGAGGAGGAAGAGAAGCTGCTAGCCTGAAGCTCCCTATAGCCTGCTCCCCAGAATAAGTGACTCACCTTTGGATGTGGGGTGGGTGGGTTTATTTTAATGTGTATTTACTGTGTATTTATTTTTAATGTGTATCTTTATGTGTTTTATGTCTATTTAATTTGTATTTTTATGTGTATTTTTATGTCTATTTAATTTGTATTTTTATGTGTACTTATTTTTATGGGTTTTTTATGTTGACTCTGCCCACATCTTTGGCTCCGCCCATGACATCATGACATTGGCTCCACCCACTATGTTGGCTCCACCCACAGTGTGGAAGTAAAAAATGTTGGCTGCCCACCACTGGATGAGTGGGTTAGTAATTGACAAATCTTAGGATCGTTTTAAAAATGAGGATAATGACAATGACTTTGGGAAGCCCTGAGGAATACAAAAATGTCATGGTATACATGCCAAATTTTGTCCACCCATGCAATTGGTTGTTACACCATTCTATAGTAAGAACCTGTAATGACTATTCTAAACTCTGGCCTGGGTAAGACCCAGACTTTTTTGCTTGGACAATACCTATCAAGAAAATGAAACCACATTTCAACATCAGTGATGGGTGACATTTTATGACACCAGATACAATTTTTGCATTAATCTTTCCAAAAGAAATGTTTAAATGCTCTTACTCCCCCCCCCCCCCCGGGAGAGCTACATAAAATCTGATCAGAAACATTGATCATGTTGCTAAAATGCCAATGACAGACAATTTTTCAAACAATTATTAGTTACATCTGAGTTATGGTGACCCTAACAGTGTTTTCAAGGTATGTGTTACAGCTAAGGAATAGTTTTACTAGATGTAACATCATTAATCTTATATATTAATCCAATGGTCCAATTACACAGAGCAAACACACTCCTTTTAAAATGTATTTTAAGTATCCTCATTTTAATTTCTGCCTTTTCTCTCTCTTTTCCTGTACTATGCTGGTCCTGGACTGCAATTTTAATCTATAACTCCTTTGACCTTTTAATTTGTCTTTTAATATGTATTTTAGCTTCTGTTCTTTTTCTGTACTATGCTGGTCTTGGACCATAATAAATATTGGTTGGTTGGTTGGTTAGTTGGTTGGTTGGTTGGTTTCACCAGTGCCAGCTCCCACGGTGGTTTAGTGGTTATGGCACTGAGCTGGAGACTGGAAGGTCAGGTTTCGATACCCGAGAGCTGCACTTGGGGACAGGATCCCCTGATAATCTTTTCAACCCAGAGAAATCTCTGACACGCCATTCTCCAAGAAGTTTCCGTCAGTAGATCAGCACTTGAACTCAGGTCTCCCAAGAAATAGTCCATAACTCTATCCACTGCATCATACTGTCATTCAGCATTTATGAATAATTATGTATGTGTTAACAGTACAGAAGCACCAAAATTGAAATATTGTTGGTATCTAAAAAAACAGTTTTGCGTACAAGATCAATCACAACTGTAGAGTTTCTAAGCATTTCCTGCTAAAACACTAAACTCTGAATGAATTAATGAATAATAATAAATACCACTTCACAAGATTAAAAGTCAAAGCTCTATCTCCTTCAGGCATTACTTCCTTTCAGCTTCAAAATAACTACTACAACATTTCTGCTACTGGTAAACACAATATACAAAAGTATGTTTCATTTGGTCAACAATAATAAAGAGAATGACCTCATTATTGTTATAAAATTAAAAAGTACAGTACATGTACTCCTAAAATGATATAGAACATAGGATCTGATAAAAGAATTTAAAATGTTACATATCCTTTTGGCTACTAATTTTCTCCTCAAAGGATCTAGAATTTGCTACATTAATTTTCAAACCTATATCTTTACTCCCCTCTAGTGCCTTTTAATATATACTGCAATTGACAACATGTCTGAGAATAGCAGCTGCTACTCTGTACACTCTTTGAATCTATTTTAAGAGACCTACAAGATAAATCAGAAGTCACTGTTTCAATAAATATCACGGTGAACATGACTATGGGTAACAAAACATGAAAAAGTCATTTTGTGACATTATCCTTCACTTGTCTCCATGGTGCAAGGGTTGGGAGCAAGGTCATGCCCTACCAACCTAGGGCAATGTCTACAGTGCACCAACAGCACTTATCCAGTCATCCCTTCACAGATTCTGTTGCCCTACCTTGTGCCTCCATCAAGAGATTATTGATCCACAGACAGAACCTTCATTCCTATTCTCTCGGCTTTGGTATCCCAACTAACAATTATGTCATTAGTTGCTTCCAATGTTCTTGTCATAGCTCCCATCTCAGCCATGATTCTTATCCCAGTGTTGTTTTGGACCTGAGTAGTAACTACAAAATCCACACTGCACGTATTTATTTATTATTATTTATTTATTTGCTCATATTTACTATCCCGCCCCAATCAGGTAGACCCGACTCTGGGCGGCTTACAGCATAAATTAGAATCACAGATTAAGTCTATTATAATAGTGATATTTAAAACCTTAAAAATTCATAAAAATTAAAACAGCGCAACAGATAAAGACAGAAGCAGGGAGGGGTGGCTGTCCCTTAGATCAGCCAACCTACATGGGATCCCACGTTCCTGGGTCCCCACCCTTGCTCCGCCAGCTCTGTTCAATGTCCACCAGTGCTTGTGAGAAGTAATGGCAACAGTTGTCCAAGAACAGAAATGGCTGTCTTTGGGAGAAATAAAAAATTCAGTCTAGAATGACAAACATATTGGTATCACTAACCAATTTACCTTTTACACTTTGTAACAGATGACACCATTTCCATAGACTGTGCAAAATGGATTCCGTCAGACCTTGTTGTGTTTGGTGTCTTTCACTATCTGTTGTGGTTCAATGCAAACCTGTGGGGATCTTTGTTCAGTGAGGACTCCCTGCTCCAGGACGTGAAAGAAACAGCCGATCCTGTGGATCCAGGTCCCATAGAGATGTTGGAGACAATGCCCACAGATGGAGAAAGATCAGCTCCCAACCCAGACAAGGAAGCTGGAAGACTTGCTGGCATGCAAGAGTTATGCTGAGGAAATACAAGTCCCCACCTCCAGGGGGGATGTCTCCTCATGAGTAGAGGTTTTCTTAGGAGCAGAGAATATTTCTGAGAGTGGTCTGTGCTCATGGAGCTAGATGGCTCATTTCTGATCTTGCAGCACCAGGTAACTAGCTCACTCCCAAAGTTTCAGTGTTGGGGACAAATCATTCAGCACAATCATTCCGTTATCTCTGTGAGATATTGCTGCTAGATTCCCTAGTACCATGCAATGTCTTGCCTGAACTGTTTACTCTTGCCCTTTGTGTTTCCCCCCAATAGACTCTTGTTATCTCTGTTGGATACTGCTCTTGAACCGTTGACTTTGGCTTGACCACTCCCTCTTGCATAGATGCCCTTCTGTTTGCTTTCCATCCTCTGTTGATTAATATATAGACTAGGGGTTCCCAACCTACAGCCCCATGGGCCAGACCTGGCCCACAATGCCATTGCATCTGGCCCGTTGCTGCTTCCCCCACACCCGGAAGTGGAAGCAGGCATGTTTACATCAGCCGTAAAACACACCCATGCATATGCAAATGTGCATTTAAGACGGCTATAAATGTGCCTGATTCCACTTCCGGGGGTGTAGTCTAGCCCGCTCAGCTGTCTGGGGGAATGGTCAGGCCCTTGGCGTAAAAAGATTGGCCACCCCTGATATAGACATTGAAAGTAATGGATGGTCATTGGCAACTTTCTGGCTCTCTGGAATTGTTAAGATATTTCTTAACAGTCTAGTATACATGAAGGAAAAAAGAAGGAGGGAATGAATAGAAGGCAAAGAGAATATTCTCTTAGGGGTTGTACTGCCCTGTAAGCTGAGCCTGTATTTGAAATGAACTGACGAACAGTCTGTGCTCTTGCAAATAAAGGAGAATAGCTGCAATTCAGTGATGTCATGGGACCTTGGACAAGTGTACTATAGTTAAATTAAGATGTAAAGGGTTTGAAATGGCGGGTTCTTTATTAAATCTATTGTTCAAAGTGACTGTAGAGGCATGCAAAGTCAGGCCTCAAGCTGTGGCCTCTTGATACTTTTGCAAGTCAGGTTTGCTCAATCAGACTTGAATAATAAGTACCTGGCAGCCCTACGCTTTGCATTAAATTCTGACATCATGAGGTAGACAATAGACACCTTGGAGAATAAACTACAGCAACATACTTGAAAGGCAGCCTGAAGAAAAAACCAAAAGTTTTCACCATCTCTGTTGCGGCCATCCTGGAATGAAGGGCCAACGGATATGTGTCTGTTTGGTGAATTATGCACTCCAGTTCCCAACAGCCAGGGGTAAAGGATGATGAAGGTGTTCCTTAACATTTGGAAAGCCAGAACTACCTTAGTCCTGTTGTAATACTTGGCTGAAAGGTCATGTGTTTCCTTTGCACAGTTTCCTTGAAATGACATTGAAAATGGCCTGTTTACTAGGAAATGCTCACTGTGAGAACTGAACTTTCTGTCTGTATTTAAAATGATTTTGAATAAAGGAGGGGCACTTTTCAGGGGTAGGCCTGGAGGAAGAGGAGGATGGCCAAATAGGTTGATACAATGGGGTTTTGTTAACTGAAATAAAAATGATTTAACTTATTTTAAAAGGGTTTAACTGAAAAAGTCCCTTCATGCAGTGATGGGCAGCAACAGGTTTGTACCAGTTCACCAGAACCGGTAGTAACTTTTATTTGTGTTTGGGGTGGATGGTGGGTGTTTGGGTGGGTGGGTGGATTTTTATTTATTTTTTATTTCTTTATTTATTTTATTTATTTACAGGTTTGTGTTGTGGTTGTTTGGTTGGGTGTGTGTGTTGAGGGGTGTGTGTGTGTTTATTTTAATTTATTTTTTTTATTATTATTTTTATTTTTCGCCCCGCCCACAATGTCATGATGTCAGCTCCGCTCATAACATCATGATGTCATGATGTTGGCCACACCCACGACGTCTGTGACATCACAGTGTGGTAGCAAAAATTTTGTCATCCCATCACTGTATACACATCTGTCTACCCAGCTACATGCCTACCTGTCTATCTCTGTCAAAGGAGGTCTCAAATCATGGCAAAATGGTATCCTATGACTACCACCCCATCAGGCACCATAAGATACTCTCTGCAGTTTTAATTTTTTTCCCTTTAAAACTGTCAACTGTGGGTATGTGGGAGGACAAGGCTGCTAGAGGGTTACCAAATACTCTATGGGGAGCACACACTGCCCAAACCTGGTTTAGAAAATAATGAATGTATTGATTTAAAATCCAAGTGATGTATTTCAGGCTTTATAACCCACTCATATTGATGTTTTCTCAGAAATATAATCCACTGTGTACAAGATGGTTCTTAGGAAAGAAGGTGTAAGGTACTGGTCTCAATTTAATCAGTTTAATTTCTGAGTAGTTGAGGAATGACAGGGTTCAGATAAAGTAAGTTCTGGTGCTCTATTAAATTATCTCTTTAACTACAAACTACATATAGTGATCCTCATGATACAGGTTTTAAGGTGTCAGTGAAACCTTAAAGCCTTATGATTGTTATGATTCTAGACTCTAGACCAGGGGTAGCCAACCTATGGCCTGTGGGCCGGAATGAATTAATGTTTGCAGCAACAGAAGAAATTTGATAGTTTCAATGATGATGAGGAGGATGAGGTGGAAAATTATTTCAGAATGACTCCTGGGCAGAAAACGACAGTAACACTCAAGCTATTTCTTGATTTTTTTTAAAATAGTAGCTGTGTTAGTCTGTGGTTCGGGCATACCAGAAAAGAAAAACAAAACAAAACACTGCAGCACTTTAAAGACTAACTGCTAGTGAAGAAGTGGACTTGATCCACGAAAGCTAACAGTAAAAATATAGCAGTTAGTCTTTAAAGTGCTGCTGTGTTTTTATTTTTATTTTATTTTTTTGTTTTTATTTTCTGATCAGCATTGTCCAGAAAAAGGCAATGGTGAAATACCTTTGAATACATTCAAACCTAAGAAATCCTATTATGAAACAATCCAAAAGGAAACAGATAGTCCTGGAAGTTGAGATTCTCAGTTTGAAAGGCACTCTATCAGCTACTGGAGAAAAGCAAAATACAAATTGTACTGTTGTTAAAAGGCACAGGAGAAAAGTCAGATATCACATGACACATGTAATTACAAGAGTTTTGGGAAGTATGAATCAAAGTAAGCTCAAAACCATAAAGCTAGAAATGGAATATTTAAATATTTAACACCTGAAGTGAGAAAATAGATTGAAATAGGACATCTTCAATCTAAAAATTACAAAATATTTTAGCCTGAAAACAACAAACTCAGAAGAAAAAATGTGGCTATAATAGTTACACAACAAATAGCACAGGGCATATGAAGTTTGAAATGCTATCAAACTTATTGATATAATATGATTCAAGTCTATGCTCTAGCTGCGTTAAAGAAGAAGAAGTGGAAAGCTCCATGCAAGTGTCCAGGAGGAAAATGATTATTTACCAAAAGTTACTGTACTGATAATCACAGGTGACCTTAACAGAAAAGTATGTGTGGGGAAGAGAACCCACGCAAATTTTGAAAGTTAAGCCTGTGAGCCAGAAATCAGGGAGTAGAACAACTTATATGATTTGTGAAGGCAACAATTTGTTTATGCCAAATATATTCTTCACACCACATAACCAGTGATGGGATGTTACCGGTTTGGACCGGTTCGCCTGAACTGGTAGCACCCATCAGGAGGAGGTCGCCGGGGTGGTGGTAAACTCCCGGATAACCGGTTCAGTCACCTCTCCGGGGGCCCTCCAGAAATGTATTTCCGCGCAGCCGAAATGGCTGCCCGGAACTGCACATGCGTCAAACCTCCGTTTGACGCATGCACAGTTCTATTTTTTAGTGTGCATGCGTCAAATAGAAGTTTGATGCATGCACACTAAAAAATAGAACTGTGTATTGGTCAAATGGAGGTTTGATGCATGCACAGCCATTTATTTATTTATTATTAATTTTGCTCTGCCCACGACATCATGATGTCATGACGTCGGCTACGCCCACGACGTCATGACACCATGGTGGGGTAACGAAGAATTTGACAACCCACCAGTGCACATAACAGATGTCACTTCCGGGCCAACACAAACATCAAATAAACCATATAACTGGAAGCAGGAAACGGCCACGCTCTTCCTGTCTCCCCAAAAGCAGAACTGGATGCGGACTGTGCTAATAATGTGATTAAAAGAACAGCTTTTCAGTGAATAGAAGATAATAATGCCTTGTTTGGTTTTGAAAACACCCCTGTCAGTATTTTTCAAGGGGGAAATACACCTATGTTGCTTTCATAGCACGTACAGAATCTGAAGTATAAATGAAACAAGCGTATGTTAAGCAGAATTATTTATCATGGCACTGATGCTCTTGTGCACATTTGAGACCAGTTATATTTCCTGCTTGCACATCTGTCCAGCAGGCAGACAATCCTATTTATTCAAAAACCCACAGGCACTATTTGAGTTGGGAACCACGGCCAGCCTTGGCTGTTTGATGGGAAAGCTATTCTCAGCCACGTTTCCCTCTTACTGTTCAGCTTTTGCGGCTGGATTGGCGTTAAGCCAGGTTCCTCTGCCTCCCATCCCTATCATAAACATCATAATTGCTACTTTTTTGGAGAGGAAATCTAGTCTAAATATACCTTGAGAGCTCGTTGTGTTGTTTAGTATAATTAAGCATTCAACAAGAGCCAACAAAATAAACTTTAAAAATACAGTGAGATCTTGATTGTGTTACTCTCCAGCCCCCCCTCCCCAAATATAACTGGCTCCTTTCTGGATTTAGAGAGTAAACCTAGACAAGTTGTTGCACTTCTTTCCCAAGGATGATAATTGCTTAAGATGTTCAAATTCCTCTGTGATAGTTCCTCATCAGAATTTACTAATTGCAAAGTGTTGAAAGATAAATTTTAAACTTAATTAGTTACTTTTGTATTTCCACAATTCCCAAATGTTAGTCCATAACCCATATAGGAGCCCTTGTGGCACAGTGATTAAATTGTAGTACTAAACCAAAATTGCTGATGCCGTGCATTCACTCCAGATGGGCTCCAGGTTGACTCAGCCTTCCATCTTTTCAAGGTTGGTAAAATAAATTTATTGGGGGGGGGTTCTAATTCCATTATGAACTGCCCAAAAAGTGCTTTAAGCACTAAAAGATGGTATTTAAATGTAATTACTATTACTATTGCTATCTAGTCATACTTTTAAAAAAAATTCCCCTCATATTTAAACATTAATTTTAATTTAAATGCAATAATCATAATGTAGAAGTTGTTTGAGAATACGTAAACACTTTTTCTGTGTCTAGGCCAGACAGAAACAGTGGTGGACAGCAACAGGTTCGCAACCCCCCAGGAAGGGGGGGGTGTAGCAAAGTTGGGTGGCCTCTGGGCAGGAGTATGGCAAAATTGGGTGGCCACGCCCACCTCCCTGCCTTGCCCCATCAGGTTTTGTCCCTGCAAGTGGTTCAAGGTCTCCCTTGCTCAAAAGCCAGCCATATCCAACTCTAGGGTGCAGTGCTCATCTCCATTTACAGCCAAAGAGCCAGTCCTGCCTGTGTTTGCAGATGTATACATGGCCATAGGGCAGGCATGACTAGATCGCTCATGATGTAGGTTCCGCCCATGACATAGGCTCCACCCATGATATAGGCTCCATCCACGGTGTGGTAACAATTTTTTTTGCTGCCCATAACTGTTGAGAAAGATTAGTCAGCAACACAAGGTGGCTACCCTGTTTCCCCGAATATAGGACCTCCTCCTACAGTAAGGCAAACCCCCCCCCCTATTTTTCCCCACTTCGGAAATATAAGGGCCCCCCAAAAAATAAGGCACTCACCTAAATCTTGCCCTGGCGATCCACTGCATCAGCAATAAATGTGTACTGTATTCTTCTTTGTCACGGAAAAATAAGACATCCCCTGAAAATAAGACCTTGTGCATATTTTGGAGTTTTTAAAAATATAAGACAGTGTCTTATATTCGGGGAAACACGGTATTACCTTGGGATGCCCAATTGTGGTTTAAAAATACCACAATCTTCTAGGAGGCTCTTTCTGGGTACCACTACGTAAACACTAATAAGAAGTGTAGTCTCTCAAAATATGAAAAGCAGAGGTTTTATCTGCATAACCTAACTTGCATGTCCTAATCAGAGGGGAAGAAGTCACTTAACAGACTTCATCGTAAAGTAGGAAGATCAAAGAATAATTAAGTAAAATGGTGCTACTTAGATACAGGACAAATCTTCAGTGAATGCGGAAAAATTCAATCAATGCAACATTTATGTGCATGAAATTCGTACCCCAACATGTTTACAAAAGAAACTCTAGTAAATTATCCCTCCCCCTGTGCCCACATCTACTGCCGGGGGGGGGGGGAGAAGAAGCCAGGGCAGGTTGAGGACTCTGCCACCTCTCCCCCTGAACCCCCATCAACATACTGTATTGTAATGTAATGTATTGTTTGGAAGCCGCCCTGAGTCGCTACGGCGAGTGGGCGGCAATATAAATTTGAACTAATAAATAAATAATGTTGCCTGCTTCTGGTAAAAAAAATAATCTGTGCAAAAGCACAAAGAAAGAATAAGATAACTTCCATTCATTGTTCATGAAGTTGGCATGTTTCCATTAAATATACATATCCTTCAGATCAGTTAATCTCAAAGGAGTGAGAGAAAGCATGTAGTGTTTGCATAGCTGGGAGAGAACAGGGAAGGGAAGAGGTGAAGCTTCTGTGGCCTGTTCTTGTCACTCTAAATTGTGGTTTTATTTGATGAGGGAATGCAGACAGTATAAGACTGCTTCACATTTGCAAGTTCTAATATATCAGTATTTGAACTCTGGAATAGTCCTAGTCTACTTGTTATTGAAGCCATATGTTTTCAATTGAAAAAAAAACTCAAAAATTTCAGTTCTGCCACACACAAAATGCAATTATATTTTATTAAATTACAATTGTAATGTAATTTAGCTATACCTTAATGATTGGGCAAGAGGAATGAATTGAAAGTAACGAGTAGTTCACAATTATTCTAGCTAGTTACTTCTGTTATATGCAGGAGTTTATTACTTATTTATTTTACAGACTTATATGCCGCCCTCCTCAAAAAGACCCAGGGCGGCTAACAAAGGTTTAAAAAGACACATAAAAATATAAAATCCAGTTAAAATTAATATTAAAATATTAAAACTAAGCAAATTAAAAGATTAAAAATTCATACATTGAGAGAAGGAGGAGTCAGATGAGCCAACAAGCCGACACAACTGTATTCCCGGAGAATGCATTTAAAAAATAATAATTAATTGCTGTTTGGAAGAAAAGAAAGTCAAAACCTGCTAGCTTACATTCAATTCATTGACGGTAATGAGATTTCTTAATGTATCGTTTAGATTTTTACATTATTTTGTGCAGCTTTTGCCCTGATTTACACCCACACAACAATTAACATACTGTGAGAGAATTAGCAGTTCTTTCAAATGTACTAATCAAGGTGAGGTTCAAAATGATAATTTGCCTCCGATTGCTCTTTGCCAGAAGTTGTTTGGCTTTTGCTCCCAGCTCACAGACCTCTTAATGTCACATATGTCATGGCTTTGCTGCACCATTTTGCATAATGTAACTGGGGTCTATTTTTGTTAATAAAATAAAGTGTTACTCTATAACCTCCTAATATTAATGCTTGATGCAGTGCAGAACACAGAGGGTGTCGTGTTGACAGATCAAAATATGAACTCCATGTCAAAGACATCACCTTGATATGACATTTGAATTTTGCTTCAGATATCTTATTTAGTTTTTTTGTTCTTCAGTCGCACAGTTGATTCTGACCCTCTGCTACCCCATGGACCACTGTCCGCCAGGCACTCCTGTCCTCCACCATCCCCCTCAACTCGCTCAGCTCTGTACCCATTGTCTCCACAATACCATCTAGCCATCTCATCTTGGGCCGTCCCCTTCTTCTTTTGCCCTCGACCCTTCCAAGCATCAAGGCTTTCTCAAGTGAATCTTCTCTTCTCATTTGATGTCCAAAGTACTTTAGCTTCATCTTTATTATTTGACCTTCTAAGGAGCAGTCAGGGTTGATTTCTTATTTAGTTTAATCAGCTGATAAACTGATATGTGCATCAATAGACAGTTAGCCAAACAAGCATGCTTTGATTAATTCAAAAACCTCAACAAGACAAGAATACACAAAATGGAAATCAGTAATCTATAAATGGGGGAAGAGGGGAGGCACACATGAAAGAAAACAGAAATAGTATCCTTCCCTGAATTGGTTATAACTTTACAGTCAGATATCTTATTTGGTTTCAGGGTCTATATTAAGAAGAAACCACTAGGCATAACAAAGGAAATTGTGGTCAGTTACCCCAGTATTGTAATACAGCTGCTCAGCATCTTTACCTTTCCTTTGGGTTCTTTTCTCCATGAGCTCTTCGGAGGTCCTGAAGACTAGATGTGCCCCTCTGGCTGCAACACAAGACACGAGGGTTCAGAAAAGCGCCCCTGTCCTCTGTTGTAGCCAGAGGTCTCACAAGAGTTCCAAGGATGTCACCTGTGTGGCTGCAAATTAAATGAACAAATTATATGTTTGTCAGTGCCAAATAGTTTTTTCATGCCAACTCACAGTAGTAACTTTTTTATGATATGCCAATCAGCTTCCACTAAAGAATTAAGCCCACAAAAAGATTTAGACCAGTGTTTCCCAATACACTAGTACCCCGGATAATGTTATCACTTGGTTCCAGACGTCATGTTGTTATCCGGTTTTTAGCGTTGTCCGGGGTATACACCGAACAACGCTAAAAAACATCGAGCGCGTTTTTCTCAGCCACGAGTGCTTAGGTTTAGCCACTAATATAACTCTTTTCTGTGGTTAGAGTCCTAGTACAATCTGACTGAAGAGAAGGGGACAATTTGATAACCTTTTGTTTTCATGATAGTTTGCAGTAAAGGAACATCGGTAGGATCCTACAGTTAACATAGGTTCTGCAGGTTATGATGGCTATGCCTTAATTTGTAAGATCCAAAGTTGAAGGCAGGAACCTTGAAGAGACAAGACATAACTTGAGTGTGGCAAAACTCAAGAGGGAGATGGGATGAAGCACAAGGACAATAATGGTGATTCCCCCACCTCCCCCCCAAAAAAAGTGTTGGATGATTTGAACAGGGGCAAATTCCCTGGTTGTAATTGCTACACCAAAAGTGCCTCTTTCCTCTTTTTAAAAATATAGAATCTCACTTCATTATGATTTTAGGTACAAACTTTGTAACTAATATACTGTATGTTCCTTTGCAGATCTTATATATAATTGTTAAACTTCAGTCCCTCTATTGCAGTGATGGCGAACCTTTTAGAGACCCCAGAGGGGCGGGGCAAACCTTGTGCTGGGGAAGGAAGTACTCCCATTGGGCTGCTGAGCAGAAGGGGGGGGGAAATCTGTGCTGGGGTGATGGCACACGTGCCCCCTCTGGCACGCGTGCCATAGGTTCACCACCACTCCTCTATTGTATGTCCGATTCTTCTCACAATCTGTTTAGTGCTTAGAGCAGCGTGAACAGTGATGGGATGTCAAAAATTCTACTACCACGCCATGACGTCATGGGCGTGGCCAATGTCATGACGTCATGGGCGGAGGCAACGTCATGACATCATGACGTTGTGGGCAAGGCCAAAAATAAAATAAAAATAAAAAAAATAAACACGCACACAGACCCGTAAATAACTTAAAGAAATAAAATAAAGAAATAAATAAAATAAAAATTAAATAAAAGTACAACCACCCACCCAAAACACAAATAAATCACCCACCCACCCTAAATATAAAAGCCTCACTTACCTTCCTTGGCGCCGACGAACCTCCATGTGGCCCGGACCCACCCGGCAAGACACGCTGCCCCCGACTGCGGCCGCTTCCTCCTACGAAGGCCGCGGCCGGCCCTGCAGCCGCTGGCCACGGCCGCCACAGCCGCCTGCAGCCCCTGGCCGGCCACCGAGCTCCCACGGGCATGTTGGTGCCTGCCCGGGCTGTCCGCCCGTGCCGCGCCCTCCTAGGGACTTGGGCCCGACAAACCCCCATGCCCTGGGTAAGTCCGGCAGGGCTCGCCACCGCCGCATCCTCCTCCGCCGGGCGCCTGCAGCTTCCTTGGGCCAGTGCCTTTTCGGCCCGGCTCTGGCTGAGGCCATGGGTGGCCAGGGCCTGGGGGCAGCAGTGGGTATCGTGGTGGCTCCAGCCGCGGCCAGGGGCTGGAGCCACCACTGCCCCCAGGCCCTGGCCACCCGTGGCCTCAGCCAGAGCCGGGCCGAAAAGGCACCGCCCCAAGGAAGCTGCAGGCGCCCGGCGGAGGAGGATGCGGCGGTGGCGAGCCCCGCCGGACTTACCCAGGGCATGGGGGTTTGTCGGGCCCAAGTCCCTAGGAGGGCGCGCCGTGCCCCCTTCTCTTAGGGCTGCCGCCGCTGCTGCTGGAGCCACTCTAAAAAGGGGCGGCTCCAGCTTCGGAAGAATTTTTTTAAAAAAATTGGAGCCATTTGGCTCCAATTTAGTGCGCATGACCAGAAACTCAATTTGACTCATGCGCAATGCATCAGATTGAGTTTCTGCGCATGCGCAGTTAATTGGAGCCATTTTAGCTCCGATTTTTTTTAAAAAAAATTCTTGCGGTGAGGCGTCCGGAACTGGACGCCTCAAAAGTGGACTCCCCTCCCGGAGAACCCTCCGGGATTGGTCCTACCGGTTCCAGGGAACCGTCTGGAACCGGGGACATCCCATCACTGAGCGTGAACCATGAAATAATGCAAGGGAGCGATGGTTTGAGAAACCTTTACAACTAGATATGCATTATGTACTGCTGGATGAGAGACCAGAAGCCTAAGTGAAAAACAAAAATCAATCAGGAAGGAAGGAGTCAAGCCAAGCCTCTGGCTGAAATTTAATTGCCAAATATTCTAATTTAGTAGCTTACTTCAAAGGCCCTCCAGTTCCAGAACAATGATACAGAGGATATTGGGTGTTGTGACAAGAGGAAGAATTCATGAAAAATAACTTGAAATTTAAGTAGTAGTCCAGGATCAAAACTTTCCAGTTGAAGACCTTAAACATCCTGGCTGACCCTGATGAGTTACCAAAATAGCAATATCAAGGGAACAGAGGAAAAGACATACAGCATTTGAATCAAAGAGAACATAAAGATGACTTCCTTTATTGAAAGGCTATGTGGCTGACATTGACTGTTCTCCCACTCCTGTGGTATCTTATCTGAAGTGGCCTCTTAGCTGCCAGCAAGATGACAAAGTATGCCGTGTGTTTATGTGTGCCCACATTTAGAAGTTAATGTAATGTAATGAAATTAAACTTGAGTGGCTGGACAGGGAAGCAGAACAATGAAGGACTAGTAAAGGTAAAGGTTTCCCTTGCTCGAAAGCCAGTCGTATCCGACTCTAGGGTTCAGTGCTCATCTCTGTTTCAAAGCCGAAGAGCCAGTGCTGTCTGCTTTTGCAGACATTTCCATCATGTGGCAGGCATGACTAGACACCGGAGCGCACGGAACTCTGTTTCCTTCCCACCAAAGTGGTCCCTATTTACTTGCAATGTCTTGCTTTCGAACTGCTAGGCTGGCAGGAGCTGGGACAAAGACGGGAGCTCGTTCCGTCCTGCAGTACCCGGGAATCGAACTGCTGACCTTCCGCCTCCCAGTCAGCATCTTGCCACTTGAGCCACTGCTTCCACAAATATAAGCTTGTAAGGTCCAACTCAGACATGCTTTGCAAGTTCTCCTGAGGTACAGAGAGAGGACATTCCAGTGGTCAGCAACAAAAAATATCGCTACCACACCGTGGGTGGAGCCTATGTCATGGGCAGAGCATACGTTGTGGGTGATCTAGTCATGCCCGCCATATGGCCATGTGCAAACACAGACTGCACCGGCTCTTTGGCTGTAAAGGGAGATGATTACTGCACCCTACAGTCGGATATGACTGGCTTATGAGCAAGGGAGACATTGAACCACTTGTAGGAACAAAACCTGATGGGGCAGGACTGGGAGGTGGGCGTGGCCACCTAATTTCACCACCCCCCTGCCCAGAGGCCACCCAGTTTTGCTTCCCCCCTTCCAGGGGGGATGCAAACCTGTTGCTTCCCACCACTGGGACAGTCACATGCAAACAGTTTTAGAAGTAGACAAAGGGAACATAATTTGCACCCACAGTGGAGAAAACATAACTTTACTGTAATTGGAATCGATATCTTCCCTTTTCCCTTCCCAGGCAGAAAATGATGAGTTCTTGTTCAACTCACCTTCCAATTTAATCTGTGTTGAATTGTAGCTGCAGAAACTTCTCTGTTAGCATGGACAGAGGCTAGAACACAGGTTTGAAAAGGTGTTCAAAGGCTGTCTCCATTCAGAGCCACAGGTGTTTGGCAGCTGTGAATGAAGTTCTCTCTCTCTCTAAAGAAAGTAATCTTACAGAACCTAAATTACAGTACTGTATTAGAAAATGGAGCCAGAGGGATTTTAGGTGTGTTCAGACCTTTTTATGGCCCTATAAAGCAGGGGTGCCCAAACTATCCAGGCCATGGGCCGGTCATGTGGTTCCTCCCACTGGAAGCAGAAGTAAAATGCACCTTGCAATCTGTTTTGCAACAGGATGCGATAGATTTTAGGCTGCCATTTTCTCTGCTCAAACCAGGAATGCCCAAACTACAGGCCGGGTCCAGCCTGTGTGTGTCGTAGTTTGGGCACCCCTGCTATAAATACACATTCAGAGATCTAATCTCTGCTCTTGCAGTGCAAGGGAATAATTTTTCCTTGTAAAGCACAGTACTGAAAAAAGGCAGTGTGTTTGCACTTAGCAAACTCTGTGTCTTTAGCATTACAAATTGCAAACTTCCCTTTTCCAGACTAGTGACAGAATTGTCATTTGGTTGCAGGTATCTCTATGGGGAAATTATATACCGTATATGCCGGCGTACAAGACGACTGGACGTATAAGACGACCCCCCAACATTTCCACTCAAAATATAGTTTGTTATATACTTGCTGTATAAGACTACCCCCTCTTCCGCACACCTTCCACACACCAAATAAAACGTAAAAGAACATCAGATTTTATTTCAACATATTAATTTATATTCAAATGCTTATGACATGCAGAAAAACTGTCACAAGGCTGTATGTTATCAAACATGTACAGTAAACATAAAACAATGCAAATTTATTAAACGTAATTCACCAAAGACAATTCACTAAAGCTGAACGGAACAATAAACCTATGGGAGCTGCCATGCTGTTTGTTTTCTAATCTGTTAACCAAACTGGAACTGTCAATGATAGAAGGAAGATAACAAATAGAGGGAGAGAGCAAGTGCCAGGCAAGTCCCTAGCAAGTTTGCTAGCACGACAGTTTCCCTTTTTGTTGTTCAGTCGCACAGTCGATTCTGACCCTCTGCGACCCCATGGACCACTGTCCGCCAGGCACTCCTGTCCTCCACCATCCCCCTCAACTCGCTCAGCTCTGTGCCCATTGCCTCTACAATACCATCTAGCCATCTCATCTTGGGCCGTCCCCTTCTTCTTTTGCCCTCGACCCCTCCAAGCATCAAGGCTTTCTCCAGTGAATCCTCTCTTCTCATTTGGTGTCCAAAGTACTTTAGCTTCATCTTTATTATTTGACCTTCTAAGGAGCAGTCAGGGATGATTTCTTCTAAGATTGACCTATTTGTTCTCCTTGCTGTCCAGGGGACTCTCAAAACTCTCCTCCAACACCACATCTCAAAGGCGTCTATTCTTCTGCGTTCAGCTTTCCTAATGGTCCAGCTCTCACAACCATACATTGCCACAGGGAATACCATTGCTTTGACTATGCGAATCTTTGTTTTCAATGTGATGTCTCTAATTTTCACTATGCTCCCCAGGTTTCTCATCACTTGCCTCCCAAGAATCAGTCGCCTTTTTATTTCATGGCTGCAAACACCATCTGCAGTGAGCTTTGATCCTAGGAAAGTAAAATCTGTCACTGCTTCTACTTCTTCCCCATCTATTTTCCAGGGACTGATAGGGCCTGTTTCCCTTTAAAAGCCTTCAAACTCCTGTTCATCATCTGATATTAAAAGTTGTTATCCGATCCATCCCACAGGACCTTAACGTTATTCGATGCAATTCTCCTTCCCAGATTGCTTAACGTTATGCGATTTAAGCGTTATCTGAGGTAAACGTTATCTGAGGTATTACTGTATTTTATTCAACTGAAGTGCACCCGGTGTACAAGATGCCCCCCCCCTTGGAGACATGTTTTTCAGGGGTAAAAAGTCGCCTTATACCCCAGCATATATGATGAAAACTTTCGATGTCCTCCTGAAGGGTGACAGGTTGGGAACTCTCCAGGTTAATAGCAACTTCAGCTGCTTTTCTCCTTTAATGCCTCATTTGCATTTAAAATAGTAGACCTCCTTTTCATTGTATTTCTTTCCCCTAAACAGCTTTTTGTTTCCAGCCAGAGAATTGTCTCAGGGTAATGAGATCCTTGGAAGACTTAATCGTAGATCCAGCTGGAATGTAAACATCTCTAATAAGTATCTCAAGAGAACAAGGATGTAAAAATGCAATGTCCTGCGTTGATATAAATTATTCATTTTACATATTCAGAACACTTTATAACGCCAAGTTCTTTGGGCAATGTACAGATACACTAGAACCAGTGTTTCACCATCGACAGTCTTAAGATGCACACTTTAACCTCTCCTTCAGAAAGCTCACAAATCTATTGCCTTATCTGTCTTGTCAGATAATGTCATAAAATTAAAGTTAAACGAAGTAGAACTGTGACCAAAACATTAAAAATGAACTGGGTGTGTGCACACAAAGATATATCAAGAGCAATTTCAGCTTTATGTCAATTTTCAAAATTGGGGGCATCTGCGTTATGACAATGCTGTGGCCAGTATTACCAAAGGGGGACCGGCGACGTGGGTTATCTGGAAAAAGCAGAACTGCAAATAAATAAATAAATAAATAAAAATCCATTACTCTAGATCAGTGATGGTGAACCTTGGCACTACAGGTGTTCTTGGATTGCAATTCCCAGAAGCCCAAATCAACACTCTTGCTGATCAGGGCTTCTGGGAATTGAAGTCCAAGAACATCTGGAATGCCAAGGTTGGCCATCATTACTCTAGATCTTAGCTGATTTAACATGTTTGTTTTAAATGTTAGATTTAAAAGCATTAAAAGCTTTATGTGAAAATCCTTTTATTTGAATATTTGTAATGATATAAAGATACCGTCATAGACTTCCTTATGTTTAATAACAAGTGACTACTTTTATTAAGATATTTAAGACACGTGCCTAAAGAAAGCTGTGCCTATATCAACATATATAGTGTGTGTAATTGTTTTTTGACAGAAAAGCTTTTCATTCTAGTTTCTGAGTCAGATGCTAAAGTGTCTTCCATTATCACTAAGAATGCTGTAGCACAGAAGTTCTTAACCTTTTAAAGCCAGGGGCCAGGTCATGTTCCCTCAGACAGCTTCAGGGGCCAGATGGCCATTTTGTCCTTCCTCCACTACATGGCACTTCCTGGTGCGGTGGAGGCGGGGGGGGGCACATGAAATGGTGCCATGGGCCACATCTGGCCCACAGGCTGCAGGTTGAGAATCCCTGTTGTAGCAAATGAGTCACTTATAAGGTCTAAATGTAAGGAAAGATAGTTTGTTTAATCTATGATTTGAGAATGGAATGTTCTTATGTACTTTAACAGAACACTTCCAAGAACGCTAAAAGCATACTTTTGTGGAGAAAGCTGTTTCAGCAGCATTTTTCTTTTATTGCAAGTGGGTACATTTTATTCCAGGCATCTCTCTCTCTCTTTTTAAAAAAGAGGCATTTAAAATGACACTCAGAGAAAGAGTCATAAGTGCTGCTTTCTCGATTGAAATATTGTTACCATCACTGGGAAGAAAAAAGCAACAGCAGTTTAAGTTATGCATTCTAAAATAATAATAAGAATCAAATCATACTCAATAAAATATAAATATCCTAAGAAATGTAAATTTTAAAAAACAGTAAAGAGAAAACATTCAATTAACAAAACAACTGGGCTTAATGAGTTGCATTGAGTTTCTCATCTTTTCACAGCCTCCATTAATAAATAAGAACAGAGACACCATTTAAGAAAGATAGCCAGAGGTCCTGTAGTGCTACTTTGTTTTTTTAATTTGTCTTGGAAGTAATTTCCCCCCCTCAAACTCTGTAGCCTCTTCCTCATGCTTTCTTTTCCTCAACCTCCCCCCCCCCCTCAGAGTGATACTATGATGGAATGAAAATTTCAATAAGAGTTTAGGAAGACTTATTTAATTCTCATATAAAATATATGTCTGTCTGGCCGGATATTACACTATGGTAATGGAGTAGACAATACAGCCAGCAACTTGATGCCAAGTGATGCAAATAACCTGACTCCCTATAGGGGCCAACGGCTACGGACAGATGAGCCCATTTAGGTGGGGTGATGGTCCCCTCAATGGAGGAAATGCCACTGGAAACCATTATATTGGGCCCAATGGCAAAATGAGCAGAGGAGGAACCACTTCCCTATTCTGTTACCAATGGTCATGGAGGCGGTAGAGGCCATGCCAGACAAGGTGCACCTTCCTTGTCATTATCCTCAAGGCTGCAGCAGTCCATTGCAGTCCCGGTGTTAAATCCTGCATGTCTCATTTCATATGTCCCACAGGCTCCAAGATCATAGTGCACGGGTCACTTCTCGGCAAGCTGGGATCCACCTTAAACAAATTCATGCCAGTGGCATCTTTCCTGTTTGTCATTCTTCTTTCAAAGTCCAATGGCAGTGGGATAAGGATGGTGGAGGCAGATTTCAGGTGGAACTGAAGCCTCTAGTTCAGACCTGAATGTTGGCAGCAGATGTGTGATGGTTATCTCCGAAAGGATCCTCCCAGAATATCAATGTGGTTTCTGTATTTCTCCCGAGGCACAACGGACATGGTCTTTTGTGCAAGACAACTTCAGGAAAAATGCAGAGAACAACAGAATCTGCTCTTTTTAGTATTTTATGACCTGGAAAAGGCTTTTAATTCTCTCCTGAGTTGTGCTGTGTAGATCTGGTCCAGACATGTCTGGAAGGGTTCTCTATCAAAACAGCGTATCAGCTGCCTTCCCAATTACCCATGGAAAGAAACAGGGTTGTGTACTTGCTCCAACTCTTTTTGCCCTTTACTTGGCTGCCATCCAGTATGAAAGATCAAATAACAACACAGGTGTAGATATTAAATACTGCTTCGACTAAGGACTCTTTAATTTGGCTAGACTACACTCCCAAAGACTAAACGCTGTTAACAGGATGATGGAAATGCAGTATGCTGGTGATACTGCATCACCTGCTCTCACACCTGAGGAACTGCAACAGTCAGTCAACTATTTCAAGAATGCATGTGATCCTTTTGGCCTCACCATAAATGCTCAAAAAATCAAGGTACTTGCACAACCTGCCCCAAGGACAGCCCTTCCAGAGTTCAGTATCACCCTCTC
The DNA here is from genome assembly GCA_030440675.1 of Furcifer pardalis. Taxonomy (NCBI): domain Eukaryota; kingdom Metazoa; phylum Chordata; class Lepidosauria; order Squamata; family Chamaeleonidae; genus Furcifer; species Furcifer pardalis. The sequence continues at coordinate 43,147,686 of CP126897.1, read as the reverse complement.
AGATTCAACACTGGAACAGGCAGACCATTTTTCTTACCTTGGTAGCATCCTGTCTAAAAACTGCACCTGTGAACAGGATGTGATGAAGAGAATTGGTGCTGCCCATTCTGCCTTTGGTCATCTATCACGTCGGGGTTTCATTTCTCAGTTCATACAAAGCTCGTGGTATACCAAGCTGTTATCTCAATGTTATTGTATGGCTGTGAAACATGGACCCTCTATCGCCAAGACATCAAAAAGCTTAAGCGCTTTCACCAATAGAAGCTAAGGTCCATCTTGAACATCAAGTGGGATGACTATACAATCAACATCACAGTTCTCTAGAAGGCACATGTAAATTGTATTGAAGCTTCCATCATAGGCCATTGTCTTAGATGGATAGGACAGGTTCGCTGTATGAACAGTTCCAGATTTCCTTGTCAAATTCTTTATGGGGAACTTAGCTCTGGTACAAAAGCTTGTGGAGCTCCTTTGAAGCGTTATAAGGACCAGCTGAAACAAATCATGAAGGTGTCAGGTATAAACCCACAAACCTGGGAGGAAGCAGCCTTAGATCGCCCACTTTGCTGCCGCTGCTGCTGCCGCGCCCTCCCGGCCCTCGTCACCGGCCGGGAGGAAGATAAAAGGGGCTTCCCTAGGCGAGGAAAGCCCGAAAACGCCGCCGCTGCCGCTGCTGCTGCCGCGCCCTCCCGGCCCTCGTCACCAGCCGGGAGGAAGATAAAAGGGGCTTCCCTAGGCGAGGGAAGCCCGAAAACGCCGCCGCTGCCGCTGCTGCTGCCGCGCCCTCCCGGCCCTTGTCACCGGCCGGGAGGAAGATAAAAGGGGCTTCCCTAGGCGAGGGAAGCCCGATAACGCCGCTGCTGCCGCTGCTGCTGCCGCGCCCTCCCGGCCCTCGTCACCAGCCGGGAGGAAGATAAAAGGGGCTTCCCTAGGCGAGGGAAGCCCGAAAACGCCGCTGCTGCCGCTGCTGCTGCCGCGCCCTCCCGGCCCTCGTCACCGGCTGGGAGGAAGATAAAAGGGGCTTCCCTAGGCGAGGGAAGCCCGAAAACGCTGCCGCTGCCGCTGCCGCTGCCGCGCCCTCCCGGCCCTCGTCACCAGCCGGGAGGAAGATAAAAGGGGCTTCCCTAGGCGAGGGAAGCCCGATAACGCCGCCGCTGCCGCTGCTGCTGCCGCACCCTCCCGGCCCTCGTCACCGGCCGGGAGGAAGATAAAAGGGGCTTCCCTAGGCGAGGGAAGCCCGATAACGCCGCTGCTGCTGCTGCTGCTGCCGCGCCCTCCCGGCACTCGTCACCGGCCGGGAGGAAGGAAGGAAAAAGGAGCCTCCCTGGCCGCGGTAGCGGCAGGACTTCCCCCGGCAGAGAATTCCTCGCCCCGCCGCCATGGAACACACCTGCGGCCGGGGGAAGAGACTACCGCCGTGCCCAGCCGGGACTCCCTCCACCTCTTCCGGAGGCTATGTTCAAGGGCTGCGGCGGTGCCAGGACTTTCGACAATTGTTAATTTTTTTTGTGCATATTTGATGAATTTTGTAGTTTTATTGTTGTTGAGATTGATGCTTACTGAACTTTTGTGATGGAACGATGTTGAGTTATATATTGTATATTTATGTGATGTGTCTATGAATTTACTGTTTACTCTGTGCTTGTGAACCGCCCTGAGTCGGCCCAGCCGAGTAGGGCGGTATAGAAATTGGAGTAAATAATAAAAAAATAATAAATCTCTGCTGCTACCTGTCACTTTGAAGAACACTGCAGACATGAAAAGGCTAAGTGACAAGCCCGGAAGATGCATCAAACTCACCTATGCCTTTCACCATATTTTCAATGTATTGTGTGTGGTCACATGTTTCATGCCAGGATCAGCTTATTGAGTCACCAGAGACACATCCATCAACTGAGAAAACGACTTCCAGGAAAGATGTATGCTCAGAGACAAGTAGCAGCCGACGACGATATAAAATATGTACCTTATTTGGCTTATCAGGTAGCCTTCCTTCTGAAATCCTTTTCTGTGTGTGACTATTTTAATGTGCATATTCTATTGCTATTTTAAAATACACATTAATATACTTAGACTATTGCAATGCACATGAGTTATCCTAACATATCCAAGGAAAGGTATACTATGCAGTTTTGATACACCCTAGGCCTAGGGCAGGGGTGCACAAACTTTTTGGGTCACATGGTTCAGGGAGCTGGTCACAATGGCCCGGGGGCCAGATGTGGTCCACGATGCCAATGTATCCAGCCCACAAAGCCCTCCCCGCTCCTGGAAGTGGAAGTAAAATGTGCTCGTAACTTTTACTTCCACTTCCAGGAGTTATGAGGGCTTTGTGGGCCAGATGAATTGGCGTCAGGGCCCACATCCAGCCCCCAGGCCATAGTTTGGGCACGCTGGCCTAGGGAAACTTTCTGCAAACACATTTGTGCACCACTTAAAAGGCACGGCTTCTTACTAAGTGGCCACATATACAATAGGGTCACATAGGACTGCAGTGCAGTTCAACAACTTACCAGATCCAAAGCTGGAATTCTTCCTATGCAATAAGCTCAAAATATTGTCCAGTTGTACCTTGCTTAAAGAGCATTATACGTTCAGGATTGCTCTTTAAGAGAGTTTGCTCTTTAAGCCAAACACCATTGTAAGTGACCAATTGTGACTTCTGGTAGGGGGAATTGCAAACCCCGATTTATTTGTTAATTTAGTTGTTAAGCGAAGCAACCATTCATAGAAAATTCTGCTCTTTAAGCAAGTTATTCTCTAAGCGAGGCGCTCTTTATGCGAGATTTTACTTGTACAGTGGTGCCTCGCTTAAAGAGCATAAAGTGTTCCACAGGATTGCTCTTTAAGCGAGTTTGCTCTTTAAGCGAAACACCATTGTAAATGACCAATTTGTGGGGGCGATTGGGAACCCCGATTTATTTGTTAAGCGAGTTTTTGGTTGGTTTTATTTGTTAAGCGAAGCAAACATTCAGAGAAAATGCTGCTCTTTAAGCGAGTTACTCTTTAAGCAAAATGCTCTTTATGCGAGGTTTGACTGTATATTCAAAAGTCCATCTCTCCCTCTTCCTTATGATTATGCTGTGTCATGATGCAGTGGTAACATGCATGACAGATACATAGAGGAGGGGGAAAGACTTAACCTGCAACTGTCTTCCACTGAGGAGGCCATGCAATCTTCAAAGCACTTTCTAACATCACCCTTGTTTGTGAATGTAGCCGAGAATGATAGCTTCAGTAGCACAATGACTGCAAGTGCAGAAATTCCGTGTCTATTCCAGCAAACAGAGAAAACGAGGTCTTAGGCTTTGCCACCAAGAGGCATCTAGTCTCAAAGTGGGGGTGTAACTGTAGTTAAACACAGCATCTCTGATCAAACCAGACGGATGTTGTCTTAATAATGTGTCTGTTAAGGTAGGGTCCTTAACAGATTCCAATTTCCTCCACTAGGGAACTGGAGTGAACATGGAAAAGTCATAACAGAAGAGTGGGGAATCTTTTCAGCCTACCCAAAGGCTGAGAAACATGAAATGCTAGCACCGCAAGGGATTTGCCTTCTGCAGAAGTCCAGAGGTTTAAGGGACGAGGCTCCCCACCATCACTGTGCTGTGACTCAACACAATAAACTGACAAGTGGTTTATTAAGGGAAAGAAATGCATACATTGGTGTACAAATATACTCTGAGCATCCTTTTGGTGTGGGTATGCATGCACCATGGTCTGAGAATACATGTCCTATATAAAGAAACTTTGCAGCTTGGTTGCTCCCACTGACACCTAAGCTATATCTACTCCAAATGCTTTGGAGTAGAGGAAACATTATGGATGAGTTTTTAAGACCAAATCAATGGACATATTGAGTCAACAAGCTAGTAATATAAAACTGGTAACTAAGTGAATCAAATACAGTAAAACACCGGGTAATGATTGGATCGGATAACGCTAAAATTGCATAACGTTAAGTAATCTGGGGAGGAGGATTGGATCGAATAACGTTAAGGTCCTATGGGATGGATCAGATAACAACCGCTAAAGCCTGTGCAGTTACAATATATCTCTATGGAGCTTTAACGTTATCCGATCCATCCCATAGGATTTTAATATAGATCGGATAACACTAAAAATCGGATAACACCAAGACTTGTGGAACCAAGTCTTAGCGTTATCCGGTGTTTTACTGTACTAGACATTGTTCACAGAGGTGAAAACAAAGTCAAAGGAAACCCAACAGTCTCAATAACACTGGCAACATAGAGCAACTGAACTCAGAGGCAACAGTTACTTCTGATATACTATAATATTTTAAAAGAAACAATGGGCAGCAAACAAGTAGGTCTATAACAGTGGTTCCCAAACTACAGCCCATGGGATGGCCCGGGGCACCTTTTCATGTAACCTGCCGCCACACCTGGAAGTGGAAGCAGGCACGTATATGATAGCTGTAAAACACACCCATGCATGCGTAAACATGGTTACATCAGCCGTAAATACGCCCATAGCTATCATAAACATGGAAACAGGCGCATTTACTTCTACTTCCAGGGGGACGTGGTCCAGCTGCCTGGGGTGTGGGTTCATGCCTGTGGCATAAAAGGGTTGAGAACACCTGCTCTACACTTTTGGAAAACTGGCTGATGAGAAAAAGAGCTTTTAAGAAAGATGCTAAGTGGGTTGTTTTTTTTTAAAGTGTAATTTAAAAAGCTTTAACTTCATTATTTTTAACACTGCAGTTTGTTTAGTTGCGTTTAACATTAGAATAGTTTTGCCTGTTTTTATTACACCTGCTTTTATATGTTTTCATGTGCATTTATTTTTACTCTTGTTGTAAACTCATCATGTAAACAAATCATAGACTAATCACCATTTAGGGGACACATTTAGGGGACACATAAGTTGTGCGTTCGACCCTCAATGTTGAAGCAGCCTTCCATCATTCTGAGATCAGTAAAATGAATACCCAGCATGATGGAGGCAAAATGCTAATTAACTTGTAAACTGCCCAGAGAGTGCACTAAGCACTATGATAGTGATTGCTTAGCTTAGCTTAGCTTTACATATATTCTGCCTTCTTTCAGGACTTGAAGCCGATACCCGGAGGCAAGATATATGTGTCTCCTAAATGGTGATTAGTCTATGATTTTATTGTGGTCTGACCTTCAACACATGTCTATCACCTTGTTAGTGAGAGATCTGACACAACCAAATATACCATCCTTAAAGCTACAATTTTGCTCTACATATTGGGATGAGTATTTTATTGACACAATATAACGGGATATAAATCTCAAGCTTACCATGTACAAGAACAAGTTGTTTGAACAAGTTGTTTGAACAGGAGTTGCATATGTCTGCTCCAAAACTGGTCTCAACGATGAATAAAGATAATTAATTTTACTATATCTCCTGCTTCACTAAACACTGGGTCAGGTATAGCAGTCTGAGGTTATTATCAACAATTTAGCAGAACAATATAAACAAACAATTTACTAAGCTGTTATGCAGTGCATTAAGCTATTATTTAATCTCTGGTCATGCATATTCCAATACTTTTTTGAACTTTAGGAATTCTTAACTGTCTTGCTATTTTTATTTTCTCAGGCCGCCGGTTAGCGAGAGGGATTCTTGCTGGGGTCCCTGCTGTTTCCGCAAGGGGACCAGTGAGAATCAATTTCACTAACAGCGCTGCCAGTTGACAAGAGGGGCTTGGGGGGGAGGCTCCCCCATGCCACCCCAAAGCCACACAGCTTTCTGCTTGGCTTGGGGGTGCCCGTTCAACCCCCCAACACAAAAGGTGATTGCACGCTGTGATCAGCACGTGGGTTCCCCCATCCACCTACCCAAGTGACAATCGCAGCGTCGGATAACTTGTCGGATAATGTTGGGGAATTTGAGGCAAACATTTGCATCGCACAACATTATCTTAACATTGTGTGATGCAAATGTTAGCCTCAAATTCCCCAACGTTATCCGATTTTAGCGTTATCCGAAGTAACCGTTATCCGAGGTACCACTTGTAACGATTACTTCCGATAACGCTAAAATCAGATAATTTTGGCTCTAGTCTTTGCTTTTCTTCTTTTTGTTTATCCTTATTTGTCAGTGATTTGTATCTCTACATTAAAACATCTTCAGAAGCAGAGTAACAGACTGTGTCCAGGGGATATGCTTTCTCCCCAAAATTTATCTCAAAAGCATATTATTTCTTATAAAACCTAGGAATGCAGTATACTCTTTAACATCAAATTAACAATAACCTTTCAAGAGTCTCAACAGCTATGAATGTCCTGCCAACATCAAGCCAAACATAGATAAATTTATCAGGGAAGTCAATAAATGAAGACCACCTAATCCCCCTTTCTCTCAGCTACTCATACATTAAACCTCATGCATCTTTGCAAGTAGCCCAAATTTTCTCCCTTTGATTTCCCATAAAAGCAAAATGCATTTACGTTCTCACCTTGTCATCTGAAGACTCTAGGAAATTAAATCCTTTTCGCTCTGTTCCATCTCTACTATTCCATCCTTGTACCTCAGCCTTTCTTTGATTTCACTATCCATGCCATTAGCTTTATGTTCAAGTTAAGAACGTTTACATATAAAATGGACACACAAATTTGTAAAATGTTTCTGTTCCTTGTTGGTCCATCACAGACTGGACCCCATCTGTAAACTGACCAAGCTATCGTTTCTACTCTTCCTTTTCATTCTTTCTTTTTTAAAGGGGAAAATGTATGTATTGTATCTTAAGAATTTTGTGGTGACTTTAATATCTCAAGTAGTACATCTATATTGCCCTCTAGTGGCTGTTAACTTTATCCCTGCAACAGAAGTTGACAACAACTGTACACTTGTTATTTTCTTAAGATTCTAGATGTTAATGATAATTAGTGACCAAATGCTAACAGGAGCTATTCTCTTTCTTCTTTCTCCTACTTTACTATAAGACACTATTTTATCTGTATAGCTTCTTGTCTAAACTGTCTTTACCTAAGTAGGAATAAAATGACTAATAGAAGCAGGTGGGGAAAAAACAGGTCCAGTAATTTAACATATTCTTCCAAAAGGGGGAAATACTTTTATTTAGAAGATATTTATACTATACTTGTTCAAGAAAAGACAAAGCAATGTGCAACAGTGAGTTGTTTAAAAACAATTAATACTGTACTATTTAATCTAACAAAATATAAGATCCACCCAACAGTAAGCATAAAATTCAGATACAGAAAAATGATTTAAGAAGCAAGACGTCTCAACAATTATTGGAAAAACAGATGAGACTAAGGCTATCCCTTCCCAAAAAGTTATATGATAAGCTGTGATGCCACAAGAAAAAACATTTTATGCACCTGGAGTTGTTATTCTTGGCCATTTAAGCTGAACCCCAATCACGACAGTTGAGGAAATGTACATGACAGCACACATTGCGTGAAAGACATGGTGTGTTATTTTCACACTGCAATTTCAAATATATCTTCACCACAACAACCATTTCGCATCTCCTCAGTCCAGTAATTTCTGACAGCACAGACTAGTTCTCCATAAATTGTGAGGAAAAGTCCACCAGTACTAATTTTTAAAATGGATGTTCCTTGGGGAAGTGACATTTTGCTCATGCTTAGACTTCTCCATCCACTGTGCCCATGTGGAAAAGATAATTTTCAGTTCTCCTTTGCAAAGTCAGACTCTTCTAGCATTCTACACATAGTGCTTCATTTAATCATGACACATATGAGGCTCTATTTTTAATTTTTCATTTACTCTACAAACAAGTAAGTTAAAATCTAGTGACAAATATATTAAAGCTTTATTATAGCTGCATAATGGTAAGTCCAAAAGAGCCTTCAAAATATTTTGGCATAGAGGGACTACAGGACATCCCGGCTGTCCTTGCTTCTGTCCAGATTATGACCTCATCATCAACCAATGGATAATTCTCCACGAGGGAAGCTTCTGTTATAACTTATGTGTAGTTCATGTATACTTAACCATGTTTTTTAAAATTCACACAAGTCGAAAACTTCCCATTTATGAATGTTTGCTATTGTGCTTTGGTATTCATGATTCAAAACATGAGGAAATGGCCTAATATTGCTGCACAAAACAGTGCCCTGTTGACAGCAAGAAAAGACTGGAAGGCTTTACATAGGAAAGGACAGCCATCGTAATTGCTTTGTGTTTGGGTGAGAAGCATTTAACTGACCCCCCCAAAGAAGAGGAGGAGGAGGAAGAAGAAGAAGAAGAAGAAGAAGAAGAAGAAGAAGAAGAAGAAGAAGAAGAAGAAGAAGAAGAAGAAGAAGAAGAAGAAGAAGAAGAAGAAGAAGAAGAAGAAGAAGAAGAAGAAGAAGAAGAAGAAGAAGAAGAAGAAGAAGAAGAAGAAGAAGAAGAAGAAAAGTCAGAGATTCTGGAATTTCTCCTGTGATTTTTCTCTGTAAATTCTTATCTCCATCATTCTGCAAGTATCCTGGCTGGGCAAACAGCACTTACACCCTCTGATGAAAGCCCCACCTTCAGCCACAACATTGTCAGGTTCTGTGTCACAGCATATAAAATCAGAAGAATATCCCTGGCAGGTCCCTTCCTAAATAAACTATCAGCATATCATAGGCTTAGTAGTATTTGTAATACTGTACAGCAAAACCTCGCATAAAGAGCACCTCGCTTAGAGACTAACTCACTTAAAGAGCAGAATTTTCTCTGAATGGTCACCTTGCTTAACTAAAACCAACAAAAAACTCGCTTAACAAATAAATTGGGGTTCACAATTCCCCCCCACCAGAAGTCACAATTGGTCACTTACAATGGTGTTTCGCTTAAAGAGCAAACTCGCTTAAAGAGCAATCCTGTGGAACACATTATGCTCTTTAAGCAAGGTACCACTGTACTAGTGATCTTAAGTACTGGTTTTATTACTCCTTAACTCTGAGGATAAATGCTCCTTTCAAATATCTATCTTTTATGTACCCTCTTCTCAACCTCTGTTTTGCTGTACTGTGCTGGCCTTAGACTATAATAAAGATTTGATTTTGAGATTTGCTAATGAGTTTACCCTCCAAACCTAACACCTATTGACAATACTATGTAAAAATAGATGATGGTGTGAGTAATAGGGTACTTCCTTTGTTCTGTGAGGTTTATTTATTATTTATCTATTTATTTAGATTTATATCACCGCCCACTCGACATAGCGACTCAGGGCGGCTTACAGTCAGAAAAAAACAACACAGCACAAACAGCTGAAGTCCATTCCTCCTCCTGGACAGAGAACATTAGTTTTATCCTTCTCTGGGCAGGTAGAACCCAGGATTAGGAAATTGAAGCTCCCATCTAAAAACCTTAAAATTGTAAAAAATAAAATCTAAAAAATATCAAAAACAGATTAAATCAAATGCTACAACTACTAATTTAAAAAGTAGAGAAAGAGAGGGGCTCAGATTATCCAGTGTGCTGGGGTCATTATACCTTCCGCACCCCATATCTGTCCCGCCAGCCATGTTTTTAGATTCTTCCTAAAGGGCAGCAGCTCTGTCTGGAGACGTAGCTCCATTGGCAAGAGGTTCCATAGGGCCAGAGCAGACACAGAGAAGGGCCTCCTTCTAGTGCCAGAGAGATGTGCCTCTCTGGCCGATGGAACAACTAGAGAGCCTCTCTGGTCTGCTCTGGTGGGACGGGCAGATGTTGCCTGAAGCTATGGATGAAAGTCATGGACCATCCTTCTGCTGTACTTTAATGTAGCTTTCGTGGATCAAGTCCACTTTGCCAGGTCTGACTAGCATATACTGGGAGCTTCATCAGGTCTGACGAAGTGGACTTGGACTACAAAAACTAACATTAAAATAGAGCAGTTGGTCTTTCTTTTTCCATATCTGAATCTGAATATTGGCAATCCCCAAGGCGATCAGCCATGAAGACTGTCCTGTGACTATAATGCTGTGGCCTTTCATCTGCCTTCCGCATCGCAACGAGACACTTGTACCACTGATCTAGCTCCGTGAGTCACTTTCTGGTCCTGAGCCTTTTTAGCACACAAAGTCCTTCTCAGCCGCAGGACAGGATTGATGAAGCTGCTGCCCTTCATCAAGTTAGTCTTTAAAGTAAAGGTATCCCTTGGTCAAAAGCCAGTCATATCTGATTCTAGGTGTCAGTGCTCATCTCTGTTTTTAAGCCGAAGAGCCAGTGCTGTCTGCTTCTGCAGACATTTCCATGGTCATTGTGGCATGCATGACTAAACACCGGAGCGCACGGAACACTGTTACCTTCCCACCAAAGGGGTCCCTAGTGACCTACTTGCAATTTCTAGCTTTCGAACTGCTAGGTTGGCAGGAGTTGGGACAAAGAGAGCTCATGCCGTCCTGCAGTACTCAGGAATTGAACTGCTGACCTTATTTAAAGTACTTCTTTAAAGTATCACAATGTGTTTCTCTCTCTCTCTCTCTCTTTTGGAATAGTAGCCGTGTTAGTCTGTGGTTCAGGAAGAGTGATGGGATATAACAGGTTCTCACCAGTTCTCAAGAACCAGTAGTAACTTTTTCCAGTGTCCCGGAGAACTGGTAGCAGCTTTTGGGGGGAACCACCTTCGGGGCTTACCTTTTCACTGGTTTCACTGTGCATGCATGCCAAGCACTTGGTGTGCATGTACGCCTAAAGTGCTTGGCGCGTATGCACGGCCTCCTTGCTGTCCTCCCAAGCGGGGAGAAGGAAGAGAAGCTGCTAGCCTGAAGCTCCCTATAGCCTCCTCCCCAGGGTAAGTGACTCACCTTTGGATGTAGTGTGTCTGTGTGTATTTTAATGTGTATTTAATACCTTTACCTATATTGACGTACTATCACAGTTCCTAAAAAGGCCTGGCTTGGGAGTTTTAAGCAAAGTCTTGGAGTTACCTCATCAATAAGCTACACCTGTGCTGTTCCAATTGCTGTTTATTTATTTATTTATTTATTTATTTCCTTCGACTTATTATCCCGCCCAATCGGGTCAAAAACCCAACTCTGTTCCAATTGGAGAACCCTTAAGGAGGTACAGCTGTTTTACATTTACATTAAGGCATATTATCCTAGAGAACTGGTTTGGCAAAGACTTAGTACCTAACTTCTTCAACTGTTGAAAAGTGCCAAAATGAAGCCATCTTGTGGTGAGTTCATTCTGTAGTTCCTTCCGACCTAGTATTTTATTTTTAATTATTTTTATTCTTTGGCCCCGCCCACAACATCATGACATCATGATGTTAGCTCCACCCACACTGTGATGATATCACGGTGGGGTAGTAAAATTTTTGACATCCCACCACTGTTCAGGAATCTACACCCTGTACAAGAGCAGAATGATTTTTGGAAATTATGAGGATACAGAATTCCCCGGACAATGTATATAACACAAGGGTGATAATAATGATATGAATTGTAACAGTGCTGAGAAGATTATATTTTGGGAAAGATTGTTATAGTTGAATTGTTACTTTAGATATTTTGCTACATGATTCTTATGATTTTATGTATATTTGTATTGTCTCTTTTTTTCATATACCTAATTTTAAAAAAAGGAATCTCAGAAAACAAAACAAAATAAAACAAATAAAATAAAAAACACAGTGGCACTTTAAAGACTAACTGCTATACAGTATTTTTATTGTTAGCTTTCGTGGTCTGATGAAGTGTTTATTTTGTTTTGTGAGATGTCTTTTTGTTTTGTTTGTTCTCTGATATGCTTGAAACACAGGCTACCATTTCAAAAATTTCATCGTTACAAAGTTTGTTCTGCCATCTTCTTCTTCTTCGTCGCCGCTTCCTCTTTCACCCCATCAGGTTTTGGGGTGAAGTTTGTTCTGTGAAGGTTGCCTTGAGTAAACCAGAGGCAACTTTTTCTGGACCACAGTCCCCAGAATCCCCCAAGGCGCTAGGCGGACCTAGAGCATGCCGGGAGCTGTAGTTTTTTACAATGCACACCCGCTTCTCCCTCAGCCCACACCACCCCTTAAAAGCACTAAGCAGCAAAGAAGCCGTTCCCTTCGCTGGCAGCAGTAACGCAAAGTCGTTCGTTCCGTCAGAAGCGAGTCCGCATGGGCCAGGTGAGCCTTTCGCCCTGTAAGAGTCGCTGTTCCCAACCGGAAGTCGCCCAGGCTCTTTTCCGGGTTGTGTCGCTCCTCTTCCGCGTTTCCGGTCTACGGGAAAAACTCGGGGTGGCGAGCGGGAGAGTCCGTGGGGAGCCGCTTTTTGGATGCGGGAGGCAGGAATAATAAGGGGAGACTTTGGAAATATGGAGCAGGGAAGCCAGGTAGGCTGTGGAAGGGAAGGCGGGAAGAAAGAGACTGGCTGTGCTCGGGTGGGACTGGGAATCTTAGTATCATGCTGACTGGGAGGCAGAAGGTCAGCAGTTCGATTCCCGAGTACTGCAGGACGGAATGAGCTCCCGTCTCTGTCCCAGCTCCTGCCAACCTAGCAGTTCGAAAGCAAGAAATTGCAAGTAGATCAATAGGGGCCACTTCGGTGGGAAGGTAACAGCATTCCGTGCGCTCCGGTGTCTAGTCATGTCTGCCACATGACCATGGAAACATCTGCATGGAAACATCTCTTTGGCTTTGAAACAAAGATGAGCACTGAACCCGAGTAGGATATGACTAGCTTTCAAGCAAGGGATACCTTTACCTATTATTGTTATTATTTCGTGTCAGAAATTATTCTGGGTTGAAAGGATTTTTGCGGAAGAAACTCTGCTCAGGGAATGCCCAAATGAGGCTCCTTTCATGGGACAGAGATGGGCGCTCAGTCCATCATGCAGTACCCAGGTCTCGAACTGTCGACTTACCAGCCTTCCAGCTAACCAGGCAAGCTTCTTGAAAGGCATGAGAAGGGGGAGAGCTTTTAATTCGGGACAGTGGATTCAAAAGGTCTTGTATAAAGGCGCTCAAGTGGCATCGAAGGTCTCAGTGGATGGAGAGGAGAATGAATCTGGTTGAGCATCAGCACCACATTTTGAACGTTTTGTGTATATGTGTGTGCACAGTATGTCTGTGTGTTCTTGTGTTGGTTTTCTGGCTATCAGTGCTTTCCTTTTTCTTTCCCTGCCTTCACTGTTGGAACCAGTGGTGGGATGTCAAATTTTTTACTACCCCCACCATGATGTCATCAGTGTGGGCGGAGCCAAAGAAAAATAATAAATTAATAATAATAAAATAAAATAATAATAAGCACCCACCCACAACACAAGGACAGCAAGGAGGACAGTAAGGAGGCCGTGCATACACGCCAAGCACTGTAGACATGCATGCACACCAAGTGCTTGGTGCACATGCGCAGTGGGGGAATCAGTGAAAAGGTAAGCTCCGGAGGTGGATCCCTCCAAAAGCTGCTACCAGTTCTCTGGGACACTGGGAAAAGTTACTACTGGTTCTGGCGAACTGGTGAGAACCTGTTACATCCCATCGCTGGTTGGAACCCAGGAGGAATAGAATCTTCCGAATGGTTTGGAAAAGGTGTGGGAATGTGTTGTTATATGATGGTATTATATTATATGCTGGTTGTGTTTTGTATTTGTATTTCACAAGATGTGATATATTGAATTTGTATTCACCTTGAATATTGTTTATTGGATACTGTAACTTATTGTTTGCATTCTATCTATTTTGTATACTGTTCATTATGTAAGCTGCCCTGAGTTGGGTTTCCCTGATTGGGCGGGATATAAATTTAAAAATTAAATTAAATGGCATGGAGGTGTGGAGGCTCTGTGCCTCCTGCCGGTTTGAGGACTTACAGTTCCATAATTTGGTTTGCTATGTCCCCACTGGATAATGGAACCGAGAATGCTTTTAATTCTGAATATCTCATGTGTATGCCACGATCCAGGAACATGACTAGAGGGAGAGACTGAGTAAATCACTTTGACAGCACATAAAGGGTGAAAATCTAGTAGTAAGTTGCAATGAGAGTTACAGTATTTATATATAAAGTGTTATTTAAGGTTCATTGAACTGGTTGGTGTATTGTGTTTGGATGTGGAGAGACTGCCTTTCTGGACAGAATTCGTTGTGGAGCAGGGGGTGATGGTTTTATGAAGATTTTATGGGCTACCAGAGTTGATGATTTGAGTGTTGGTTTTCTAGCTCGTAAGTGGCACTACTGGAGCTCAGGGTTGTGGAGTCGGGAGTCTGAGGGAATTTCGGGCACCTGGAGTCGGAGTCGGCAAACAAGACTCCGACTCCTACTAAATTTAGATTGGAATTTTAAAAAAAAACCTCTACGGGATGAAGTTCTTTTAAGCAATAGTGGTGACTCAGAATCATCTTCAAATGAAGAATTAGACTTTGATTCTTTCTTAGACAAAATGGAAGTTTCTAAAGGAAAGCGACGTCGCATAAGCGTTACAGAACCAGTAAATGTCCAAATAAAAAAAATCCCAACAGGAGTTTTACAAAGCACTAAAAGAAGTTGAAAAGTATGATCGCTTATCAAAACTTACTATTGAAGAAGTCATCCTTGTTTATCCAGAGATAGTTAGTGATGTGGCCAGAATAGTTACTGCAATGCCACCCACCCAAGTCAGTGTCGAAAGATTATTTTCAGCCCTAAAAATAATAAAGTCTGACTTAAGAGCCTCTATGAAAGAGGATCTGGCAGAGGCAATTCTCTTCCTTAGAACTCTACATTGAATTGATTTGCATTTGCTAAGCCTATAACTACATTTCAAGATTAATATAAACCATTTCTAGGTTTTACAGAGTTTGATTTTGGTTCATATAGATAAGCTTTGTTTTTGTTCCCAAAACAACCAAATAATGTAGTTTTTATCTCTGAACTGGTAAAGTTCCTGTTCCTAATGTTTATGCCTACTGGTACTATCCAGCCATTTGATTAATTAATAAAAAAATTAATAAAACTTTGTTTTCATTGTGTTTGTCTTTTGCTTAAACTGTTCAATACAGTAGACTGTTGGCTTCCCAGCCTGTAGTTTCTGTGGTAATGACATGTATGTTGCCTTTCTTTCCTTCAATGAATGTATAAAATACATTCACATATTAATACAGAAGAGTCGGGAGTCGGAGTCGGGAGTCGGAGCAAACAAACGGAGGAGGCGGACCCGGACCCGGAGTCAGAACATTTATCTACCGACTCCGCAGCCCTGCTGGAGCTTTCCTTTTTCTTTCCCTGCCTTCACCGTTGAAACCCCGGAAGAAGAGACTCTTTGGCTCTCTCAGAGAAGCAAGAAAGCGAGGCGACAGTTCTTGGAGGCTGCTGCGTACCATCTGGTAGGCACCTGCCCGGCAGAATCACGTTTTTTGATGTAAGCCTTGCCTTCCTTTGACTCTTTGGTTGAAATCTGGCCACGTTTGCCAATACTCGTGCATTTGGACACTAAATTCTGTTTTCTTTTCTGTCCTTTTCCCTTCTCTCTACACCTCTTTCAGAAATAGCTAGCATGTGCCTAAAAATAGGGAGAGCTGCCTTAGAATTTTACATATTCTCCTGTCGTTTTGTTAACTAGATTTTGATAATAGTTTGATTTGAGATGGAGACAGCTGAAGTATGGTACAGTTTATGTGTAAATAGGCATCTAGAAGAAATCAACCCTGACTGCTCCTTAGAAGGTCAAATAGTAAAGATGGAGCTAAAGTACTTTGGATATTAAATGAGAAGAGAGGACTCACTTGAGAAAGTTTTGATGCTTGGAAAGGTCAAGGGCAAAATAAGAAGGGGGCAGACAAAGGTGAGATGGCTAGATGGTATTGTAGAGACAATGGGCACAGAGCTGAGCGAGTTGAGGGGGATGGTGGAGGACAGAAGTGCCTGGCGGACAGTGGTCCATGGGGTCACAAAGGGTCGGAATCGACTGTGCAACTGAACAACAAAAAGAGACTTAAATAGAGACCAGGGCTTCTTAGCACACACAATTAATACTAATAAGGTGCTTTTCATAATAGCATTTGACATTAAAAAAAGCTTTCCTGGGCAAAATTGTGACTTCAATTTGTAGCTTCAAGTACTATCAAGCTTTTCCTGATAGAATTCTTAGGTTCAGCACTTTGGAGCCTAACCCCTAAGCAATGTACATTGGCAGGCAGATAATTTGCATTAACGGACTACCTATTGCTAGGAGGTGTATGTGGTCATCACTTTGAAAGTTCATTATCAGTGTTATGCAGATATAATCTGTATTCCCATTTCACTTGACCCTTCAGCTATGCACATATAAGCCTAGCCTAAATGTTGTATTTCATGTGCCTTAAAAAGTGAGTGGTAATTCATAGATTTTTTTTTAGTTGCTACAAGCCTCTTCTTTATACCAACATCTTTTAAAATCACAAGTTGTGCATAAAAGTCCATCCCTTTATGTTAAATTTAGTACTGCTTTCAGTGTGAAAAAATGTACACGTCTTATGGAGGCACCTTTAAATGTTGCAGGAAATCTTTCTGACTCCTACATTGCAACAGGACACTTTTCCTAATGTTTTGTAAAAAAGTGTGAGAATGGCATGGAGGTGAGGGGGCTCTGTGCCTCCTGCCAGTTTGAAGGCTTCCATTTCCATCAATGGTTTAATACAGTGGTGGCAAACCTATGGCACATGTACCAGAGGTGGCATTCAGAGCCCTCTCTGTGGCACCCATGTGGTCACCCTAGCAGAGAGTTCACCTTGCCCCTCTGACCAGCAACCCAATGGGAGTGCTTCCTCCCTTCCCCAGCACAGAGTTTTCCCCACTCCTCTGCCCAGCAGCCCAAAGGGAGTGTTTCCTCCCTCCCCTGTTGCCATGCTGGCACTTTTGCAATAAATAAGTGGGTTTTGGTTTGCATTTTGGGTACTTGGTCTCTGAAAGGTTCACCATCGCTGGTTTAATATGTTCCCACTGAAAAATGGAATCGAGAATGCTTTAATTCTCAAAATCTCATCCTTATGGCACGATCCAATAACATTACTAGAGGGAGAGTCTGAATAAATCATGTTGACAGTACATAAAGGGTGAAAAATCTAGTAGTAAGTTGCAACTAGAGTAGGCCCATTGCATCAGTGGAATATTTCTTCTTTTAGACTTGGTCCTGTTAGCATGTCATGTAAAAATAAAAACCTGTTTTGCAAGCAGTTAATCATATTCTCTTGTGTGAAGCACATTAATTACTCAGGAAATATAAATGCTATGATATGTATATCAGCTTAGTGAAATTGGCAGGTTTATAAAAATAATACTTGTTTTATTTTTGCTTTGCTTTCCCGCAGGTGGACGCTTGACAACAAAGAAGGTAACTGCCTTGGGATATTTCTGAGAACAATAGAGAGGTTGCAATATATAAATACTACTACAGTAATACCTCGGATAACGCTAAGACTTGGTTCCACAAGTCTTGGTGTTATCCGATTTTTAGTGTTATCCAATGCATGTTAAAATCCTATGGGATGTATCGCATAACGTTAAAGCTCCATAGAGATACATTGTAACCGCACAGGCTTTACCGGTTGTTATCCGATACATCCCATAGGACCTTAACGTTATTCGATCCAATTCTCCTCCCCAGATTACTTAATGTTATGTGATTTTAGCGTTATCTGAGGTAAACGTTATCCGAGGTATTACTGTACTAGAATAGTAACAGGTTTAAGAATTTGTGATTTTTTTTCTGCTTTGTATCCTATTAGGGCTATATAAACTCTCAAAACATTTTACTATGACAGTGGGACCTGTAAAATGTTCACTTTAAAAGACAGGAAACTCAGAATACTGATGCCTGGAGTTAGCAATGTTGGAAGAGTAGAACAAATAATCAAGATCGTAGGAGCATGAAACATTTTACATGACAGAGGCCTTCACTTCCAGCTGTTTTTGACATTGTGTACAAAAGAAGACTAGAAGAAATAAGCTAGAAAACACAGTACTCTTTGTCGTTAACAGGGCATAAGTGCATAGTCTCTAGGTTATTTCGTTGGGGGTGTAGCCCAGAGTGACTAGTGCACATACAATATTATTTATAAGAATAACATTTTCAATTGTGCTTCAGTGCTTCTTTTTCATTGTTATCTCTGCCTGGGTAAGATATATTTTGATGCAAAACCAAGCCTGCAAAAATGCCTTGAGAAGGACTTGGATCCATGTATCCTGGAAATGTGTTCCCAAGGTGGAGAGAGACTGGTTTCTCAGTATGTTCTACCTAAATAAAGGTAGTATTGGTCAAAATGTGGGTTTATCACATCATAGAATTTTGGGATTGAAAAGATCTATGGGGAAACTAGTCTTCTTCCCCAGATCTCATCTTCAGATCTAAAGGACTTCAGATCACTATGATGTGGATGCATTTATGTATTTTTTTACTTTTATGCAACTTTTCTCCCAGTTAAGGGAGCTGAGGTATCTCAAAATATATAATGCACTATATATAAAACTGTATCGTTGTAATAAAATATTTTATCAAACTTTTAAAATTTATTTTGCAGACAAATCCCCACATAATGTCAACCAAGCTTGCTGTTACTGTTTCCAGATTTTTCTTTCTGGTAACTACAGAGTCCGACTAAAGCCAAGAATCAAACTAACTCTGCAAGTAGCGAAGTTGCTTAAAAAGGAAAGAAAAAATTACAAACTCAATTTAAAACAAACAAAGATTTTGAAGAGATACAAGGCATCAAAGAATGTTCTGGTAAGATTAAACTTTATTTTGTGACCATGTATTCTCTTTAGAATGTTTCTTTTGAATTGGAGAGGGGGAGGGTTTATTTTCAAAAACTATCCTTTTGCTGAAATTATTCTGCTTCATAAAATACTGGTGGCTTCTTCGTCAGCTTGAAGTGGCTGTAACAAAAACGAAAAAAATGTGGAAGAATTTCGCAGAAGCAGACAGCGTTGGCTCTTCGGCTTAGAAACAGAGATGAGCACTGACCCCTAGAGTAGGATACGACTGGCTTTCGAGCAAGGGAAACCTTTACCTTTACTTTTTAACCACGTTAGTCTGTCTCGGCATGGTGAGGAAAATAAAGGAGGAAAAAGAGAGGATGGTTTTAAAAAGAGAAAATATGTCACTGTAAAGAGTGACATTTATATCATGGAGAAGCTAGTTTTGGAACACTTCATCTGCCTAGGACAGTGGTTCCCAACAAGGGATACACAGCACACTAGTGGACTTCAATTCCCAGAAGCCTCAGTTAGTACATTGGCTGATCAGTGCTTTGGGGAAATGACTTAGGCTTTTGGAAATTGAAGTCCAAAACCCAGCATTTGGGAAACACTGGCCTAGGACACTCTTTTATAGGTCTCTAAGTGGCTTATGTAAAAAAAAAAAAATTCCAAAGGTAGATGATATGAGGCAAGTTTCAGTGCCTCTCTAAGGGGTTAAATAATACTCAAGGCTTAGTGTACTACATATACTGGTAATCAACCTTCTAGAAACAGCATTTCCATGACAGTTACATCTACTTGGCACATACATGGCTGATCACCTTTGCTAGGGCCTATAACCTCAATTAAATTTGACGTCTCATTACTGCATCGAGGAATTCCTACAAGAGCCTTCATGGCACAGCGGTTAGACTGCAGTACTGTGACCAAAGACTGCTCATGCTATTTGAATTCTCATGGTTGACTCAGTGAGTAGGTAGCATGCTGGGGGCAAAATGCTAATTACATTGTGAACTGTAGAGCAGGGATAGACAACCTTTGGTGCTTGGACTTCAGTTCCCAGAAGCCTAAATCAACTAATCAGCCAATGTCCTGACTTAGGCTTCTGGGAATTGAAGTCTAAGAACCAAAGGTTCGTCACCTCTTGCCTAGAGAGTCCTCCAAGTGCTAGGGGGCAGTATATAACTGTAATTGCTACTGCCATTAACAAGTATCATTGTTTTGTCTATTTGACACTTTTTTCTCTTTATAGCTAGTTACTTGCAATTTGTGTGGAAAAACATCAAGATATTATGGGGAAAGTAGAGAGGATTTTGGTGTGAAAACATTTTCAAACAAAACTCCAGTCAGCAACAGTCATTCTGGATCAAAGAAAGCAACATCGTTATCCAGTCCCAGGTATTTTCCTCCCCTTTCCAGAGACAATGTAGTTCAGGGGTGCCCAAACCTTTTGGGCTGTGGGCTCGATCCGGCCCATGACATCAATTCATCCCACTTCCGCCATTCCCAGAAGTGGAAGTAAAACGCTTCCAGGAGCGACATGGGTGGCGTGTGCTGGATGAATTGGTGTCAGGGACTGGATCCGACTATAGTTTGGACACCCTTGATGTAGATCAACAATAGGAAAAGCATTTACAGTAAAACCTCATATAACACTAAAACCTGGTTCCACAAGTCTTGGTGTTATATGATTTTTAGTGTTATCTGATGCAGGTTAAAATCCTATGGGATCCATAGAGATACATTGTAACCACACAGGCTTTAGCGGTTGTTATCTGAAGCATCCCATAGGATCTTAATGTTATCTGATGCAATTCTTCCCCCCAGATTGCTTAATGTTATGCGATTTTAGTGTTATTCGATACTAATGTTATATGAGGTATTACTGTACTTGGACATTCAGGATACAGTAATACCTCGGATAACGCTAAGACTTGGTTCCACAAGTCTTGGTGTTATCCGATTTTTAGTGTTATCCGATGCATGTTAAAATCCTATGGGATGTATCGGATAACGTTAAAGCTCCATAGAGATACATTGTAACCGCACAGGCTTTAGCGGTTGTTATCCGATCCATCCCATAGGACCCTAGCGCTATTCAATCCAATTCTCCTCAGTTAACGTTATGCAATTTTAGCGTTATCAGAGGTAAACGTTATCTGAGGTATTACTGTACGTTCGGAAATCTACTTGCCTGGGTTCAAAGGGTGCCATCTTTATCTGTTCCTTTTGCAGCATCTCCTAAGTAGAAGCAGAAATTGTCTTCTTCCTTTTGTGTCCTGATCAAATCCTGTACTGCCAAAATGATGCCATCTTTTGGGCTTTGTCGTTGGCCAAACTTAAGTTTGTTTCTGGCAGAAATTGGCAAGACAGTAAATGAGCCAGTCCCTCAATATTTATTGAGATCATTGTTATGGTTGGTCTTCACAAAGACCTTTCTGGTGGATTCATTCTTCAGTTCCTTTGGTTTGATCTGGTGTTAGAAAGTTTAGCTGACAAGCTTGCCGTGCAGGGTACTCCTGATTGTATTCACAGTCTTTGAGGGGCTCTTGAAAGCTTTGCTGATCAGGAGTCAGAAATGAAGGGGGCCCAAGTCAAGCTGAGCAACAGTAGAGCCAATGGTTGGCAGCTCTATAGCTGATGAAGCTGAAGGAGAAGCTATCAATGTGTGAACCTAACTGTTGTCTTTCAGTTGGGGACAAAATGAGGCTCCCTTCATGCACCCCTTCTGGGAATTGAAGTCCAAGAACATCTAGAGTGCCAAGGTTCGCCATAACGGGCTTAAACTGACAGAGTGTGTCAGAGCTAGACTAACCCAAGTTAACAGTGTTAGATTCTATAATGATGGGGTAAAGCTAGCATGATCCTTATAGCAGTCACTAGTCCACTATAGAAAGTTTGCCCGTTTTCCTCATATCATGTCCAAAGGAAAATCCAAGTGTTTGCCTGTAGTTTTGCAAATATGCCATGGAAATTCTTACTTCTGTGTTTGTATCTATAGTTCCACCCAAGTGGTGTGTTGTGATAGGCTACAAATGAAGTTGGAATCCTATTTTGCATTTCCCACTGTGCATTTCCCAAGGGCAGAGGGAGAATGCTAAATTAGCTGTTTTCCACAAGGCTGTTTAAAGTCATGCCTCAGGTTAAGGGAGATGCAGGAGTGTTTTCTGACACCATGGTGGCATTTAGTGATGTAACATTTTCAATAAATTCCAGATTATTATATGAAACGTGAAAGAGAGTCAATAGCTAAAAAGGGGTGTTTTGTAAAATATTCAATGTGCTTTGTATCTGAATTTGTTTGGTACATAATTGGGCTTACAAATGTTACAATACTGATATATAATAATAGTGGTTATTTTGTGTAATCTTTCTTTTTAGGGCTTCCACGGCGAGACGGTCAACCCCTCGTTCTTCCAGAACTCCAAAAAATGCCAAATCCCACTTCACTCAGTTGAAAAAACTTCTTCAACTTGAAGAGGAAAAAAGTGATAAGGGGGACTTGAAAAAGTTTTTGCTATCCCTTAAGTAACCAGATGCCTTAACTGCACCTGATTAAAGGAACACATTGCTATTCTATTCATTAACATGGTATGATACTATGAGAAGACAATGGGTAGCTAAATATTCATTTATTTTTATTCTATGGAAAACCATTTTTTGAATTCTTTGCTAGTTCCCAACTCTTGTTTTGGGAAGACCTAAATGGTAACACTGGGGAACAGTGATTTTGGTGCCTTACAATTTTCACCTATTTCTGGCTATATTTGGGTCACTGATTCCAAAAATGCTTTCAGTTATGCCCCATCAGCTCTAGTTTTTTAGATATGGCTTATTCACATTAGGCCAATCTAACCATACTGGTTGTATATATAACCAGAGGCGTAGCAAGGGTGTAAGCCACCCGGGGCGGAGTGAAATTTTGCCGCCGGCCCCCTCCCCCCCCCAAAAAAAATCCACCCACCCAAACTTTATTTTGCCCACCAAATATTTTCCCACCCCAAAAGATTTATCCACCACCCCTCACGCCTCCGGGAGCCTTCGATGCGCGCCTGGAGGCAAAAAAATGTTTTGTTTGAAAAAAAATTGGGGAAAATATAAATTTTTTTGGGGGGGGGGCTACAAAATGCCACCTCCCTGGAGTATGCCTCCCAGGGCATTTGCCCCCCTGTCCCCCTTCCTTTGCCCCTGGTGAGGCAAATACAAGTGTAGTCATAAGAGCAAAGTATAATGACATCATCAATATCTCATGAACTAGAGCTGCTAGAACAAAATGGATGGCATTTTCGGAATCAGCCGCCCCAAAATGCCCAAAATCAGTTGAAAAATTTTAGCCACCAAGAAAAAAAAATTTTTTTTTGTTCCCCAGTGCATCATTACTTATGAATTATGTATAGTTGAGGCAACTTCTGCTTGTCCTTAGTTAAATGCCTTCCTTAGGTAAAGGCCTAGAACAGTGTTGCTTTCATATGGGGTGGACAATTGTGGCCCTGTAGATCAGGGATTCTAAACTGCGCCCCATGGGCCGGATGTGGCCCGTGACACCATTTCTTGGGGGGGGGGGGCTGCCTCCACCACACCAGGAAGTGCCATGTGGTGAAGGAAGAGCAAAATGGCCATCTGGCCCCCGAAGCTGTCTGAGGGAATGTGACCCAGCTCCAGGCTTCAAAAGGTTGAGAACTCCTGCTGTAATTATTTGTTGTGTAGCTCCTATCAGTCCTAATCAGCAATGTCAGTTAAAGATCATGCTCAGCAACATCTGGAAAGATGGAAAGCCCCAATTGCCCAATCCTCTAAATCGGGGTGCCCAAACTATGGCCCAGATGCGGCCCCTGACACCAATTCATCCGGCCCACAAAGCCCTCATCGCTCCTGGAAGCGGAAGTAAAATGCACCTGTATGGGCACATTTTACTTCCGCTTCCAGGAACGATGAGGGCTTAACGGGCCAGATGAATTGGTGTAGGGGGCCTGCATCCGGCCCCCAGGCCATAGTGACAGGCTCCCTGAACCACATGACTGGCCCGTGGCCCAAAACATTTGGGCATCCCTGCTCTAAAACATGTAAGAATATCTGCATTTTTTTGTAATGTTTTTCTCTTTTGAATGCTGCTAAGTGTTCAGTCGCTGTGTACCTTTAAAGAATATCATAAAAAACCCAAATAGCCTCCCCAAAATATCTCAATTTTAGATTAAACCTCTCATTTGATGTCATGTGAAAAAAGAGAAATGGGTTGTAATGGCTGATCTTTTTTTACAATATAGTGAATAAAGCAGCATAAATGTATTTGGATTTTATTAATTCCTTATTAAAACATATGCTCATGGAAATTACAAATTTAACAATGTTCAATGATGAATCAATAATGAATCATGTTTACATAAAGCAGCAGCATTTTTTTTTACACAGAAGTTAAATGGGATCCTTGTCCTTCATCCTCACATATTCATTCAACATAATTTTCATAATCAAATATTACGGTCCAAGACCAGCATAGTACAGCAAAAAAATAGAAGTTAAGATGAGGGTACTTAAAATATATTTTAATGAATGATGAAAATGAGCCCAAGTTCAAAGAACTGAAACCATCTTGTCCAAAGTGTGCCCTTAAAACGTGCCCCTTCCTGCTCTACCAGAAGGGAAACTGCTCTTGAAACAGTGGCTGAAATCTTGTTGGGTTAGATCTGCCTGGCAGTGGGAATAATGTCATCAGCAAGGGTAGATTAAAGGCACTCATTTGAGAATATTTCATCACATGTATGAACCCTGTGTGCACCCCCAAATTGCAAAAATGTATCCTAAACTTTGGCAGTGTGCTGCTGCCAATGATGTCATCCCTTCCTTCAGGCGAAGTTGTGCAACAGGGTTTCAGCTAGAGCACGTGGTTCAGTGGGCCAGTCAGTGTTTCCGCCAGAAGTGGAAGTAAATTGTGCCTTGCAATCTGTTTTGCAACAGGATGAGAGAAATTTTAGGAGGCCTTTGTCTCTGCTTAAACCAGCGGTGCCCAAATTACTGACTGTGGGCTGGATCCGGGCTTCTGCTTCCAGGAGCGATGGGGGCAGCAAGGGCCAGATGAATTGGCATCAGGGACGGATCCAGCCCATGGGCTGTAGTTTGGGCACCCCGGAGCTAGAGTTCCCAGTTTTGCTTTTATGGCATAGTTATAAAAGGAAATACAGTAATACCTCGGATAACGCTAAGACTTGGTTCCACTAGTCTTGGTGTTATCCGATTGTTAGTGTTATCCGATGCATGTTAAAATCCTATGGGATGGATCGGATAACGTTAAAGCTCCATAGAGATACATTGTAACCGCACAGGCTTTAGCGGTTGTTATCCGATCCATCCCATAGGACCTTAACGTTATTCGATCCAATTCTCCTCCCTAGATTACTTAAAGTTATGCGATTTTAGCATCCGATCCAATCGTTATCCAGTGGTTTACTGTAAATCATTTGTGGGCTCTTTGCCAACTTATTGCATGGATTTAAGGAGTTCTTTGGGTCCCAGCCAAGACCTGAATTTCCAAACAGAGACTGGGATTTCTTAAAGCAGAAATGGGCAGATTGCTTTATTTACTAATAATCTAAGCTCCATGATCCTGAACCAACAGCAAAAATACCCCAGCCCAAGCAGATACTAAGAATGACGAGACAAGATGGTTCTGAGCTCGTGTACCACCCAGAAGTTTGCAGTCAGTATCAGAACAAAGACAACAACCTGTTTGACATGGAAAAAAATATTCAGTTTTTCTTATTAAGCACTTATCTGCAATTTAAAAGAGGACCTACTTTTGGTTGTTGCATTACTAGATAAATTGAACTCAGAAAGTTTGCTGATGTACTATAAATCACACAGAGGTCTTTTGAACCCCACTCTACCAACTCAGAATAATTGACAATGAATTGCTAAGCATTTGTACATATAATTGCATTCACTTGCACAGTGGTCTAGATGTCATTGGTTTGACATGTTTGACATATTAATAGCTCTTGAAACTGGCTGGAAAAGTAAAACTTTGTTTTTAAATCTAAAAATTTTTGGTCACTATCTTCTGCTTGAATAATTTGGCAAACTCTCATGGCTGAGGCAGCTCCAATGCACAGGTGGTGTTCCCCCACTCAACCTCAACAACAAATTAAGAGTGTTCAGTGACTTTGAACATACATGCTCATAATCGTAGAGGGTTGTGTCCCATCTCTACTTTTCATGTCTGCGTTTGAAAAGAACAAGAGTGACCATACGTTTTTTGTTTCTGTTTTCATTTTATTATGGCCCTTCTTCATGTCCCAAACATGGTTTAATGTTATCCATGATTTATTGACATGATTTAGGTTCATTTTTTTGTTTCAATGATGGGAAAGTGTGAGTACAGAATTCATGCACATATCTGATTTAGCATTATGTATGCAGACAGTTATCACTAAAATTAGATATTAACACCATATGCCAATCTATGTGGTAAATGTCAGCGACACTAGCCTTTAAACAAAGAAAATGTATTGCCATTGCCTGCCGCACCCAGATCTCATAATCATTTCTGAAGTCTAGAATGAACAGGGTAAAAGGAAGGCATCATTTAGATATGTAGCATGCCTGACGGATAAACTTATTATGTAAGCTAAGAGTTGAGTCCATCTACAAAACTAGTGCACCAATCTGCCAACTAATGGGAGTCTGTCACAGCAAGATACCTTATACAGCTACATTTTTAAGGGGAAATGGTTGAAAATACAAGTCTCTCTCTCTGGGTGCCATCTCAGTAGACAAGGTTGGCTACCATTATGGCATATCTCCACCTATCACTTGCCGTGTGAATTAGTTTTCTCTATTAAGGCCATGTCTATCTCTGATACCACTCGTCCATGAAATCACTCATCGGGGGAGTCCATTCTCTCAGTCGCACAGGTCCATTTGGTGGAGACACAGGAGAGGGCCCCTCTTGGGTCCCCAGTTTCTGGCATCCCCTCCCATTTCAGGCAGGCTTTCCTTTAGTGACGGACTGGCTAAGTAGAGTTTTAAAAGTTGGGGTGATTAGTGTTTTGTTGTTTTTAACTTACATTTGTAGTGCTTTTGTTTGGTCTTTTAAAATAATGTATATTTGTTTCTTGTTCATATTTGAACTATCTATTGTTGTTAGTTATCTTTTTAATGGTATCAGCTGCCTTTTTATGGAGAAAGATGGGGTAAAAATATTTTAAATAAATTTATTCCTGATCTTTATTTTTGATGATGTTTTGCACTACAGTAATATATCGGATAACACTAAGACTTGGTTCCACAAGTCTTGGTGTTATCTGATTTTTAGTGTTATCCGATGCATGTTAAAATCTTATGGGATGGATCGGATAACGTTAAAGCTCCATAGAGATACATTGTAACCGCACAGGCTTTAGCGGTTGTTATCCGATCCATCCCATAGGACCTTAACGTTATTCAATCCAATTCTCCACCCCAGATTGCTTAATGTTATGCGATTTTAGCGTTATCCGAGGTAAACCTTATCTGAGGTATTACTGTATATTTTTGTAATGATGAAATAGAAGTCCAATATATGAAAACTGCTTTTGTTAATAACCAACTACAGTCAAACATCACTTAACGAATGCCTCGCATTGCGAAAAACTCGCAAAACGGGCATTTCAAAAAACATTCTGACTTGCATAACGAAATTTTTCGCTATGCAAAATGGACTTTCCCTATGGAAAAACTGGCACAACGGAAATTTTTATGGGGAAAACTTGCATAACGAAAAACTTTCGCTATGCGAGTTTTCCCACATAAATTTTCGTTATGCGAGTTTTTCCATAGGAATTTTTGTTATGCAAAAAAAATTGCATAGCAAAAAACTCGCATAGTGAGCAGCCTCGCAGAATGAAATATTTTCGTTATGCGAGGTTGGACTGTATAATTATTTTTGTTTTCCTATTCAGTGAAATATATCTTCATTTTTAAATAAAAGTACACTTGTACCTCACTTAAAGAGCATAATGCGTTCCACAGAATTGCTCTTTAAGCGAGTTTGCTCTTTAAGCGAAGCACCATTGTAAGTGACCAATTGTGGGGGGGATTGCAAACCCTGATTTATTTGTTAAGTGAGTTTTTGATTGGTTTTATTTGTTAAGCAAAGCGACCATTCAGAGAAAATTCTGCTCTTTAAGCGAGTTACTCTTTAAGCGAAACACTCTTTATGCGAGGTTTGACTGTACAAAGCATTTTTTCTTCATAGACTGAATCTCAAACAAAAAATAGAACATGGCATAAGTGTTAAGCACTTTTCATTGATTTTACTTGGTACACTTTCCACATGTACATACTGATCCTTCACAATTTATGGCTTTAGATGCGTTTAACTGGACTGTGCTTTAACTTTTCAAAACAGCATAATGATAATGTAAATGCATATAATTGCTTAATATTAAAAAATGAAAATAAATTGAATTTTATGCTAATTAGCAGTATTGCTACTATAAGGGAGAACGGACTCAAATAACACTCTAAGTATTGGAGACACCACTGTTTTATATCAGAAAGGGAAATTCTACTTTCATATGTATTGAAAACTGCACATTTTGGTTCAATTATTTGTTTTGCTCCCCAATTAACACTACCACTTACTTTGAGTGGAAACACTAATCTTGTCAAATTTGCTCTTCTAATTTCAGCACAAAGATAGCCAAGAGTTAGAAATCTGCCAGAGAGTGTAATTGTGACAGGTTATTTATATTAAAATGTTAAGTCAAGAAATACCTGCAAATAGCTTCTATTACTTGCAGTTATAATCAGGGACATACTTCATGCAAGCAGCCAGCTGGATATGGGGAAAAACGAACTAGATAAGCATGTATTCATCTCTTAAGTGTCATCAGTAGCAAACATTTCCCATGATACCTTGGCAATGATTGACTTGTAGCATTTGTCCAGTTATCAGGGAAAGCAATTGAATTCCAACTTAGAAAACAAGAGTGGCTCAGGATACAGCACAGTACTTTTCTTCAGCAATGCAGTACAACTTTATACACACATACCAGGGAGCAAAACCTACTTAATATACTATGACTTCTACATAGATATGTATACAATTGTGCCCTTTTTAGCTGTGGTTAATGAAGGGTAAATTTAGACCTGTATGACTTTCCCACTTTTTCCATTTAAGGATTTCCCTTTTTGGTAGCTGTCTAAAAACATACAGCATTCAGAGTATTTTATGGAATTAGATTTATCTGGGCATATACCGGTAAAATATTGTGGTGCAAATATATAATCCTTCAGTCGGTAAAAAAAAAACAGAGGGAATGTAATTAAAATGCTAAATCATTAAAATTAAAAGATTAAGATGCTAAACCACACAGTCTTTCGATTTATACATATGATCATTTTTGGTCATTCAACATATGTTTTTAATAGGATGTGTATTTCAAATTTTTAAATGACATAATGTTAACACATTTCTGGAGAACTTAAATGCTTACTGACAAGTTTCAAGAACAAATTATCTGTTGTAATCAAAGTATCAATTTCTGCTACTTGAATGCAGATCTTGTATGATTGATTTAAATTAATAAACTTTACCCAGTAAATGGCACAGAAGAAAAAGTAAAACAAAATTATTATCTGGGGTAGGATCTAATCAAAGTGTATGGAAAAGTTAAATTTTAATTACTTTAACATAATAACGCACAGATGACGCTTCTTATACAGCACCCATTCTATCACCTGTCAGTAAATAGTAAACAAAGCAACAATTAACATTTTTTTTATAAATTAGAACATCACTTCAGTGCTACTCTCAACAAATATACAAAAATAATGTCAACTTGACCAATTCCTTATCCAAGTGAATCAAGTATCAATTGTCACTATACACATCTCCTGCAAACGGAAGGTGCACCTGACTTCCTGTGACATTGGGGAGTCTTGACAGGTCAGGAAGGCTCGGGATGCGTGACTTGAGTTCTTTCCGTACTTGAGACACACTCGTTAATTTGCGCTTGTATTCCTGTAAGACATGAAAAACTTTACAGAATGGCTTCCACAGTATTCCATTATCTGCATCTAAAGGGTTCTTAAGAATTGTTCATTTCCTTGAAATACTGCATTTTGACAGAGACGGGGTCCGCGCCTAAGAATTATCGTGTAAGTTCTGATCAGAGCCAAACCAGACATTGTAGGCTCTCAACAAAACCTTCAGAATTTTTCCCAGATAGCTTCCTCATCTTCTCATGGACATTTGTTTTTTTCCTTGTCAGCTTGTGCAAGCACAGCACAGAAACCCAGCATCCTTTTCACCAGGCTGATGTAGACTGATTTTCAGTATCACAGTAGACAAACCAAATAAATCAAAGTAGAAACACTGCAAATTGATAGGATCAGACACAAATTAAGGTTACTAGAGTTCCCCAAAACAGCCCCACCACCAGCAACCATGTCTCTTCCGACTCCCATTGAAACTGTACAGACAAAAACATTTTACCACTCCCTGCCAACCTTCACTTTTTCTTTTTAGTGAGACAATTATTACTCTGTTAATGGTTTTAATACACAAGATATACTTTTCTAGAAGTAACATACGCTACCATTGCGTAGCTTGCAAAGTTATTGATTAGTGACAGTGCAGTAACATATATATCTAACCCAAAACAAATCCCTAAATCTCAGGCAAATGGATATAAGATTGCAGCCTAAATGAGCTTAACCAGGGTTCATATAAAAGTATTGTAGAATTGTATTAAAATGAGAAGCACAGCACACTCGATTGTTTTTGAACTGGATCCCTGCACACGTTAAATCAAAACGCAATCAGCCAATACTCATCAACTATAGCTTAATAATAGTTATAAAAGTGGTGTGAAAAGAGATGGCGTTCACATGAGCAACAGGAATCTGCTATCCCTAAGACATAATAAACTTTAGTCACTGTAATACCCAATAACTTCATGCACGTTGAGGATGAACATAGGTGAACATAAGTGTTTTTTGCCCACCTAATTAACAGGTCTCAAGGGTGGCTATTGAAGTGGTAGCCTTGGCAGACTGTGCAGACACACCAAAGAAACAGAAGTTAAATAACAACGTAGCACCTTAAATACTGCTATATTTTAATGTGTTCTTCAATCAAGTCCACACGATCCCATCATCTGAGAAAGTGGACTTGATCCATGAAAGGTCATATTAAGATATAGCAGTGAGCCTTTAAAGTGCCTCAATGTTTTTGTCTTTGTTTTTAGTCGGCTACGGTTATAATGAAGAATCATAAGCACAAGACTTAACAAACAAAACTTACTCAGTTGTTAATTGTATTCTTTGTGCCACCTCCATACAAATTACTGCTTTCCTTTGATGCTGGATGGTACTTTTCTCGGAAGTGTCCTTGGGCAATACATGGTTATGACCACTTTCCTATATGTGATTGCAAAATGCAATCTACAGACTCTTCTTGCTCCATTTATTTCTGCACGTCTTTGGATGAGTGACCACAGAGGTATTTTGTCGAGTGTGTAAAGCGTTCCATGCTTAAAGCAAGTTTCAACAGTACTCTTAAGAATAAAAGGTTTTTCCTTTTGAAATAATACTGGTTCAGTGTCCATTTTTCCTGACTCACTGTTCTCAATTAAAATATGTGATTTTTTCCCCTAAACAGGATATTTTGTGTAATAGAAGGCATTGAGCATAAATGTTGTAAAATGAAAACATTTATTACATTGGAATACTGCAGTCTTTACTCTAAAAATGATAATTTCATTTTAAAGCATCTGTAATCTTGCTTTTCTGTTCATGTTGAAAATACGAAGTGTTTAGAGGAAAAAATTAAAGTGAAGAGATACAATCCGAAATAACATTCAGACGAATTCACAGCATGAGATAAAAATCACAAAGCAACCTGTAAATGCCACTTATATGACAACCCCAATCCCAAAGGCTATCTGGAACAAAAACATGATAGAAAAAAACAGTGTAAGGATGCCTGCTGGATATTTCAGGGGAAATGATCTAAACCTTGAGCATGTCAACAAGAGAAAAAGTCTAGTCTTGCTTACATGCTCCTCTGGTTTTTGACAGCCATGGTAGTGGAAGCCAAATCTATGGCACATCTTATACCTTTCTAGCAATGTTGCCACTGAGAAAGGATTAATCTTACCAGTTTTTTTCCCAAACCAGCCCCCTCCTATCTGTAAGCATTAGCTATTAATTTTAACAAATATCCCTGCCAATATTTCTATCTACTGATTCTGCAGATTAAGTTACACAAGACACAGAAATAAATCAGGTCAATTTCCTTAAATGTAAATCAAGTCTACATTAAGAACATAATTCCTTACTTTCCACGGGTGGGCAATATTTGAGTGGTAAGTAAACATTACTGGCATATTCAGTTCTCTAAATAATAAATACCGATTGCTACATATTATTTTGGGATACATTTCCCAAGACCTGCTGGGTGCGGTCCTTCGTATTGTTTGCCATGCAATCCCTTGTCTACTCGGTTAAAATTCTACTGAATTCAGTAGGAGTTGCCTGAAATAACTGTTCAACAACTGACCTTCCCCACCTCATGAAGGTGAATGGCAATGTATTCTACTTTCTTGCAAATGAGAACAGAAAACTCAATTTCCAAATAATAATTTAAAAAGTTTGGAGGGGAGCTGTTTTCTATTGTC
The DNA here is from genome assembly GCA_030440675.1 of Furcifer pardalis. Taxonomy (NCBI): domain Eukaryota; kingdom Metazoa; phylum Chordata; class Lepidosauria; order Squamata; family Chamaeleonidae; genus Furcifer; species Furcifer pardalis. Next base: position 43,115,441 of record CP126897.1, on the reverse strand, counting down.
ATTTACTTAGTTTTTGATGGGTTTCAAGGTAAATTCTTGCAAAGGCTGAGAGGTCCAAAGAGGGTCTTGCATAGTTTAATATCACACCTTCAATTCTCCTAGATAGAAGATTTAGAGGATATTTTGTCTTAATGGATTGTGTCCTTGTAGTCTGGTAGCAACAGACACCCTGAATCTTGTTTCCCCTTTTATAATCTGCAATGAGTTTTGTAGCCTAATTGCACTGTATGTAGTAAGTTAGCCACATTAGTCTGTTTTATTTTTTCCTGGTATTGAAATTGTTACAGAAATTGCAGCCACATTTTTCCTGCGAACAATGAGGATATCATCTACATATTTACCTAATCAGAGCAGCTTTGGGGTTCTACGGTTTTTACTATTACTATTTATTTAATGAATTCTACTTATGTAATTTAATCTTTTTTTTTGTTTTATAAATTGCAAGAGTTATTTTGTGAAGTCTGCTATATAGATTAACAGAAATAACCAATTCTTCATCTCATTACCCTTTTAGCCCCATTACAAAGCCGTGGGCGAAATCCACACACCGCCATTCATAAATTCCTGGAGCAGATGTGCTTAGTATACCAGCTTACTCAGAATGTGGTAATCTTTGTACTGTAGATTTCAGAGCATTGTTCCAGGAAGCACTAGCATGGCAAGCTTTAGGAAAGAGTAGTTAATGACAATGGTCTTTCCCCTGCTCCATCCTATGGCAAACATCTATTATCAAGTTAATAAAATCATGGGAGTGCTATATGAGGATGTGTAGCATGAGCCTGAAGAACTGAGCAATTCTTTGATCACAAGGTGAGCATTTTTTTGAAATACCCAGAATGACCCGCTTGTGTCAAGATGGTATCAGCCACATGATCTTTTTATGTTTCAAACCCCTGCTTCTTACAACTGGATCATAGCAAATAAGACCAAAACTATTCAGAAATGAAAGCTTTTAAATCGGGATGGTATGTTTTCAAGCCTGAACTAGATAATGGGCGAATGGTTAAGGAGCTTTGCAAGCAGTGCAGATTACCGAGGGTTCTGGTTTTACAATGATGTGGATCTGCAGCCATTTTGAGCACTACCCTACATGTGCTATATGACCAGACCAAACCATTTCAGGGCAAACAGGGGAATGTTCAAATTGAATGCCTAGAACCCTGGTGGCCAACCTTGGCACTCCAGTTGTTCTTGGACTTCAATTCCCAGAAGCCCAAGTCACCACACCTGCTGATCAGGGATTCTGGGAATTGAAGTCCAAGAACAGTTGGAGTGCCAAGGTTCACCATCACTGGCCTAGACCAGCAAAGAAGAGCTTATGTATCAGGAAATGTTGTGGAAAAAATGTAAGTTGACAATACTTCTCAAAAGAACTATACAAACATTGTTGTGGTTTAGGGAGATTTGAAGCAGTTTTATTCAGACAAGCTAAATCTTTAACCCCTTACTGCCTGTTCCAAGGCCACCGGGGCCGGACCCAGGACAGGGAGAGACCTCGACGGCCCGCTGGGCGGGCGGGGGAGAGCGGAGCGCGCGGGGCGGGGCGCCCGTCAGGGGGAGGCAGAGGAGGCAAAGCAAGGGCAGCCACGGCCAGCGGGAGGTAAAGAGGGGGCGGCCTGGCCGCAGCAAAAGGGCCGCCTTCTGCCTAGGAAGTCCAGCTCCCTAAGCCCAGGCAGAGGGAGGTCAAAGCGGTGGGGACATTTTGCCGTCCCCTGAAAAGCACTGCCCGGGGCCATCTGCCCCCGACCCCCCCCCCCCCCCCAGCTACGCTTCTGAAGGTATGGAAAGTAAGGTCTATGAGGAAAAGGGGAAAGAAATGTTTCTGGAGAAAAATTAGAGGACAGAAAAAAAAACCACCCACGTTTAAGACACAGAAGAGGAAAGGTTATTTTCCAATTCTGAAGCAAGGACCAGACCTAATAAGGAAGTCCTATAGAGATGGCTATATGGTATTGTGGACACAATGGGCAGAGAGCTGAGTGAGTTGAGGGGGATGGTGGAGGACAGGAGTGCCTGGTGGACAGTGGTCCATGGGGTCGCAAAGGGTTGGAATCGACTGTACGACTGAACAACAACATAGAATAGTATATTTGATTGAACAATATGAAACACTTCTAAAGAGTAAGTGGTTCACCAACTGAACTAGTTTCTCTGGGGGAAACCAACCACTCCATCAACCCACTCTTCCCATAATGAACATGTAGGCAGAGGCTGCCTATTGGTGATATTTTACCTCCTATTTGCCTCATGAAGAAAGGGATGATATGAACCATGTGCCCTCTTCAACTATATGATTCTAGAACTAAATGAACTGGGACAGTTTTAGAAAGCAGCACCTCCTTGAAGATTGTGGTATTTTTGAACCACAATCGTGCGTACCCTGGTAATGGTCGCCTTGTGCCAGCTAATCTTTCTCACACTGGGTTGAGTGAAAGGAACTGCAGAATGAGCTCACCAAAAGGTCGCTTAATTTTGGCAGTTTCATGTCTGGCCTAATCACAAGAAAACTACCTTAAACATGATCAGAGTCCACACATTTAAACTGTTTCCCATTTTGTAACCCGTACATCAACTGAACATGTATCATACAGGTCATCCCTATATCTGTGGAGGATACGTTCCAAGGCCTACTGTGGAGATGCAAAACTGTGGAGAACAGTGAATATTATGCTTCACTCTGCAGAAAGTGGCTTCGAGTGGCCAACTCTGGTAATATACCATAGGTAAAGGTCGCCTTTGCTCAAAAGCCAGTCATATCTGACTCTAGGGTTCAGTGCTCATCTCAGTTTATAGCCAAAGAGCCAGCCTTGTCTGCATCTGCGTGGGCATGTGGCAGACTAGACACCAGAGTGCACGGAGCGCTATTTACCTTCCCACTGAACAAATCGCCCACAAAAATACCTATTTATCAAGAAAGGAGCAAATTACTAAATTTTTGTTTGGTTCTTCTTATACATCCAGGAACAATAAGTAGCATTACTTACTTGACTAAATGCTGGCATCCTAGATTATGCATTGTGTCAGAATTTTCCATGCAAGGCTAATAATTACTTGGCACAGCTAGGCTTCTTCATGAATGCTTTCACTGTCCATGCTGTTTTATATACTATTTATAATCTGCCACTCCTATTCGCTAAGTTTTTTTTATAATGCTCAAACTATTTTCCCTGTTGAAAATACACCAACACAACTGCTTTATAAATTGAACAGGCAGAATCCCGTTTTTAAAATGTGAACACAAGAGGAATCACATAAAAATTCCTCTGTTTCTTGGCATATCCAATGCATGATCAGCCCTGAATCAGCTACAAAGGGAGAAATGTAACTATCATTGTATGCATTTCTCCCCAAAACAATTCTGGCTTAGAACTATAATTACTGGTTTCTTTTTAAGTACAGTTGTACCTCACTTAAAGAGCATAATGCGTTCCACAGGATCGCTCTTTAAGCGAGTTTGCTCTTTAAGCGAAACACCATTGTAAGTTACCAATTGTGGGGGGGATTGCAAACCCCGAGTTATTTGTTAAGCGAGTTTTTTATTGGTTTTATTTGTTAAGCAAAGCGACCATTCAGAGAAAATTCTGCTCTTTAAGCGAGTTACTCTTTAAGCGAAACACTCTTTATGCGAGGTTTGACTATATTCAGAAGTTTAGTGGAATTGATATATCCTTTTTACAACTGAGATTGATGCTACAATTTAATTTGCTAATAGCTTGCTTAGCATTCAGGGTTCATTCCAAGATAATGGAAGATTTAACGGGATCAATTTAAATTATGTCTTATGCTACAATTTCTGGAGGCCATGTATACCTTCAACATTGAGCAATTAGACCTTGCAACAGTCTCCCATTGCCCCAGTCTACCTTCTTTGGGTAGACTAGGGGGTTGCTGAGCGCCACAAAACAATGCTTGAGCACACATGTAATTAATGAGATGGGGCAGTGGAGGCAATGTATTACTGTATTTGAAACCTAAGATTACTTTCAACTTAAATAAAGATCACTCTTATCAATACTTAAAGAATACATCATCACTCGCTCTTACAACACAATGGGACCTACCACTTTTAGATGTGTATGGGACAGCACTAAGATTCAGTTTGTAAAATCAATGCAAATCTCCCCTCCAAGATTCAACAGATCTCTTTACTAATTTTTTTTACTCTCCCTGTCACTAAATGAAGATATCCTTGAGAATATGGAAAACAAGGGTTGAGATGAAATAATGAGAAGCCTAGAAAATAAGTGTTTTTAAAAAAGAGCATGGTGAGCTCAAATGGGCATGTGCGCATTTTAGTAAAATGTTAGCTTCAATAATTCATCTACCAACTCTTCAAGAGGTAATGTGAAATTAGTGTAGTAATGATTGCCTAATGTTATTCTGGCGGAAGTAGAAATGGTGTTCTTATAGGTCAGTGATGGTGAACCTTTTAGAGACCAAGTGCCCAAATAGAAAGGTGGGGCAAAATCTGTGCTGGGGGAGGGGAGAGGAAAAAGTGATCCCACTGGGTTGTTGGGCAGAGGGGAAGGCAACAGCACATATGCCAACCGAGAGGGCTCTAAGCGTGATCTCTGGCATGTGTGCCAGATGTTCGCCATTACTGTTATAGGTAGTCCAGCCAATGCATCTGGTAAGTGCTACGCCAACTCTCAAACTGTCTTGCTTTCCCCTTAAGATCACAAACAAATCTGATCTGGAGAGCAATCAAATGTGATGGCATCAAATTCCCTGTGAATCCCTATCTATATAAAATAAAATACTCAATGAGAAAGAAATCCCAGCAAAGTGAAACCAAAGAATGACTACAAACAGATATAAAAGCAACTAATGGTTTAGAAAAGAGGTCTGTGGAAACATTCTTCCATCAACTTTCACCATCAGTGTTTGCACATGAATATTTGATAGGAGTCCTAAATGTGTGTAATAAATACAATTTGGACAGAGCTCTCTTGATCCCCCACCCTCATACTGTCTTTGTGATCTATATGCCACTACAGAAGAATCTGCAAGGAGCATGTGTAACAGTAAGTGGTATTTAAAACTTTGTGGAGCATGAAATTTTAGAGCAGAATTAACTTAATTGCTCCAAAATTACTGGAATCTATTTAGTTTCCATTATTTTATATAAGCATCGCTGATACGCTCACACTTCTGGAATCATTATGCACTTAATTTTGCCACTATTTACTGCTCTTAATATTTATCACTAATGACTGAGAATAGGGATATACTGTACATTTCATAAACAGAAAATAGGGAAAAGGTTGACTTTTAAAAATCTGTTTGAATTCACACATAAACCCCCCGCCCTGAAATCCTGCAGGATATTTTGTAAGTACTGTACAGTAATACCCCGGATAACGATTGCATCGGATAACTCTAGAATCGGATAACGATGCAAGTTTTTTGGAAAAAACTTGCATCAGATAACGATTCTGGATGATTTTTAGCATTATCTGATGCAATGGTCTGCGGGTGTGGGGTGGTTTGGGTAGAACTACAAAATCCACCCCCCCACACCTGCAGCAGTCTCTGCGACTGCAGTAGGGTCAGGAAAAAGCACCTGCCTTTTCCCCCGACCCTACTGCAGACGCAGAGACTGCTTTTTTCTTTCTTTCCCTCCCTGTATTTAAACTACAGGGAAGGGGGAAATAGAGACATGATTGGTTCTCTAGAGAACCAATCACATCTCTCTCTTTCCCCCCTCCCTGTAGTTTAAACACAGGGAAGGAAAGAGAGAAAAAAGCAGTTCTCTCTCTCCCTATAGTTTAAATACAGGGAGGAAAAAAGACGCGATCGCGTCTTTTTTCCTTCCTGTATTTCAACTACAGGGAGAGAGAGAAGTCAATACACACAGAGAGAACTACTTTTTTCTTTCTTTCCTTCCCTGTATTTAAACTACAAGGAGGGGGAAAGAGATGTGATTGGTTCTCTAGAGAAAAAGCAGTCTCTGCGACTGCAGTAGGGTCAGGGAAAAGTCGGGTGCTTTTCCCAACCCTACTGCAGTCGCAGAGACCGCTGCGTGTGTGTGTGGGGGGTGGCTTTAAAGGCAGGGAGGTCTCTTTCTTTCCCTGCCTGCCTTTAAAGCGGTTTGTTCCTGAAGTCAGGGCTTTTTTTTTTTTAGCGTTGTTCGATGCATGCATCGGACGCTAAAAATCGGATAACGTCATGACTTGTGGAACCAAGTCATAACGTTATCCGGTGTATTACTGTACTGTATTGTGGCATGTTTCTGGAAGAAAAGCCAAACTGTGCAGGATTATTATAATTCCTGCACAAAATGGCAACTTTCTTGTACAGGATTCACCAGAAAGAGTATTAAGCAATATGGAATCTCGCATGTTCCTGTGCAGAACAAAGGGGAAAAAACACACTGGGTTGAGGAATTACATTATTTCTGGCAAGCAGGAGAATCTTGCTGAAACAAGAAAATCTCAGGATGAGAAAAATGCTGACAATGGGAACTGATGCACCTACTTGTCATATCCCGTCAAGAATTCTACTCCTCAACAAGCCTAACTATCAGATTTGGCCAAGGATCCACAAGATTCACTCAGAAAGATATTTCCCACCCTTCCCGAAAGATATTCAGGATACATGGGGTATTTCAGAAAGGGAAAATCAGTGAAAATTGCCACATCACCTGTTCAGAACTGGATTGAAAGTCTCCCACTAAAGGAAGAAACCTTGTTATCCACAAATGAACACTACAATCACATCCCTATGCAGATTTTGTCCTTGCAAAAAGATTTTTTTTAGGTGTGTTTAGGCACAGTAAGTGGTCCTAAATAAGTCATATACAGTAATACCTCGGGTAACATTTACCTCAGATAACGCTAAAATCGCATAACGTTAAGTACTCTGGGGAGGAGATTTGGATCGAATAACGTTAAGGTCCTATGGGATGTATCGAATAACAACCGCTAAATCCTGTGCGGTTACAATGTATCTCTATGGAGCTTTAATGTTATCTGATACATCCCATAGGATTTTAACATGCATCGGATAACACTAAAAATCGGATAACACCAAGACTTGTGGAACCAAGTCTTAGCGTTATCCAAGGTATTACTGTACTCCTGGTATGGTTGGTTTTAATGTGAAAGTGCCTTGTTTGAAGACATACTAAGTCCTTTTGAAAAAAGTCATTGTTATCATAACTCTGGTATGTATGAGCCCCATGGCTCATATTCTGTACACTGCTGCTGTACTATGTCTAAGAAATGGGATAGAGGATGCTGACATGAATGTTAAAATCAAACTAATAACCAGAGGCTAGTTTAGCTCTCAGTGGTTCCTAAAAAGTTCTATTCATCCTGGAACAAGTGGCATACTGTACTACAACCACCATCCAAATAGTGCAAAAGAAGCAGAAATCAGGTTGGTTTCTTTACTTTTGAGGGATAAGTAGAACAGTAATGGGGGGAAATTAAGAACACTATCTCCATAGTAAATTGTTACACTAAGGAACTGAATCCACCAGAAACGTGAAGATGAATGACATGCTGTTAAGGACTGGTCTATATCTTCACAGGTCCCATTGAGTTCTATTATGATAAACAATTACAAGCCTACAATCTGTGGCCAAAGTTGAGTGCAGAATAAAACCTGACCCCACAGGATGCTGCAGGGTGGGATCATCAGTTGAAGGCTTCACCATATAAGCCAGTGGTTCCCAATGTGGGGCACACACTCCACAAGGAGGCAATTTGCTTTTTTTTGGGGGGGGGGAGGAGGAGGGGACATGAACAAGAGTTCACTTTTTGAATAAGAATTATAGGTCACGGGGGGGGGTGTCAGGATTTTAGAGACACTTAGGTGGGGCATGGCCAAAAAAAAAAGGTTGGGAACCACTAGTATAATCCAAAGGTCCCCCCATCCCACTATTGTAAATTCCACTTGAACAAATTAAAGTCCAGATCAGGAAGGCAATAAAAAACAAAGCCATTTCACAATACTTTATGGCAAAACAAAGCCCATCTATCTGCTCAACAGTATAACCATGTACAGGGCTGTGCTCAGAGCAATGTTTCCTTTGCCCAAATATCCCTGGATTATGTATATCCTCTTTTCACAGTCTTATTAAATTAACATGAACTGCTACAGTTTGACATAATGATAGTTACCTAATCAGCAAGGACACTCCTACATACTACAAAACAGAAGAGGATGAGATAAAAGTACAGTAGTGGCCAAAGTAATAAAGTATAGGCCAATCAATGTGTTTTGAGCCCAACAGCAAAATGAAATGTCTGGATAAAATCCTGTTGTCTAATATAGTAAATCACAACTAGAACAAGTCCACTGAACCAACAGAGTTTATAAAGGAGGAGACTCGCTAAATCCCCACTGATTCAACAGGACAGTCTAGTGCAGTGATAGCTAACCTTGGCACTCCAGCTGTTCTCAGACTTCAATACCCAGAATGCCTGATCATCATGCGTGTTAACTTGGGCTTCTGGGAATTGCCAAGGTTAGCCACCATTGGTCTAGTGCAACTTACTACACTAAACAACAGAATTTCAGCTTCTATGTCCTGAAGCAATGTTAAATTATAAAATGATGGTGATTATACCGTTTGTAAACTTCCCAAAAGCAAACAGATCCCCCATTAGTAACAAAGTGCTGGGTCAGATGGACTTATAGTCAAGACTATCCTTCTATTCTTTTATCTAAGATGCAGCTCACAGCTTCTGATTTTGAGGGTTTTCTGAAGCCCTCTGCACACTACCAGTTCAGGTCACTATGTAGAATGATCGACCACATTTTCAACAGCCCCCATTTTAGAGAAGAAAACAGGGATGAGTAATAAAAAGTTACAACAAAAGGAGGGGGAAGGCTATAGTTATACCTACCACCAATATGAGGGTGACACATCCCAGAAGAAACATAGCTCTTTACAATAAACTCTCTGCACCCTAACCAGGTGAGATCAGCTATCACTTATGTCAGGGGTGGCCAAACCAAGGCCCAGGGGCTGGATGAGGCCCCCGATGCCAATTCATTTGGCCTGTGAAGCCCTCGTCGCTCCTGGAAGCGGAAGTAAAACGCACCCGTAGGGACGCATTTTACCACTTCCAGGACCAATGAGTGCTTTATGGGCTGGATGAATTGGTGTTGGGGGCCGCACCCGGCCCCCAGGCCTTAGTGACTGACCTCCTGAACCACATGATCAGCCTGTGACCTGAAAAGTTTGGGCACCCCAGACTTATGTGATTAGTTGCCAACAGACAAGGTACATCATGTGGTAAGTTTGTTACCTCAACAATTCACTTGAAAAATAAACCATTGCTGGTAATATGTGAACTCAAAAAATCTCATAAAAGGCTGTTACTAGATGCATTCAGTAATACCTCGGATAACGCTAAGACTTGGTTCCACAAGTCTTGGTGTTATCCGATTTTTAGTGTTATCCAATACATGTTAAAATCCTATGGGATGGATTAGATAAGGTTAAAGCTTCATAGAGATACATTGTAACTGCACAGGCTTTAGCGGTTGTTATCCGATCCATCCCATAGGACCTTAACGTTATTCGATCCAATTCTCCTCCCCAGATTACTTAACGTTATGCGATTTTAGCGTTATCTGAGGTAAACGTTATCCGAGGTATTACTGTATTTGAATTCTAAACAAAGTCAGCTTGCCGGTCACATCTGATAGTTTAAATTACAGTGAAACTGAAAGTGCATTTTCAAAATTGTAGGAAAATTAAATAAAGCAAATTTATACTGAATTGTCTGACTTGTGCTTTGCTTTGGGAATTACATTGTTTAGCTGGTATCTGCAAAATGTAACAAGTATGAGCAAAAGTTAATCTGCAGCAGCTCCAAACATGCTTTTCAAGTTCCAAAAACAGGAGACAAAACTGGATTTTCATTCTCAATTTTATTTTTAGCAGGATGGAATACTACATAATGAAAGATGATGTCATTAGAAGAAAAGGTC